>OX104119.1:41379926-42579926 GCA_944474755.1 Limnoperna fortunei
AAAAAAATTATACCCTTACTGTCCTTATCAGTTAAAAATTGCTAAAACAAGGATTCACCACATCTTTGGAAACTGTCATAATTTTTATTTGAGTAGCAATATATTCAAACTGCATGCTTATTTTATTTACAGAATCATTAAATAACATAAAAAAAAATTTTGGTGGAAATCCGGAAACTGTTGGCTTTGCTTAAAGGGGTCATTATCCTATTCATGTAATGAATTTCCGGTGCATGTCAAAAGATGGCAGGATGAAAAAATAGTCCCAATTTTCTCTTTTGTTTCTGCTTTTGCTTATAACTGCTATTGCTTAAGAGTTGGATATTTTGAAAGGTATGGCATTACTGTAGAACAAGAATATATTTTTTTCCAGTCAATGTCTTTACAGTGAAGCACTTCCTAAAGTGTGTAATGTGGTACAATGTGACCACAACACTGAAATGAAAGTAGAAAAACCATTCTAAACTTTAAGGTAATTTTCCAAAAAAAAATCCGTGGACAGGTATACTTTTCTCTCCATTTTTATGTAATTTAGCATTATAGGTGTAATGCCCCATATATGAAATTTTAAGTGAAAGAAAGATTTTTTTATTAAAAAAATGTTGATGTCTCGCCCGTCCGGTTACTTTTGCTCAGGCTATCCAAAAGGATAATGACCTCTGTAAGAGCAAAATTTACAAATTGGTCAAATACACAAATCCCACTTGTCAGGCACTTTTTATGAAAGGGTACCAGAACTCATTATAGGAAAACATCTTTTCTGCAAAATATATCTTCAGGTTTTATAGTTATAGTCTGTTTCATTATCTGAAGTAAAATTTGACTTTTTGGCCTATGGTATCATAAAAAGTGATTATTTTTGCAAAAAGCACACTGTTTACAATTCTATAGAGTAGAGTAAGGTAGAACCTAAGGTGACATGAAATAAAAATGTATTATTGGTATTATATAATACCTTTCAGACCAAAAATTGATTAAATAAAGGTAAACCATGATCCTATTTCATGTACCAGCACTTATTGCTAGACAGAAACATGTATCATACCTTGAAAATTGTAACTGTAAGATTAAATGTATTCATTTTGTTTCTTAAAAGAAGGTTATACAGCAGTATTTTAATCAATATGTAGTGTTTATTCATTCCTCTGGCCTCTAGGTAATTATTTGGCATGGGTAGGCATCATTTGCAATGTGTCGTTTTAATGTAAAGTCTGTGAATCTAGTATGCTTTTGGGTACTTTGAACCAATCAGTCTAGTCAGTTGCTATGTTTTCTACTTTTTCAGTGACTTGGCATGCAAAAAGGACTGAAAAGATGCCAATGAGTCTTTTTGTATAACAATTAAATGTCAGTTTTCTTAAAACTAGTCAAAACTCTACTTTGTGCATAGTTTTATTAAAGTTTAAGCTACAGAAAAGAGACCTCTGCTTCTCAACCTGAATTCCATTGTGGTGTATTTCTACTTAATAAGTTCATTTATACACTCATTACAGCTAAGAAAAGCTTTTTTAGTTAGTTTTTTTTCTTTTGTGAGGAAAAATGTTAATTTTTATATCATACCGTCATAGCAACAGAATCGACTGTTTTCAACCCCCCCTATATTCAAATGAGCTCTCACTTGATAAAAAGTTGCTTTTATCAGATGTGTTTCTGCTTATTTGGTAACTATTACACCAGTACTGTCATAAAAAGGTGATATTTTGACTGTTGTGCCAAAATTGTTGAACAGAAGAAAAAAATTATACCCTTACTGTCCTTATCAGTTAAAAATTGCTAAAACAAGGATTCACCACATCTTTGGAAACTGTCATAATTTTTATTTGAGTAGCAATATATTCAAACTGCATGCTTATTTTATTTACAGAATCATTAAATAACATAAAAAAAAATTTTGGTGGAAATCCGGAACTGTTGGCTTTGCTTAAAGGGGTCATTATCCTATTCATGTAATGAATTTCCGGTGCATGTCAAAAGATGGCAGGATGAAAAAATAGTCCCAATTTTCTCTTTTGTTTCTGCTTTTGCTTATAACTGCTATTGCTTAAGAGTTGGATATTTTGAAAGGTATGGCATTACTGTAGAACAAGAATATATTTTTTTCCAGTCAATGTCTTTACAGTGGAAGCACTTCCTAAAGTGTGTAATGTGGTACAATGTGACCACAACACTGAAATGAAAGTAGAAAAACCATTCTTAAACTTTAAGGTAATTTTCCAAAAAAAAATCCGTGGACAGGTATACTTTTCTCTCCATTTTTATGTAATTTAGCATTATAGGTGTAATGCCCCATATATGAAATTTTAAGTGAAAGAAAGATTTTTTTTAATAAAAAAATGTTGATTGTCTCGCCCGTCCGGTTACTTTTGCTCAGGCTATCCAAAAGGATAATGACCTCTGTAAGAGCAAAATTTACAAATTGGTCAAATACACAAATCCCACTTGTCAGGCACTTTTTATGAAAGGGTACCAGAACTCATTATAGGAAACATCTTTTCTGCAAAATATATCTTCAGGTTTTATAGTTATAGTCTGTTTCATTATCTGAAGTAAAATTTGACTTTTTGGCCTATGGTATCATAAAAAGTGATTATTTTTGCAAAAAGCACACTGTTTACAATTCTATAGAGTAGAGTAAGGTAGAACCTAAGGTGACATGAAATAAAAATGTATTATTGGTATTATATAATACCTTTCAGACCAAAAATTGATTAAATAAAGGTAAACCATGATCCTATTTCATGTACCAGCACTTATTGCTAGACAGAAACATGTATCATACCTTGAAAATTGTAACTAAAGATTAAATGTATTCATTTTGTTTCTTAAAAGAAGGTTATACAGCAGTATTTTAATCAATATGTAGTGTTTATTCATTCCTCTGGCCTCTAGGTAATTATTTGGCATGGGTAGGCATCATTTGCAATGTGTCGTTTTAATGTAAAGTCTGTGAATCTAGTATGCTTTTGGGTACTTTGAACCAATCAGTCTAGTCAGTTGCTATGTTTTCTACTTTTTCAGTGACTTGGCATGCAAAAAGGACTGAAAAGATGCCAATGAGTCTTTTTGTATAACAATTAAATGTCAGTTTTCTTAAAACTAGTCAAAACTCTACTTTGTGCATAGTTTTATTAAAGTTTAAGCTACAGAAAAGAGACCTCTGCTTCTCAACCTGAATTCCATTGTGGTGTATTTCTACTTAATAAGTTCATTTATACACTCATTACAGCTAAGAAAAGCTTTTTTAGTTAGTTTTTTTCTTTTGTGAGGAAAAATGTTAATTTTTATATCATACCGTCATAGCAACAGAATCGACTGTTTTCAACCCCCCCTATATTCAAATGAGCCCTCACTTGATAAAAAGTTGCTTTTATCAGATGTGTTTCTGCTTATTTGGTAACTATTACACCAGTACTGTCATAAAAAGGTGATATTTTGACTGTTGTGCCAAAATTGTTGAACAGAAGAAAAAAATTATACCCTTACTGTCCTTATCAGTTAAAAATTGCTAAAACAAGGATTCACCACATCTTTGGAAACTGTCATAATTTTTATTTGAGTAGCAATATATTCAAACTGCATGCTTATTTTATTTACAGAATCATTAAATAACATAAAAAAAAATTTTGGTGGAAATCCGGAACTGTTGGCTTTGCTTAAAGGGGTCATTATCCTATTCATGTAATGAATTTCCGGTGCATGTCAAAAGATGGCAGGATGAAAAAATAGTCCCAATTTTCTCTTTTGTTTCTGCTTTTGCTTATAACTGCTATTGCTTAAGAGTTGGATATTTTGAAAGGTATGGCATTACTGTAGAACAAGAATATATTTTTTTCCAGTCAATGTCTTTACAGTGGAAGCACTTCCTAAAGTGTGTAATGTGGTACAATGTGACCACAACACTGAAATGAAAGTAGAAAAACCATTCTTAAACTTTAAGGTAATTTTCCAAAAAAAAATCCGTGGACAGGTATACTTTTCTCTCCATTTTTATGTAATTTAGCATTATAGGTGTAATGCCCCATATATGAAATTTTAAGTGAAAGAAAGATTTTTTTATTAAAAAAATGTTGATGTCTCGCCCGTCCGGTTACTTTTGCTCAGGCTATCCAAAAGGATAATGACCTCTGTAAGAGCAAAATTTACAAATTGGTCAAATACACAAATCCCACTTGTCAGGCACTTTTTATGAAAGGGTACCAGAACTCATTATAGGAAAACATCTTTTCTGCAAAATATATCTTCAGGTTTTATAGTTATAGTCTGTTTCATTATCTGAAGTAAAATTTGACTTTTTGGCCTATGGTATCATAAAAAGTGATTATTTTTGCAAAAAGCACACTGTTTACAATTCTATAGAGTAGAGTAAGGTAGAACCTAAGGTGACATGAAATAAAAATGTATTATTGGTATTATATAATACCTTTCAGACCAAAAATTGATTAAATAAAGGTAAACCATGATCCTATTTCATGTACCAGCACTTATTGCTAGACAGAAACATGTATCATACCTTGAAAATTGTAACTAAAGATTAAATGTATTCATTTTGTTTCTTAAAAGAAGGTTATACAGCAGTATTTTAATCAATATGTAGTGTTTATTCATTCCTCTGGCCTCTAGGTAATTATTTGGCATGGGTAGGCATCATTTGCAATGTGTCGTTTTAATGTAAAGTCTGTGAATCTAGTATGCTTTTGGGTACTTTGAACCAATCAGTCTAGTCAGTTGCTATGTTTTCTACTTTTTCAGTGACTTGGCATGCAAAAAGGACTGAAAAGATGCCAATGAGTCTTTTTGTATAACAATTAAATGTCAGTTTTCTTAAAACTAGTCAAAACTCTACTTTGTGCATAGTTTTATTAAAGTTTAAGCTACAGAAAAGAGACCTCTGCTTCTCAACCTGAATTCCATTGTGGTGTATTTCTACTTAATAAGTTCATTTATACACTCATTACAGCTAAGAAAAGCTTTTTTAGTTAGTTTTTTTCTTTTGTGAGGAAAAATGTTAATTTTTATATCATACCGTCATAGCAACAGAATCGACTGTTTTCAACCCCCCCTATATTCAAATGAGCTCTCACTTGATAAAAAGTTGCTTTTATCAGATGTGTTTCTGCTTATTTGGTAACTATTACACCAGTACTGTCATAAAAAGGTGATATTTTGACTGTTGTGCCAAAATTGTTGAACAGAAGAAAAAAATTATACCCTTACTGTCCTTATCAGTTAAAAATTGCTAAAACAAGGATTCACCACATCTTTGGAAACTGTCATAATTTTTATTTGAGTAGCAATATATTCAAACTGCATGCTTATTTTATTTACAGAATCATTAAATAACATAAAAAAAAATTTTGGTGGAAATCCGGAACTGTTGGCTTTGCTTAAAGGGGTCATTATCCTATTCATGTAATGAATTTCCGGTGCATGTCAAAAGATGGCAGGATGAAAAAATAGTCCCAATTTTCTCTTTTGTTTCTGCTTTTGCTTATAACTGCTATTGCTTAAGAGTTGGATATTTTGAAAGGTATGGCATTACTGTAGAACAAGAATATATTTTTTTCCAGTCAATGTCTTTACAGTGGAAGCACTTCCTAAAGTGTGTAATGTGGTACAATGTGACCACAACACTGAAATGAAAGTAGAAAAACCATTCTTAAACTTTAAGGTAATTTTCCAAAAAAAAATCCGTGGACAGGTATACTTTTCTCTCCATTTTTATGTAATTTAGCATTATAGGTGTAATGCCCCATATATGAAATTTTAAGTGAAAGAAAGATTTTTTTAATAAAAAAATGTTGATGTCTCGCCCGTCCGGTTACTTTTGCTCAGGCTATCCAAAAGGATAATGACCTCTGTAAGAGCAAAATTTACAAATTGGTCAAATACACAAATCCCACTTGTCAGGCACTTTTTATGAAAGGGTACCAGAACTCATTATAGGAAACATCTTTTCTGCAAAATATATCTTCAGGTTTTATAGTTATAGTCTGTTTCATTATCTGAAGTAAAATTTGACTTTTTGGCCTATGGTATCATAAAAAGTGATTATTTTTGCAAAAAGCACAATGTTTACAATTCTATAGAGTAGAGTAAGGTAGAACCTAAGGTGACATGAAATAAAAATGTATTATTGGTATTATATAATACCTTTCAGACCAAAAATTGATTAAATAAAGGTAAACCATGATCCTATTTCATGTACCAGCACTTATTGCTAGACAGAAACATGTATCATACCTTGAAAATTGTAACTAAAGATTAAATGTATTCATTTTGTTTCTTAAAAGAAGGTTATACAGCAGTATTTTAATCAATATGTAGTGTTTATTCATTCCTCTGGCCTCTAGGTAATTATTTGGCATGGGTAGGCATCATTTGCAATGTGTCGTTTTAATGTAAAGTCTGTGAATCTAGTATGCTTTTGGGTACTTTGAACCAATCAGTCTAGTCAGTTGCTATGTTTTCTACTTTTTCAGTGACTTGGCATGCAAAAAGGACTGAAAAGATGCCAATGAGTCTTTTTGTATAACAATTAAATGTCAGTTTTCTTAAAACTAGTCAAAACTCTACTTTGTGCATAGTTTTATTAAAGTTTAAGCTACAGAAAAGAGACCTCTGCTTCTCAACCTGAATTCCATTGTGGTGTATTTCTACTTAATAAGTTCATTTATACACTCATTACAGCTAAGAAAAGCTTTTTTAGTTAGTTTTTTTCTTTTGTGAGGAAAAATGTTAATTTTTATATCATACCGTCATAGCAACAGAATCGACTGTTTTCAACCCCCCCTATATTCAAATGAGCTCTCACTTGATAAAAAGTTGCTTTTATCAGATGTGTTTCTGCTTATTTGGTAACTATTACACCAGTACTGTCATAAAAAGGTGATATTTTGACTGTTGTGCCAAAATTGTTGAACAGAAGAAAAAAATTATACCCTTACTGTCCTTATCAGTTAAAAATTGCTAAAACAAGGATTCACCACATCTTTGGAAACTGTCATAATTTTTATTTGAGTAGCAATATATTCAAACTGCATGCTTATTTTATTTACAGAATCATTAAATAACATAAAAAAAAATTTTGGTGGAAATCCGGAACTGTTGGCTTTGCTTAAAGGGGTCATTATCCTATTCATGTAATGAATTTCCGGTGCATGTCAAAAGATGGCAGGATGAAAAAATAGTCCCAATTTTCTCTTTTGTTTCTGCTTTTGCTTATAACTGCTATTGCTTAAGAGTTGGATATTTTGAAAGGTATGGCATTACTGTAGAACAAGAATATATTTTTTTCCAGTCAATGTCTTTACAGTGGAAGCACTTCCTAAAGTGTGTAATGTGGTACAATGTGACCACAACACTGAAATGAAAGTAGAAAAACCATTCTTAAACTTTAAGGTAATTTTCCAAAAAAAAATCCGTGGACAGGTATACTTTTCTCTCCATTTTTATGTAATTTAGCATTATAGGTGTAATGCCCCATATATGAAATTTTAAGTGAAAGAAAGATTTTTTTAATAAAAAAATGTTGATGTCTCGCCCGTCCGGTTACTTTTGCTCAGGCTATCCAAAAGGATAATGACCTCTGTAAGAGCAAAATTTACAAATTGGTCAAATACACAAATCCCACTTGTCAGGCACTTTTTATGAAAGGGTACCAGAACTCATTATAGGAAAACATCTTTTCTGCAAAATATATCTTCAGGTTTTATAGTTATAGTCTGTTTCATTATCTGAAGTAAAATTTGACTTTTTGGCCTATGGTATCATAAAAAGTGATTATTTTTGCAAAAAGCACACTGTTTACAATTCTATAGAGTAGAGTAAGGTAGAACCTAAGGTGACATGAAATAAAAATGTATTATTGGTATTATATAATACCTTTCAGACCAAAAATTGATTAAATAAAGGTAAACCATGATCCTATTTCATGTACCAGCACTTATTGCTAGACAGAAACATGTATCATACCTTGAAAATTGTAACTAAAGATTAAATGTATTCATTTTGTTTCTTAAAAGAAGGTTATACAGCAGTATTTTAATCAATATGTAGTGTTTATTCATTCCTCTGGCCTCTAGGTAATTATTTGGCATGGGTAGGCATCATTTGCAATGTGTCGTTTTAATGTAAAGTCTGTGAATCTAGTATGCTTTTGGGTACTTTGAACCAATCAGTCTAGTCAGTTGCTATGTTTTCTACTTTTTCAGTGACTTGGCATGCAAAAAGGACTGAAAAGATGCCAATGAGTCTTTTTGTATAACAATTAAATGTCAGTTTTCTTAAAACTAGTCAAAACTCTACTTTGTGCATAGTTTTATTAAAGTTTAAGCTACAGAAAAGAGACCTCTGCTTCTCAACCTGAATTCCATTGTGGTGTATTTCTACTTAATAAGTTCATTTATACACTCATTACAGCTAAGAAAAGCTTTTTTAGTTAGTTTTTTTCTTTTGTGAGGAAAAATGTTAATTTTTATATCATACCGTCATAGCAACAGAATCGACTGTTTTCAACCCCCCCTATATTCAAATGAGCTCTCACTTGATAAAAAGTTGCTTTTATCAGATGTGTTTCTGCTTATTTGGTAACTATTACACCAGTACTGTCATAAAAAGGTGATATTTTGACTGTTGTGCCAAAATTGTTGAACAGAAGAAAAAAATTATACCCTTACTGTCCTTATCAGTTAAAAATTGCTAAAACAAGGATTCACCACATCTTTGGAAAATGTCATAATTTTTATTTGAGTAGCAATATATTCAAACTGCATGCTTATTTTATTTACAGAATCATTAAATAACATAAAAAAAAATTTTGGTGGAAATCCGGAACTGTTGGCTTTGCTTAAAGGGGTCATTATCCTATTCATGTAATGAATTTCCGGTGCATGTCAAAAGATGGCAGGATGAAAAAATAGTCCCAATTTTCTCTTTTGTTTCTGCTTTTGCTTATAACTGCTATTGCTTAAGAGTTGGATATTTTGAAAGGTATGGCATTACTGTAGAACAAGAATATATTTTTTTCCAGTCAATGTCTTTACAGTGGAAGCACTTCCTAAAGTGTGTAATGTGGTACAATGTGACCACAACACTGAAATGAAAGTAGAAAAACCATTCTTAAACTTTAAGGTAATTTTCCAAAAAAAAATCCGTGGACAGGTATACTTTTCTCTCCATTTTTATGTAATTTAGCATTATAGGTGTAATGCTCCATATATGAAATTTTAAGTGAAAGAAAGATTTTTTTAATAAAAAAATGTTGATGTCTCGCCCGTCCGGTTACTTTTGCTCAGGCTATCCAAAAGGATAATGACCTCTGTAAGAGCAAAATTTACAAATTGGTCAAATACACAAATCCCACTTGTCAGGCACTTTTTATGAAAGGGTACCAGAACTCATTATAGGAAAACATCTTTTCTGCAAAATATATCTTCAGGTTTTATAGTTATAGTCTGTTTCATTATCTGAAGTAAAATTTGACTTTTTGGCCTATGGTATCATAAAAAGTGATTATTTTTGCAAAAAGCACACTGTTTACAATTCTATAGAGTAGAGTAAGGTAGAACCTAAGGTGACATGAAATAAAAATGTATTATTGGTATTATATAATACCTTTCAGACCAAAAATTGATTAAATAAAGGTAAACCATGATCCTATTTCATGTACCAGCACTTATTGCTAGACAGAAACATGTATCATACCTTGAAAATTGTAACTAAAGATTAAATGTATTCATTTTGTTTCTTAAAAGAAGGTTATACAGCAGTATTTTAATCAATATGTAGTGTTTATTCATTCCTCTGGCCTCTAGGTAATTATTTGGCATGGGTAGGCATCATTTGCAATGTGTCGTTTTAATGTAAAGTCTGTGAATCTAGTATGCTTTTGGGTACTTTGAACCAATCAGTCTAGTCAGTTGCTATGTTTTCTACTTTTTCAGTGACTTGGCATGCAAAAAGGACTGAAAAGATGCCAATGAGTCTTTTTGTATAACAATTAAATGTCAGTTTTCTTAAAACTAGTCAAAACTCTACTTTGTGCATAGTTTTATTAAAGTTTAAGCTACAGAAAAGAGACCTCTGCTTCTCAACCTGAATTCCATTGTGGTGTATTTCTACTTAATAAGTTCATTTATACACTCATTACAGCTAAGAAAAGCTTTTTTAGTTAGTTTTTTTCTTTTGTGAGGAAAAATGTTAATTTTTATATCATACCGTCATAGCAACAGAATCGACTGTTTTCAACCCCCCCTATATTCAAATGAGCTCTCACTTGATAAAAAGTTGCTTTTATCAGATGTGTTTCTGCTTATTTGGTAACTATTACACCAGTACTGTCATAAAAAGGTGATATTTTGACTGTTGTGCCAAAATTGTTGAACAGAAGAAAAAAATTATACCCTTACTGTCCTTATCAGTTAAAAATTGCTAAAACAAGGATTCACCACATCTTTGGAAACTGTCATAATTTTTATTTGAGTAGCAATATATTCAAACTGCATGCTTATTTTATTTACAGAATCATTAAATAACATAAAAAAAAATTTTGGTGGAAATCCGGAACTGTTGGCTTTGCTTAAAGGGGTCATTATCCTATTCATGTAATGAATTTCCGGTGCATGTCAAAAGATGGCAGGATGAAAAAATAGTCCCAATTTTCTCTTTTGTTTCTGCTTTTGCTTATAACTGCTATTGCTTAAGAGTTGGATATTTTGAAAGGTATGGCATTACTGTAGAACAAGAATATATTTTTTTCCAGTCAATGTCTTTACAGTGGAAGCACTTCCTAAAGTGTGTAATGTGGTACAATGTGACCACAACACTGAAATGAAAGTAGAAAAACCATTCTTAAACTTTAAGGTAATTTTCCAAAAAAAAATCCGTGGACAGGTATACTTTTCTCTCCATTTTTATGTAATTTAGCATTATAGGTGTAATGCCCCATATATGAAATTTTAAGTGAAAGAAAGATTTTTTTAATAAAAAAATGTTGATGTCTCGCCCGTCCGGTTACTTTTGCTCAGGCTATCCAAAAGGATAATGACCTCTGTAAGAGCAAAATTTACAAATTGGTCAAATACACAAATCCCACTTGTCAGGCACTTTTTATGAAAGGGTACCAGAACTCATTATAGGAAAACATCTTTTCTGCAAAATATATCTTCAGGTTTTATAGTTATAGTCTGTTTCATTATCTGAAGTAAAATTTGACTTTTTGGCCTATGGTATCATAAAAAGTGATTATTTTTGCAAAAAGCACACTGTTTACAATTCTATAGAGTAGAGTAAGGTAGAACCTAAGGTGACATGAAATAAAAATGTATTATTGGTATTATATAATACCTTTCAGACCAAAAATTGATTAAATAAAGGTAAACCATGATCCTATTTCATGTACCAGCACTTATTGCTAGACAGAAACATGTATCATACCTTGAAAATTGTAACTAAAGATTAAATGTATTCATTTTGTTTCTTAAAAGAAGGTTATACAGCAGTATTTTAATCAATATGTAGTGTTTATTCATTCCTCTGGCCTCTAGGTAATTATTTGGCATGGGTAGGCATCATTTGCAATGTGTCGTTTTAATGTAAAGTCTGTGAATCTAGTATGCTTTTGGGTACTTTGAACCAATCAGTCTAGTCAGTTGCTATGTTTTCTACTTTTTCAGTGACTTGGCATGCAAAAAGGACTGAAAAGATGCCAATGAGTCTTTTTGTATAACAATTAAATGTCAGTTTTCTTAAAACTAGTCAAAACTCTACTTTGTGCATAGTTTTATTAAAGTTTAAGCTACAGAAAAGAGACCTCTGCTTCTCAACCTGAATTCCATTGTGGTGTATTTCTACTTAATAAGTTCATTTATACACTCATTACAGCTAAGAAAAGCTTTTTTAGTTAGTTTTTTTCTTTTGTGAGGAAAAATGTTAATTTTTATATCATACCGTCATAGCAACAGAATCGACTGTTTTCAACCCCCCCTATATTCAAATGAGCTCTCACTTGATAAAAAGTTGCTTTTATCAGATGTGTTTCTGCTTATTTGGTAACTATTACACCAGTACTGTCATAAAAAGGTGATATTTTGACTGTTGTGCCAAAATTGTTGAACAGAAGAAAAAAATTATACCCTTACTGTCCTTATCAGTTAAAAATTGCTAAAACAAGGATTCACCACATCTTTGGAAACTGTCATAATTTTTATTTGAGTAGCAATATATTCAAACTGCATGCTTATTTTATTTACAGAATCATTAAATAACATAAAAAAAAATTTTGGTGGAAATCCGGAACTGTTGGCTTTGCTTAAAGGGGTCATTATCCTATTCATGTAATGAATTTCCGGTGCATGTCAAAAGATGGCAGGATGAAAAAATAGTCCCAATTTTCTCTTTTGTTTCTGCTTTTGCTTATAACTGCTATTGCTTAAGAGTTGGATATTTTGAAAGGTATGGCATTACTGTAGAACAAGAATATATTTTTTTCCAGTCAATGTCTTTACAGTGGAAGCACTTCCTAAAGTGTGTAATGTGGTACAATGTGACCACAACACTGAAATGAAAGTAGAAAAACCATTCTTAAACTTTAAGGTAATTTTCCAAAAAAAAATCCGTGGACAGGTATACTTTTCTCTCCATTTTTATGTAATTTAGCATTATAGGTGTAATGCCCCATATATGAAATTTTAAGTGAAAGACAGATTTTTTTAATAAAAAAATGTTGATGTCTCGCCCGTCCGGTTACTTTTGCTCAGGCTATCCAAAAGGATAATGACCTCTGTAAGAGCAAAATTTACAAATTGGTCAAATACACAAATCCCACTTGTCAGGCACTTTTTATGAAAGGGTACCAGAACTCATTATAGGAAAACATCTTTTCTGCAAAATATATCTTCAGGTTTTATAGTTATAGTCTGTTTCATTATCTGAAGTAAAATTTGACTTTTTGGCCTATGGTATCATAAAAAGTGATTATTTTTGCAAAAAGCACACTGTTTACAATTCTATAGAGTAGAGTAAGGTAGAACCTAAGGTGACATGAAATAAAAATGTATTATTGGTATTATATAATACCTTTCAGACCAAAAATTGATTAAATAAAGGTAAACCATGATCCTATTTCATGTACCAGCACTTATTGCTAGACAGAAACATGTATCATACCTTGAAAATTGTAACTAAAGATTAAATGTATTCATTTTGTTTCTTAAAAGAAGGTTATACAGCAGTATTTTAATCAATATGTAGTGTTTATTCATTCCTCTGGCCTCTAGGTAATTATTTGGCATGGGTAGGCATCATTTGCAATGTGTCGTTTTAATGTAAAGTCTGTGAATCTAGTATGCTTTTGGGTACTTTGAACCAATCAGTCTAGTCAGTTGCTATGTTTTCTACTTTTTCAGTGACTTGGCATGCAAAAAGGACTGAAAAGATGCCAATGAGTCTTTTTGTATAACAATTAAATGTCAGTTTTCTTAAAACTAGTCAAAACTCTACTTTGTGCATAGTTTTATTAAAGTTTAAGCTACAGAAAAGAGACCTCTGCTTCTCAACCTGAATTCCATTGTGGTGTATTTCTACTTAATAAGTTCATTTATACACTCATTACAGCTAAGAAAAGCTTTTTTAGTTAGTTTTTTTCTTTTGTGAGGAAAAATGTTAATTTTTATATCATACCGTCATAGCAACAGAATCGACTGTTTTCAACCCCCCCTATATTCAAATGAGCTCTCACTTGATAAAAAGTTGCTTTTATCAGATGTGTTTCTGCTTATTTGGTAACTATTACACCAGTACTGTCATAAAAAGGTGATATTTTGACTGTTGTGCCAAAATTGTTGAACAGAAGAAAAAAATTATACCCTTACTGTCCTTATCAGTTAAAAATTGCTAAAACAAGGATTCACCACATCTTTGGAAACTGTCATAATTTTTATTTGAGTAGCAATATATTCAAACTGCATGCTTATTTTATTTACAGAATCATTAAATAACATAAAAAAAAATTTTGGTGGAAATCCGGAACTGTTGGCTTTGCTTAAAGGGGTCATTATCCTATTCATGTAATGAATTTCCGGTGCATGTCAAAAGATGGCAGGATGAAAAAATAGTCCCAATTTTCTCTTTTGTTTCTGCTTTTGCTTATAACTGCTATTGCTTAAGAGTTGGATATTTTGAAAGGTATGGCATTACTGTAGAACAAGAATATATTTTTTTCCAGTCAATGTCTTTACAGTGGAAGCACTTCCTAAAGTGTGTAATGTGGTACAATGTGACCACAACACTGAAATGAAAGTAGAAAAACCATTCTTAAACTTTAAGGTAATTTTCCAAAAAAAAATCCGTGGACAGGTATACTTTTCTCTCCATTTTTATGTAATTTAGCATTATAGGTGTAATGCCCCATATATGAAATTTTAAGTGAAAGAAAGATTTTTTTATTAAAAAAATGTTGATGTCTCGCCCGTCCGGTTACTTTTGCTCAGGCTATCCAAAAGGATAATGACCTCTGTAAGAGCAAAATTTACAAATTGGTCAAATACACAAATCCCACTTGTCAGGCACTTTTTATGAAAGGGTACCAGAACTCATTATAGGAAAACATCTTTTCTGCAAAATATATCTTCAGGTTTTATAGTTATAGTCTGTTTCATTATCTGAAGTAAAATTTGACTTTTTGGCCTATGGTATCATAAAAAGTGATTATTTTTGCAAAAAGCACACTGTTTACAATTCTATAGAGTAGAGTAAGGTAGAACCTAAGGTGACATGAAATAAAAATGTATTATTGGTATTATATAATACCTTTCAGACCAAAAATTGATTAAATAAAGGTAAACCATGATCCTATTTCATGTACCAGCACTTATTGCTTGACAGAAACATGTATCATACCTTGAAAATTGTAACTAAAGATTAAATGTATTCATTTTGTTTCTTAAAAGAAGGTTATACAGCAGTATTTTAATCAATATGTAGTGTTTATTCATTCCTCTGGCCTCTAGGTAATTATTTGGCATGGGTAGGCATCATTTGCAATGTGTCGTTTTAATGTAAAGTCTGTGAATCTAGTATGCTTTTGGGTACTTTGAACCAATCAGTCTAGTCAGTTGCTATGTTTTCTACTTTTTCAGTGACTTGGCATGCAAAAAGGACTGAAAAGATGCCAATGAGTCTTTTTGTATAACAATTAAATGTCAGTTTTCTTAAAACTAGTCAAAACTCTACTTTGTGCATAGTTTTATTAAAGTTTAAGCTACAGAAAAGAGACCTCTGCTTCTCAACCTGAATTCCATTGTGGTGTATTTCTACTTAATAAGTTCATTTATACACTCATTACAGCTAAGAAAAGCTTTTTTAGTTAGTTTTTTTCTTTTGTGAGGAAAAATGTTAATTTTTATATCATACCGTCATAGCAACAGAATCGACTGTTTTCAACCCCCCCTATATTCAAATGAGCCCTCACTTGATAAAAAGTTGCTTTTATCAGATGTGTTTCTGCTTATTTGGTAACTATTACACCAGTACTGTCATAAAAAGGTGATATTTTGACTGTTGTGCCAAAATTGTTGAACAGAAGAAAAAAATTATACCCTTACTGTCCTTATCAGTTAAAAATTGCTAAAACAAGGATTCACCACATCTTTGGAAACTGTCATAATTTTTATTTGAGTAGCAATATATTCAAACTGCATGCTTATTTTATTTACAGAATCATTAAATAACATAAAAAAAAATTTTGGTGGAAATCCGGAACTGTTGGCTTTGCTTAAAGGGGTCATTATCCTATTCATGTAATGAATTTCCGGTGCATGTCAAAAGATGGCAGGATGAAAAAATAGTCCCAATTTTCTCTTTTGTTTCTGCTTTTGCTTATAACTGCTATTGCTTAAGAGTTGGATATTTTGAAAGGTATGGCATTACTGTAGAACAAGAATATATTTTTTTCCAGTCAATGTCTTTACAGTGGAAGCACTTCCTAAAGTGTGTAATGTGGTACAATGTGACCACAACACTGAAATGAAAGTAGAAAAACCATTCTTAAACTTTAAGGTAATTTTCCAAAAAAAAATCCGTGGACAGGTATACTTTTCTCTCCATTTTTATGTAATTTAGCATTATAGGTGTAATGCCCCATATATGAAATTTTAAGTGAAAGAAAGATTTTTTTAATAAAAAAATGTTGATGTCTCGCCCGTCCGGTTACTTTTGCTCAGGCTATCCAAAAGGATAATGACCTCTGTAATATTTGTATTCACTTTCGTTGCTAACGATGGATAAAGGAGAAAATATTTCGAAGTACACTTAGTTACCATAAATGAACAGAATTTTGCTACAAGAATGTCAATCATTTAACTTGAGTGAAAAATGAAGATATTATATTAGGATCGTCTGCAAAATGCTTGGGTGATATCAAAGTTTCATGTAATAATAAGTGTTGTTGGTATTCTAATTACGGAAGTTAATAATGCAGGGAGACCCATTTTATCCTGGTACTTTGTCTTTCGGTGATAGCTCTATCGACGAGCGTAGCTTTGAAAAATCGGAAACCAGAATAAAAAGCTATTTTGTGTATCCAATTCCGGAGTACGCTGACATTTGTAACATTCAATAAATAAGTCTTATGTCAATAATTTAATTTAACCACGTGAATATTAGTTTTAGTTTAAGTATATTTATGATTCAATATATGACAAAAGATTACATGTGCGCAAATTTATAAATCACTAATTCAAACTAGCCACAACCTCACGACTTAAATAGAACTTTATAGGAAAAAGTTCAAATGCCTTCTTTTTGAAATTTCAATGCTTTCTAAGCGAATATTCATTAGATGGTCCATAGAAAGTGTGTATTTTAGTTCAATGGAAAATCTGAGATGCCTGCTACGCAAGCTTTCATGTTAAAAAAAAACAACATAGATATTAACGTGCTTTATAATGCGTCCCGTAAAATTATTATCAAATCTTTTTCACAAAATCGTGCAGAATGCAAAATATATCGGCGGCGAACTGATGCTTTGCATCAAAAGTTTTCTTGTTCTTATTTGTATTTGTACAACTTATATATTCGTCATAGTAACGTATAGATTAGAGTTTGTATGTATGGCCATTCTTTAAAAAAAAAGATTCACTTACATTTACACTTTTTGACAATTGGTTGATCGACGGAATTGTCGTATTTCATCTATATTCAGGACGAGAACAAGTTCATTCTCACAAGTTAAGATTACCAACATACAAATTTGGCTGCCACCAGAAAGGTTTCAACAGTTTGGTCAAGAATTTTGTCTTTTCACCACCTAATCTATTCCGTAAATTTGTATTTTATTATGTACAATGCACTATCTTTCTCAAACGAAAAAAAAATGCCACGTGTTATTGACTTCCGAGGACACCGGTGCAACTGCAAAACTCATATACCAAGTAGCGATTCTGGAGCAACCTTTTTGGAAGTATACTTTTCACATAATTACTAATCTCAATCAACCATCCGACCAAGGACATTAAGTTGCCGGTGTAGGACGTAAAAAATCTCCACAATTAATCAATACCAATAAAACCCATGTCGGCTAAGAGAATGAGGGGATCTGAAAGTGAGTATAGAATTGTACATTATCTAGTAAACTACTTTAATATCAATCGTAACATCTCTCGGCCATTTCTGTCGGGTCGGGAAAGTGATCTCCATTTTGAACTATTTTCAGTTATAATCAACAAGTCTGTTACGTTATGACTTCGTTTGTGACGTTGTGGATCATCTTGCCGTAAAATAGCAGTCCGAAAACCAAGTTTTCGTGTTATGTAAGTCATTATCATATAAATTACGCTTCTTTGAGTTACTGGGAGGGTTCCATAGCGCGCGACCCACAGAGCAGCCCAGCGCGTCACCGGGTGGCGGATAGGGGAGACCCTCTAGTTGTGGGGTTGGAAAGCATGGCCGAACACTTTTTGTCTTACTACAGATAAGTCTTAGGCATATTGATTCTGATGACAACAGCGGGATAGCTTTGAATAAAAAACTTTGGGCTATTTCTCGGCATGCTTAGTCCTCTCAGGGACAGTCTAGACAAACTGTAGTATATACTGTCCATGCTCCTCTATAATAATAGAATGGATTTTTCTCTGAAATTTGTTTTTCTCATCAACATTCCCAAGTAAAACAGTTGCGTTATTTGCAAGAATTAAAGTTTCAGACTCTTTAGGATTATTTCTTGAAACCATTGTGTTTTTTGCAAAAATTATATTCTTTTGACAAAAAAAAGTTAAAAGCTTTCTTTAAAATAACTGGTGTAATGATGTACAACTAAGACTTGGTACCAAACTGTGCAATAAGATGTTCAATTTTGTAGCTAAAGCTACAATAGAAATATTGCATAACTATGTATATGATAAAATGTTTATAACTTTTCTCAGTTGTAGGATAGTGAAAAACCCAGCAAAAGTGAAGTATCGTAGACATAAACAAAAAGTGTATTTAAACATAATCTCTAAACAAATGTAGTAAAATTTCCATGTAAGATGTTCATTTTGTAGCTAAATCCAGAATAAAAATAATGCAAAGCTAGGAATACAATAAAATGTTTATAACTTCTCAGTTGTAGCATAGTAAAACACCAATGGGTTTTATTGCATGTCTTGTATTCAACATTCAACCTTGTAAAGACATAGATCTATATTTATATATTATTTATGTTATACTGACAATTTCGTCCATTTATCATATATAATTCGAATGCTATTAAATTTCATAATCTTATAAACAGTAATGACAGCTGCATTGTGTAACACATGTGTTTTTTGCATTCATGAATCCCTTGTCTTAGTCTTGAAGATAAGTTATGTCTAAATGGATAAAACTATTTTTATACATATGACACTCTCTCAGTATTTGGGTTACCATCCACCAGCCTCTGTGGTACAACTTTCAGAATGTTGATGTTCGGTCTTAAAAATTGTTTAAATGGCACGGAATACGATTACAGCAAAACCGTAACAGTAATAAATTCTTATTGTTACGGCAAAGACGAAAATCCTCAACGACTCCGACTCCCATCTTTCCATGTTTTGGCTGCCACAGTATTACGTGGTGAACAGGGAGTTCAGGATATCTAAAGCAGTGTCCAGCGAGAGTTAGGCGTCGTGCTGCAATCTTGGCTGTTAACCTGTTAATAATAACTACCGTAACAAATAAAATAGATAAATGCCATAAAATTATAATACTGTTTCACATATATTGTTTGTGGCAATATTATATAGTGTTATTAAATGTCTGTTTTCATATTTGACCAGTATTATGTCCAAGGGAAGCTGTATTGGGTCTAGGATAGCTGTATTAGCCCAAGGTAACGCCGAGAGTTAATACAGTTATTCGAAGCCCAATACCGCTTCCTGATGACATAATACATGTAGAATATGAAAACACACATTTAATGACACTCTTATTAACAATTTAATGTTTCAGACAGGTGTAATGATGTACAGCTAAGACTGGATACCAAACTGTGCAATAAGATGTTCAATTTTGTAGCTAAAGCTACAATAGAAATATTGCATAACTATGTATATGATAAAATTTAAGTACCATTTTATCATTGACCAATATAGCTATAGCTCGATCCAATTTCGCTTCTCATGAACATAATACAAGATTAATATGAACAACACTCAGTTTGAAAATGTAATTTTATTCCTTGAAAATTATGCAGCAATTTTGGTAACGCAAACGAATGTGTTTGTTTTTAAAATGATATTTATGTATAAATTGCTGGAAGTGACATTTCTGTATTGGCCCCGTTTTTCTGTATTGGGCCTGTTTTTCTGTATTGGCCCCGTTATTCTGTATTGGGCCTGTTTTTCTGTATTTATCCCTGTTTTTTTCTGTATTGGGCTCATTCATTGGTCCATATTATATGGACAATTTCATATATATTTTACACAAGTGGTTAAAAAAACTCGTTAAACCCCTTTTTGCCTAAAATGTAAGATTGTTTGTTTGTTTGAATGATGTTTAACGCAATTTTCGGCAATTTTTCAGCTATACCATGGCGTCCAGTTTTTATTGGGGAAGGAAGCCGGAGTAAAACAATGTAAGAAATAATGCTCAAATCCAAAGAAATTTTTCTCTTAGAGACTGAACCTTGAGTTCTTTTAGAAAATTGGTAGAGAGGAGTTATATTTGGTAAAATCGTGACAATAACATACAAAAAAAAATTTGAAACCACTAGTGCAAGGCGCCGTACAGTACCATTGTTGTTTATTGCGCATTCGCAGTACAGTACTACGCAATTAGCCGTACATCGGTCATAGTATGGTGTTTGAGAAAATAAAAGAAAAAAGATCTTTTCGTCAACAAAAAAGACGTACCTTCATTTAGTTATGATTAATACTTTTAACTTTCGATTGAAGACACGACGTACAAGCTCTGAAAGTGGTGATTTGCCCACTTGAAACAACGGATGCTACTTTCAAAAGCTTCCAGCTTCACCATATTGCGTATATTTGTACATTTTAAACCCATTTTTGATAATCAAATGCAAATAAATAAATCATTGATCGTCTTACGAATCATGACACATCGTTTGAGCTTCGCTACATACTATCAAAAGCAAAAAAATGACAAAAATTCTTACCCCGTCTGCTCTCTCAGCCAAGTGTTGTCGCTTAGTTGCTATGTAATTTCCGTTGTCAATGATACAATGATTTAATCCATTTCTAAGCTCATTTTCATCGATACATTAACATTCCGACATTTCACTTTTATTTTTAACAAAAAGTCACGTGACTTAAATCCAGCGTTTAAATCAGCTTGTTTGAAGGTAGGATGATTATATTCATAGAGAAAATATCTAAAGAGGCAAATTATATAATATGCTGACTCAGACCCGTGTCGCAAAATCCGCTGTTTGCTTAGGAGAGCTCTCTGACGTTCCACGCAAACTTAAAGCGTTGGACGGCAGAGGATTCTCAGACTATAAAAATTACGATTTGCCCCTATACGCCAAGTCTATGGTCTTATACACAGATAGATATGTTCCTATATTTCTGGCCCAAACGCAGAGATTACTGTTTAGCTCGCATCTTGCAGTGATGAATACTTTAGAAAAGAAGAATTTATTTCAAGGCTAAATATTTTTATTATGAAAAAAATACTATTTGTACTTTGACATCAAAGCATATAATTCTTTAATGGTCAACAAGCAGATTTATTGTTTGTACGGAAATTACAGCTTATATAAAAACACTTTTTTTATACCACCACAATATCCACATATTCTTACAACGAAATGCAGATATTTCTGTGCTCCCTATAATTTTTTTAGCGATTTTTAATAGTCACGTGGCATATAATTACTTCCGGCCTGCATACAAGAACAAACCAAATACCGACAAACCAACAAGGGTCCTGTACATGTGTCTTTTGTTCCATGTCTCTATTTTAGTTCGAACCCAATCTCCACCTGAAAGGTATACATACAAAGTAAATGCACAACTGAATTATATTATATGCTTCCAAACGTAAGCACAAACATGTTTGATTATCAAGCTACTAGACTAAGACCACAAACGGAAAACATGAGATGATATCTCGATTGCTTGGTGACTGGATTAGTCTGAGAATCTTCTGCTGTCCAACGCCTTTTTAGACATTGATGGAAGTGTCCCACGGTACCATCAAAGTCTAAAAAGCGTTGGACGGCAGAGGATTCTCGGACTAGACTGGATGTGGCCACTTCGCGTTTTCGACTATTTAATTCACGACATATAACATGAAGGCGAAATTAACAAAACAAGAAACAACAAGAAAATGTGTCTGGGAGACACTAATGTCCATCGGTAAACATCCTGAGCAATTTCAGGTTCACTCAAGTGTAAAATATATTTGACACAGCCCTACAGGATTTTTCCAGTGAAGAGATCTCATATCTTTACTGTGTATCGTTTCATGACGATGTTAAGTCATCTTCATAAAAGCGGATTCATCGCAAAGGTAAACCTGAGGTGGGGACGGACAGAACGACGGACTGACCGAAAATCTATGTCCCCCAATTTTCGTTGTCGAGACATAAAATTTTAAAATCAAACATCAAAAATGCAAAAATTGATCTTAGATGGTGAGCACCAATAATTGGCCCTCAATATCGAAAATATCCACTAACATTTAAAAAAAGATGACTGCGGAATCCAATGAAAAAAAATCGGATAAAATCATAATATTTACCACCTTTTTAGCTAAAAAGATAGCGAAAAATCGTTAACACATTTCTGAAACCTCATTCAAGGAGGCATCAAAATGAAAATAATTTCACCATAATCGAATAAAAGAATAATACTGACCTACGTGCACCCTCTTTACCCATTATTTAAAAAAAACCATTAAAGATGGGACACTACTAAACTGTCATAAAATACACGTAGAATCAACTGACAAAAATGCATAAAATTGGATTTTAAACCAGAGGCTCTTAAGAGCCTGTATCGCTCACCTGATTTTATAGGCAATGAAGATGGCATTTCCCTGATGTTAAAGTAAGTCCTGTAATTTTCAATAAACTTTAATTAGGACCATCCAAACAATATTACTAGAAAGCTTTGTTTCATTTGTTAACCATTTGTATAGAGATTTTTTTTATTTGCCCATAGGGTCCTATGTTAAACTAAGTCCTGCGGGGGAGGTGGCCATTTTGAATTTCCAATTGCCATAAAAAACATAAACTTTATAAAGGACCATCCAAACAATATTGCTAGTAAGTTTTTGTTTCCATTGATTAACCGGTTTCGGAGAAGAAGCCTTTAAAAACTTTTTCCCATAGGGTCGTATGTTAAACAAAGTCCTGCGGTAGCGGCCATTTTGAATTTCCAATTGCCATAAAAAACATAAACTTTATAGAGGACCATCCAAACAATATTGCTAGTAAGTTTTTGTTTCCATTGACTAACCGGTTTCAGAGAAGAAGCCTTTAAAAACTTTTTCCCATAGGGTCCTATGTTAAACTAAGTCCTGCGGTAGCGGCCATTTTGAATTTCCAGTTGGCATAAAAATCATAAACTTTATAAAGGACCACCCAAACAATATTGCTAGTAAGTTTTGTTTTGATTGGTTAACCGGTTTCAGAGAAGAAGCCCTTTTTAACCTTTTTCCCATAGGGTCCAATGTTAAACTAAGTCCTGCGGTGGCGGCCATTTTGAATATCAGATTGGGATAAAAAAAACATTAACTTTATAGAGGACCATCCAAACAATATTGCTAGTAAGTTTTGTTTCCATTGGTTGGCCGGTTTCAGAAAAGAAGCCTTTCAAACTTTTTCCCATAGGGTCCTATGTTAAATTAAGTCCTGCGGTGGCAGCCATTTTGAAATTCCAATTGCCATAAAAAACACAAACTTTATAGAGGACCATCCAAACAATATTGCTAGTAAGTTTTGTTTTGATTGGTTAACCGGTTTCAGAGAAGAAGCCCTTTTTAACATTTTTCCCATAGGGTCCAATGTTAAACTAAGTCCTGCGGTGGCGGCCATTTTGAATATCAGATTGGGATAAAAAACATTAACTTTATAGAGGACCATCCAAACAATATTGCTAGTAAGTTTTGTTTCCATTGGTTGGCCGGTTTCAGAAAAGAAGCCTTTCAAACTTTTTCCCATAGGGTCCTATGTTAAATTAAGTCCTGCGGTGGCAGCCATTTTGAATTTCCAATTGCCATAAAAAACACTAACTTTATAGAGGACCATCCAAACAATATTGCTAGTAAGTTTTTGTTTCCATTGATTAACCGGTTTCAGAGAAGAAGCCTTTAAAAACTTTTTCCCATAGGGTTCTATGTTAAACTAAGTCCTGCAGTGGCTGCCATTTTGAATTTCCAATTCCCATCTAAAACACAAACTTTATAGAGGACCATCTAAACAATATTGCTAGTAAGTTTTGTTTTGATTGGTTAAACGGTTTCAGAGAAGAAGCCATTTTTAACCTTTTTACCATAGGGTCCTATGTTAAACTAAGTCTTGAGGTGGCGGCCATATTGGTTTACCAATCAAAATAAAAAACACAAACTTTGTAAAGGTCCATCCAATGAACATTATGGCCAAGTTTGGTTTCAATTGGCCAAGTGGTTTCAGAGAAGAAGATTAAAATGTAAAAAGTTTACAGACGCCGACGACGACGACGACGACGCCGACGGACGCAAAGTGATAACAATAGCTCACCTGACCCTTTGGGTCAGGTGAGCTAAAAAGTAAATTTTCTTTCTCTATTTCGCGCAAACATTTACGACCCCTTTTCACTTCATGTATCTCGAAAACTGTAAAAGATCTGATAAATACTAAAAAAATTGTCTCTTTCGGTCCCTTTTAACACAAACAGCAAAAAAGTTACAAATTATATTAACGTTTTATTGTTACAAAAATAAATCAACTGCAAAAATCCCGATCAAAATCTGATAAAAACATTACTAAACAAAACAAAATGATTGATTGATGGATTGGATGTTTGCTTTATGTCCAGAGAGCAGTGCAGCTATAATATTTAGGTCGAGAACAAGTTAACAAACAATAAATCAGCGGAAAAAGGATGGGATGGGACATAGGTAACACAAGTTTGACTGCCACTTTAAAAGTATGGAGTGTTGGATAGGGGTTGAGAATTGAGCCTTTTGTAGCGGCTAAAATGAGCAAGAGTGGCACTCTTCACACACGTTACCCGCTACGATACGTGGCCAGGCTTTCCGTATTATGACCTGACATCCGCCAACAAGGTCTCCCCTATCCGCCACCTGGGGACTCTGTAGGTCGAGCACTGGAGACCCTCCCAGTATGGTCTTAGCAAACAGAATAATAAAAGAACGTGAAAACCGAGGCTTAAACCATTCCTATTCCTACATTCGAGAGGAAAGCAAACTCACCACTAAACCATTTAGACTCAGTGAATGACAGCTTTACGGAACACATAGGACAGCACTGTATGTCGAGCCCTGCTAGCTTACCTAAGTACCAAAAACAAATTAAAGACACCAGTGTTAATAAAATATACAAGCCCGAGCGTTAAAACATCAGAAGAGACCAACTTTGATTCGTAAGTATATGATCTCTATTTGTGTCGCACTCGCAAATGCTAACATTTTGTTTTGTCTGCTGGTTTATGCCTGTTCGGCGGGCCTCGGTTCCCAGTTGTCGAGGAAGTTTGTATTCCACTATTGATCACGTGCCTGTCACGGGTTACGGATTCGGGAATCGCAGCTGGACGGGTGTGTTTTTTCATATTATTGACTACACTTTTGACAACAATTCATGTTGCCGAAATCTTCATAATGCTTATATACATTACTCGTTGTAGTGGCAATACTAGAGACTATACGAATGTCTTACACACATATAATTTCGAAACCCTACAATGCCTTACCTTCCTTTCTAAGAACGTTATCATCTAACATTCTCTTAATATCTGGCTTCATAACGAAAAGAGTCCACGGATAGATCGTGAACATGATACCGCTGCCGATTATCCACAAATTTCTGGTGTTCGAGTCGTCCAGACAGTAGACTATACTACTTGCAATGGCTGTTACCCCAACCAATCCTCCCTAAAAATGAAAAATAGTAGTCATTATAGACGAGTTTATATTCTAACATAACACAGGGAGAAAGATAACCCAAACAAGCATTACAATTGAATTAATCACAAAAGGATCATCTTCGCTAGCCAAGGGTTATGATCCAATCTTCTCATGTTCATCATAGCTAGCCAGGGGATGATCTGATTCTCCTATGTTCACCTTCGCTAGCCAAAGGGTTATGGTCTGATCCTCTCATGTTCATCTTAGCTATAGCCAGGGCTTATACTCTTATCCTCTCATGTTCACCTCCGCTAGCCACGGATTATGGTCTGACCCTCTCATGTTCACATTCGCTAGCCAGTGGTTATGATCTGACCCTCTCATGTTCACCTACGCTAGCCAGGGGTTATGATCTGATTCTCTCATGTTGACCTCCGCTAGCCACGGATTATGGTCTGACCCTCTCATGTTCACATTCGCTAGCCAGTGGTTATGATCTGACCCTCTCATGCTCACCTACGCTAGCCAGGGGTTATGATCTGATTCTCTCATGTTCACCTCCGCTAGCCACGGATTATGGTCTGACCCTCTCATGTTCACATTCGCTAGCCAGCGGTTATGATCTGACCCTCTCATGCTCACCTACGCTAGCCAGGGGTTATGATCTGATTCTCTCATGTTCATCTCCGCTAGCCACGGATTATGGTCTGACCCTCTGATGTTCACATTCGCTAGCCAGCGGTTATGATCTGACCCTCTCATGCTCACCTACGCTAGCCAGGAGTTATGATCTGATTCTCTCATGTTCATCTCCGCTAGCCACGGATTATGGTCTGATCCTCTCATGTTTACATTCGCTAGCCAGCGGTTATGATCTGACCCTCTCATGCTCACCTACGCTAGCCAGGAGTTATGATCTGATTCTCTCATGTTCATCTCCGCTAGCCACGGATTATGGTCTGATCCTCTCATGTTTACATTCTCTAGCCAGCTGTTATGATCTGACCCTCTCATGCTCACCTACGCTAGCCAGGAGTTATGATCTGATTCTCTCATGTTGACCTCCGCTAGCCACGGATTATGGTCTGACCCTCTCATGTTCACATTCGCTAGCCAGCGGTTATGATCTGACCCTCTCATGCTCACCTACGCTAGCCAGGAGTTATGATCTGATTCTCTCATGTTCATCTCCGCTAGCCACGGATTATGGTCTGATCCTCTCATGTTTACATTCGCTAGCCAGCGGTTATGATCTGACCCTCTCATGCTCACCTACGCTAGCCAGGAGTTATGATCTGATTCTCTCATGTTCACCTCCGCTAGCCACGGATTATGGTCTGACCCTCTCATGTTCACATTCGCTAGCCAGCGGTTATGATCTGACCCTCTCATGCTCACCTACGCTAGCCAGGAGTTATGATCTGATTCTCTCATGTTCATCTCCGCTAGCCACGGACTATGGTCTGATCCTCTCATGTTCACATTCGCTACCCAGCAGTTATGATCTGACCCTCTCATGTTTACATTCGCTAGCCACTGGTTATGCTCCAATCGTCTCTTGACATTACATGATCAAAAAAAGAGGGAACACCACATTTCTAAACATTCACAAAAACAAATAACATAAGCTCAAGCGTATAATGGTTCAACCGTTTTAAGGCATCACGAACCCTTCTTCTTTTTAACCCTAACAGTCATACCCTAACAACACAAATATGTTTGTTTGTTTGTTTGATGGTGTTTAACGCCACTTTCAGCAATTTTTCAGCTATGTCATGGCGTCCAGTTTTTATTGGGGGAGGAAGCCGGAGTACCCGGAGAAAACCCCCGACCTGCGGTAGGAAAACTGGCAATCCTTGTCAATTAAGATTGGAGTCGAGTACACCCTGCCTGCAGTGAGAATCGAACCCGCAATCTCAGTGTTGACAGACCACGTGATCAATAGTAGAACACAAATATGAAAAACTGTATTACACCAATAGAACAATCTACAGAATCAACAAAAGAAGAACATACATTGTATTTACATAAAGATCTTGAGAACACGTACAGATCAATAACAAATACATTCAAAAATATAACTCAAGAAAAAGACGGGATGATTGATTGATTTTTTTATTACCTAAAGTCCAGCAAGCAATAGTTTAGATATATTCAGGACGTGAACACTTCCAAAATCATAACATCTACAACCCTGTTTACAAACAGTATACTGTGACTCAATTCTTAATTGACAAATAAAGGATTGGCAGTCTTCCTAACGTAGGGCGGGGTTTTTTAACGGGAAATGAAAAACTTCTGAAAGTGTTGTTTTATTCTAACAAACAAACAAACAAACAATAGTACGTAAAAACAAAGAACACATTTGAACGAGATTTTTTATAGGCACAAGTAAGTTAACAGATATATAACGAAAAGCATCCAGGTCAGACTGACAGACATGCCAAGAATTAATATGTATCTGAATCCCCTGACAGTTTGATAAAGATGGTCCATTAATAAACCAATATCGAAATAAAAGCTGTAGGATTTTTTATCATTCCCTTCTACTAAAAAGCTTGATTGATTGATTAATTAAATGTTTACTGAACGTAAAACGAGCAATATTTTACCTATATTCAAAACGAGAACACGTTACCTCACAAAACGTAAGATCGAATATGGGAGGAGCTAAATTCCTTCAGTGGCAGAGGTGAATTCTGACGTAGTAATTATGTAGCCTCTATTTCGGATTGTGGGGACCGATGAATAGCCTTTTGTTAATCGGCCTACTCTATTTCAAAATCTATAAAAGGGATCTTTATCGTCTGATCGTGCAATGTGCATGGCAATCTCCAAACACGTCACGCACAACGGTTTTTTTTCAAGCATTTCCGCATTATGACCTGACAATACCTACCAAGAGAGCCCTCCCAATCCGCATTCTGTGGGCGCACTAGGCAGCTCAGTGGGTCAAGCCGACTGGATACAATCCATCTGTATGGTCCTAGAATTTTTGCTTTTTCGATTTTCTCGTTTTAATTCATGTAAAAACCTAATTTATACTTGGTTTTATTTCGTTTAAAAATCACACCATTCTAAGCAAACCTGTGCCACCTTAACAATTTTATAATAGTTTGATTGGCATGCGGCTCCTTATACAAACGGCCAGTGTTTTATCCGTTTACAGCAAGTCAAAAATAGTCAATGCTCAGAATATTTAACATAACGTTGCACATAATAAAGAGGCATAACTTAGAAGATCTTCATCGTTTTACCGCCGAAAATGTAAAATAAATGTGTGACTTTTTTTTTAATATATACAGTCCGCCAAAAGTTAAGCATCACCTAAATATTTTCTTAAATAATTTTATTACAAAACAATTCATTCAGCATCTGATGCATTTATGCAATGCTTTCAAACAATACCTTTATATAACATACAGGTCAGATGTCAATAATTAGAGTTTTAAAGTGTAAAAACCGGTTCAAAAACTTGTCCCGCTTCTATTTAACATAATGACTTTGAATGAAATAGCCTTGTCCGATTGCACGTGGATATTGTGGTTAGTTTTTTAGTCTCGATCACCCAGACACATATATAATAGCGTCTGGGATCACCTTGTTGTAATTTCGCTACCAATAGGTGGAGAGAAAACAATGATTCTATTTTTAAACCAGGAAAACCATGCATACATATAATATGACGTCACATTCAGATTCACTCTTGATTGTGCACAACAATAATATTTGTTTAATTAATTGATAAAGTTATATTTTATAAAAATATTCAAATGTAAACTTTGGCACAATTTTTTATACACTTCTTGATATGAACGGAAGTAATTTTTTAGATAATAAAAATATCATCCAATCAAAAATTACGCCCAGTTTTGGGCGTAATGGTAACGATTTCAATATAGTCTCGATCATCCAGACGCTTAATTACATTTGTGCGTCTGGATTCAGCTCTATATTAAACTCGTTACCATTACGCCCAAAACTGGGCGTAATTTTTGATTGGATGATATTTTTATAGTCTAAAAAATTACTTCCGTTCATATCAAGAAGTGTACAACAAATTGTACCAAAGTTTAAATTTGAATATTTTTATAAAATATTACATTATCAATTAATTAAACAAATATTATTGTTATGCATAATCAAGAGTGAATCTTACTGTGACGTCATATTATAAGTATAGATATGTTTGCATGGTTTTCCTGGTTTAAAAATAGGGCTCTAAAAATAGAATCATTGTTTGTCTCCACCTATTGGTAGCGAAATTAAAATAAGGTGATCCCAGACGCTATTATATATGCGTCTGGGTGATCGAGACTAATTTCAATATAGAAATGAATCCAGACGCACAAATGTAGTTAAGCGTCTGGATGATCGAGACTATTAGTTTTTATCTTTTAAAGACTTTTCAACATGGTAAGACGAAAATTAAGTATCGCCGAACGCTGGCAAGCAATTGGAATGAAAAATGCTGGAATGAGTAACCGCCAAATAGCAGCCAATTTTGGGGTGAACAACTCTGTTATTAGCAGACTTTTTGCGAGGCATAGACAGACAGGGTCAATCGAGGACAACCCAAGATCTGGGAGACCCAGTAAAACAACCCCTAGAGAGGACCGCTTCCTTGCTCGTCAAGCCAGATTGCACCCCTTTTCAACAGCAGGCCAGTTACGAGGAATGTGGCCTACTGGTGGTCAAATCAGTGACCGAACAGTTATTCGGAGGCTTCACAGATCTCGATTACGTGCCCGCAGGCCTTTGAAACGACCAGAACTGACAAGAAGGCACTGCCAAGCACGAATGGAGTGGGCAAGACATCATCGTTACTGGAATCTAAGAAGCTGGAGACGTATTCATTGGTCAGATGAAAGCCGCTTTCTGTTGAAGCCTTTTGACGGTCGGATACGTGTTTGGCGGCAAAGGAATACAGCTTTGGATAGAAACCATATTGTAGGAACAACTGCATTCGGTGTTGGCGGCGTTACTGTATGGAGATGCTTTTCACGTGACTGCAAGCTCACTTTACAGATTCTCAACGATACATTGATTGGTCTGAAATACCGCGATGACATCTTGGATGGTCATGTTGGGCCACATTTTGACAACCATGCTCTTGCAGACAAGGCAATGTTTCAAGACGACAACTCTCGACCCCATCGAGCCCGTGTTGTGAGGGACTTTATTGAAACAGAAGCCATTGACACACTTCCATGGCCAGCCATGTCACCGGACATGAATCCGATTGAGCATGTGTGGGATTTTATCGGACGAAAAGTGAACCAACGGAACCCAAGATGCCAAAATTTTCGAGAATTAGAAGTCGCTCTTGTGGAAGAATAGCAGAGATTTCCACAGTACAGACTTAGGCGTTTAGATTTCCACAGTACAGACAGGCGTTTGGTTGCCGGAATCAGGCGGCGTGTTGAACATTTACACCGGAAGCGTGGAGGTTATACCCGATATTGATGGAAAATACGCCAAACGACAGTCCATTTGTTACTCTTTCACCTCAGGACTTGTTGTATGACTAATTTTGTAAACAATGAAAAATTTTGTGTCAAACTAAAACGTAAAATCACCTATTGTTTTGTTGTTTTTTGGCCTATTGTTTGTGATCATTATTAGACCACTAGAATTTAATTTTACAATTTGAGGATTTAAATAAAGAATCTTACAGGTTCAAATTTACTAATGATGTATACATTTTCATACAAATTAAACATTTTTTCATTTGTTTATGTTATTGAAAAAAGATTAGATCCGGAAAAGTAGGTGATGCTTAACTTATGGCGGACTGTATATATAATATTGAGAAATATTTCAATACTAAAACACGAAAATTATTTATGATCACATTCAATTAATATATACATATTTTTTATATATAAAATACAAATTGAAAACCACTGTTAGAAATAGCCTGACTAACTAGCAAAAGAACTTCCTCGCCCAGGATGTCTTAAAAGAGAGGGGTGGGTAGATGGAGTGCATGGCTTATCAACCCTTTTCGTCACTATCTTTCAACGAAGGTCTAATCAAACCGCAAATTACACTGCAATCTAATTGAAATTAAATCTCACTTGCTCCCCCTTTTTACTATGGTGGCGGCGTGTAGCGACCAATAACAAAAGGGGGGGGGAGCAAGTGAAAGATTTAATTTTAATTAGATTGAGTACACTGATGCAGAAATGAATTCGATCGATAGACGGGTATTAACTTTATTCAATAAACAACTGTCTTGGAAGAGTAAGACAACATATAATGGTGCGGGTTCATCCGTAACCCCCCCCCCTCCCTACAGATGTTCGATATGCATGCTATAAGCATTTCAGTGTCACTTCCAAACATTTTCCTTCTAGAATTAGTTCATTTTAACTTCGGCAGTAAAAGAATTTCAACTTCAAATTTATGGAACATGGAAATTTGTGACGAGAGAAGGCTGCAAATGCAATGGCTTTATAAAATGGTCTGAGCTTACGGAAATCTGCTTTTGTTTTGCGGCAAATTTGATGACGAATGCCATGAAAAACAGAAAGTTTTAAGAACCGTAGTTGTGAAATACCATTTCTACTTCTAATGGTTGCAGTTTAACAACAATACTAAAACACCATATAGTTTTGGAGGCGAAATATGGCCTAAACATTGAAAAATGGAGTGATCTCACTTTGTTCGCGACATACTAGTAGTTTGTGACAGTTTTGTTTTCAACCCAAAACTTTATGTACACGTTGACATTAAGTCAAAGTACATGAAGTACGACTTGATGCATTTTTAAAGTGCATTTTATTTCTACACTCGTGATATTTCTACTTGTTTACCATTCAATTCAAACACAATCTTTATACATGCAGGATCATTAATTCAAGTCATTGAATTAAACATGATCAAATTTTCCATTAGCTGTTGTAAACCATAGATATAATTACAATTATCGCATATTTGTAAGATAAGGTAACTGCATATTAAATGCTTTGAATTTAATTCCATACAGTGTCTGACCCAGGGCTGTCATAAGGGGAGAAGGGGCAAAAAGAGGGGGGGGGGGGCTTGGAAGCACCATCTGAACAGAGTCATAGGCTTGATTTCAGATTTCGGTTGCACTCCCTACGTCGATGGGTCTGGGGACCAGCGCCCCGGGAGGTGGTCCGGAGGAGTTGGAGACTTTTCGTATTTTTTCAACAACTAACTAGATAAAGTAAAATTTATTGCATTGAGTAGATTATTTTGAGTTGTATAAAGACGTTTGTGGAACAATAGAGGGAGGGGGGAAGCAGGTACAACTACTACCCCCCCCCCCCCCCCCCGACTACAGCCTAGCAGATCTATATAAAGAAGACGGCTATTTGTGGATTTATCATTGGGGTAATCAATGAATATAAAATGACGGAAAATCTAAAGCCTAAAAAAAGTTGAATTGTACAGCTTGCTGTCAAAAAAGGGGGGAGGGGGGGTTGGGGTGTTGGACAGACAAATTAATTAAAACAATTATTTTTAACCGCGAGTCTTTATATTTTTACCAACTAAGGGACGGACCATTAAACTTGAAGGGGGGCCTTGGTTTTTTGTTTTGGTCATAAAATTTTTATTTTTTGAAGGTGTCGCGACAGAATATTTTTTTTTCATTATTAGCATTATTTTATATAGCAGAAATCCTTCTTCAGAATATTTTTTTTTCTTACGCTCTGCTTCCAAAATATTTTTTTTCATCAAAAATCATTTTCAAAATATTTTTTTTTAGGAAAAAACCAAGCCCCCCCTCCCCCTTTGCAAGTTACTCGGTCCCTAAACAACGTATACACGCATAATCCAGATACACAACACATATTTTTGTAAATAGAAAGATATAGGTTAATCTGTCGAATAACGAAAAATTAATATGCATGTCCTTAATGTATATTCACCTGCCATTTAGCCGCTCTTAAAAACGATTCTTTCCAGAATGTTCTAGCAGAACTGTCGTCTGTCACCTTTCTAAGGGCGGGAATGTCCACTACGTTGATGTATATCGCGCCACCTGTAAACGTGCCGGCCAGTGCAATAGACGATAGCTTTAGAATGGTTAGCGTGTCTAACTCCATTTTTATTTATACACTATATATATCTACACGTTTTGTGTAATGTACTTTTAAATGTGTGTACAGGTGGATAATTATTACTGTTAAAAACAGCTTGCTATCTGTAAGGCCTGATTAGGTCTCCAGCATATTTTCCTTGTTTCAATTAAACAAGTTATTGAAAGGTTTAATTTGGTCTTAAAATAAGACAGTGTATCTAAGTTGAAAATAATGTGAAAAAGTGGAAAAGTGGGGGGGGGGGGTGTATTTTTTGTTAATTTCGTCCGTGATTTCGTCATCTGAATGAACTCTTATTATTCTGACTAGAGGCGGCATGTTTTCGGCATATATTCACCCCTGCAAATATTACTGTATTACGTTTATTGTATGTTCCGTCAGTGACCGTTTTAAGCTTAATCGTATGGTCAAAAAATGACCTCGCCCGAAGCGTTCTATATTTCATAGATTGATACCAAACATAGAGCCTTAATTACGATGTCCTGGTAAAATCAGATCTCGTGATGAAACTATTACTATCCTGTTTTTAATGAGTGGCCTCGGTGGCCTAGTGGTAAATTTTAGTTGACCTTCTTTTGATTACATAACAACACTGTGCTTACTAAATATTAAACAAATATCGACTTAGATACTGATATGAGTCGCTATTAATATTAGGATTCCTTATCCTGAGAAAATGTTATATTCACATAGCCGATGTGCGAGGTAAATAAACATTTTTTGGATTAAGAAATCCTGACCATGCTGAGAGGGAACGCATATCTAAGTCAGTAATTAATTGTTTTATTTCATGAATTAAACCAACATATTAATTGGAGTTTTACACAAGAGCGGCTCGATTTCTGTACATATTTGAGGGTTACAAATAGTCACCGCATATCACAGTCATTAATTGTTTTATTTCTCATTAGTAAAACTAACATTATTTAGTTTGAAAGTTTCTAGAAACATAGGACCGGTATATTTTTGTTAACAGGACGCGTAAATGAGGTTCCTTGTAATCCTGAATTATGACGTAAACTCACAGTCATGACAGTAAATCTCCACTCCAGTTACTGACTCTAATCCGGAGGACATGCTACTGTTTCTGAATCACTTATGCAAATCTACGGTAAATGAACTTTGTCGATAAAAACCTATTATCTAATTGGCTAATCTACTACACAAGATGAAATATTTCAGAAGGAGATTTTATTGTGAAAATAAAAACTATAAATTGTATTGACAAAACATAGAATGTTTTAATTGTCAACAACCCGTTATAGTACTTGCACATAGATGACATCTTATACATAAATACTACATTTTTATTTAAACCAGTGCACTATTAACATCTTTTTAACAAACCAAAACCTAGACACTAGAATTGCTCTCTATATTACTACGACACGTTCTGTATAGTCACGTGGTATAATCACTTCCGGTCTGCATTGGTATTCACTTCCGGACTGCATAGAGAAACAAACCTAATACAGACAAACTAACAACGGTCCTGTACATGTGTCTTTTGTTCCATGTCTCTATTTTAGTTCGTACCCAATCTCCACCTGAAAAGTAATCTGAATTAAATGTTTTGAAAAGCAAGCACAATATGCTTGGTAAGCTAATATGGAGTAGGCATTGCCAAAATGCGAGCACAGACAATATAGTCAAAAATATATAATGTGCATTTCAAAATTAAAGTTACTTCCAAACACCCTAAAAGTTCATCTAATTTACAGTGGTCACGTGACATCTTTCTATGTAACGGTGACGTCACTTGAAATGTAATTTGATTGACAGTTAAGATCGATTTAGAGATTGCAATAAAATAGTATGAAACTTTTGTTGGTAATTTTAAATATAACATTTATTTTTTATCGATGTCAACTTTATATTCAAGTCTTTCCCAAAATTAATTTAGTACTTTTCTTCATTATCGCCGCCCAGGAGGGCGGCGATATATTTGTATTCACTTTCGTTGCTAACGATGGATAAAGGAGAACATATTTTTAAGTACGCTTAGTTACCATAAATGAACAGAATTCTGCTACATGAATGTTAATCATTTAACTTGAGTGAAAAATAAAGATAGTGTATGAGGTTCGACTTCAAAATTGCTTTTGTAATATCAAAGTTTCATGTAATAATAACTTTTTTAGTATTCTATTTACGGAAGTTAATAATAGAGGGAGACCATTTTTATTCTGGTACTAAGTCTTTCGTTGAAAGCTCTATTGACAAGCGTAGCTTTGAAAAATTGGAAACCAGAATAAAAGGCTATTTTACGTAGACAAGTCCGGAGTATGCCGATATTTGTAAGATTCAATAAATAAATATGTTTTCAATGATTTAATTGAACCACGTGAATATTAGTTTTAATTCAAGTATATTTATGATTTAATATATGACAAAAGATTACATGTGCACAAATATACAAATTGGCAATTGAAACTAGCCACAACAGCAGGGCTTAGCTTTACATAGAAACTTATGGGGAATAAGTTCAAGTGCCTTGTTTTTAGAAATCACTTTAACAAACGCGTGCAGAATGTAGAATAAATCGGCGGCGAACTGATGCTTTGCATCAAAAGTTTTCTTGTTCACTTTGTTACAGTTTTTTTACGATATCAACATGATCAACTTCCGGACGAAAAAATCAATAACAGCATTAAGCAGATTTTGATCACTTGATTTCATTTTGATCACATGACACGTAATTGCCGTAGAGCTCACCGCTCTTCGCGGGAAGCTTCGCTGCCCGCTTCGAGCTGTGCTCGCTATTAGACTAACACCACAGCTCTCAAACCGATCACCATCCTCACAAGTCAGGGTTTCTGTGTCCACATGTGTCCACGAAACCCTGACAAACTTAGCTACGGAATTGCCGGGCTAGAAGATTTTCGGAGACATCATTCCTTCAAAATATCAACTAATGAAATTGCTTGAAAGAAGCTAGTGTTTGGCAGTAGCCATTCTTACTCATTCTTGAAAAGGAAGAAAACGTAACGCAATTAACTAATACTTTAAGCGGGTAATAACAAACTATTAACACTACTGTACAAAATACACAGATTTTCACATGGTCTATGCAACACATCCGTTCGGTTTACTTACAATCGGCATCGGGATATCCCTTAACCAAGTCGTGAATGAGAGCAGCTTTTGATTTGCTACATTAAGGCATGTAAACAAAGGATTTTTGAAATGAGAAGACATAACATATTTGGTGACAACAAAAATATACACACACCAGAACGCCAAAACATCTGCCGAGTGCAAATTTGGTTAATAAATGTAGGATCTCTATGCATGGATATAAGCCCCCAAAAACGTAACTGTTTTTACTTCTTTATTCATGTTATGTGTAAAAAAGTTTTGTAGTTTATTGACTACATTTTTGACCAAAAAATGCTTTGTCACAAATTCAATATTCCACCGACGAATACTGATCACACCTTAGCTACGATAATGGAGCTACATTGTTGTAGCTACGGCCATAAAAAAGGAGATAACGAAGTCGAAACTAGACAGCATTCCAAGAAGACCCTACGAATGTTAATTACTAAACAAGGACTTACCTTCCTCTCTAAGAACATTATCATTTAACATTCTTTTAATATCTGGTAACATAACGAACAACGTCCATGGAAAGGTGGATGCAATCATACCACTGCCTATTAGCCATAAATTTCTAGTGCTTGAGTCGTCCAGACAGTAGACAATACCACTTGTTATGGCTGCTACTCCACCTAATCCTCCCTGAAAATATTCAAAATAGTTATTCATCACCAGCCCAGTAGTCACAGGGTGTGACAGGATTATAATCGATTTCTGTAATTGATATTATCGAAAGGTAAATGCCCTGAAATTTCAATAATGGTTTAATGTTTTTATATTCGCAAGCTGTGGTTGGCCATAGCAGAATATGGTATTACATTTTAATCCTATCGGTTTTACGTTGGGTTGGGTTTGGGGGGAGGGGGGTTGAACGCCACTTACGAGCGAGGCATGATTGGGCGAAATTCGCGTATGGTGTAACATATGGTAATAACCGGGCATCTTTAATGACTTATTATTTATATATAAGACAAGTTGCATGGTATTTTTGTGAACAGTTGGGTCTGTAATACGGCGATTGCGAATGGATATATGTGAACAGTGGTTACGGACCGCATGTTCAGTTCTATGGTCAAATCAGGAGTAAATATGCATTTTAAGACTTTTTGAGTTGACAAAAATTGACAGCTACTGAAATATGTCAGGATTTTACATGTATTATTCCTCTCTCCCTTACACAAATTGAAATGAATTTTTCGTTTTTCCTTTAATTGATAATAGACCAAATTGAGAATCAATTTTTTTTCGTTACAAAATCGCTCTCCAACGCAACCATGCCCCTATAATTTACAACGTTTTATTTGTTCTTTTTTTTCTATCATGTAGTTCGTAAAAACGTGGCATGTATTTTAAAAAGCATCACGTTGTTCATAATTAAGAGGCAAAACGTAGACATGACGAATATCTTATATGATCTCCTGATCAAACCGGACATATTTTACGTAATTTTTGCGTTTGTGTTCTAAAATTAACAACTATAAAGTAAACATTATTTTATCCGCACACAGAGGCAACCGGAATCAATAGCCGGTTTAATATTTAAGTTTGTTTGTTAGTTTAACGACACTTTCATAGTTTGTTCAGATATATTATCGTGTCACACTTTAGTTGGTGAGAAAGCAGAAGAAAACCCCCAACCTTTAGGTAGGAAAATTGACAATTAACATTGCAGTCGAGCACACCCTGCTCGCAGTGAAACTCGAACGCGCAACCGCAGTGTTGACAGGCACGTAAATGTAGATGACTAACTACCTTAACCACTCGGCCACCGAGGTCCCTTTTTCAGTTTTAGATTTAATTTTCTTCATCGCTTCACTGCCGACAAATAAATATTTTGTTGACTATCTTTATTTACATAGAAAAATAACGAACACTTAAAACTGTTGTGCTTTATTACATGACGGCATTTAAATCATTTACACATGAATACACATTTTCGTCGTATAAAACATTGTAAAATTCGTCCCGAATGTAGCTGAAATACTGCTCGCTGGACGTAAAGCATACATCCAATCAATCAATCAATCAATCAATCAATCATATTGTAACATCGGCTAAAAATAACCTGCCATAATTTGCCAAAGCGGGGTCTTAAAAATTTCGGGGGGGGGGTGTGGGGGGAAGAAGGTCTTTACAACAAACGAACTTCTTTATTAAACAAGCCGGATATCATCCGAAAAGAGAAGCAGAAGGAATTCGACTGATAAACATATATGTATTTTAAAGATCGATACCGTTAAGCAGTTTCATAAGTCCTGAAAGAATGCATTCACCTGTTTGTTTAACGACGAACAAGTAAAAGGATGGACATATACGGCAGCATAAATTATTGACTAAGGACAATATTTCACTATGAGACATGTCAGATTAGAATTGCAGACTATTTACCAAACGAGTAAATTATACACACTGTAAACTCATTTATTAGCTTTTTATTCTATAAAAAAATTATCCTTAATATCATGTGTTAGACCTACTCCAACAGATAGTCGCGTATCCGCTGCTGCTGTTCCGTATTACAAAAGAGGTTGTTTGACACAGAAAAACATGTATTATTTGTTTATAAAAAGCAGGATTTGCGGAGGGGGCGTTATGGTCTCCCCTTTTAAACCCATTTAATAAATAATAAAGAATATACAATTTAAAATAATAAGACGAACAATAATTACGTTTAACTTTTATATTCTTCACTAATTAAACTAGCGTTTGTAGTATAGATTATTAATTTGCATGTCCTAAATATTCACCTGCCACTTTGCCGCTCGTAAGAATGCTTCTTTCCAAAATCTTCTTGCAGAACTGTCGTCTGTCACCTTTCTGAGGGCGGGAATGTCTACTACGTTGATGTATATTGCGCCACCTGCAAACGTGCCGACCAGTGCAGTACTCGATAGCTTTAAGATGTCCAACTTGTCCATTTCCATTTTTATGGACACACTATTTATCTACACGTTGATCTACACGTTTTGTGTAACGCTCACGTTAAAGTGTGTACAAGTGGTTTTTTATTTGTATTTGTAAAACGCCATGGGATATTTGTGTTTGTTTATATTAAAGATCTAGGGTGTTAAAAAGATCACGTTTTTGTTAAACAATCCCCTTATTAGTCCCCAATATTATTTTCCGTACAACCTCATTAAAACAAAAATATTAAAAATAGGTTCTAAGATGACGATTTAATTAAAACATAGGGTCGAATTGCATTTTTTGCTGAAAAATTAGGAACAAAATGGGTATCTTTTTAATCAAATATTGTTTTCTTCCTATTAATAAATTATAAATGTGGGGAAGGGTAACTAAGGATGCTTTTAGGTACAGGTCTGCGGACGGAGATTCGAAAACCCACCCTATTCATATATTTTCAGACGTTATAAAACGGGACCTAATAATATATTGAAGAACTGTTCATATATTTTGTTACTTCACATCCCTATTGATAAAATAGTCCGTTCACTAGTGATGTTTGTTTGTAAAATCACGGTGGTTTACCTAGGTTTAACATGCTCAAGATGAGAATTAAGGCATGGATATATTTAGATAATTTACAACTACCAAATGATGTAGTTTTCAATGAAAAAAGCTACTCTTTCCTATATTTTGGTGAGGTAAAAAAATGACCCATTCAGGCCGCACATCCGTATTACCCTTTATATACAAATTAAGTCAGGTCGGTTTGCCTAAAGACCGAGTGGGATGTGTGCCCCAGGTGGTTGAATGGGGAACCCCTGGCAAGCTGGGGTTGTCAGGCCATAATACGGAAAACCTGACCGCAAACCATATTAGTGCACCGTGTTGGGAAAAATGCCACGTTCCTCGCACGTTAAAGAACGCTGCTGTAGTATTCGCTATGAGTAGGGATTTCGATCCCGCTACAGGAGGCTAAATTGCCCGACCCTATCCATCCTTCCATTTACCAGTGGCAATCTAAAATCCTTTACCCTATTTTTCCTTGTGTCCCATCCCATTTTCATTCATCATCATTTCATGTTCATTTTATCATCCATTTCATGTTCATCGCCTGAATATAGCTTAAATATTGCTGCTCGGGCGTTAAACACCATTAATTAATCAATCAATCATATATTTTGGAGAGGTAAAAAAGTGACCTATACGGGCCGCACATCTGTATTACCTAATATATACTAAGTTACCCTCCCCCCCCCCCCGTGCGCCAACGGCATGTAAAACTGCATAGCGTTGTATATTCTTATACAGTAATACCTAATCCTACGGTGTCCTATTAAACATTGGATGTGGAAATATGATCCGTAATAAAACGACCCCTTAACAGTGATGTTTTTGAACATTTTGAGGCAAAATAGTATATTTTAATACTGGAAGCTCAATAGGTCAACCAATCACATCAAGCAGAGAGCCCCTGGTAACCACCAAAATGTCATTCAATTGTGTGTTAATAAGTACATTTAACGTGACTGAATTTTTCAAAATGTGGATATAAATAATTTTCTGGAGTTTAGGAAAAAAGAGGAGGGGTGGGGGGTAAGGGTATAAGACATTTAAAACACACAGTTAATTTCTGTAAAGTGAAATACTTATACAATAGTTATAAAATACAATATAATAGTTGCTTATATAGAGGGCTTTGTCATGATATCATGACAGCAAAAGAGAGAGTGGTCTTGCCTGAAACATCAACGTTTAAGGCAACACCACTGTCCCGAGTGCTGTCAAGTATCATGACACTGCCAGTTATATAAGCAACTATTGTATCTATTCTGTTTATACAAGGTATTTTTCTATTTTATACATTTTTGAAGTCACGTTGTGTTTACTGCATTGATATTACTATTGATTTCATGGTAGTCAACCTTGATTGTAACCTTTGGTTTGTTCCCATTTCGCCTTAACTCTAAAATTTTATACATAAAATTATTCCCATTTCGCCTTAGTAGGGTCAGGTGTCAACAAAGGCGAAATGGGAACTTATGTAAACATCAAATGTAATGTTTATATAGTAAAATAAACAAAAATCAATACTACTTAATTAATGTGAATAATTAAAAAAAAACTTTAAGATTTGTATTTGTTTTTGTGAATGCTGGCAAATTAATATTTTGTTTTATTATATAGGACTTTTTTCAGTATCAGTTTTTTTTTATAAATAATAATCTGGTTTTTTTACATATGTGTGAGATTTTCTCGTGGATATACAAATACAAATACAATGTGCAATATTTTATATTTTTTATTTGCTAAACTACATTCTAAAATAAATTTTTTACCTGTACTTCCACTTTGTTTATTTCCTGTAGTCATTATTGGGTGCCACAAAGGTGATGCGACCATCACACATTTATCCAAGTTTTTTCTAAGCCATCCATATATAAAGGAACCCTGTGTAAGTTGCATTTTTGTAAATAAGTTTTATTGTTAAAATGTGCAGAACTATTTTTTCACTAAAATAGTGCATTATATGATTTTATATGATATTTTGTCTTTCAAGGTTAAAACTGCTTTTGACATAACAATTTTATGATGCGTTTATAAGTAACCTTGAAATTGTACACATGTAAGCTATATCCGATAATTTTGGGAGCATTAAGAGTTTAACATCTTCCAGAAATTTTCATTATTATGACGATTTATTTGTTTTCGACATCTTTGAAACTTAGGGTCGTATAATTGAATTGTAATTAAATTTTTTCCGCATTCAATCCTATAAGTACATTAGTACATTGTATTTTCCCTTTTTGTAGCTTTTTACAACTTTAGGTCATAATCATCAACTGTATGTCTACACGTCATGCCATCTTTTGGGACAATTAAATAATTATATGGGCATATTGTGTTGTCTTTTGTGCTAAGCGCCGAGCGGAATAATATTTATTGTATTGAATAATTAAGAAACCATGTGTTTAGACTGTTGTATTTATTTGCAGCTGCTTGCATTATGATTTGAATGTGGGCCTCATGTTTTGACATCGGTAAGTGTAAGAATTATACAATAGTTGCCTATATAGAGGGCATTGTCATGATATCTTGACTGCACAAGGGAGAGTGGTATTGCCTGAAACAGTGATAATGCCCGAGCCGAAGGCTATAATTGAACATGCTAAGCCCCTGTCACTTTTTTCAGCTAAAATTATATACATTACAGACAACGAAATGACTTCCTCTTGCTTTTATGTAGTATATCAGCTGACTAAATCATTGAAATTGACAAACATTTCTGAACATTTCTGTTGATCACGTGCCTGTCAACACTGAGTCTCATTACGGGCAGGGTGTGCTCGGCTCCAATTTTTAAGGACTAGTATTGCAAGTTTTCATACCGAAAGTCTTGGGGTTTTCTTTGGCTTCTTCCCCCGATAAAATCTAGACATTGCGATATAGCTGTAAAATTGGTGTTTTCTTTGGCTTCTTCCCCCGATAAAATCTAGACATCGCGATATAGCTGTAAAATTGGTGAACGTGGCGTTAAACATAATCAAAACGAACAAAAACAAATACAATGGCTAGTTACTGTACTGTATTGTCATCATTCCTGTTATATGCATGTAGGATAACAGGAAAGACGGATACATATTTTCTCTTAGCCACGTGCACTTTCGGCTAAAAGTATACTGTAAAATCAACGGAGAATCACGGTAGCAACCAATCGCCACGCAAAGGATTCTGGGTATCCTACGTCAACCACAAACACCTCTGCCATATCATTGGTTGACATTGTGAGAGATATCTCTCATGGCGGATAAGCTTCGCGTACAAACGCAGTAGGTGCAATGTAAAACTGTTTCAAAAGTGTATAACTAGACAATATAAAAATAAAACAAGATCTCGTGTATTATTTTAAAAACATCATTCTTTGTTTACAAACGTTACAAGCAGACGACAAATGTTGTCCCGCAGTAAATGGTGAATGACGTGTGGCAGAGGTTATATCTGGGAACCAGTTATGTTCTCTGCGCCGGAGAGTGGGTAGCAACTTGAAGTAGACATGTCTCCAATCGGAAATTGACCAGGATTGAAAGTTTTTCTACTGAAGGTCGGAGTTTCTCCGGGTACTCTGGCTCCATCTCCCAATAAAAACTGGAGGCCTTGAAATAGCTGAAAAATTGCTGAGCGTGGCGTTAAGCAACACTCAAACTAAAAAATAATAAACAAACAAAAAGGCTACTATGAAAAGATATTGACTACAGTCAAGGCTATAAGGTAGGTATACACACGGTAGTTTTTTCGAGACGGTCATGTTCATCATCGTGGAGGATATATACTATATATAGTAGTTACCTCGACTAGGTAACTAAGGACCTTCTAGACCACGGTATGTACTGTAGTTGCATTGGTAATTGTTGCATTTTGGACATCGTTGATCCCTTTATTTGAGTAGTGAAATAAATTCGTGTAGTCAAACTTTATACATGAAAATGCTTCGGATTTTGCCCGGAGGCTCTGGAATTTTTTACCCCCGTCCGGGCTACCGGGAAGGTCGTTAGAATCTCCGGGTTTCTTCTTTTTTTAAGAAAAAAAATAGAAAGTCTAAATTATTTTTTAAATTGAGATAAAATAGTTTTTTCTAATCAGTAATTAACAAAATAAAAGCGTATGTCACCTAAAAAAACCACCTTAATTAGTAAATATTTGCACTCTGGAGACCCTTCAAAAAATAACCTAGAGATATTCTAAAATTGATTTCCGAGCCCCCACCCACACCCTCAAGGGACCCCAATTGGGCTTTTGCACTGCACGCACATGAACCTTGAGCGGTTCCCAGTCCCTTGCAAAATTATCAGGAATTATACCACAAATATGTTGGCAAGTATGAAAGTTGCGTAATGGGTTTCGCTTAACACGTGCGAAACGTGATAATCCTGAAAAGGTCTAAAAAAGGTTGGGTTTTCCCACGGAGTATATACTTGATGTGTAGGCGTCCTGATTAATGAACCAAAACAAACGATCAGCCGGAATTTTTTTAAATTCACGAGCACAATGCTTATTTTAAGACAGGATATTGAAACGGGGAAGTATTTCTACAAATTTTTATACAACTTTTAAAGTGAATAAAATTTATCATAGTGGAAAATCAGTCGAAAAGAAAGCGTTAGTCAACTGGTTTTTTATTGTTAATTAATCGAACAAGGTAAGTTAACTTTAATTTTCTGTTCACCAATAATTAAAAGTTATTTTATACCGATCATTTTATACAAAAGAACTCTATAATTAACTTCATTAAAGAACTGACGGAATGAGACCACGATGGTACATATTTATTGAAAAAATAAACGACGATACCGGAAGAAACTGACGAATATTAAATACTGACGTACTTGACCAAGCTATCATCACAGTATTTTGTATAAAAGTACCGAATATTTTGTCATTTATAACAATGTTACATTTTGTAACAATGACGCACTGATAACGGACACGTAGCATTCGGCTATCTTATCAAGGATGAATATTTCTTGTTTTTGTGTAAAAACTGCTGGGTATAGGGTTTTTCTGTTTTGGGGTTTTGTTTTTATTTTAATCAATTAATTAATCAACCAAATCAATCAATCAATCAAATGAATGAATGAATGAATCAACCAAATAGGCCATTCCATTGACAAATATTTCTTGGTTTTTTTGTGAAAGCTTCCGGTGTAGTGTTTTTTTGTGTGTCTTTTTGAGTGTTTTTGTTGAATATCCAAGTGAACACTCATTTCATAAACTGGTCGTCACACTTTGGTCCATATCTTTCATGAGATTTTATTTGGTTAATATATATAAAACGCATGTGGTCAGTTTGTCTTTGGCGCTGGAAATAGTCTAGTCGAAAGTTTCACAACGTTGCAAGTTCGAATCCCACTGCCGGTAAACTATCTTATCTAACATTGTTGAAAATGATTGGGGAAAGTGTTGAAATATTTGGCTTGTATTTCAGAAGTTTCATTAATCCCGTATAGACAATGTGGTTGTTACAACAGTGAAACGTCGTCATATATATTGACTATATGACTGTGAGACAACTATCTTTCCCCCTATCAAACTCAAATTTTGAATCGAAAACTCCTGTAAGTAGAATAGGTTATATATATATATGCAATTGTGTTACTTGTAAATCTGGCAAAATAGAAAAAAGAGGGATAATTTACATAAAGACGAGATAAACAAAACACAAATTAATTTAATTGGTTACTATGAACACGCACGTGACTTTGAACCGGCAATATTTCCAGGCAAATACACGTAAAAGGGACATAAAGTTCTTTCGTTACCTGTTTACCAATCTTTTTATATTAAGAGAATGTATATTTCAGCCGCGTCAGAGCAAAGATAATAAAAAAAATGACAATAGAATACAGCACAAAGAAGACCATGGTGAATGGAATGCTAGACGTGGCTCTTATGCTCTCCAATGCGTCTAGATTAAAGACAATGCTTCGACAAGATTGTTTGAATAGCATTCAATGTATAGTTGGAGTTACATTTTTGATTTTTTCTATATTACTGCAAATCGCTATCGGGATCGTGTTACTTATTTTAGCAAGACGCGAGCAGAGGTGCAGAAAACGTAAAAGAGATTGCGTAGAGTCCGAAGCCGATGATAAACATCATGAAGCCGATTGCGATGATGAAAACCAAGGTGAACTGATGGAACAAGATATAGAAAAAAAGAAAAAGCCTTTGAAAAGACAATTAACGATAAAAGAAGAAACTGACATTATGAGAAAGGACAAAACAACAACGAAACTAAATACGGCCGTACTTATCGCTGTGTTTGTGGTTGTAGTGTTAAATATATTGATGGACGGATTGGATTTGGGACTTCCGGAAACAGAAAAGACTAAAGCGTAAAGTCTTTCTATCAAAGTTTTGTGTCGGATTATGGCTTTTATAGATTCCTATACGATTAGAATTTCAAATTTGAAGTGAGATTCAGAAGCTACCAAGGACAATGAACCCTATTATAGCTGGCATACCTTAGGATGGGTATATTCTGTGCTTAATTAAATAATTGATGTTGAATCTACATATCACATGTCTAACCGTTTGTCTGGGGCAGGTGGAATATACGGCCTATTATATTCTAGTATAGCCGTGTACGCTAGCAAACAACAATATTTCTTCTCCAAACTTCCTTCAAGAACAGTCGAGAAGCAGAATTTTGTTTTGACAGTCAACATTTTTATTCATTTAATTACAGCATTTTTATAGGGAGTTAATAATTTTTCAATATCGCACACACAAAAAATACAAAAATTTCATTTTAATATAAAAAAATCAGGTCAAAATGTAAGGCGTTGATCTTTTTATTTTCCATTTGTCCCCACAATTCGCCATTTCTCAAAAATAAATATATCACTCACACACGTTATAATTAGTTTTCCATTGATAAGCAAAAAGTCCTTATTATCCTAAAGAAAAACAATAGTGCTTAGCTGTGTTTAAGAGAAATCCCAAAATGAAAAAAAAACAAAAAAAAAAAAACAAAAAACAACCAAACAAAAACGAAAACAATACAGTCTTCATATCAGACTTATATTTCTCAACATTTGTTTTTTTACACTCAGACCTTGTTTGTTTACACTCAGACCAATATACAACGGAAACAGGTCATTACTTAATACACAATCACATGTTCAATAAACATGACAAATAAACTTCAGATTTGTTACACAAAAACATGACAATATAAATCAACTCCTAATCGTGTGGCGATAACAAAAAATGGCCGCATCCTGCAATGATAACTTCCAGAGACTTATATTGGGCAGGAATTGTTTTTTACATACGGAAAAGTTCGTGTATTCTAAATATTACTTATTTTAACAAAATATGGCAGGTTATGTTTAGTTTAGTCGTGTTTGACACGTAAAAGATTAAGTTTGTATTTCAGACGAAATTCATGACGAATATGTATTGTTGCAGAATAATGACGATTTATTTTGCCTGTTATTTCAACGCATTTAAAATAAAGTTATAATTCCTAATTTATCAAATTTGTTCTTAAAGACCGGTCAATATATACAGGGGATCGAGGGAGTGGGGTGGGAGCTTGAACCGGTACATTTCATTTTATCATTTTTGAAAAGAGTATCCCCTATCTCCGAAAAATACAAAACGTTGCTGTCCTAATCAGATGTGTTATAAAAAAGTGGGTGTCATATGTAGTAAATATAAAAACCGGTTATCTCATTATTAATATTTACTATTAAATATCATATAATAGCACTGGGACCATACTGGGAGGGTTCCCAGTGCTCGACCCACAGAGCAGCCCAGCGCGTCCCCGGGTGGCGGATAGGTGAGACCCACTCGTTGGGGGTTGTCAGGGCATAATACGGAAAGCCTGATCGCGGACCGTAGTGGGTAACGTGTTTGGAGAGTGCCACGCTCCTTGCACAATAAAGACCCCTTTTGTAGATTTCGAAAAAGAGTAGGCTCATTGTAGCCGCTACAAAAGGCTAAATTTTCCGCCCTACCCAAAACTCCATACTTTTCCAGTGGCAGTCAAAATTGTATTCATGTGACCCATCCCACCCCAATTTTCCGTTGATTTATTGTTTGTTAGCTTGTTCCCGTCCTGAATATAGGTGAAATACTGCTCGGTGGACGTAAAGCAGACATCCAATCAATCAATTAATCATATAATAGTCTTTGAACTCGGAACAATTGTTTTTCCATGGATGGAACCTTTAAAGCAGTTAGTTGTACTTGTCCCAGATTGTTGATATGTTTATGAAAAAATGTCGGATCAGTGATAAGAATAACAAAATTTGGAGTCCCAAAAATATGCAGGCATTAAACAGTATGTGTCCTATTGCATTTTGCACAAGTCCCACCCGCAATAAATATTGACAGGTCCTTAAAATTAAATTATTCATTTATAATTTACGTACAATCTACTCGGTGTATTATGTCCATTTCATGCTATTAAATTGTATACTTATTAAATAAAATATAAAATGATTGGATTTCATAGGTCTTTATAAACGATACTAAAAATGCTTATATATGGTGTATCAATGATCGAGAAGTCTGTTAGTTTTCTACTATTGTTCATCGGCGTGTACGCACTGAAGTTATAAGTTCTAGTCCGATTCGGGCAAGTTACGCTGCACTCTAGGACAGTCAATCGGTCGGCTTCTCGGGCACTCTGGCTCCCCTTTACCCGGATTAAAGTGCACAACGGTAATTTTGTAATCACTTGTTAAAAAATTGTAGTTTATTCGTAATGAACGTTTTCTATGACATATTTTCAAAAGGAAGAGGACTGCAATGTTCAAACATGATACCCTCTAAACACGGACCACTGTAGTCCGTAAAATTGCCTGACAAAATGAAAGGGCATCCCTTATCTTGACAGCTTTTCAGGACCAGTCACCAGGACGCATCAATATTTCCCTAAATGATAATGACAGTACATATGATATGTTTTAATATTTCCTTGAATAATCATGACAAAACATATCATATGCAGCAATATTTCCCTGAATGATAATAACAGTGCATTTACTGAATTTATACCTGACTCATAGCACCCGGATCCATGCATTTGCAGATCCCCTACCCCATCCGCTAGTACGAGTAGTGGGACCTCTTTGTAGCTCCGTCCATAAAAAAGGAGCTACATTATTTTAGCTACATAAATACATGCTGCCATTTTGCAACTCAATTACGACACTGACAGATGTCTTTTGACTATATAAATTCCCATGGCATTACAGCAAATTCATGTAGATCCTGATTTCAATCTTTTTGACTTTTTGAAAGCACTTTAGACTTGAGAGTAACAAAAAGTGTCCGTAGTTCTTTGAAGCCCGGAACCCATAAACGGTAAATCGAGCATATATTATGCCCATGTTTAAAATTTGTTTCCTAATTTGAACCCGTTAGAGTGCAAAATGGTAAAGTAAAGTATGAACACATTTACGTAAAACGTACCCATGGTAAAAATACATCGCATTAATAGATAAGTTATAGTTATTACTGTACACTCAAATATAGTCTCACAATTATAGATTTTAGATTTCCAAATTACCGCGATAGGCCTAGTTTATCTAATGGTTTAGGAGTGGCTTTGGTGGCCGAGCGGTTGAAATATTTCCTCTGCGATTGATCAGTTTTCCAGGAATTCCGGCTTCATGATAATATAGCTGAAAATTGCCTCAAACAGCATTAAACACCATTTAAACAAACAAAACAAAATCTAATGGTTTATGTAGCTAGTCATCTAGTCATCTACCATTGATCAATGTTCTATGTTCTATGTCTAACTGTGGGAGGAATTTGCTCGACTCCAATCGTTATGCCATTATGAAGATATTTTCATTTAAAAACTAACGTTTTAATGACTATTTTCCATACTTAGAGTGTATGTTCACCATCTTTCATCATGTACTTCAACCCAGACACAGATTACAAATGGTATACAGCAAGCTCAAATCGACGTAATTTTCGAATTTATAGATAAAATTCAGAAATCATTGTCAAAGTAAAATTAAGATCGAACTTCCGGAAATTATTATTGTATTATTGTAATGTTTTATCTGTAAATCTTTCGTTTAGATTAAGGAAGTAGATATTATGACAACAAAGAATATCGAAAGTCCTTAGGTACATACAATTAATACGTGCAAATATTATTTATAAGAATCTGTAATATTCTTAATTATAAATTCCAGAACATATTTCATGCACGCATACGATTTTATGCTCGATCGCAGTAATTTAGACGCTTGTGTTTTCTTCAAACCACAAGTTGACATTACATGATCTTTAAGAGATAATTCAGATACATAATAATTCTTAATTGAATAGAATAAACAAATCTTCGAAAAAAGTCTCGTGTTGGTATGTAACCCGTGTGCTAGTTTTTTAAATTTAAATACAGAACAGTAAAGTTACAACCAAACGTGAAACACATGACCGAGTGTGTTGAAAAGACACTGAGTTACTAGTAATTGATGTTTTTGGAGATACATCTATTATTAACTCTAGACAAATTTAGACAGCTTTTATGCTTATATAAGTAATTAAATATAATTAACACCACTAAGATGCGCATGTTTTAAAATATTGTTAGAATTTAGCGGCTATTCCTTGCGCAAGGGATATGTTTAAAAGCCTCGTTTTGATAATATGTTGCTATACATTAAAAATACCCAGCTACATAAAACTTGTAAATATGTCATTATACTAAATTAGGATTTAGGAATGATCATGACAGTACATATGATAAGCAGCATTCAAACCAGATTCAAGAGCTCCTTGAATCCATGCATTGGTATAGGATATAGCTTCTCCTGCAAGATATATTGGATGATCCGGAGTCATAAGCTCTTTTAAACCCTCACTGTACTGGAAAGGCAGAAGATTTGCATATGCGCCTTGTGCAGTTTCATCGCTAAACCATGCTTGAACCATTCCGACTTCGAACTCTGTCTTCATTTCAGGGTGGATTTTGGTTACTTGCATCACGGCATTTTCTATTGCAGCATCTGCTGTTTGGGCTCCAAAGACAAGAGCATCTTGACCCCAGTTGTAACAAACGAGAAGTCCACGTTCATTGGGGAAGGGTGGATTGTTTGGGCTGGGATAATGAAGTTGACCTATTGGTAAATCAGTCTTTGAGAACCCTCCTTGTCCAACCTCCTTTTCCCAAAACCTGCTTTTGCACTGGAGAATTATTTTAGTGGTTGCACCATAATAAATATTTCCAACGGCTCTTCTCTTCTTATCTGTAAGGTCGATATCGATGTGACGCAAAACTGTAAGAGGAACGGTAACTATGACGGCGTCGGCTGTAAATATTTGATCCATTCCTGTGAAGATATTTCGACCAGTAACCGTAACCTTATTATTTTTATCTCTTTTTATGCCTCTTACGTTTACTCCAAAATTAACTCTTGTGGCTAAATTGAAGTCTTTGCCGTGAATATCTTTTGATGGCCTAATGAAGCTCTTAGCAATAGAGTCCATGCCATCAACTGGAGTTTTAAGATCGTTTTGCCACCATTGCCCTAATTCGTCTCTCAGATGTTCCACTAAACTCATTCCAAATTCTGGACTGTAGGATGCAATCTGAAACGCAAAGAGTGAAAAGTTGGAATAAACGGAATTGAATTGAAATGTCATTTATTTTAGCAAATAGTTTTTGGTTTGAGTATGAAATTGAAGTATTATTTAAAAAGCGTATGATCTGGAACACCATAACAGCAGTCAGCCTGGGTGCTAATATGAAATTGCACGTATTCATTAATAGATATAGATGTTTCTTTAAGGTTTTTGACCTTTAATTGCGACACTTATTTATTGAGGTTTTATTGTTGTAAATATTTATAGCCATAACTTGCTGAAATTTTAGTTAATAAAGGTTTATCGTATTGAGTTGCTTTCCAATATTTTTAGTGTTTGGCTCCATTGTAAAGTGTTTAACATTGTATGATGACCTTTATTATTTTGCAGTAGCGAGATTAATTACTATGTAAATAACCGTCTCAAAAACCTGGGTAAAACAATGGCTAACAAATGGTTGCTGGAAGTTAATCTTATGAGGTTGAAAAATGATTGCTTAATTTTAGAATATAACATATCATGTCTTAATCCACGAATATTTGTTGCTTTTAAATTTTTTGTCTTTCTAAAGCAAGATTCTCAAAATGTTCAAGACAGTTTTAGTATTTAAGAAAACAAACTTAAACCAAGAATAAGCCGAACGATGTTATGACGCTATGAAAGGTAATGCATTTAGCCTAATTTAGGTATGTGTTGATTGTCCCATAGTTTAGTGTTGAATATAATGTATAATATTATTTATTGATTCTTTATTTCATAAATTAGTTTTGTGTAAACCCTTTCACATTACATGATGTATTTTTAGAGGTTCTTTGAAAACAGCTGATTGAAAAATGATGTTGCATGGTTAAATTTAGAAAATTTACATTGCACGGCTATTTATAAATTTCTTTAAACAATTTAGAATTCCCCAACACAAATTTATTAAGCCAATCGGAAGTCATTTATTTCTATTTCCGGGTTGACAGTTGTTGTTTTCTGCAGTAAAATTTAGAAAAGTTTACTCAACATTTGAACTGACACTCATATTTTCAGCTGATATTTTTCAGAACAAAATTTGTCTTAAATTTTGTTTGTTTCTTTTAAATACAAACTTTAATTTTATCGATGTCAAAATTATTTTTGTCTACTTTTAAATTAAAAGTGATCTTCTACCATATTTTCTTTTATAGCTCACCTTCTATCTGAAATGGGTTTGTTTGGATCACGTGAATTTTTTTACACACAGGCATGCAACCGTATTGCTCGCAACTGCGATGATCGATATAACTGTATAATATAGACATGCTTGATATAATATACCTGATAACCTTTGATTGCCGCCTCTGGCCAAGGGCGGTAATCCGCGCTTGTTTCTGGATATATGGTTGATCGAAGAAAATCCTCCACAGATAATTTACTCCATTTTGCTATCCACTTTTCCCATCCAACCTGCGGGTTGTCTTTGTTTTCATCTATCATCTTATAAAGCTCATCCATAACAGGCTCAAAGGTCTTTTCATACAAGTCAACTATGAAGTACAAATAAGAAAGTGGAATATTAAGGCTATTAGTTGAATGTTAGAAAGTATATTTTAGTGAATGGCATTTAATTTTATGTAAAAATGAATATAAATTTAAAATCAAGCACGAATTAATGGCATCATGTGCATCATATGTCATTTTCACACACTTAAAATGGTCGAATCGTTATACATAACTGGCACCGGAATGCCTTTTATACAAACACATTTAAACAAAAGAAACATCTTATTAAGAAATGGGGATTAGGAGGAATGTTGAAGGTTTTTTACCTGCAAAATAATTCATATTTTTCATAAGACGTTTAAGGGATAATCCACATAAGACTCCAAATATTTAAAACTTTAAATGTTTAAATAATATGTACTTCAAAATATATACAAACTACACTTATATAAACATTTCATTTTTCATATTTAAGGATATAGCTGAAAAATTGTTGTCACTGTCAAATATATTTTTGTAGATGATATAGCTGAAAAATTTATGCTATCCTGAATTGACGTTGATCGGAATTAAGGTGAGTCAGCTGGTATCGTTCTTTGAGCACAGCATGTATAGCAACTTCTTGGCTTTAGGTTTAGGGGTTTCACCTGGAGCAAGTAGTATAATGTGTATTGTGTTAGAGTTCTATATTTTTAGCTGGATGTATCTTTGTCAATTTCGTTATTTTACTTTGCCATCCATTGACACTGTTTCATATGTTATGATAATTCAGGCAATAATTTTGATTAGAATCATCAATTAGTTAAATTAGTGGTGACTTATGGTTTATTTATTTTTAATTTATCATTTATCCAAAAATGCATGCTGAAATAATTGTATATAATTATTATATGTATATATATATATATATTATATATGAATTTTTTTTATAATCGTTTACAGTTTAAAGTACAGATTTTTTTTTATATTTCATTAAATTTTCTGTTGAACTTACTTTAAATTGTAAAACGACAAAAATGGCAACTCAGTTTTGTTACTTTTAAGAGAGTTTTTAAATTTTCTTCTAAACTGAAATTGCGTCCATATTCAATATGAATTGTTTTACAGATAAAATACACGTAAGGTCAAACAATGTACTCTTTAACGGGCCTCTTAAATCCTATTGCTTAGTTAGATGTTATTTTACGAGATTGTTAGGGAACAAACATATAAGATCTAATGTCAATAAGCATGATTACTTACGTATTCCATCGACAGACTTGCGCAACTGTTGTGTAAGATTAGAATCCCAACCAGGAAAGAACTCCGTCGAGTATTTTTTGTTTTTTTCATTCCATTCTAAAAAACAAGTTAAGCGAGTGATACATTAGTCTTCTATTTACCATAGCTCGACTGTATCATATTAGCGCATTGGAACCTAAATGTATGCGTACACGTAGAGTTAATGTAGGGCTCTGAAAGTTTGGGGAGGATTTATGGTAGGTGTGAACGCCTTCAGATTAATTGACAACGTTAAGCAGAAATAACGTTTTGTTATACCATAAAGATAAATAAAAGTGGCATACAACTTAAAACCAAAACCAAAAAACTAATAGTAATAAAGGAAAATTTACAGGTCAGCTTTCCAATTAGATATTATTAGTAACGACATAATATCGAGTAAAACAAGCAGTCTAAATTTAAAACAATCTTTTTTTCCAGAACGGTTTGAAAAAGGTTACTTAAGATCGGATATGAGTAGAGAAGCAGGGGAGGATACAGTTGTATGTCTATATTTAAATAGTAATCGTTATCAACTGTTACCTTTCATTGTTATCTGTTTCTTTCCTACAATATGCAGCCAACCCTTTTCGTTATAGTTGACAAATGTTCTTAATGGTATCTTAAATTTCTCTATGTATCCGTGGGTAAGGTAGTGGTTTGGTGGAAGTCGCATGGCACCACCTATGCATTAAAATACTATATTTATTATGTTGAACAATATGTTCTTCAACACACATCTTGAATTAATAGAATAGTTATTCCATTGTACGCAAGATTGTAATGAAACACAAATTTGCATTCGAAAAGAGGTAATTTACATTGAAATTCAAATGCAATGTTTCACTTTAAATAGTGTTACACTATTATAAAACATTTCAGAAGATTTTTTTGTTAACTGTAAAGTTACTTCTTAAGTATACGTTTTGTTACAGTCAAGTTAGTTTTTGAAAAAGTTGAGCATATGAATATGGCACGCTGTTACCCAAAGTTCAGCCAGATATAACTTTAAAATTACAACCTTCAGCATGTAGTGCATCAGAAAATCCTTCACGAAGAGTCTTTGTTCTTCCGCCAACTCTGTGCTGACGTTCAAGAATAGAGACCTAAAATACATAAAATTATTCAGTTATCACGGTAAAAAATGTTACTTGATAAAATTATTTATTTCAAAAACATGTTATTGTTTTAATGCGAAAGATACAAGTTTTGCTAGATGGAATCAACCATTTCATCAATTAGGGCTTCAAGAATCGAACAATATGTTTGCCGTTCCTCATAGCTGTAGGAGTAAAATCTTTAAACAAATTACAATATTATAGGACAAGCATTAAAATGAAATTATTTTATATATACGGTTGGTCTTAGTTTTAAATAGTATACACTTAAAAAGTTAAAAAAATGATTCACGTTTAGACCACGTTGTTGATCTAATTTAACAAAAACCTGCTGTGAAAATGTAGTTTAACACCACCCCACAGTTCACGTCAGCCATACTAATTTGCAAATATGTTAGTAAAAAGAGACGTTTTCTTGCAGCAGGTTTATAAATAACGAAATGTTTTTGTAATTATTTCGTAGCGAGATGTGTTCATAATAAAAAAACTTACATTGTATCCCACTTTTTCAAGTTCAAATGCTGCAGCTAATCCCGCGAGTCCTGCCCCTATAACTATAACTGACTTTGTTGAAGTTTCCATTTTAATTTTTTTATCACTTCCACATATACTTGAGCCATATATTTTAAAAGCAGACTCTAAGCTTCCATTAACAATGTCCATGTAGAAGGGTTTACATTGATCGTCTTGTTGAATGGAACCAGCAGCAAAGGGAGATGTTGAGAAAATTAATCCAAGATAGGGACATTTGAAAATTGGATGTACCCCAACCCTGTAAAAAGGTAAATAATGTTATAATGTATAACCACTAGTTAAAAATAATATTCTATAATCAAGATATTACAACAAAATTTAAGCTGGGATATAGCTTTATTATTCATGGCTAAATTCAAAGTAACACCACATCAGTCCACAAATACTTTTTAACAGCATATGATGTTTAATCATTAACAAGAGTTTTTGACTTCTGTCTTCATTATATATATAATTTTAATATTTCCGACCGATATAGCATGTTTATAGAAAAAAACGTATAAATTTTGCACTAAAGATAAAAAGCCACGATAAAAAAAATTATATAAAAAAACATTTCATTCCAATTCAAACGAAGATTGTGTCCCTAGATGGAACATCGAAGAGCATGTTTATTGTAGATACATTCATAAATGTTTAAATATCACCTGTCTTTTTCTCCAGCAGCTTCTGTTTGATCCACTATATTTCTCTTCCTCGACATAGTGTAGCTCTAAACCAAGAAAAGGTAAAATAGTTTCTTAGATGCAGAAATATAAATACAGATAAAGCTTTAGACAATATTGTAGACATACATTAAATTTTGCGTTGCATTGTACATATTATTTTTCACAAAGTGAGTAACCCGAACCTTATACAAATCATGAGTGCAATCAGGACGAGTAAGCAGTGCCTGCCTCTGATTAGACACCCGTCGAGTTACTTATCGATCAATTAAGTCTTAGTTTCGACCAGAGAACTTCTGGAGAGATAAAATCAACCTAGGTACAAAAAATTCTTGTTTGAGTAGTTTAGTAGTCAATAGCAGTGAAATTAGAATACTGATCTACAGTAACGTGTAAGTTGTGAAATGTACACACCATTCGATGGAATGTTGCTATCGATGAACGGGAAGTTGACAATTGGAAATTAGAAGTCATCATGTTTGTCGTAGAGTCTAGTATGTAGTGTCCCCCAGACTATTTCTAGAAGTAAGCCAAAGTAAGAGGAAGACCTGAATGTACTGGTGACGTCTTTTATTTAATCTCGCTAGGGTAAATTTAATGCAAACAGTCAATAGAATTATTGAGTAACAAAACATAATCTGTGTAGTGGAATGTGAAATTAAAGATCCGTGTCAGTGTCGTTTCTTTCTTCTTTATCAGGCCTTCTAGGAACCTAGCCTCATAAGAGTACAAAAACAGGTCGGCGAGGACAGGAGCACAATTAGTACCAATTGGAATACCAACAGTCTGTTGAGAAACATGTCCTCCAAACTAATTATCAGGTTTGTGTGTCGTCTTTTTCCGTTTTTCTCGAATAAGCATATATTAATAAGATCTCTAATACTGGTTTTAAGTGCATATGAGGGACGGCCGTGTTGAGTGTCAAAAATCAAACGTTGTAATGCTTTTACATTGGGAAAGAGATTCAGACCTCAGTATCTCTTTAAGGTCTTCTGATGTTTTAAATATCCACATTTCATGTATACCACTCCTGGGGTAGAAAGTGTTACTGAAAGTCCTATTTGTTGTTAAAATAGTGGTCAGGAGTTGAGATTGTGTGAAAGGATGAAACGATGTTTGTATGGATTTGTATGATGTTTTGGTATCAAATACAAAAAGGGGAGATCACAATCTTCCACTTTGATTTGGAGACCACATGATGCGAACATTTGTGATTTTCAAGAATCTCCTCTTGAAATCGTAGTGAACACTTAATTTCTAATTCATTTATTAAACACCCCATATAATGTTTTTGCAGAAAAAATAATGTTGTTAAGGGCTATATCTGCTGGCAAAAAAAAACATTTGTCATGAATTTTGGACGGAGTTTTAACAGCATCAAGATTTCAGAAGATTGACGATACTTTAGTACCTATCGACCTTCTTTAAAGACTTAATCTTATTTGAATCAATGACTTCAACGCCTTTACCCACTCGGAAAAGGTATCAACCTACTCGTCTTCTTGTTTCGCCCATTTTCTGGCATATTCTTCTATTGAATCCATCATTAATTTAAAGTTGTAATTCCAATTGATTGATTTATGAAGGACTAATATATGAAGGGAGAATTGTGCATAGACCAGTGAGGGGGTTTGGCTTTGTAATCATTGAAGATATATCGGAACGAATTTGTTTTTAAAGGATGGTGGAAATATTCGTAGTGGGACTTGTATATTGAGATAACTATGTATGTTTGTACACACAATATTTTGAAATATAACTATGTTTATTCTTTTATTTTGTAAGCTGCACGCGAAATACTATTTAAGCCATTAAATAATTTGAATATAGGTGCAACTTCTATGCGAACAATTACATTTCATGATTCATGACTCTACTTTCGAGTTCTCTAACAGTGACGCTTAATTTCAGTTGTCACCTAATATTTATCCAATGGTGACGTCACATACGTCATGCGATTGTTATTTGTTTTTTTAAAGAAATGTTTTAGAGATTGCAATATTTTTTCCATAATTCTTATTCTTATTTTTTAACAAAACACCTATTTTTATCGTTGTCAAATTTATTTTGAAGTCGGCATTAAAATCAATTTTAGTGTACTGTCTTCCGATAAAAGTCCCTTCGTGACGGGACAACTCTCAGACGAAAAAATCAGTATCAGCTTTAGGCAGATTTTGATCATATGATATTGAATGGTGAAAAGTTCATCGCTCTTCGCGAGCACGGACTACAGGTTAACATATATCAAAGTGTGTGTTATATGTGGCGTGAAAGCCGTTTAGCTGTACACTTGGTATGCTTTTTTAGTAAAAAATTCTATGCAAGGAATTTGGATGATGTTAAGTAGTACGTAACCTTGATCAAATTACAAAAGGAAAAAAAATACATACGTAGTTTTCTAATAGCGTCAAACTACTTATACATAGTATTATGCAAAAAGGGGTTTTTGTCGACTTCTCGTCAGTTAAGGAAGAAAATAGAACGCTTTGTTAAAAATGGCGGATGTCAAACCAATTTATACAAAGAAATTAAGAGAAGTTTTAAAATTTGAAGCAACACAAAAACATAAGAATATCTTTATGCGTTTTATATAATGTTCTTACCGTCTAAAGAATGTTTTTGTCTATATGTACGGAAAAATATGTCCTGTTGATTATGTATGCATGAAAACAGATCAATTCATTATTATAGAAATATTCGTCTAGTCAAGTGGGCGGAAATGAAGTGAGACATCAAGGGAAATTGTTGACCTTCAAAATTTAAATAGTTCAATGTTTTAAATTTTACGAGTTTTGTACAAAAGAGCATTCAGTACAAACACAATCGTTAGGCTTAGGCATTGTCTGAACTAATGCCTATGGACATAATGAATTGTTTAAAAAACGTTGCATTTCACAATTTTATCAGCACTTCTCGGATAATAAGTAATATACTATATTATGTTTCTTCGTTTTAGTCATGTAAAGGTAATCAGTCTAATATAATTCACATGCACGTCACTACTGAATTGAAATTAATTGACAAGAATTACATTTTTGTACCAAAGATCAAGGATTTTCACCGGCTTCTTTAAAAACCACGATCTTGCTAAACAATTGCTGCAAGTGGCGTTGAATACCAAACAAACAATTTGTTAGTATATTGCCTGGTTTGTCACGTGTCCGTATAGTATTATATAAGAATTTTTATATAACAAATACGCTGAATTTGTTGTTTATCGTTTGTAGTATAAATATGTAATCACTTGATACAAAACTGCTATCTACAGGAAAAACAAACTGCAATCGGAAGCAATTAAGTTTTGAGTCACAATATATGTCAAATACTGTTAAATAGTGTTTGTAATTTCCAGTCAGTAATATGAATAGAAATTAAAATTGATTAATATGGACTACACTTCATTAAAAACTGCTGAATTCACACATTGTAAAAAAATTAAAATTAAAATTCTGGAGTTCGGACTATTAGTACTATATTTGAAGAAACTTTAGTTTTCTCAATACTATCATTGTTATATATTTAATATATTTCTTTTTCTTTTTTTTTGAAAGAAAGTTTGTAAGTTCAGTTTGATACTATCAGAAGGACATGGATTTAAAGAAATGTTTACATTTTTTGTTTGGTCCTGAAATAGACAAAGTCACTGAGTACTAAACACGACTGGCTTTTCGATACGATGCTAAGTTTGATTTGGATATTGTGCTTCTTTTCCCGGCACCCATCTAGAAGTCTCTGTCCAGTTTTTTTGTAATTTCGTTTGACCCTCAAACTTTTTTTTCAATGACTGCTTTCGTAAGCGAACTCTCAAAGTTTCTGCTGTAGCAAAATGCTTGTTTGTTTTACGATGGTAAATTTGTTTAATGTCATCAATTGAATATTCAACACCTTGCCCTGTAAACTGTTTAATGCCATGGTACACTTTAAGTAATCGCGGTAAATGGTAAACCATGATCTGTATGTATGGCGTAACTGCAGCCGTGTTACACCCTTCTAAATCAGTTCTTAGACTGATGAACGTAAGAGAAAAATTCTTGGCAGCCTAAAAAAAATGTTCAATATCTACTTTAGGGGGTGCCCAAGCATTCATGGTCTTGTACAAATTGAAAAAAAAGTTCCAAAGCTCTAGAACTTTCTATTTGGAGGAACTTTTTACGCAAGAACTATTTGCTAAGACCTTCAGCAATTTGTCCAATATTTTTTTGCAATCGGACCCTGTTAAGCTGGTCCCTTCGAAATTTTTTTAGGAAATCACCTTTGCCATCTTTAACCTTATTTTGCCAAATAGAGAAGGACACGCCACATTCTCGTATACTTTAAACAATTTTGTCAATACACTCGTTTGATGCACCCCTTTTCCCAATGCTGTTTTTGTGGTGCAGGTGTAATGCATCTTCTATAATATTGCACAACAGCACATCACATATGCGCACTGGTAAGTGCAACTCGTCTACTACGACATGGTCTAAATCAATATTTATCAATGGGGCTTAATACACCCAAAATTCAGTTTTTTCTTTGTAGAATAATTTTGTATTTCCCCTATAGTTCTGGCCATGGACCCAGTCGAGTAAAACTCTTAAGGTTTTGACATGTCCCATCTGTTTGATTTTTTTAATGTTGCAATATAGGCATGCATATTTAGAATTTGCTGCATTTAGGCATAAAACATTCAGAAAAACTTCATGTCTCCCACTACAAATATTTCTAATTTTAGATGTTTACCAACATTTTGTTTGGTACATTATTTCACCATTTTTCTGACGAAGAAGAACATTTATATCTTCAAATATTGATGCTAAGCATTCCCTTATGGTATCATATTTTTCGTCAGAATTAATGATTGCAAATGTGTTTTGACCACTATATTACATTGAGTCTTCATTGTTAAGAATGGGAACTGAAAGGACATAAAAGCTAGAAATTCTCGAGACTTTTGCCCCACCAGTCTAAGGTTTCATGATAATCAACTTGGGCACCTGGACTTCGTTTCCGGTGTTTGTTTTTTTTTAAAACACCCGTTAATGTCTTCTCGACATTGTTTGATGATGTATGCCATTGTCATGTTTTTGTTCTGAACTGTAAGTTCATGGTACGCCTCATCAGAGACACAGAATGAATCTAATGTGAAAAGAATTGATTTTATTTTTTCATGTTCAACCTCTGGAAGGCTTTTGTAGTTGTTGCCCTTTGGTTTTTCTAATAGATTATAGATTTTACCACTTTGGTCACACCCTGATATCTCAGTTAAAGTTATGCCAAAATGTGTTTGCAAACCATAAAGCCTTCTGGACTCTGGTTCCAAAAACAGCCAAGTTATTTCAGGCAGCTTTTTGAGTCGAGAATCGGCTTCCCAGTATTGACAAACTGACTTATAACTTTTTCAATGTAATTAGCCAAAATTTGATTTTCACTCTTTATTTGTGAGATGCTGTGATCTTTTTCTGTGTTGCTTTCAGATAGAAGATGCATTTGGTTCTGTAAGTGCATTATTTCATTGTGCAGTTTCCAAATGCTTTCTGTATTTTTTGCATTCATTCAAACTCTAGCATCTGACTCTGTTTGCATTTCATTTTTGAAGACAACTATTGAACATTTTTCAAGAAGTAAAGAATACTTCGTTCTACCTTTAAGCCTTCTATGTTCAATTTTTAAGCTTGAAACCATTTTAACTAATCTTGTTTCAAATGTTTCACAACCAGACTTAACTGAAAGAACGCCTTGTTGTATGTTCATGTTTAAAACTTCAATTATGAAATACCTTTTTCCAATGACCTATCAAACATAGACATTAAAGTACCTTTATCTGAACAAATTCTGTAACCACTATTTGTAACTTGTTCTGGTGTTAAATTTGATGAGACAGCCCTATCTTGGCCACTGGAAAGAATACATTCCAACTTAAATTGTTCAATCGTTGTTGAAGTATCACTCATTGTTACCTTTAATAAGCTACAAGTGTAAAAAAGGAGAAAAATCAAGAATTAAACATTTAGTAAGAGTTATAAACTACATGTTATACATAATAAAATGACAGTACTGTTAACTCTATGACATATTCATAAGATTTTCAAAAATCTATCGATGGTAAAGTATACTTTGACAGTTTTAATGGGCCTCCATTTCCTGCGCATAGTTGTCCATCTTTGATTGCGATTTTTTTTATCAGTTGAGAATACTTTTTACTGGAAACGAGATATGTCTACCTTCTTTTTTAGAATTGTAAATTAAAACATTCCAATTACTTTCAAACTCAAACCGGTCAAAGTCTTTTTTTTATCTAACTTTTGATCCTGCTCCTTTTCCTTCTGTTCCCCGATCTTTAAATGCGTATTAATATACATCAAAGGGCATATGAATATAGAAATGATTTGAAGTTCTAAGACTCCGTCGGCTTTTAATTCCTGTCAGCAATTCGTCAGAGTATCTCTGGAAACATTGAGGCTTAGTAGAAGAAGAATAGAAATTGTTAACAACGCATTTTGGCAGGTGCTCTTCTGGCTCCCATGTGGTATCAAAAAGGCTGAAGTCTATCATTTAAGCAGGTACTCAGTAACCTACAAAACAAACTTATGGAATATAGTTCATTATGGGCGGATCCAGAATTGTTTTAAAGGGGGGGAGGTTCTGTCTGTAGTGTGCTGAGAAAGAAAAGGTGTGTGTGGGTTCCAGGCCGATTTTGTCGAAATCGGAAAGAAAATTACAAAAAAAATCCGAGGAAAAAAGGGGTATGTGTCCAACCTCCGTGTGGATCCGTCACTGTAGCTACTAGACAGTTGATTATATGATACCCCATTACACGTACAAAATTCTAAGTAGCCTTACAGGAAAAGTATTGTTCACATTTTGCCGTATACCGGGGGGAGGTTGAGTGGGACGGACGGACATAACATTAAACCTTGCAAATTTGAGTGACGGACATACAGTCTTTTTAAAAAAAATGCATATTAGCACCCGTTCAATATGTTTAGTTTTAATAATGTGCTTTCTGAATATTCGTTGTGTTTTGACATCATAACTATGAGTTTAGTTTAGGCTAGAGCGTTAATGGTGAGTTTTTCATAGACGAAAAGCATGTCAACCCACGTGGGGAACCCCCGTTTTATACGACCGCAGTTGTTGCCTGACATGTGGAGCTTTGTTGTAATTTTATATGTAAACCCGGTGATGAATCGATGATCATCAATATATGATTTTGTTATTGTCCTTTCGGAAGGCCTCAAAAGATATCATTTTGTTATCGATCGAGAAATATCTGGAATTGCTCTCTCCGTCTTTTAATTTTGACTTCATTCCTCTCGCTAGGTATATTAAATGTAAAATTATGTTTTAGCAGAAAGGCAAGATCAAAGAACAGCGCATAAATTTACTTACGTTTCCTTTTTACCTGGACGTTATCATTCTTTCAACGATATATTTCTCTGGTAAAACATCATACAAAGCTAAAGGTCTGTTTTCCAACAGTTGTGCGTCTGCATCTATTAGTTTTTTTAAGTTTAGAATCCTTCTCCTTGTTTGCATAAGTGTTCCAATATGGCGTAGCTTTGAAATTTGCCGCACATGGTACTCAAAGTCACGTGGTTTTTAGCTCATGTATATTCATAAGAAAAAAGACCAGTCATTTTGGCGTATGAGCAGCGTCAAATTACAAGGATTTCTAATTGTCCAGCTGTGGTGGCTTTCACTGGGTACTATATTTGCTTGCAAACACACCTGCACGATTAAAATTAAACAGTAATAATTGATTGAGGTAGCAACTCACCATGAAAGTAAGATTATATATCAAACCCCATCATAATAATTTTAAAGTGTACCTAGCGTATATTGTGTTGGTTTGAACTACACTACACTTTTGATATAAACTAGCTGATCTTGAGTCATCAGGGTCTAAGTTGTCAAGTGGTTAACGTAGTAAGTCATCTTTGTATCACGTGGTCGATCAACAATCAGGTTGCGGGAACGAGTCTCAATGCGGGCAGGGTGTGCTCGACCAATTTAAAAAGACTGGAACTCGTACACCCGATCGTTGGTAGTTCACAAATATTCTTGATTGTCTGTTCATGTTGAAGGTCAAATGATTTTCCATTTTTGTGTGGCAATATTCCAGCAGTTATTACAGTACATATGAAGTATATATTTTACATTTGACAAAGCCTGTATTTCCTATCCAGATTTTTTAATACAGGGTGTTATCTGACAGAAAAGATACTTTAACTGAGATTCACATTGGAAATTCATCTCTTGTGAATTTTTCGTTCGTCATCATGACTTAGTTGACTGTTACGGAATATCTGTGACACAAATGATCATTAATTCGTTCCGTTTGACGTAACAACTTTCACCCTTCTTACTGAATTATGATTAACCCGGATATGACTAGTTACCTGATTTTACAGAAGTTTTACGACGGGTGCCACGCGTGGAGCAAGCGAGAGTTGGTTACCATTCCGGAGCACCTGAACTTACTTTGTCTTTAGTTGGGTTCGTGTAAATAGATGTTTAGTTTTTGTGTTGTGTATGTTATTTGGTATTACCTCTTGTCTAATCATGTTTTTTCTGTTCTTGATTTATTTTTTTATGATCACTTCTAAAGTCTTTGATTCTTCTTTTCTTATCCACATTTACAAGTTCCTTTCTTCCAAATTAATATTATGTACCTCTGTTTGGTTGCTATAAGGGTACTCGATTTCTAGTTGGCAAATAATGGTTAGTTAACTGTGACTATGACAGTGTCAGCAGGGAATTTTATCAAGCAGTTTTTGAAACATAATAAAAATAAATAAATGCTATCAATAAGAGTTCCAGAACATTTTGCAATCTTTTTATATTCCTTTCAGTTGATCAAATCATTTCTATAACGGATATAAATATTACAGACATAACAACCCACATAAAAAATTAAAGATCCAGAAAAAGTCCGCTGTTTTGGATGAAATATAAAACACCCAAAAGGAAATAATCTGAACAAATCATTGATACGTCTGTATAAATAATACTAGTGATGTTCAATTGTGAACCTAAGCGTACAGACAGCGTAGTTAATAAATAATCGTTACACTACTGATCAATAGTAAAATGTTAGAAGAGAAGACGAAACAAGAATCGAAAACCATACAACAGTAAAAGATTCTCGACTAAGACAAAGACACAGACAACAAATACACTATTATAAAGAAGAACAAAAAAGGGCACTACAAAAGAAGTGTTTTGACAAAATATTTCCTCTTGTATCCAAACCGTTTTTTAGCAATGGCCTTTTAAGTACCGGGAACCAGTTTTCGTGCTTTTTACACTTTTTTTTCATGAAAATATCACATTTTCGACAGCTAAAATTTTTAACTGAGACAACTAACTACAAAGAGAACATATTATGTCTTGAATAGGGTACAACTGTATTTTATCTTTCAATGAAAAAAAACACAATTATGTTTTCGGACCAAATGAGGAAATAAGTGGAGATAATCCTCTAAACACCATATCAAGAAAAAGCCAAAATATGCACACATTCAAAATTACAGTAGGATGCGCTTCAGTGAATATTTACGTATTCACTGGTTCTCTCTTATAGTACGCTAATAGTGTTATTAATTGATGGCATGACATTGCTGGGCAAATGATGTCGGGTATATGTGAGCATACCCCAAAGTTGCCCCTTTTTTCAATAAAATATTGATCTTAGTGCCAACCTATAATTTATTTTACAATTCATAATTTTACACCATTCTTTATAGTCAGAGTTAATTAAACTTCAGACTAAGTCATTTTAATTGATAAAAACAAACCTTTACACAATAAATAAGTCCAATATTCTGTTGAGGATATTAAATAAACTATTACTTCAATACTTCATGGTTCTTTCAAATAAATTGCAGCTTATCCAAATGCTATTTTTCAAACTATACTGTTGGTTTATGAGTCATATAAACACAAAAACATATTGTGAAGTTAATAGTTACATAAAGTCATAAAAATTCATAAATATTATCTTTTTTTACTTTTATAAAGGGAGATAATTTGCCTGTTTTTTTCATTATTTAGGTCGCTTAGCTCTTAAAATTATTTGTTTTTCGAAATACATTATGAGTTAACTGTTGTAAACCGTTGCTAGATAAAAATTTTATCAATAACAATTTTCTCATTTGCTACATCCTCACAAGTCAGGGTTCCTGTGTCTAAGAAGCCATGACAAACTTAGCTAGAAAATTCCCGGGCTAGAAGACCTTGATATGACGTCAAATATTCAAAATATCAACCAATGAAGTTGATTAAAAGAAGCAAGTGTTTGGCTGTAGTCATTCTTACTCATTCTTGAGTTGGAAGAAAACGTAACGCAACTAATAAATAACGCGGTAAAAACAATTAACAGTACTGTACAAAATACACCGATTTTCACATGGTCTATGCAACACATCTGTTTGGTGTATTTACAATGGACATCGTGATATCCCTTAACGAAGTCATGAATGAAAGCGAGCTTTTGATTGGCTACATGCAGGCATGATGTAGCCAATCAAAATAATGACTACAGGCCGGGAATTTCCTAACTAAGTTTGTCAGGGTTTCGTTGACGCATGTGGACACAGAAACCCTGACTTGTGAGGATGTATCTGTTATGGTTGTTAAGTTACAGGCCAATATTGTAAAAACCCCATTTTAAACAAATGTACACTGCCAAGTTTCAGAAAAATGTTTCAAAGATACGAAAATACCAACAGTCTAAGCCCATGTTACATTTTAAGCAAATCTGTCTATTTTGTTTTCCAACACACTACAAAAACAAAAGCACCTAGATAATGATTCCTACCATTCCTACCATATTTAATTCATTAACCAGTTTCTGAAAAATAGGCTTTAACACTGATGATGATTTAAATGCAAAAACTGTGGAAAATCAACATACAAACTCCAACATTAGTTTTAAGATCATTTTTTAAAATTGCACACAGGTCAATATTATCTTTCTGAACAAGCTGATCCTTCCAAGATTTTAGATAAATTTAGCATTTTTGTAATTTTTGAGATATTTGCAAAAACTATGTTTGGTCACAATGTTTTATTTTTACCAATGACAGCCATTTGTTTGACTGGTGTCGTACGTATAATTATAGGTATAGATTCCCTCAATATGCTTTATAAGGTTCAAACAGTGATAAATAAATACAGTAATTGGTGTCAATAGTCGGAAATACTAGATATTGATATATATATATATATATATTAGGTGATTTATTATTTTATTATTATTATTATATTATTGCAATTTTAACTGATTACAGTACATGCTATTCGACATCTGGGTTATATACATGTTAACAGGAACAATTAATACTTCCTTTATGTAAATGTATATTTGTTTGGCAAAGGTTGTTCATGCAAATAGCTTTCATATGAAATAAATGTGCGAACACACAACTGACTTTCAAAATGAATTATATTATTTTATTTTATTTTTGCCAATTCTGACTAGCTAGCACTGTATAATTTTTATGTTCCCCAAGTGGTGTTTCAAAATGTAGACCTTAAAAATGGACAAAAATATCGTAATTGACTATAAAGTTCAATGCTTTGGGGGTCTTCATATCTTGTTTGCACTTCAGAAAGGAGTCCAGATGATCCATTACACCATTTACAATATGGACGCTGTCATTGGCATAAACTCTAAGTGTCACCATAATTTGTAAGGAAATGGGAAAGGAACGTGGTCACATCGTTGATCTTTGTAAATATGGCTGGAACCTTATATGCACAAGTCTTAAATCGATGGCCTTTATAGTCTTTACCTCAGATCAATGTCTGTATTATCTAATAGTCCAACGAGTATCATTATCCCTTAAAATTTACAGTGGAATTACTGATATAATAATGTTCCACCCCGAACCTATAACCTGGTCTCCTGTTACAATATTTTTCATTTGGCAAGCTACACTTTAAATATAACATCAGGTTAGGACCTTCCATAAAAGCATTTTGATTGGTTGATAATATGATGCCATTTAATATCACATATACATCATCATCATGTCAATCTTTTTTTTAAGAAATGAGAATACTTTTTCTTTATAAAATTTAAATTATATTTTAACTTTACTTTTAATTTATGCAGTCTAACTGTAAAAAAGCTGAGAAATGTAAACATTGAACGTCATAAAGGGAGCGACGTCATATTACTTTTGTGTCTTCTTGAACTTATCTATATTACAAAATGGTTAGTCTTTAGCTAGATAATATCCTGCTTCAAATTTCAACGCTGTCACCGTTGAAACCCAATGCTCCTGACCTGCCGTTATATCTGAAGGCCGCTTATGCTAAAGATGATATCAACAGTATACACGGACCTATAGTAATAGACAAAAATCGATCGAAAGAGGACTCAAATAATTAACATTAGGGTCAGTTGGATCCAGACCTGCAATTACATGTATATGACACCGGCAAACTTAACAAACACAAACTTGATAGAAGACACCTTGATGTGACCGGTCAAGTTTCAATTAAATCCCTTCAGCAGTTTAGGAGAAGATTTCAGGAAAAAATATTAGACTACGACAATGATGATGGATGCACAGTGATGACTAGAACAAATAATCGCACCCTCGGTTTTTTGCGAGGGTACGAATTTAGTCTCATTAATCGTAATGTAGCAGAGCGGGAGTAAATCACTCCCGGCACTTTGATGTCCAAAAGAAGTAACATATACAATCAGACGTGCTCGGTCTTGATATCTTTCGACAGTGTCACCATTTTTTATCGGTTTTTTTGTGTTTAAAATCGATCATTATTGATACGCGATGATAGTTATTGCCGTTTTTACTAATCCGCTGTGCGTTGTGTTTTAATTGACATTCGTGTCTCTTTTTGATTACGTTTACTACATGAAAAACATTGAGAAACCCGAAACTGAATGGCGTGTTGCATCTTGTGTAATACATATGTAAATTACTGGATTTTTACTACGGAATGGTTGTTATAATATGCAAATTAGCACGTTTATAATAAAATTAGGTCACATTACCCATATACTGAAAAATGATCAAACAAACATTTTCCACTTGCATTTTTAAAGACGAAAAAAGAAATTTCTTTAATCAAGATCGCTTCCCGTTAGTTTCGCATGTAAAGAAGATGAATATTATGTTGATAAATTCTGTATAAATAGACCGAAATTAGAATTTTTATTTGCTACATTAGGAGCAATAGGACTGAATTCTGCCGTTAATCAGACAAATCACAAAACTAACTTCGGATTATAACGGCAGTAAAATTTGGCCTAAGTGATGACAAAAGCTGACATGGACCTCTAGACCAGAAAAGCTAACTAAAACTCATAAAAATCGAACTATATTTATCTATACATTTATTAAGAATTCATCAAGGCTCTGTTCATATGTGGATTCTTTAAAAGATTGTTTACAGTATTTATTAATAAAACATCCATTCCATTTTATTTCTTTGTTCAATCTGTAAATTTCTTTCTCAACACTCCACAATTTCAATATGTGAAAAAACCCAGGACCGTCTGAAACATAAACCTCAGTTATCCACGATTTTTTTTTAACTCGGCAGATGATTCCATGTTTGCTTACTTCATAGTAAATATGCCAAAGAGACTGCATATTTAGATTTTGATTGCACTTTCTAATTCCATCTGGGTTTCTTTGTTTTCTAAGCCTGTCATTTACTTATTCATTTGATGATCGTTTCACCCTCACTTCACAAATTATTTCATAAATTGCTTCACATTTTTGGTGACAACCTTTTTTGACGTCTTCAATCAATGTAAGGAGAGCAATGACAAAAGCCAAATGATATTCACTCATTGTCTTTCTTACATTGGGATAATGTTGTGTAAAGCTGGGCGTTTTAAATGTTAGGAGTCCACAAGAATGATAGTCAAATTTGTACAAAAAGCAATAATCTTGATCCCTAGCTCTTGTACTTTGCCAAAGCGCTTGGCCAAAATGGAAAGCAGTCTTTGATGTTTGTAGTGGGGGGGGGGGGGGGGGGTTCCTGGCGTATGGCTTTCCCGGCTCCTACAAAAGAAAATATTGTATTATTAAATAAAAAAATCAAGTAAAATAAGTGAGTAAATGAATAAAGAATAAAGGTTTGTAAGTGAAGATATATATGCTTTTATGTATATATCAATTAAAGCAGGATGTGTGCTGTCGACGAGGATTATTACCTTTCTCAAAGTAAACAACAAAGGCTTCTACAGATAAGGCTGTCACAGGATCTGTTTGAGATGTTTGAAAATCTGTAAAAATAATTATATATATTAATTTATTTGTTTATTTCAATTAATTGTTTTATTTATAACAATAATGTAACTACGGGTTTGGATAAATTAATTTTAAAAATCTATTGTTAAAAATTAATTAACTTACAGCAACATAGTCACAGGTCTTTCGGCGGGACATCAGCACAAACACCAGTGGTATTTGTTTCATACATTCCCCACTGGGAATGAAAGCATGGATGGACCATAACTGCTGAAACTGTGCAGGTAAGAGCGTGAATGTACCATCACAGAACCATTTTTCGCATGCCGAAGAACATGCAGCTGATTGGGACTGGCGAATATGATGTGACACTCAGTGTCTACACGTATATCACCATATAAGTCTTCGCACGTTGGCAAAATGCACATTATATGTTCAAAATTGCAGAATCAAATACAATACAAATTACTTCCGTTTCTTGGACCTCTGGCTCATGGCTGTTGCCTTGTCTTTTGCACATCAAATAATTCTGTTTAATTGGCTTCTTCTGAAGGTGGTGGCGTAGGTGGGGATGGTTTATGCTGGAGTAGTCGGTGGACTTGTGTGAGCAGACACTAGGGAGCTAGGTTGGGATTATGATGCTGAAGTAGTCAGTGGTTCTGTCTGAGCAGACACAGGGGAGCTAGCTTCAGCACTTATGAAAGAGAGCGAGAAGTTTCCAACCTGTGGAGTACTATCCGTTATCTGTGTTGATTCTGTTGGACCACTGAAAATAAGATTAAATAAATAAGATTTATTTAATAAATTAAAATATACTTTTTAATACAAATAATATGTCATTAAAGATACCAAGGTTAATAGAATTTACAACGCCAGACACGTGTTTAGTCTACTAATCAACTTAATATTCAACACGTACAAAGACTAATTATTGTGATAAAAATGACTTTCAGAATTTATAATAATGAAAGAAAATGTTCTTACTAATCTAAGACTGTCGTTCCAATTATGCATAGAAATCCTGTATATCCCCTCTTTACCATTTCCCTATATTGATTCTGTGTAATACCTGTAATTTAATTACAGATAATTAATATATTGCTTATTTATTACAGCACGTGCCCAAAGGTAATAGATAACCACAATCAACAATCAACTATCAAGGATTCCTCAAAAGGTTTATATTATGGAATTTTTGCAAGAGATCTTTAATTTTATTCTGATTTATTGCTGGTTCTCTCCTCGTAGGTGAATTTTGATCATTTATATGTTTATTATCTTCTCTGTAACTATGTATTATGGTTTATGAGAACGCACTTCATTCATTTATAACGAATTTTATTAGTATTTATCAGAACTTATAAATTCGCGACAACAAAGACTTAGCCTTGAAGTACAATATTACTGGCCGCTTTGAATCACATATTTTTTATATGATGAAAAATAAAACTTACCAGTGTTGTAAATTCTGTGTTGCCATCTTTCACACTTATCGCACAGTAATGCATGTTGTCTTGAAGAGACTTTACAATGATTAACGACACAACGGTTCGATGCATCAGAACAACAAATTCGAAATAGTTTTATTGAACATCACTTCAAAGTCGGCTTTATGTTGTTTCAACATTCGAATTGAGAAAATACTGTACAAACCAAGATTACTTTAAATGCAGGAATACAGGAGGCCATAGCTTGTTTCTGTTATACAAACCTCTTAATTAAGTTGATTATACACCAATATCTCTTTTATGTTTTATTTATTTATTTATTATGTACAATCATAAAACTGGATGTCGTCAACGGCTTATTAACGACAATACATCATTGTAGACTTACACTTCAATTATGACTCTAATGGGCAAAATAATTTACCACAAACGAGACAATTTTAATTTCACCTATACAGTAACATCCCAGTTAGTCTGGCATACGGTGTCTATATTTCTCAATTGATCAGGTACGCAAGAGTTTGCATATTTTTGCAAACTTCACCAATGTCGTCGGGATAAACGTATAAACAAAGGTTACAAGAAAAATGAATTGTCCACGAATTTACTACGTTTTTTCTATAGATATCATTTTCCTGTTAAAAATCGCTTTACAACATGATTGGATGTAGTTTTCCTCAATTTTTAATTAAGTCCACAGTGATTGTGATGTGATGAAGTGGATACACTTATTTATAACATACATTCTCATCATCAAACGAACTTACATACATTAGTTATGAGAGCGGGAGGTTTGTAATGACATGAAACCCAGTTTAACCCACCATTTATTTTGAAATGCATATACCAAGTCAGGACTATTGCGGTAGTTTGCTATATGTTTGGTTGTTGATTCTAAAGTTTGCCGGTTTCTTAGACTTTGATTTGTAGATTGTCTTTTTTGACAGCTTCCTTGGTGTTCGGTATTTTGTTTAAACCTACATTGCTCTGAAATAGTATGCTGGCACTAACAATCTTCTATCGAAATGAGGATTGACAAATCATACGAAAACTGAATTCAAGAAATTTCTATACTGTAGAATTGTTGTAAAATAATTGCTATATTGCTTAATTTGCCACAAATGCCAATTATTATTGCACGTTTACTGGATTCTTAATAGTTATAGGTTTGGTCAATATTGGTTTTATGATCTTTCTTTTTGTAAATAGTTGCCAACTGAATTATTGATAATCACTTTTCTTTCTTTAAAAAATGTTTAAATATTGCATTGCAGACGTTAATTACCCGTTAATTACACACGCAATCAAGAAATCAGTACGATAACAGAGAAATTGGTTAGTATGATCACAACCAAACCAAATGGTTGACAATGCAAAATAGTTCCTAAATATTTTATTTCATTTAGATACGTTCCAGATGCGGTCGAATTGTATTATTAGGACAACATTTAAAAAAAAATTAATGTTATAACTATCATCATTGTGTACACTATGTGAAGCAATAAACATTGAAATATAATAGTATTTGCAACATTTTTTGAAGTTAATAACGTATACAGGAAAAAAATCAGGAAACATGTTGTAAAGAGAAGGGTTTAGAACAAATATTAAAATTCAATTTGCCATTATTTCAATTTAAGAATCTTATAGTTTTGTTACAAAAGTTCATATCACTTCAACGTTCCGATATTTTGGTAAATGAACACATTTTTATGTTATTTATATATTCTACAAGTACTAAACGTATATATGATAATATTGAAGTATATTTAAAAAGTTATTAATGATCATAAAACGTTTATTTGATACATGGCTAGCCATAGGTTTTACAAGTTCTTAAGTTCTTCCACTCCAGGAAAATACCAGTATTTTCCCATGGTATTAATGGACATCATTAGCAACAAATCACCTTGCCCATTGGTCCCATTAACCATTCGAGTTAAAAGTTGATCAAAGTTTTCTAAAGACTTGGCATATGCGATAAAAAACAATCCAGATTGATCATCGTTATTAGGATTTCTTTCTGTAAATGGCATCGACTGTCTTACTATCCCTAAGCCTGCAAAATGTAAAGCAACATCTTTATACACAGTAATTATGACTTGAAGAAATTAATTACTCTCATATAGCCGTGACTAGTAAAGAGGATAAATGCATTGTTTTAGTTAGGACAAAACCACAAGACATTACAAAAAGTTAAAATAACCTATATTAAGTTTTAATCTGCACATTTGAATGTCCCCAGTTGTTACTGAATTTTCGAATCGTGTGAACTACAAACACTAAGATGCCTTTGTGTACTTCATCAACAGGATCGTCCTGACTAATCTGAATTTCCAAACACTGTAGAAAAAATTGAAAATGAATACCGACCAAATAGTTTGTAAACACTGAAGTGATAAGGAAACGTAATAATATTCCATAGTCGGTCTGTCTTCGCACATTATACTTATACAGCTGTATTCTATTGTTAAATGTTTGGATTTTAATTCTGTCTTCCAATTCAAGCGATTGACATGTTTATCTTAACTGACGAAAGTGTAATGAGCCAAAATACATGTTTGACTGGAAGTTTGATTGTAGAACTGTTGCCGAGTGAAGTATTATTATAAATGAAATTACTTTTTAAGATCATACAGTTAAGAAAATGCATTTCTTAAGCTGCATTTCATTTGATAAATGGATCTGCTTGATAAAAACGAATGACAAATGTAATAATATAAATATTTACCGCCTCGCATAAGAGACACATGCGCATTACGGTTCATATCTGTTATCTCTTTGTCATTTAATTTTCTTCGTCCAATCCATTCTTCAATCTCTCCAACTACATAATATTGCAAACAAATGGTATAAATTGTTGACTGTTTTAATTTAATGTAAAAATTAATTATCTTAAAATTGGAGATGTATTTGGATTGTGTGTTTACTGACATGATGCATACGGTAATATTAATTAATTAAATCTGCATATAATGTAACGCCCTTACAATACACACTAAAACACATACGCAATGGTCGCACACATACACATCACATTTGATGAATATTTTGCACTTTGCTAATAAATGTATGTACACTTGACAGCATAAATTCATTGAAGGTATACACGGTGTTATTGTTGGCCACATTTTATACTTGCCCCTATTCGGATCCCTGATAATATCCATCATGTGTATCCACTTCTGGGTGAGCTGCAAAGGAGATACATAGACATAGAAATATGATAAGAACGATCATTTACATTATCAAGACATTATCAAGACAAAATTGTGTGCCTGTCGATTAACATTTCTGAACAGGTTATAGATTATAACATGTTAATATATTTTCAATATTCGTTACAACTAAATTTCAACGATAGATGACGTCATGTAACTATTTGAGTTTTTATGACGTAAGAATATATCGTGTAGCCAAACATAATTATAACTTAAGTTGCTGTTCTTGAATTGGCCAATGCAATGTTCAGCCTACAACGCAAATATATTTAGTCCAGTATATTGTAGAAAACACTAATTACTAAAATGTATACTAACCACAAAACTGCCCCCTGTTTGAGGTAAAACAGCTATATTTTTTCTTTGTCCCACTGTTTGGGGATTGGCTATTCCTTAAATGCAAGACGCATATTAGATAAAAACAGTTATATCTTAGAAACAGTAGTGACTTTAATAAAATATTATACCGATTCAATTTGTCTGATTAGTAAAAAAAGAGCGGAAAATACCCACATGATAGCACGTCAATATGAACAGACAAAAAGACTAACGAAACACGTCATCAACAAACAAAATAATATAAAATACAACAACATTTAAAATGAGCAAATCAAACAAAGAATTAACTACGTATCCCGGAAATGTTAGCAATTATTGCTCCACACATCTATTGTTGAATCAAGGTCGAGTTCCATGTCCTTAACAGAGAAAAGACCCCCCAATAAGAAAGTAGCAAAGAAAACCGACCGAACAACAAGAGCCAAAAACCAAGGGACAGTTACAAATCCGGATATAAACAAACACAACACAAAAATCTAAAACATAAAACACAGAAAGAGAGTAACCTGAACCCAATAAAAACCATGGGTGCACTCAGGTGCTCCGGACGAGTAAGCAGCGCCTGCATCTAATTAGACACCCGTCGAGTTACTCATTGTCTTGTCTAGGGAAAAGTCAAATCCAGGAATAGGAAACACTACCTATGACTCAGCGAAAATGTCAGATCGTATTTGAGACACTGATTTCCCGTAACGATCAATTAAGTCGTGGTGCCGACCATAGAACTTCTGGAGAGATAACATCAACCTAGGTACAACAAACCCTTGTTTGAGTAGTTTAGCAGTCAACAGCAGTGATCGGTCTAGAAAATCTGAATAACGATCGCAGGATCTAGAATAACGTATAAGTTGTGAAATGTACACACCATACGCTGGAGCTGCTGGAATGTTGCTGTCGATGAACGGGAAGTTGACAATTGGAAAGTTGAAGTCATAACGCTTGTCGTAGAGCCTAGTTTGTAGTTTTCCTGAGTCTATTTCTAGAAGTAGGTCTAAGTAAGAGGCTGATCTTAATGTATTGGTGGTGTCTTTAATTTCAAGCTCGCTAGGGTAAATTGAATGTAAATAGTCACCAAATTTAGCATTGTTGAGGGACAAAACATCATCAATATAGCGGAATGTGAAATTAAAGGTCTGGGCCAGAGTCTTTTCTTTCTTCTTCAGTAGGCCTTCTAGGAACTCAGCCTCATAGGAGTACAAAAACAGATCGGCCAGGAGAGGAGCACAATTAGTACCCATTGGAATACCAACAGTCTGTTGAAAAACATGTCCTCCAAACATGACGAATATGTTGTCAATTAGAAAATCTAACATGTGACATATTTGGTCTTCAGTATATTTAGTATTAGCTTTGGAGTCATTGATGACGAAGTAAGATCTGTCATGACTAATTACCAGGTATTTATATCGTCTCTTTCCGTTTTTCTTGAAAAAGCAGCGTTTTATAAGATCTTTTAGCCTGGTTTTAAGCTGCGTATGAGGAATGGCCGTATAGAGTGTCGAAAAATCAAATGTTTTAATGCTGTTACAATAGGAAAGAGATCCAGACCTCAAGATGTCTATCAGGTCTTTTGAATTTTTTAATATCCACATTTCATTTATTCCACTTCTGGAGTAGCAAATGTCACTGTATTTTTGAAGTCCCGTTTTTACTGTTGTTAAAATAGTGGTCAGGAGTTGCGATAGTGTTTTGGTAGTACACTTAGACGATCCTGCTATGAAACGCTGTTTGTATGGATTTTTGTGAAGTTTAGGAATCCAATACAATAAAGGGAGATCACAATCTTCGACTCTGATTTTGAGATCAAAGGATGCCAATACCGATTTGTGATTTTCAATAATCTCCTCTTTTGAAAGCGCAGTGAATGTGTAAGTAGGATTGCCTAGTGAACTATCAATGCCTAACTCATTAATTAAACACTCTATATAATGTTTTTTGCAGATAAAAATGATATTGTTAGGGGCTTATCTGCTGGCACAACAACATATTTGTCATGAATGTCGGACAAAGTTTTAAGAGCATCAAGATTTCTGAAAATTGATGATGCTTTAGTACTCATAGACCTTTTTAAACAACTTATTCTTATTTGAATCAATGACCTCAAGGCCGTTACCCACTCGGACAAAGTATCAACCTCCTGGTCCTCTTGCTTTGCCCATTTTCTGGCATAGTCCTCTATTAAATCCATCAATAATTTAAAGTTATAATTCCAGTTGATGGATTTAGGTTTACGGTACTTAGGTCCTTTGGACAAAATATTGCGGAGTCTTTCATTTTCAACAATATTAAGATCTCCAGTTATCACGTGACCTGAAGGACTATATATGAATGGGGAATTGTGGCAAGAGCAGTCGGGGGGTTTGGCTTTGAAGTCTTTGATCAAAAGATCCTGCAATACACGTTTGTAATTGAAAATTCTGGGTGCGATGGGGGTAGTATAGGTTTAAGATATAATAGGAATGAATTTGTTTTTGAAGTATGGTGGAATTTTGGAAGTAACAGACTTGTGATGCAAGATATTACCAAGATTGATAGCATCTATGCCTTTGTTAGCAAAAAGTAAAGAAAGAAAGGAACGAGGTTCTTCTTCATCTTTGTTTGTGTTAACCGGTTTGAACAACCGGTCTGTGTTTTCCAATGTCTAAAATAATAGCTACTAATCTATACAGAGTGGACGAAGGGTCTGTTACAGATGACCGGAGACATTCTTTGTAAAGATAATGTAGTGTTTTGAGTGGAACAGAGTACAGTTTAGTGCGAATATGATGAAGTCCTAGTGGTTTTTGAAGAAACAGTAGTAAGCCATTAATAGATACATCATGTAACAAAGGTGATGTATAGTGACGATGACCATGACTACTTTGTCGCCTGTGATTGTGATTAAAAAGGCCCATCAGATTCACACTGCTACAGCCAGGACTTGAAAGGTTACCTATACTATCGATTTTGTCATTGCACCCATACGGTATTGCAGTGCCTAGTTTTCTGATCCAGTATTCTTCTTTTTGTCTACGTAGAGGTGTACTTAATTCAGGATTGTTAGAATGATGGTAGATTTTTTCAAGGATGCGGACCTTCATAGACAGAATAGAGTGGTCTGGCTGATTGAAATGTTGATATACCGCAGGAAATTTGTTGGTATTAATTCCTGAACGGTGTCCACATATACGTTTGTTGAGTCGCCCTTTCGTTTCTCCAACATAAATAAACTAGACGCCGTGATATATCAGTAGCTTTAAAAATCGCTGAATTTGGCGTAAATCATTATTAAACAATACCATCTTAAATATCACATTGTTCAGTATCATTAATACAGCTATATTTGATTTTAGCCCATCTTTTATAAACTGACAACATTTGCAAGGGACTAAAGGGGTCATTTCATTTTCATTCAAGTTAAAATACATACCGTCTATAAATCCTGAAATATCTCTGTGATGTTGATATGTAAATCCCCGGACTATCTGTGTGGCGTTAACATTTACACACCCAGGCGGTAAGGTGTTGAAAAAAATCTCTTTGAATTCAAACAATGTACCAGCGTGGTTTGCCTTCGCATGAACAAATATATCCCCATCTTCTGCAAAATATTTTATACATTTTTATTACAAAAATACGTGCTGGTAAAATTAACAACATTTTACTATTTTACTGTAACATTAATTGTTTTTGACACATTCTTAAAAAACAGGTGCGTAGTATTATAACGCGGATGGTGGTGATCATAAAATCAAATTACACATATTGCTAATTATCTTGGTACTCCCCACAAACAACTGATAGGATTAAACATTTCTGAAAGTAGCATTACAACAAAAAACTAAAATGTATTTAAATACACTTACTATACTCTTCAAATGGTTTAGTTTGATCTTTTTCGGTTCCTGGTGCCTTAGGAAATTTCAGATACTTCTTTAGTTCCTATAAAAAATCTTTGAAAATGTGATCAAGAAAAGGCCAGCATATTTGCTTTATAATATAACAAATTTATAATGGACTTACTTCGATGAACTTGTTTTGCAACATGTAATGCTGTTTTAAATGTTTTTAACATTCTAGAATATGCAACCAATTTTTCAGGTTAAAAGATATCAAGGTATTTCATACAAATTATTAAACAAGAAAACTTCAATTATATGTTCATTGTACACATTGTTTGCATGCATTACGAACATAGTAAATAAATATAAATGTCATACATTTTTTTAATTTTCTAGTCATCACATGTAGGTTTTCATCAAATAATCAACAAACACACTTTAAATATTTGATTGTTATGGACAGATAAAACCATGATTAGCAAACTACGAATATTGTGTACACAAACAAAAAAAACAGACACGAAACACAACAAACAAAAATCTTATTGACACCAACGCCACTTATAACTGGGGCTGAATCCAGGTGCTCTGGTAGGATAATAAACTCATGCTCCATGCGTGGTTCCGGTTGTATCAGTTAAGCTAATAGGTCATATCCTACGATAGTCACAATCCATTATGAAAGAAAGTGGCTACAGCAAACTGAACAACTCGGTCATTTGTGACTCATATATTCCATCAACTAAGTTTTGATGGGTAGTGTATAATTTTCTGAGTTTTGATTTCAATCTTGCCGCTGTGAATCTATGGTTAAGTAGCTTTTCTGTCAGCAGATACCCTTTACCTGAATATGAAATACAGTCTTTAGAGTATTGGATCAGTTGACAGATACATACATCATATGCCGGTGCTGCTGGAATGTTGGGACGAAAAATGAAAAATTCAAAATAGGAAAATTAAAATGATCATTTTGTCGTCAATGTTGTTCTTAACCAACTTTATCGACAATTTATACATGTAGAGATGGTAGGTATGAGTCATACCCAGTTGTCTCTGTAGTATTCTTAAGTTCATTGGGGTATATGCGACCAACATACTCACCAAAATGATATCTTCTATAAAGCAGTGAAAAATTGAAGGAGATGGTTAAACTTTTTCCTGTTTTAAGAGGAACAGACCTAAGCAAAAACACACATGGTACCCATTTGAATGCTGACGGTCTGTTAAATATGCCAAATAAGTTATCAATCAGAAAGTCAAGCATTCTGATGATGTCAGTAACAGAGGACGTTTCGTTAGAATCATTAAACTTATTTTTTTTTTAACTTTTATTTTAGCTTATGATGGGGAATAGTGGAATAATAGTCAAACGTTGTAATGATATTGCATGCAGGTTCTCTAATTTTTCAGTATCCACATCTGATTCATGTAACCCTTGGAGTAGCTCGTTTCACAATTTTTCATATGCCTGCTTTTAAATGATGCCAACATAGATGTTAAAACTTGTGAAAGAGGTTTAGTGGAGCAATTACCAGGTTCAGCAATTTAACGTCGTCTTAAAGATACTTGTGCAAGTAAGAAATACAGTAGGAACTCAAACGGAAATAAATGGTCTTCGTTTCTAACATACTAGAGGCCTGTTTAACAACAGACTGCATCAATAATTTGGTTAATGCTAAGTTTGTTGTTCTTTACAATAGATACATCAAATACCCTTAAACTGTTATAACAATGCATATGTATTGTTTCATTTATTATATAATAAGCATCGTAATAATGAACGATAATTACCTTCACAGCCTCCTCAGCGAAGGTTTTGGTTTTTAACCGTATCTTTAAAAAAAAACCAAATATTTAAGTCTAACAAAAATTGACAAGTATATAATATACAACCTGATTTAATACTACATATAATATCAGTTATTTCTTATTTAGTCAAAAACGTGAATGTTTTGAAATAACAATTTTCCATTTGATTTATAAATTTTAGATTAGACAATTCGTTTGACAAGGAAAAAAGTTACCCTGTCCAGCATGTCCTTGCTGAATCCGATACCAACTGTAAGTCCCCATGGGTCATCTACTCTCTGCGCAGTCTTTTGTATATCTTTGCACGCTTGTATCACAGCTGCATCCTGGTCAGGGTTCAATTTATTCAAAACAATCCAATAGAACAAACTGTACTGCGAATTAGTAGGTTCAAATACCTACAAGCACATTAGCACATTAAGGTAACATATACATATGCTAAAAAGAAATAGTGTTGCAATATTATTGGAAGTCATTGCAGTATTAGGTAACAAGATGGCATAAAAGACAGATACTGTGCTTTTAAACTGTTGCCATGACACAATAAAGCATTAACGACATCAATTGCTTTTGATATCTAATATTCACACACTCACAAACTAAGTGGTATATGACCATAACAAGCCAAAAACAAAATAACTTTTTGTTACTCACTGTTGGTTGACTTTCTGGATAATTGGCTAAGGTTGTATTTGCCATCTTAAGCAAATCACTGTGGCGAATAGCTGTAAAACATTTAGCATAATTACAAATTAAAAACGACAAAACGGATGCCATGTTAATGTAAATCTACCTTGCGTTTTGTGCATAGAAGGTCGAGTTAAAGCCTGATAAGCTTGGTGTCATTGTTTTTGTTTGTCCCGTATAAACCTTTGATATTAATTCTCATTACAAATAAATAATATTATTGGATTTAGGTCATTATAAAATAAAAAGGAACATGATCACACAAAATGTAAAAAAAACATTGGAATAAAAAATAAACTCGATAGCTCTTGCAGGTCCGATTCAAATGCCTGAGCTTCAGTCCTCACAGTAGTAAGGCGTTTGTTTTTCTTTCTGAAACAGACATGATATTTTGTATGTTTTATCATTTATTGCTTATTATGTAAAAAAGTCAAAGCAATCTGTCAATTAGATATGCTGAGAACTTTTCTTATTAAAATGTAAATACAGGGGCAAAACATATCTCACAATACGACGCATCGCTTTAAAGTATACATGCATCAAACTGTTTGGTTTGAGTATCTAACACACTGGCAGGCTATTTCGCGCCGACATTTAAATGTAGTTATTTAAGCATTTTAATATGACCTCCTTCAAACGCTTTGGGAATAAAGCTCTATTTAAATATTCAATAAATATGGATGTTCCAGTCATTTCAAAAATCACACCCATGTGCGCTTATGCAGTTTTTTGCTTGTCTTTTTATTATTTCGTATTGTACCTTGATATTACGAAAATCCAATAGAAAAAATATTTCCACGATAACTTCGTTGTCTGTTTTCAAGGGACCTTGCGTTGTTTACAACTATTTTCGTGACGTTCAATTATAATCGGATAAACCACGAGGGTTTTCCTGCCTCCACCGCAAACGATTGTTTATTGTATGCGCAAACGAATTTCAAAATGCCGATAAACTGTTGAAAAAAATGAAAACTGCACCATTTTTTGGATCTGCAACAGGAGCATTAGCTTGACCAAATGCGGTAAGCAGTTTTCATTTGTCACGCAAAAACAGCAACACAAAGTCAAGGACAGCCAAAATAAACCTTTACCTATGTATACGCAAAATATAAAATTTCGATATTTTCATATAAGAATCGAAATAATTCACGGCTGCCCCAATTTCATGGGTAATTTAAATATGGGTAGGCATTGTATTTATGATATTTTACAACTCGCTAACACTCGTGGAAAAATATTCATGAATAAAATGCCTATCGATATTTGAGAAAGTCAATAAAATTGGAAAGCCATGAAATAGTTTTTAAATTGCATGTCATGTGAAATATGCATCAGAACACTCTAGATATGGACACTTATTTAGACCAATTACAAAATATCGTCAAAATAACAACGGTATAAAAAATTTTCCTCGTGTTTCTTAGACGTAAAGATAATTGGATTGAAAATTTCAAGTGTTTTTCAATAGTTATCAAAAATACACTATTACGCAGTATTTCACTCATCAAGTAATTTCAATGATAAGGTATCTCGGTTTTTTTATAGAGTAAAAACCGCAATATTTATGAGACCTCCCGCTGCCATCACTGAAGTATGTGAGTTGGTTACTTGGTTAAAATGTATGGGTATTATATAGCACTAGGCAGTAATAGGTGTATCCAACAATTATCGTAGCACATTCACTGTACACTGAATTCAAAAAGATGTGCAACCATATTTTCAAAAATATAATTTTCGACAAGAAAGTTGTATCCATAGTAAAATTTATTAAAGGCGCGGACGAGTTGTTTTTTCTTGTAATCTTGGTTTATCCCCGAAGAAATAGGTAACGTTTGCGAAAATCAGTGAATCGCTGCAAGCTCTTTCATACCTCATCAATTGAGAAATGTAGACACCGTATACAGGAAAAGCTGGAATATTGCTGCATAGATGAGTTAAAATTATAAAATTTTGAAATTAAAATCGTCTCGTTCGTCGTAAATTCTTGTGCTAAGATGAACGTTGGTGTCATATTTTATGTGTCTAAAAATGATGAAGCTTTTTTTAGTGGTTTCCACTCAACAAATTGAGGGTTGTTAATTGAAGGGACATCATCAATATATCTATATGTAAAATTAAAGGACCTAGCTATCTTATTGTCTTAAATAAGACGTCGATGGAATTCAGTTTCATAAGAATGCAAAAAATCACATTTAATTCTTTTGATTAATAGTAATAGTTATTTCACCAAAACCAAACATGCAAAGGCATTTATCTTTATTATAGATTTAAAAAAAACTATGGAAAGGTTAAGAAGTAAATTATAAATAAGTTTAAGACATCGTCACCCGAGGAGCATAGGCATTAATTTATGGAAGGACATTTTTCAGAAATTTTCAAATAACTCACTATTGAAGACGCATGTATGCATCACATTTGTTATGTATAATCTAACGTTGCACATAAAACGTTTCATTACACTTCTAACTCGGTAAATTGCAAATAACAGTCAAACTTAGGTAGCTCGACCTCGGGTGGCTGGAACACCACCGATTTCTCGAACTTTTTTTAAAGTTCCGTCATTTATTTCTATATATGTTTGTAAAAAAAACCCCGGTTTTTCGAACACTGATTCCTCGAAAACTCGAACTCATTTATAGGTCCCTTAGATAGTATATTCATGTAAGTCACCATCAGTATCTCGAACTATAATTATAAGCCTCGGTGCGAAGTAATTAACTTGGGAACAAAGGACGTTGATAACATAAGTCATACAATTAGTACCGTTATGTCACTTTAAACAAAATAGCAGATAATAATAATGTCATTACTGATGATAAGTTTTAACAAGCAAATAGCCGTTAATTGTTTTTAATTAAAAATATTACCCGTACCATGCGCATTATGAAATCAAAACGATAACATTCCAATTAAAAATTATTTACGAATTGTGTTGACGTTTGCGGGTTAATTGATAATTAAAAACCAATTGTTAAAGCTAAGATAATCTATTAAAAAACGTTAATAAATAATATGAAAATTATTTACGTTTTCAACTGCGATGGCAGATGTACCCTGTACAGACTGATAATTGCACAATCAACGGAAGTAAATAATAACTAATTTTGAAATTTCTAATTTGACACCTACAATTACTTTATTCGTGTCAAAATTCATGAAGTAAACATCTACATTAATAAAAAACGAATTTTAGTTCCAAAAACAACCATTACGCATGTAGGAAATTAACGAGCGACGTAAAACAAAAATTGCCACGGTACGAAACAGATCAATTTTCGAAATTTGTCCAACTTCGTTGGCTCGAACTACCGATAGCTTGAACTGTTTTTTGGCGACCCAAGCGAGTTCGAGTTATCGAAGTTCTACTGTACTTTTTAACATTATAATCACATCCTAGTTAGTTTTATACATTATGAAACCTTACGAAAAGGATATTCTGTGATCTACATTTTAATTTAATCATATATTTAAGCAGTTGTTGTGCCAGTAATTCTGTGCTGACAAAGTTGAATGATACAAATATTGTTAATTAAGACAAAAAATCACATATTATACACTCGACCAAATCTCTATATTAAAATATAGACAATTAACCTTTTGTGAATCGAAGACATAGACATAGTACATGTGTACAAACATATTAATATGACAGTAATCTAATTCAGCATTTTTGTATATATTACATAGGATAATAAAGTTACTTGTCATACAGTCATTGTAAGTAAAGTATATACAAACGTGTAAGTATTGTGACAACCACATAGTATATCTATCCAGCGGATTTTTGAATCAACAGAAATACAGGGTTAACACCAAATATTTATATACGTCTACAAGTTTAGCTCAACATAGTTGGAATTAGATTTTAATACTGTCAAAGTTTTGCTTACCCTCAACGTGACACTGTGCAACCACTTCGACTGAATTATGTCAGCGTTCTAGACCAATCGGCCAAACAAATTATTAATAAAATGTAATTCTGACTCGTAAACATACCGATTTAGTGGTAGCTGTTGATCGATATCACAATACTTCTACTAAGTATTCTACAAAAGTGATTTATCGTTAAGGTTTTACAAAAATGTTAAATGATTCAATGTATATCAGAAAAATAAAAATACTTTGAACAATTAACAAACAACTAAATAAAGTCATATATTTACTTGATGTAACGTTCTTACCTTTGGTTGGAAGTTTTCTTTCAGTAAAAACACAACGGTTATGCTTCTGCTGGTTGATTTGATACTCTGAATGAGTGAGGATTTTTTTAAAGAAACATTTAGTCACGTGGGCTAAAAAGAAGATAGACATTATGTGCGATTAGTGATCCAAATCGAATTTAAATTTAGCACGATTAGACTTTGTTCTATAGAGATAAATGTTTCTTTTGGCATTTGTTTTTGAACAATATGTTGTTGGAATGTTTGATTTTTATTGTTTTCGAAATACAGTAAAACTTCGGTAGCTCGAACTCGGATGGCTCGAACACCACCGATTTCTCGAACTGTTTTTAAAGTCCCGACATTTATTTCTATATATGTTTGTACAAAAAACCCCGGTTTTTCGAACATCGATTTCTCGAAAACTCGAACTCGTTTATAGGTCCCTTTGATAGTAAACTCATGTAAGTCACCATCAATAACTCGAACTAAAATTATAAGCGTCAGTGCGAAGCAATTAACTTCAGTTACAAAGGACGGTGATAACAGAAGCCATAACAATTAATACAGGTATGTCAATTAAAAAATAATAGATAATAATTATATCATGACTGGTGATTAGTTTGAACAGGCAAATAGACATTAATTGTTTCTTTAATTGAAAGTATGAAATGTACCAAGCGGATTATCAAATCAACGAAAATATTCCAATTGAAAATCATTTACTACTTTTGTTGACAACTGTGGTTAAATTGATATTTTAAAAAACCAAATACTAAAGCTAAAATAATTTATGAAAAATGTGTCGGCAATAAATATTGTGGTAATTATTAACTTAATTTAACTGCGATGGATATACCGAGTACAAACGTGTTTTTGCGCAGTAGCGGAAGTAAATAGTAAGCGATGTAGCAATTTAAATTTCACAAACTATTACACCTTAAATTACTTTATTCGTGTCAAAATTCATGAAATAAACATCTACATACATTCAAAACAAATTTAAGTTCCCAAAAACAACCATACCGCGTGTAGAAAATTAAAGAGCAACTTATAAACAAAAATCGGTCACGGTACGGAACAGATACATTTCTGGAGGTTGTCTAACTTCGGTGGCTCGAACAACTGATAACTCGAACTATTTTTGGCGACCCCAGCGAGTTCGATTTATCGAAGTTCTACTGTAATCTAAACAGTTATACATATCTCTAAGCGTGTCTTCTAAATTTTAATGGAGAGTTTAAACACAGGTTCACGTCGTTTTCATTTCTATAATATTTAAACACGTTCCTCTCGTCATATACTAAGAACAACAAAAAAATGGTGATGAATTTTTGCTTCAAATATTTTTCATTGAAGTGAAAATGTATTGTTAGGCCATATTAATTCAATATCGTTATAATATTCTGATTTTAGAATAGTGCGAGCGAGCGAATAAAAAATGTAATATTTTGTTTTGGTTTTTAACAAAACATAGGTTAACTGATAAGTAATGTGAGAACGACAACTTTGTTAGTTGTGAAAATGTGTATTTCGGTGAATGTTAATATTCAAATTTCAATGTTTATTGTGTTGTTTTTTCTGAAATAGGCATACTATGTTTACCTTTAGTCATCCAAAGCATATAAATAAATTATATTTTCGTAAGTTTAGGCCCATCTTTCTATTTTTACGATATATTACAAGTTTTTGTAAACAATTCAATATTGTATATCTTATCAATTAAATAATGTATATTTATAATTTTCAATGCTTGACAGACAGAGAGAACAGATCTGTTGACAAAAGAATGCCCATCAATGCTTGACAGACAGAGAGAACAGATCTGTTGACAAAAGAATGCCCATCAATGCTTGACAGACAGAGAGAACAGATCTGTTGACGAAAGAATGCCCATCACTACTTCGTTTGCAAAAGAGATATGTCAAAGACAATATCAAAAAGACAATAAGATTACATGTATACTATACATCATTTATTACTAAATTTTAAAAAGTTCAAGCCTAAATATCATAAAATAAATTGAACTAGAAATCGATTTAAATTTTCTAAAATGCGTTCTGGTACGACTTCAAAGACAATAAAAAAAGTTATAGTGATTTTTACATTCTGTAAAGAAACATTAATCTTTCTTTTAAAAGTTCTTTGAAACTTTGTATTGACCTGGTGGAATTCAAAGAAATACTTACAAATTTATTTAAATATATAATAAAGAGATGTGCCTATTTCCGATGTCATAAATATTAATATGATATTTTGATTTGCAATAGTTTCTTTTGATGTCAGTTTAAACCAGTTTTTTTAATGACTGCTTTGAAGTGCCTTAATTGTATTACCTATAATTTACAGTATACATCCAAGAAGCCGTTTATTCCATAAATAGATATTTCGTTTAATTATATTGGCAGAACATACTATACTTATCAAATGACTGTTTAACGTACTTACGAAAGGAGAAAATGCCGAAACAAATTCAGGTTGTTCGAAATAGATAAGCAGCTCCTGCTACACGTGTATATCCAATCTGATCTAAATACCGTGTTATGGCTGCACAAATACTGAAACTAATAGGATTAAAAGTAATTCTTGCATTGCATTCTTTGTATTGATATGTATCAAATGTACATTTAAGTGTTTTTATCCCTCTGAAATTATTTTCATATTTGAATTTGCGGTTAAATATCCACATAGGCAAATATATATTTCTGTTAAATAAAGACTATTTATCTACAACATAATTATAGTGAATGAATTCGAAGGCTTCTTTTAAATGCGTCGATCCCTTTTATGTTATAAAAATAATATTATTAGATTTTCCTTTTAAAGTTTCGTGCTATGAACAAAAATAAGGGGATGCAGTTTGTTCAAAGCATTGTTATTTTCAATTAATCCACAATAACTGGAAACGATTCAAAGAAAAATCGCAGAAGAAACCGACCGTACATCAAGAGCCGAAAGTCAAGGGACAATTACAAATCCTGATATGGACAGCATATTTAACACAAAACAAAAAACAAAATACAAAAACAAAAATTAGTCAACCCGAACCCAATAAAAATCATGAGTGTACTCAGGTTTCGGATGAGTAATTTCTTATTAGACACCCGTCATGTCTAGGAAAAACTCAAATCTAGAAATAGGAAAGATTACATATGACTCAGCGACAATGACCAATTGTATTTGAGAAGTAAATTTCCCTTAACGATAATTAATTCATGGTGACGAGCATAGAAGCTCTGGAGAGATAACACTAACCTAGGTACCACTAACTCTTGTTTCAGTAGTTTATTAGTCAAGAGCATTGTGCGGTCTAGCAAATCGGAATACCGATAGCAGGATCCAGAATAAAGTATAAGTTGTGAAATGTATACACATAAGCTGGAACAAATGAGATGTTGGATGAACGGAAAGTAAACAATTGGAAAGTTGAAGTCATCACGTTTGTCGTAGACTTTAGTTTTGTACTTTTTCCGAGTATATTTAGAGAAGAATCTCAAAGTAAGACGCCGACCTAAGTGTATTGGTGGTCTTAAATTTCAAGTTTGCTACAGTATATTGAATGCATGTAGTCATTAATTTTAAAATTGTTGAGGGATAAAACATTATCAATATAGCAAAATGTAAAATAAAGGTGCGACCAATGTCTTTTCTTTTTTCTTCAGCTGGCATTCTAGGACCTCATCCTCATAAGAGTACAACAAACAGGTCGGCGAGGGAAGAAGCACAATAAGTACCCGTTGAAATATCAACAGTCTGTCCTCCAATATGACGTATATGCCAATCAGAAAATCTAAGTATATTATTTAATTTAGAGTCATTGATGACAATGTAAGTTTCTGTCCTGGCTTATTACCAGCTACGACTTAAACGTTGGACGAGATATCAACATCTTGCTTGTCTTGCTTTGTCCATTTTCTGTCATAATCATCTGTTTTAGCAATCAATAAATGAAGGTAATAACAAAATACCGAACACCTATGATGAAAACCAATCATGCTGGAGATGATGTTATTTTGTTTTAGAAGAAAGCGCTACGATTTATTTCCTTTAAATAGAATTGTGATTATGTTCTCACAGAAAAGAACTATGACATTCATCTTAAGAAAATTGTTTTGCAATATTGGGAAATAATATTTCTACGTGACTTTAAATCAACGGTTAATATCATTTAAAGAAAACATATTAATAAAAGGAGACTAGTACTCATTACCAAAGAAATTATTACTAACAAAGATTGTTTCCAATGTTGTCAAGCTGTCACGATTCGATCGACAGTATTTTTTTTATATAAACTCGACACATTTTTTGTATTTTTTTATCTAAATTGCGACAACCACTTTTTATTGAGTAGGAAGATGTACCCTTAGAAAACCCCAGACTTTTGAAAGGAAAAACCACCAATCATTGTAATCAAGATTGATCATACTAATGCTCCCTATATGTTGTCACCTAAGTGGAAAACTTTAGTCGAAAACTAACCTTTTTTTACCTTTTTCCAAGATAAGATCCGATCTAAACGATTACATAGTTTAAAAAAATAATTATAACTCGTTATGGTGTCTAATGTGACACACAGTATACGACGATGCATAAGGTCCATATATAAATTTCCCGATGTTATTCGGTCACATCTGGTAAATACCTTAGCGATTTTATGTTTTTTTCGTCATTTATTCGTTATTTGAAGTTTATGTTGAAAGTGTTTCTTGGTAGAACCTTGCTGCCAATTGTAACAGAAGTTAATTGCTAAAATGTATCAAGAAGGCTAGATCACATACCCGATTCTATAAAAAACTTTTACTTTTCCCAGGTGCTAACTGCGGCGTACTTTTTTTCGAAAGAACTGATATATTTAAATATATTGAAATGAAGTTAAACAAACTGTATACTGTTTTTAGGCTCTATTCTGAAGTCATTAAAGATTTAATCACATATATGTTCCGAAATATAAGAATAAGTATAGGTTCAATCGTTCCAAAGAACGATTAATAGGTTTCCACTTTAAAAGAACACCTAAAAATAATGACATTGAAACTAAAAAGCTAAGCAACATAAGTAATTTGTCTATAACAATTAAGAAGAAAAAAAATGTGATCCACAAAATATTTAGATATCTTTAAAAGTAAGAAAGGTCATTAAATAGCACGTAAGAAAACATGAATGACCTTGACAACTGATTTTTTAATCTACGTATATATTCAAAGACAATAGAATTTATAAGAATAATCCACTTAAAATACATAGGACATTAAAAAACGTTAAAATAGGACATTGACCTTGACTCTTACAGCGTTATCTTGACCGTGCTGAATGTCATCGGTGATCAACATTGAAGATTTTATGCCAATATCTATTATAGTCATTGCGATATGACTACTTATAATAAATACCAAAATTAAAAGTTGAAATTGACCTTTGAACTTTCATCTGTTTTCAATGTCAAGGGTCATAATGGTCCTCGATGAAGAGCCCATGCCTCTACTATCAATAGCTGATGATTTATTAATGAGAAACTAATTATTTATGGTTATAATGGGAGATAACTCCTATAAGAAGAAGTCAAATCCTTTTCCAGTAAATGAAAAAAAAAGTTGCGCCATTATGAGGCCAACATTGTACCCATCATAACTTAGGCCTTTCTTTTTACCGTCTTAAAGTAATACTGATGACAATGTCAAAATTAAGAACATAACCTTGACCTTTGACCTTGTGTCCATTTTCAAGGTCAAGGTCAATGATGACCAATAATAAAGGTTCCATGTAAATATCTGTTATAGTTAGTGAGATCTAATGAACTATTGCAATTCACCATACATTTCATTGGTTTATTGGAGATAACTCTTTTAAAAGGTCCATTTAAAAAATGACGATTCAAGGTCTTTATAAGATCTACATTTTGGTAAAGGTTTCAGTTTTGTATCAATAATAGTTAAAGAGGTGATCTGCACACAATACAATGTCACAAATTACACTGTGCCCCTGACCTTTGACCTTGTGACCTTTTTTAAGGGTCAATGTCAATGATAACCAACAGCGAAAAACCCCCAGTCTCTATCACCTTTTGGTTCATGAGTTACAATGGTACAAAATATACTTGCAGTAAAAAAGGGAAAATAACTCCTGTAAGGAGTCTTTATAAGATCTACATTTTGGTAAAGGTTTCAGTTTTGTATCAATAATAGTTAAAGAGGAGATCTGCACACAATGCAATGTCAAAAATTACAATATGCCCCTGACCTTTGACCTTGTGACCTTTTTTCAAGGTCAATGTCAATGATAACCAAAAGTGAAAACCCCAAGTCCCTGTCACCTCTGGTTCATGAGTTACAATGGTACAAAATATACTTGCAGTAAAAAAGGGTAAATAACTCCTATAAGGAATCGTCAAAATTCTTGCGCGATACGTAACAAGTTGCCGCAATCCACGGCTGACCATTTTGGAACAAACTTGTGTTTCGACATCTTTTACGGTTTCAAAGTTTATCTGCACACAAGCTTTATTGTGACAGGGGATATAACTAAGTAAAGAAAGTGTTCGGTGTGCCAGGGTTAACTGCAAAAGCGTAATGTCTAATACATCCATGATACAAAATGTCATTGTGATATGTCGCGAAAGAAAATTTATAATGGGGTAAGAAACAATAAGGCTTCCCACTCTGAAAGTTGAAATTCTTAATTACTTTCAAGACATTTATCGTGTCTTAGAAATATATATATATACGTTAATATGGCAACCAATCACTTTGTTTTTACTAAAACCATTTAAATAATGATCGACCTTTTGATAATGCATTTGTCTACACGATTTTGATACCTATAATCGAATCTATTGTGCACACACACAACATTCATTGTACTTCTTACTTGTAAAATACTTTTATGGTTTTTGTGGGATGTTTTAATTTAATGATACCTTTACTTAAAATGGGAAGAATGCATTTACTTAATTGCAATCAAGTTGTGTTTATATGTATATGAATATGACTAATTTGATGGTTATGACTAACATATCTGATTGGGAAAGAGAGGTAACCTTATTTGTTAAGACAAGATTTCTGACGAGGGAAAGCTTTTGATGTGCAATATTTTACACGTTTGTGACTACCCTGCCCCCTGCCACCTTAATTCATCCGTACTGATAAAATATATATTGTTTTGGTATTACTGTTTCGGTAGCTTGCAAAGATCGGATTGAGAACCAGCGAAAGTAAAAGATACCACGATTTGATAAGGAATTCGTTAAAAACAGTTAATTACAAACACGTAGCTGTAGAACAAAAAAGGGAACAAACAGGCTATAAACGTAAAACAAGTTGAACCTCATATAAGGTGGGTTTTAAATTCATCTAATCGGATCTTAGCTAACTTTTTTAAGCTGAGGACATGTTTTGCAAGAAATATTGGTTGTCAAAGTACACATTGTTTGACAAAAAACGGCAAAAATGTAAACCCAGAAAATCGCAGGTTTGTTGAACCATGCTTCTATCGAGAAAACAGATTGGAGGCCTAAAAGTAACTATTTCAATACTCGTTTTTTGGTTCGGGTTACACACTTTCTGTTCTTGTGTTTTTGGTTTTGTTTTTCTTTGTATATGTCTGTCTTTATCCGGATTTGTAATTGTTTTTTTTACTTTCGGCTCTTGTTGCTCGATCAGTTTTCTTGATATTTTTCTTTACAAAAGCTAACTTGGAAAAATAGCATCGATGCCGTCTAAATGCAGAGACCTGAGACAGAACGCATTTTCACATGATAAAGAACAAAACTCGTATAATGTTGAAACAATAATTTAGCTTTCGAATTTGACACCAGTAATTGTTAAACCTTGTATCCCACAGAAGCAAACAATCTGTCTCTGTGGTTTCTTTAACTTCCAGTTCTGAAGGATACATTAACGGAAGCCACTCAGCAAATTGATTGTTGATAAATAAGTAGCCACTTTTCATACAATGATGATGCTTCCTAATTCTTCAATGAGATTTTAGTTATATATCGTGAAGGAACTGTAGTGTTGCGAAAATCCAAATATAATATAAGAACAAAAAACAGATTTAAATGTATCTAGAACCTAAAAATTACACCTTAGAATAAACCCATTAAAGTTGTTAAAGAGACTTTGTTTCTTGGTCTTATATTTGACAGTAAGCTAACCTAGTCTGTCACATATCGAAATGTTAAAGAATAAATTCTTAAAAGCATCAAACAATGTATGCAGTACTGACTGGGGTGCCGATCAGGATGTTTTACTTAGTTTCTTTCCATAGTTGTTTAAATCTAAATTAGATTATGGTTGTTTTATATACGATTCTGCTCGCAAGTCACATGTCAAAATCTTTGATACAGTTCACCATCAATGATCGCTACTACGCCTAACAGCTTATAGAACCACGTCTTTCAGCTCCTTCTTCCGTTTTAAGTGCAGATGCGGAAGCTATTTCTCATGCGCTAAAAATGCTGCCTTTTCAGTGGAAAACATCTTAATCATTTGGGCCTAAATAATTATTTGGTTTGAGCGACGCTGATGAGTCTCGATTGGACGAAACGCGCGTCTGGTGTAGAAAAATTGTATCACCTTGGTATCTTTGACTTCACTTGATTATTAACTTCTCTCATTCTTCATAGTGTCTTCTTGCTATTGAAAATCTTGAAATAAATAAAAACACTTATTTTTCTTTAAATATTGATCTTTACTTATATCTGACAAGTGTGGGTAAAGAGGTTGTGCTTTCTGGATTCCCAGTCATGTGGGTATCAATAGATGCATAGTCGTTGACAGGCAGCTAAGAGAGTCGTAACTATAATCACATCGTTAACTACATTTTACATTTGTACCTTTATTTTAAATTATATATTACATTTATGGTAGAGTGGTGCAGATTTCGAAGTAATGAACTTCACTAAATCCAGCAACTGCTTCGCTCCTTTCACGATAAAGACCCTTTTTGTAGATGTCGATAAGAATAGGCTCCCTGTAGCGTCTACAAGAGGCCCTTACCCATAGACATTTTTTCACAGTAGCATTCAAAATATTTGCTGTTTAGTCAATTTTCCCCGAATTGATTTATTGTTTGTTAACTAGTTCTCATCCTGAATATAGTTGAACTGCTGCTCACTGGACTAGAATCAAACATCCAATCAATCAATTATTACGACATATGAAAGTTCTCAATTGAAAGTTAATAAGCAGAAATTGAAGGTGTAAAGGTCCGTAATGAAATAAATAACGGATTATCACCATCTGGTCAATCACCTGGCATACACTGTAGTATTTAGTACACATTAGCTCACGATTCTTGTGAATATCATAATAAATAAGGATCCAGTACACAATTTTACCAATTTTATGAGCATACATAAAAATCTCGGTTTCTCAAAACTACACCTTAAATAGCAAGAACAACTGTGATGCTTAAAACTATTAACTGAGTCAAATCCTTGCAAGACCCATGTATGCATAAATATTAAACCAACATAGATTCTTGCAGCAAGTCTTCGAATAAGACCTCCGACCAAAATCTGACAGGTGACAACTTCCATATTAGTTATTTATTTGAACACATCTACACGTCTTTACTCGCGCAATTGAGGATGTTTATAATGTATAGTTTTTAAACGCCCCTCTATGACGGATGTATTATAATATTCCAATGTCTGTCCGCCCAAAGTCCCCATGCCGCACTGTACACAGTTTCCTCAAACTGCAGTTATAAGCTATGTTCGCCTCGTGGTTTGTGTACCTTTTGGTAAATATCTTATTTATCGTTGGAAAGTCTGGGACGTTTTGGCAGATTTCAGCTTACTTCGGTCTTTGGCTGGGACCATACTGAGAGGGTGCACAGTGCTCAGCCTAAAGGCCCATAGCGTCCCCTGGTGTTGGATAAGGGAGACTCTCATTGAGGGGTTGAAAGATCAGAATACAGAATGAGTGTCCTAGGACCGTAGTGGGTGACGTGTTCGGAGAGTACCACTCTGCTTGCAAAATAAAGCTTTTTGTACATTTTGAAAAAAATAGTCTTATTCTAGCCGTTACAATAGGCTACATTTTTCGCCCCGACCCATGCTACATGCTTTTACAGTGGCAAAACAATTGTGTTCCTTATGTCCTATCCCTTTTCCCGGTGATTTATTAATTGTTTTCTTGTTGTTGTCCTGAATATAGCTGAAAAAAATCCAATCAATGTGTTGTGTGTTAGTGCCAGGCTTGAAACTGCCGATGTTTTCTTCTAAAGATCACAACCGCAGAATGTAACCAATTTAACGAGATTTCTTTCTATGTGACAAGGTGTTCAGATCAAACGTAACACTTTCCTATTAAAACTCAACATTCCCACTATTCCTCAATAAATTAAAGCATTTTTTTTTAATTTTCTAGTCATCACATGTAGGTTTTCATCAAATAATCAACAAACACACTTTAAATATTTGATTGTTAGGGACAGATAAAACCATGATTAGCAAACTACGAATATTGTGTACACAAACAAAAAAAAACAGACACGAAACACAACAAACAAAAATCTTATTGACACCAACGCCACTTATAACTGGGGCTGAATCCAGGTGCTCTGGTAGGATAATAAACTCATGCTCCATGTGTGGTACCGTTTGTATCAGCATCAGTTAAGCTAAAATCCGGTAATAGGTCATATCCCACGATAGTCACAATCCATATGAAAGAAAGTGGCTACAGCAAACTGAACAACTCGGTCATTTGTGACTCATATATTCCATCAACTAAGTTTTGATGGGTAGTGTATAATTTTCTGAGTTTTGATTTCAATCTTGCCGCTGTGAATCTATGGTTAAGTAGCTTTTCTGTCAGCAGATACCCTTTACCTGAATATGAAATACAGTCTTTAGAGTATTGGATCAGTTGATAGATACATACATCATATGCCGGTGCTGCTGGAATGTTGGGACGAAAAATGAAAAATTCAAAATAGGAAAATTAAAATGATCATTTTGTCGTCAATGTTGTTCTTAACCAACTTTATCGACAATTTATACATGTAGACGAAGGTATGAGTCATACCCAGTTGTCTTTGTAGTATTCTTAAGTTCATTGGGGTATATGCGACCAACATACTCACCAAAATGATATCTTCTATAAAGCAGTGAAAAATTGAAGGAGATGGTTAAACTTTTTCCTGTTTTAAGAGTAACAGACCTAAGCAAAAACACACATGGTACCCATTTGAATGCTGACGGTCGGTTAAATATGCCAAATAAGTTATCAATCAGAAAGTCAAGCATTCTGATGATGTCACTAACAGAGGACGTTTCGTTAGAATCATTAAACTTATTTTTTTAACTTTTATTTAGCTTATGATGGGGAATAGTGGAATAATAGTCAAACGTTCTAATGATATTGCATGCAGGTTCTCTAATTTTTCAGTGTCCACATCTGATTCATGTAACCCCTGGAGTAGCTCGTTTCACAATTTTTCTGAAGCCTGCTTTTAAATGATGCCAACATAGATGTTAAAACTTGTGAAAGAGGTTTAGTGGAGCAATTACCAGGTCAGCAATTTAACGTCGTTTTAAAGATACGTGTGCAAGTAAGAAATACAGTAGGAACTCAAACGGAAATAAACGGTCTTCGTTTCTAACATACTAGAGGCCTGTTTAACAACAGACTGCATCAATAATTTGGTTAATGCTAAGTTTGTTGTTCTTTACAATAGATACATCAAATACCCTTAAACTGTTATAACAACGCATATGTATTGTTTCATTTATTATATAATAGGCATCGTAATAATGAACGATAACTACCTTCACAGCCTCCTCAGCGAAGGTTTTGGTTTTTAGCCGTATCTTTAAAAAAAAACCAAATATTTAAGTCTAACAAAAATTGACAAGTTTATAATATACAACCTGATTTAATACTACATATAATATCAGTTATTTCTTGTTTAGTCAAACACGTGAATGTTTTGAAATAACAATTTTCTATTTAATTTATAAATTTTAGATTAGACAATTCGTTTGACAAGGAAAACGGTTACCATGTCCAGCATGTCCTTGCTGAATCCGATACCAACTGTAAGTCCCCATGGGTCATCTACTCTCTGCGCAGTCTTTTGTATATCTTTGCACGCTTGTATCACAGCTGCATCCTGGTCAGGGTTCAAAACAATCCAATAGAACAAACTGTACTGCGAATTAGTAGGTTCAAATACCTACAAGCACATTAGCACATTAAGGTAACATACATATGCTTAAAAGAAATAGTGTTGCAATATTATTGGAAGTCATTGTAGTATTAGGTAACAAGATGGCATCAAAGACAGATACTGTGCTTTTAAACTGTTGCCATGACACAATAAAGCATTAACGACATCAATTGTTTTTGATATCTAATATTCACACTCACAAACTAAGTGGTATATGACCAGAACAAGCCAAAAACAAAATAACTATCTTAAGCAAATCACTGTGGCGAATAGCTGTAAAACATTTAGCATAATTAAAAATTAAAAACGGCAAAACGGATACCATGTGAATGTAAATCAACCTTGCGTTTTGTGCATAGAAGGTCGAGTTAAAGCCTGATAAGCTTGGTGTCATTGTTTTTGTTTGTCTCGTATAAACTTTGATATTAATTCTCATTACAAACAAATAATATTATTGGATTTAGGTCATTATAAAATAAAAAAGAACATAATCACACAAAATGTAAAAAAAACATTGGAATAAAAAATAAACTCGATAGCTCTTGCAGGTCCGATTCAAATGCCTGAGCTTCAGTCCTCACAGTAGTACGGCGTTTGTTTTTCTTTCTGAAACAGACATGGTATTTTGTATGTTCTATCATGTATTGCTTATGTAAAAAAATCAAAGCAATCTGTCAATTAGATATGCTGAGAACTTTTATTATTAAAATGTAAATACAGGGGCAAAACATATCTCACAATACGACGCATCGCTTTAAAGTATACATGCATCAAACTGTTTGGTTTGAGTATCTAACACACTTGCAGGCTATTTCGTGCCGACATTTAAATGTAGTTATTTAAGCATTTTAATATGACCTCCTTCAAACGCTTTGGAAATAAAGCTCTATTTAAATATTCAATAAATATGGATGTTCCAGTCATTTCAAAAATCACACCCATGTGCGCTAATGCAGTTTTTTGCCTGTCTTTTTATTATTTCGTATTGTACCTTGATATTACAAAAATCAAATAGAAAAAATATTTCCACGATAACTTCGTTGTCTGTTTTCAAGGGACCTTGCGTTGTTTACAACTATTTTCGTGACGTTCAATTATAATCGGATAAACCACGAGGCTTTTCCCGCCTCCACCGCAAACGATTGTTTACTGTATGCACAAACGAATTTCAAAATGCCGATACCTGTTGAAAAAAATGAAAACTGCACCATTTTTTGGATCTGCAACAGGAGCATAAGCTTGACCAAATGCGGTAAGCAGTTTTCATTTGTCACACAAAAGCATCAACACAAAGTCACGGACACGGTGACTGATGTAACGAAACATTCAGTTTTGTTGTTATTTCAACTGGTTGTTTAATGTTAATAAATATGTTAGTTTGTTTTTAACTTATATTTCTTCTCTTTTTCCTATCAAATTTTACATGAGAAAAATACTATAAGTTTGTAACAAGGAAGGATCTCGGAAATTATAACAGCCAAAATAAACCTTTACCTATGTAGACGCGAAATGTAAAATTTCTATATTTTCATATAAGAATCGAAATAATTCACGGCTGCCCCAATTTCATGGGTAATTTAAATATGGGTAGGTATTGTATTTATGATATTTTACAACTCGCTAACACTCGTGGCAAAATATTTCATGAATAAAATGCCTATCGATATTTGAGAAAGTCAATAAAATTGGAAAGCCATGAAATAGTTTTTAAATTGCATGTCATGTAATATGCATCAAAACACTCTAGATATGGACACTGATTTAGACCAATTACAAAATATCGTCAAAATAACAACGGTATAAAAAATTTTCCTCGTGTTTCTTAGACGTAAAAATAATTGTATTGAAAATTTCAAGGGTTTTTCAATAGTTATCAAAAATACACTTTTACGCAATATTTCACACATCAAGTAATTTCAATGATAAGGTATCTACGTTTTTTTTATAGAGTTAAAACCGCAATATTTATGAGACCTCCCGCTGCCATCACTGAAGTATGTGAGTTGGTTACTTGGTTAAAATGTATGGGTATTATATAGCACTAGGCAGTAATAGGTGTATCCAACAATTATCGTAGCACATTCACTGTACACTGAATTCAAAAAGATCTGCAACCATATTTTCAAACGAGATAATTTTCGACAAGAAAGTTGTATCCATAGTAAAATTTATTAAAGGCGCGGACGAGTTGTTTTTTCTTGTAATCTTGGTTTATCCCCGAAGAAATAGGTAACGTTTGCGAAAATCAGTGATTCGCAGCAAGCTCTTTCATACCTAATCAATTGAGAAATGTAGACACCGTATAGAAGAAAAGCTGGAATATTGCTGCATAGATGAGATAAAATTATAAAATTTTGAAATTAAAATCGTCTCGTTTGTCGTAAATTCTTGTGCCAAGATGAACGTTGGTGTAATATTTTATGTGTCTAAAAATGATGAAGCTTTTTTTAGTGGTTTCCACTCAACAAATTGAGGGTTGTTAATTGAAGGGACATCATCAATATATCTATATGTAAAATTAAAGGACCTAGCTATCTTATTGTCTTAAATAAGACGTCGATGGAATTCAGTTTCATAAGAATGCAAAAAATCACATTTAATTCTTTTGATTAATAGTAATAGTAATTTCACCAAAACCAAACATGCAAAGGCATTTATCTTTATTATAGATTTAAAAAAAACTATAGAAAGGTTAAGAAGTAAATTATAAATAAGTTTAAGACATCGTCACCCGAGGAGCGTAGGCATTAATTTATGGGAGGACATTTTTCAGAAATTTTCAAATAACTCACCATTGAAGACGCATGTATGAATCACATTTGTTATGTATAATCTAACGTTGCACATAAAACGTTTCATTAAACTTCTAACTCGGTAAATTGCAAATAACAGTCAAACTTCGGTAGCTCGACCTCGGGTGGCTCGAACACCACCGATTTCTCGAACTTTTTTTAAAGTTCCGTCATTTATTTCTATATATGTTTGTAAAAAAAACCCCGGTTTTTCGAACACTGATTTCTCGAAAACTCGAACTCATTTATAGGTCCCTTAGATAGTATATTCATGTAAATCACCATCAGTAACTCGAACTATAATTATAAGCCTCGGTGCGAAGTAATTAACTTGGGAACAAAGGACATTGATAACATAAGTCATACAATTAGTACCGTTATGTCACTTTAAACAAAATAGCAGATAATAATGTCATTACTGATGATAAGTTTTAACAAGCAAATAGCGGTTAATTGTTTTTAATTAAAAATATTACCCGTACCAAGCGCATTATGAAATCAAAACGATAACATTCCAATTAAAAATTATTTACGAATTGTGTTGACGTTTGCGGGTTAATTGATAATTAAAAACCAATTGTTAAAGCTAAGATAATCTATTAAAAAACGTTAAAAAATTATATGGAAATTATTTACGTTTTCAACTGCGATGGCAGATATACCCTGTACAGACTGATAATTGCACAATCAACGGAAGTAAATAATAACTGATTTTGAAATTTCTAATTTGACACCTACAATTACTCCTTTAATTAAATGTTAATGTACAGTGAGGCACATCTCATTTTTGTTATACACATATCTATCAATCAAACAATTCTTCGATATCATAATATTAATTAATTCAACTCTTGAACTTAGCAATCATTCAAAATATAGATTGAGTCTACATGTATACAATTGAAAGTACAATACAATATTATTCAATTTTTGTGATACTAATAAAAACGGTTAAATATCTTTGACAGTTCTATAAAACAACTAAATAACATTATTATACACAACTAATTAACAATAATGTAAAATATCTTATATTTGCTGTTAACACCCACATTTTATATTTTCTATCCCAGTGTTTGTAATTTCATTTCTGGGTCTTGAGAACGAGTTTGTAATATGGTTTTAGTTACATCACTAAAGTATCACAATTTAATTTTTATCTAAAATATGTTTTTATTGCATCGCAAAGATATCATCATGACTTTCTACATGTAAAATGGCTGTTAATTGCATTGCTGATGTCTAGGGATTGATTTTATATGTGAAATATGGTTTTTAATTGAATTGCTAACGTCTAAAGTGTTAAATGGGTTTTTATTGCAAGGCTAAAACCTCAAGCATGTTTCATATGTTAAATATTGTTTTTAATTGCATTGTCAAGGTCTTAGAATTGATTTTATATGTGGAATATGGTTTTTTATTTCATCATTAAGAACACTGGGTTAATTTTATATGTGAAATATGATTTTTAATTGCATCCCTCAGGTCTTCGGAGTGATTGTATAGGTGTACTATGGTTTTTAATTGCTTCATTTAAGTGTCCGGAGTAATCTTTAACGTGCACTATGCTTTTTGGTTGCATCTTTTGTGTGTATCAGGAATGAATTTATATGTACAATATGGTTTTAATTCCATCACTTATATCCCAGAGTGATTTTATACATGAAATATGTTTTTTTTTTAATTTTATTGCTCAGGTCTCAAGATTGATTTTATATTTTATATCACTTAGGCTGCAGGAATTGTTTTATATGTGAAATGTGGTTTTTAATTGCATCACTAAGGTCTCAGGATTTATTTAATATGTCATGTATGTTAAATATGGTATTTAATTGCATGGCTAAGGATTCCAGGGTGATCTTATATGTAAAATATGGTATTGTATTGCATTGCAACAGTCTCATTAGTGATTGTGTATGTTAAATTTGGTTTTTAATTGCATTGCTAAGGTCTCCAGAGTGAATTTATATGTGAAATATGGTTTTTATTACATTGCTATAGTCTCACTAGTGATTTTATATGTTTGATATACATTTTAATTGTATTGCAAACGTTTCTGGATTGATTGTATATGTTAAATATGGTTTTATATTGCATCGATAAGGTCTCCAGAGTAATTTATATGTGAAATATGGTTTTAATTGCATTGATATGGCCTCATTAGTGATTTCATATGTTAAATATAGTTTTTTAAATGCATTGTTTAAAGTCTCAGGATTAATTTTATATGTGAAATACGGTTTTTAATTGCATCGCAAAGGTTTCTGGAATGATACTATGCATTTAATATGGTTTTAATTTACACTTGTATGCTCTCAGGAGTGGTTTGATATCAGTAAGTGGTTTTCATTATGAATAGCCAAGATTTTAAAATATAACTAATATTATTTATTTTGAGATAAAAAGTGAAATATAATAATTAATGACGGATATGTGATACCGTCATACGTAAGTTTTAACAGTATTATAAAATAAAAATATTACTTTCATATTTTTATACAACTACACGAAAAACATCAGATTGCTCAATAATAATAATAATAATAATAATAATATAATAATAATAATAATAGTAATTTAGGGATAACTACAGTCTAAATTTTTAACCACAACCGCATACTATACATTTACCAGAACGCGGACGGAAAGAAATCGCGTTGTTTAAAATATACTGCGGTAGATTTCGGCAATTAAGTTTTCTAATGCAGGTATAATTGACAATTTCTAACGGAGTGATTAAATAAAGCATAGATTTTGACTCTTTTCTCCAAAAGGACACTTTGTCACGTGGTATTTGAAAGCAGAGATTTTGACTGTTTTTGTTAATTAGACCAAAGCAGAGAGTTGGACTGTTTTTGTCCACTTGACAAAAGCAGAGAAATTGATAATGGTAATATTTAAACAGGGACAGTCTATACTAACGGGACATATCATTGGCCTTCTGGGCCAAATAACTAGGACACTAACGCAGAGCTAGCACTTCGGTCGGTAATTTCAAATTTAATCGTACGAGACTATTATTTTCTAATATTAGCTTTATTTTTCGAATTATCTTATAATCTAATCGAGTTCGGAATGGTATGGTAAGATCTCCGCTTTTTAAAGAAATTATTCAAACTTCCGTGCGTTAATCTATAGTTCAATACAAGTAATTTTTCATGTCAGATCGGATTATTATAAACTTTTATTCACCTACCTAATTTAATTCATCAGCATTAATTGCATGACAAGATAAATCTTGATTACCACAACTAACATTTAATTGCACGTGCTCTTATTAGTTCTCATTTGTGTTGAATGTTTATATAAATATACATAGTTAATTCCTTTAATTGTTTTGGTTTTTTAATTACTTGGTAAACACAAAGGAATTATAATTATTTTACATTCTTCCCAAAATTATGCACTTTATTCAAGTCACCAAAATGGGTGATTTTTTTCAAAGAAAAAAACCCAAGTCCACCTTTGGAGTGTAGTGAATATTTTAAACATGTCAGGTAAACTCAGTAGGATTTATAGGATGCTATTCTTAACAGTAATATACAACTGAATACAAATTTTCTGTCTGATTCCCAGCATGTGGGACAGCCAAGACAATAATTAAATTATGTCAGGTAAACTCAGTAGGAATAACGGGATGTAATTTCCACCAGTAATATACAAATTAATAAAATTTTCTGTTTGCCTGACAGCATGTGGGACAAACAGAACAATATGTACTATATGAACGTTGTTACACACACCTTTAAAACTGTAATGGTCCTAACATACTGAGACCATTGTGTGGAAGAAAAATATAGGTGACCCCTATTTGCTTATTTATTATAAACATTGTGAAGCATATTAGCGTGTTTGTTTGTTTGTTTGAAAGGTGTTTAATGCCACTTTCATTGTATTAAATGACAAACATCTAGGTCCCAAAGTCCCAGTCGAAAATGGTTATGAGTATAAACATGTATAAAATATAATCTCAAGTTTTTAAAGAAAATTTTGATTGTAGAAAAAGCTTAAAGTCTGCATAATTCATTTCCAATTTGGATAAACTATGTTTTAAATTATTATAAGTTTTGATGTTTTTTCGCTTTGTGAGTTTTGTCCCTTTATATAAACAAAAAAGACTGACAATACCGAATTTTTAATATTCGGTTGCCTATGAGGTGTGATTTGGACATATCAGTAGGTAACACACCTGAATGAAAATATATTGTTTGAATGGTATTTAATGCCACTTACAGCTTTATCATGGCGTCATGTTTTGATTGGGGAGGAAGCCGGAGAAAACTCCTGAACTTTGGCAGAATGAAATTATAAACAGACACATAGAGCATATGACAATATGGCAACAGAACACCAAGACTTTGTTTGTGCAAAAAGCACAATTGACCAATGCAGACCAATTCTTTACTCCTTTCGAGGGGGCATCTGCAAGTATATTCTCAAAAAATCTTAGATGTAAATGTAAACGTAACGTAAGTTTACGACAGTTTTCATATTCACAAAGATTCGTAGTTGTAAGTTAAGTGTAAAAACGATCGTAAACTTACGTCTGCTCCTGAGCACTCACAAGTCCTCGCTTCCCTCATAATTTTGCGTAGAAAAATCGTTTTTCAAGCCATACACTACGTAGCATCATTGATTTTGTTGCACGTGACATAGAACGACGAAAAAAACATTAAAAATTTGCAAATATTTTGAAAAATGTTTAACTCAAGGGGAATAACTCTTACAAAATGTTATAATTTTCAAAGAAAGAAACAACAACCGAATATATGAAAAAATGTTCCGGAAATTAAACGTTTCCTATATGATTTGCGATTTTACACCATGCTGTTTTATTTATTTGTGTTAAAATTGGTTTAGGTTATTTACATTATTATAACACGAAACTACTTGTTAATTTCTACACTGAAGAAACGTAACCTTAAAAAAGGTCTTGTTCCACGTGATGGTAAATTGACAGATTACTTTTTTAAAACACCTTTTCAAAATTATGCAATACACCAATTAATATCACGACTTTATTTTATTTATTTATTTATTTATTTATTTATTTATTTATTTATTTATTTTTTAATTATTTTTTTTGCATATCACTTTAGCCAATGTGACCGTATTTACTTCCACCAGTCTACTGCTTTGTGAGGTTATGCAATTAAAAATCTGTTATAATTTAAGTACTTTGAGGTTATTATTTTTCTTTCAATACGTTTACTTCCAAAGTGAAAGAAGTAATTGAGCATGCGTGATAACGCTACGTGCAAGACGTAAGATTTACGATTGCTATTTTACGTGCAAAACTGCGATTACTTTCGAGAATACGAACAATCCTAGACGTAAACGTAAAGTTACGACTATCTTATCTTTACACGTAAATTTACGATTTTTTTAGAATATGGCTGCTGAAACGAAAAATATAGAACATTAGAAATCGGTACCTATTTGTATTGTGTAAACAAAACATATGTCATTGAAACACATTTTTACCTCGTTGACTAATACATGTACCCGTAATAGAATAATATGAGGGTTGATTACGATGTTATGGCATATGCAAGGCAGGGGGTATGTAGTCAAGTAAAGGAAAATCATTCTAGAATATTAACTTCAAATCCTCATGAATTTTTGCAAAAACTTTTAAAATCTAAGCATAAAAATGTACAATTGAGCCAAGAAGGGGAAAGTTGTTCCCAAATATAAAATATTTCCCTTTGATTCGTCGTTTTTTATAGCTAAAATAACTCATCCATAAACGTTAAGCAAGCATGCAATAATTTGGAATTTTAAGATCTGAAATTGAGTTTTTCTATCGATGGTAAAATCCTAGATTAACATGCACAACTTTCAAATGTTAGCTCAAGGTTATTATTAGGCATTGCCTTTTTTAAATGATTGAACAAAGCAAGTTAAGTCTTAAATCTTTGATAAGTAACATAGACATAGCTGGACACACTGTAGGTATTTTGCAATAATAATCCTTATCCATTTTTACCTCTTAGTGTTATCTGTTGATTTTCCTAAAGATAAAAAACCTCAGTAATCACAGTTTAAATTCAGACAATATTTATTTACAGTCGTCATATCATTATCTGTAATGGAAAAGTTATGACAATTACAAGGAAATCGGCATTTTAATCAGCTAAAATTCAGGAACATGCTACATTAAATATAGCAATATATTTTATTGTAAAAGATTAATTAACTGATTGAATGTTTGCCTAACTGTATCTACTTAAATCAATGAAAAGTCACTATCATACGATACATATTGCATCAAAGACAAAATGTAAGCCACTTTTGCCCATAAATTTAACAGCTGACCTCCAAAATGCCTAACTCTATAAACTTAAAAGACCTTTGGATCATGAATAAACGTTAAAAACAATCCGATAAATTGCGCGTTAAGCTGACAACACCTTCAGTACATGTAATATGATTATTTGTTTCCGTTTGTAAATCGCACAACCACTTCTGGTTTATAATTAGAGGTATCGTTTAATAACATTTATTATTACTAATTAGCGATAACCCACTTGTACTCTTTCGACACTAAAAGAACAAGATAATTTATAAAAGGAAGTCAAATGCAATGATACAAGAACCAAAACCTTAACCTTAAAATGAGCACCTAATTATTTGTTTATAATTTCTCCTGTCTCATTTCTTCCGCTAGTCAACCCGTTTTCTTCGTTGATTAGTTGTTTACTGTCTTGTTTTCTTTTTTTAATATGACTAAATTATTGCTAGCTGGACGTGGAGAACACTGAATTGAGTCTATTATTTCGCTATTCTTTTTACTTTGAAAACGGATAAAATCATTATTAAATATAACAAAAAGAAATATTAGGCAGTTGAAAAGTCAAAATCATGCATGTGTCAATGCATCCAAAAGCGTCATCAATTTAAGAACCTTTTACTATCCTGTATCTTTAATGCACAGACAACAGAAGTCAACATACAAACGTTTAAAATTTTACTTTTTACAATACGATAGCAGATGCAAATAGAATAGAACAGTTCTAGGCTTGATGTTAAAACGTTCTAGTGTCACATCTATTTCCTTGGTTGCAATGTTACATTGACTTCGTGGAAGCCACATAACGGGTAACGTGAGCAGTTTGGTGTCGATACTGTTAATGATAATATCATTTAAATCGGTTTGTCGGAGTTTACTATCAGATCCGTTCAAAACATTTGTCAGTGTTTCGAAGAACTTATCTGTCGCCAAAAAATCTTTTAACATTTAGTCCAAAATGCAAGATGCTGTAAATATTCAGATTGACTTCGACCAGGTGAAGCTTTAGGACTAGATCTCCCGAGTTTGTTGTCGCTTAAATATTCTAAAGACTGTACATACTATATAATGATGACATTGGCAATCCCTACTCTTGAATTTAATTATTCTGAAAATCATTCGAATTTTTTTTCCTTTTCATTTGGTGATTAAATGTTTTCTATTTGTATTTTTACAGGCGCTGTATACTTTATAACCTATGTACATGTAGCTTTAATAACATTTTATTTACAGTCTAATCCACTTAAGGAAGTTCCAATTGTTTTATTAAACTTGGAATTGGGCTTTTAACTTATCTAGTCCTTTAAATATCAAATAAAGCTATCATTTTTGCGCATTCATCATATGTTCTGTCGTGTTCGCTAAAATAACGAATCCAGTTCACAAGAGGTCGTCTAGAAGTAGCTCCGTAGTCATCTTTGGCTTTAGCTTTAGTATTTAATGGTTTAATAAAATTGAATGCCCAATGTCATCATTTAACGCCAAATGTAACAGATTTGCTGAATTCGAACAATTCTCAGTAAGACAGTTTACCAATATTAATTGAAGATTTTTTTGCAAAATTTAAACACATTAAATGACCACTTCCAGGTAATTTTGTTGTATTGATATTATAATGTTTTATCCTAGCATCTTAAGAGACAAAGCCCACGATACATGATATTTTGGCGGAGACAAAACCAATTTAATCGTACAGATGAAGTATTGCAGTTTATTGATATTTCACTAATTAAGTTAATTCACTAATAAAACTTATGGTCGTTAATACTCTCTTTTGTGGCTGGGACGGTAATATTGGCGGCTACAGCCCGTTGTTGCTTGTAGTGTTTTCTTGATGCCGCTCCTAATGAAGAAAACACGAGAAATTAAGTACAATAAATATCTATTAAAATCAACGTGAGAAGGAATAATTACTAATAAACAAAAAGGAAGAATGGCAAACAGTCAACGGACAGAAAGACTAAACTGCATCCGTTGCATAGTGATATTATTCAACAGCGGAAACAGCGGTAATTTTATACATGATACATGATAGTTTATGTCAACTCGAAAGCATTCGTAAACCGACATTGGAAACATATTTGTTGGTATATAAGGTATATACAGACATTGCGATGTTGATTTGTATTTACTAAAAACATCTTCAGGCAACTTATTACATTATAGTAGTAGATTTTATGAAACTCGTATGTAGTTTTGATGACATTTAATATTTTTTTCTTTTTGCATCTTGCAACTCAAAATATGAACTACAGTGGTTATATGAACTAAAGCTGTTAATAACGTCAAGCCCATCATTCTTCATTAACAGTTTTTGTATACCCTTGCTCGACAGAGTCGGGGTATATAGTGGTCCTCATGTCCGTAAGTCCGTCTGTTTGTCCGTCCACATTTGGTTTCCGGATGATAATTCAAAAAGTTTACATCCGATTTAAATGAAACTTTAACATATTGTTATATATCAGGTTGGTAAGAAGCTTATCGATTTTAACGGAAATCCGTCAAATTTCAAGGTCGCAGTTCACGAAAAACGTTAAATTTTTTTTACAAAAAATCTTGTTTCCGACAATAACTCAAAACGTTTGCATCCTATTCAAATGAAACTGTGGGATATTGTTATATATCATGTTGGTAAGAAGTCTATCCACTTTGGTGCAAATCCGTCAAATTTCAAGGTCGCAGTCCACAAAAAACGTTAGAAATTGTTTACAAAAGCGAGGGTATCAGTGATCGCTAGATCGACTGTCTAGTTTTAGTTTTGTCATTTTTTTTAATCCATTCTTGACAATTTCAATGTACGCATGTAAAAAATAGCTTAAACTGTACAACATTGAAATATTTTGATCTCTTTCAGTTTCCGTAGATCATTACTGGTTTAGAATGATAAGAAACTAGTAGATATTGTATCTAGGTGATATGTAATATAAACTATCTACACCTTTATGGCCGAGTGTTTAAGATGGTTAGTCATTAACTACTAATCCACAAAAGTTGCAGGTTTATGTCTCACTGCGGCAGTGTTTGCTTGACGCCAATTGCCAAGAACTTCCAGGGGCCGGTTGTTCAACGTGTGGTTAAATAAACCCATTAGTTAAATTTAACCCATGGTTAAATTTTTAACCTGTGGTTATGTAACCCAAGGGTTAAATTATGTTGTTGAACAATGTTTAACCATATGGTTACATAACCTGTGGTTAAATATTTAACAGGTGCCTCCTTGTATCCCACAATGGACTGGGGAGGCCCTGTACATGCATATCCTGTTTACATTAACAACCATGGCAGACGACATTCCTATCAAAAAACGGTCAAAAAAGCTTTGTTGATAATAAGCTTGATCCCTTCAATAACACCAGGGTAAACAACTCACTGTGCAGCAACAGGTGCTCGAAACTGTAATCTCTAAAATTTGAAGGAATTATAACAAAAGTTACAAAAATATATAAAAAAACAACTAAAAATTTAGAAAACTAGCATGTTTCAAGTTATAAAAAAAATCAATTGGTGTTTTTATTATTATTATTGAGGTTAAATAATTTTAAAGATTATCTATATGGGGCTCTAGATGGGGCAAACAAAAACAATGTTATTTTTCCAAATCACCTGCTTGCTTTAAAATAAGTACACCCTCTAACTATATCAAAATCAAAATGTAGTGCATTATATTAATGTCATTGTTCATTATTTTTGTATTTTAAAAATTATAAATTATGGGACACCAAAGGAAATTAACACAAGAAAAATTCAATATACATGTATTTTGTTAGAAGTATCACCACATCCTTTAGATCATAGACACATATAAAAATCTTCACAGTATTTAATTTTAACAAATAAAATAAGCATATTATTTTGATGTAGCAAAAGACACTATTCTGTACAGATAAAAAAATGAGGTAGTTATTTTTCATGTACTTAGTTCTTTTTTGTTAAAAAAATCTGTAAATATATGTTACAGTGATTGAACAGGAAGCAACATTGCCAGAAGAAGATGCCAGTGAGGATCTATTTCAGTCAGCAATGTCTTCACCATCTACTCCTCAGTCTCTATCTCTGTTAAGTCAGGATGAAACCACCACCAATACTGCAGTGGTCTTAGAACCTGAAGTTATTATTATTTCGAAACCACTGCAGGAAAGAAACACAGAAATCCAAGAAAAAAAAAGGTAAAAATGCAATAAATCATTAAGGCTACTGAGCATGATTCAATTCAAAACCTTCTTTCAAATCAAACAAAAAGCCTTTATATACATAGATACTCACTTGAATGTGACAATGTGGCAAAGTATGGACACAAATATGTAAAAAATTTAATCGGAAACAAACAAATTAAAAGTAAAACCTGAATATCATGTACTTCTAGAAATCTAGTCTTTCAAAATATATAGGTCTATGACCCTGTACTCACCTGTATATTGCATACATTGAAATAAAAGATGCATGTTATAAAACCTCAGCACATCAAAAAGAAAATTGTACAGCATTGTATGCATTCAATAATAGTTTTATTTCTCATTTATATGAGATTAGTTGAATTTAAATGCACAAATAAAATGTTTGCATGAATGTGCTTTAATAACACTTACAACTTTTGTCTTTATCATGATGTCCAGTTATTAGGGGATTAAGCATGAGTACCTGCAGAAAATCCCTGACCTACAGCAGGAAAACTGGCAATCCTTATTAATTAAAGTTAGAGTCTAGCACACCCTGCCCTCAGTGAGACTCTATGCCACAACCTGTGTTGACAAAACATATGATGAATAGCAGATGAGTAACTACCTTAACCACTAGGTCACCGAGGCCTTTATATATAATATGTTTTTTTTGTTTGAATGGTGTTTTAACGCCACTTTCAGCAATTTTTCAGCTATTTCATGGCGTCCAGTTTTTATTGGGGGAGGAAGCCGGAGTACCCGGAGAGAACCCCCGACCTGCGGTAGGAAAACTGGCAATCCTTGTCAATTAAGATTGGAGTCAAGTACACCCTGCCTGCAGTGAGAATCGAACCCGCAATCTCAGTGTTGACAGACCACGTGATCAATAGTAGACGAACTACCTTGACCACTCGGCCACCGAGGCCCCTATATATAATATGAGAAACTAATGAGTGTGGTTTATTTCTTGTTGATATGTTTGCAGATTTCCTTTCATAAACACCTAGTTTTTTTTTTGCTTTCTGCAAATTTTGATTTAGAATTTCTATTAAAATATGTTTTAGAGTTGCTACAAGTTTGTCTGATGTCAAAAGTAACAGAAAAAGGAAAACGCCAGCAGATGTTAATGAATGTTTTTAAAAAAAGAAATGATCAAGCAGGACAAAGAAATAATTAAATTAGATTTACAAATAAAACTCCTACAGCAGTTGTTGGATAGAACACCAACCTCTCCCACATATTCACAGCTTTTATCAGCTATGTTTTAACCACTTATTAAGGTCCAATCATTGTGTTTTGTATGTTCTTTCTAGCAATTTTTTCAACTATATCATGGCATAAAGTTTGAAAGAGGAGGATGTCTGAGTTCCAAGAGAAAACTCACGACCATTGGTATGAAAATGGGTAATGGTATCCTTAAAATTAACATTGGAGTTGAGCACACAATGCCCAAAATGAGATTAGACTCCACACCCTTAGTGTTGGTAGGCATATGATCAAAAGTAAATTACTAACTACCTTAACAACTCGGCAACAGAGGCCACCAAGAATTGTTATCAATGATGGATATATCTGTAACATTTTACTGCAAAAATTTGATGCAAGCATGTTTGTTTCATTTTTAAAAGGTAGAGGTCAACAATCATCTAAGGTCATGCATTTTACATGCAAAATAGTATATTTAAGTAGGATTTCTTTTTACAATTAAATTTGTAGTAGGTACATTGTATATAATAGAAAATTATTATTTTTTTTCTAACTTTGTTTCTCTAATATCCAAACATTAATCAATAAAAAAATATTTGGTCATGTGCTTTTCATTTCCAACATTCTAGAAAATGTTAATTTTTACTGCAGCATGTACTAGTACAAATGTACATAAATTTTCTGTTGCATTATCTACCCTTGAGAAATTGCACTTTAAATAGGCAAATATTTGATAAGTATTAATTCTGTATATAGAATGAAACTATAATTTTTGATATGCATTTAACTAATTAATTAAACTTTAGATGTAATTTTTCAACTGAAATATACCATAAAATGTTATAGTTAGGAATTTAAAAAATGAAGGAAGAACCCAGATCTACGTGTACCTTAAATAATATTATGTACAACAGTGTTTTATATAGATTGTGATATATATTTAGTTTGTGTATATGGCTATTAAAATATTTTTATGCCTCAAACTGTCCTTGTCATTTTTTACCTATTTTACCTGTTGGTGTGGAGGAGGGATAACTGATGACAATATTGTTCTAAGAAAAAAACGAAGCAACACAAGATAGTTATTAAAAATGTATTAATGTAAAGATCTTGCAACATGTTCCCTAACAGCTCTTCCATCCTGAGGCCCATAGAAGTCAGGTACTTCAACCAGCTCATATACATCATCATCATTAAGCAAATCATCTGCAGGTTCTTTTAAGTCAATGGCAATGTTATGAAGAACAGCACAAGCACCATTTATTCGACAGGTTTTTTCTGGTTTCATCCTTATCTGAAGTGTAATAAGAAGTTCAATTCCATATATTCTAATTAATCTTAGAGCTTCCATATAATCTAATTAATCTTGTAGCTTATATTATTTTCATGATTTTATTTATGGATTTCATTTAGCAAATAACACACATGCAATTCTTTAAAAAATTAAGGAGTTGATTACACAAAAATAGGCCCCATCTTTTACAAATGTTCTCGAAGATGACGTTCCCAAGTCTGGAAAATTGGGAAAATAAATCCTGGAACACTTCCATAATAGCTGGAGCACAACTTCCATACATGTGCAACCGAGATTTCTGTTAAGTTTCAGAGATCTCGGATGAAAACTGTAGGAGGAGTTGATTACACAAAATAGGTACAGTCTTCTGCAAATGTTCTGAAAAATGACTAAGTTCCCAAGTCTGAAAAAAATGGAACAGAATTATGGAACACTCCAATAATAGTAAGTGTACAAGTTCTATACATGTACAATCTTTCTGTGAAGTTTCAGAGATCTGGGTTGAAAACTGTATGAGGACTTGATTACACAAAATTCATATCATATTTTCCCCGCCCATCCAACTGCCTGCCCACCCATCCGCCGACTTCACCACACTATAACCCGCGTTTGCACTTCCTGCAACCCAGCCAAAAATTAGCCAAACAAATTCTTAAAAGATAAGTAATCTTGGATAATCAGATTTTTTTAATCTCAATGGTTAAATTATTGAATAGTAAGTCCAAGCCAAGGACAGCTTATATTTAGTGTTGAATGAAGGTTATAACAAAATAAGCTCATGAATGGCTGGATAGGTAAACAACTTCTTCTTTATTTAGTAATTTTCAGTAAAATACATTATTTTCCGAAACAATTTATAGTTTAATTTTATCTTGTATCAATAATGTCCAAATATAAATTTGGGACAATTTTTTATTATATTAAGAATTCTAATGCAATTTTTAATGTTACGTCACTTCTGATTGGACAAGGTGAATAATTTCATGGCATCAATTCAACGATTGATGCTGTCAGAAGTTAACACAAGTGCAGACATCAGTTTAATAAATAAAATTCAAATTTTAGTCAGTAAAATCAAGCTTTGGCAATTTTTTAATTGCCAAAGCATTAGAATGAAAAGAATAGAGATAACTGTAATGTATTTAAAGATTTGCAGGCATTAATATGGGATTTGATTTACTTGTCACAGGTAAACTCAATTTCTGACCATCAAATCGTCAATTGATGCTGGCAAATCTTCAAAAAAAATACAGCTATCTCCTAATTACAACTCACGACCAGTTTTACACCTAAATATTTATAACAGGACCCAAACAATGTTTAACTGAAAAATGGTGTGCAGTGTGGCATGTTTTTGCTTGTGCACTGTAGACATCAGTTTAATAAATAAAATTCAAATTTTAGTCAGTAAAATCAAGCTTTGGCAATTTTTTAATTGCCAAAGCATTAGAATGAAAAGAATAGAGATAACTGTAATGTATTTAAAGATTTGCAGGCATTAATATGGGATTTGATTTACTTGTCACAGGTAAACTCAATTTCTGACCATCAAATCGTCAATTGATGCTGGCAAATCTTCAAAAAAAATACAGCTATCTCCTAATTACAACTCACGACCAGTTTTATACCTAAATATTTATAACAGGACCCAACCAATGTTTAACTGAAAAATGGTGTGCAGTGTGGCATGTTTTTGCTTGTGCACTGTAGAGATATAATACTAGTAATTAAAATTGTTATTTATTTATTTGTTTGTTTGTTTACATAAACCATTATTACATTATGCTGCTAAAATTTTAAATTTTAGCCCCAAATTGCTCTTTATTATTTTATTATTACAGGATAAAACATTATAAATGGTCAGAATTTGTACTTGCAATTTGGTCTATTTCTATGACTCATAGAGATAAACAAAATATTCTCTGACAATGATTATGCAAAGATATTGTTAAAAATATATAAAAATATATTTCACAGATTTAAATTAATAAATAATAAAAAAATTGTAATAAATGAAGTGCAAGCACAGTATCTAACAAATCTGTATTAACATACCTCAGAGTGCAAGACATGAAATCTCCTTTTCCAAATCCCAAATGTTCTCTCTATTGTTGATCTGGTTGATCCATGACACCTGTTATATCTTTGCTGATGAGCTTCCACTGCATTACTAAATGGAGTCAGTAAGAAAGGTCGACATGCATACCCACTATCCCCAAGTAAGACACCATTTAAAGTCCTCTGTGGTTATTTTCCAGGTACCTGCATAGAGCTGAGGTTGTAAATATGTGTGAATCATGTGTGGATCCTGGCCAGTTTGCACTGATATTTGTGAATTTTCCTACAAAAACAAAATTCTTGATAAAACACTTTACACCTTAATATGGTTAATTGAATGTATCATCATTTGTACAATGTATATAGAATTTCCAAAAATGTACTGTAAGCTTTTAGTTCAGATGTCCCTAATTTTAACCCTAAGGTCATGCTCATGTAAATTTGTCCCTGCAATTAGCTGAAAATTACATGTACATACAGCAGCTCTATGCATGACCATGATGACCATAGTAACAAATTTACTTCTTTCAGGGACCCAATTAAAGGTACATGTAATTGTATCATTGATGAAAGTAGCATTAAACCACTTCAAACAAACAGCAACTATATACATGTATGCCAATCTACTTAATGTTTTAAAGTCATTTATGTTTTTTAATGCTATCATACCAAAAAAGGCTCCATAATTGGAAAAATAAGAATTTATATCAATGGGTGTGGGGGGATACATTTCATCATTGAAGATGTTACTGTCTTTAATGCTTATTTCAGGAAATACAAAATGTACATAAAAAGGTTACATTAATTGTTTAAATACAAAGGGCTACTGAATACTGATGCTTTTTAAGTTTCTATATACTAGTACTAGCCATTGAATTTTTTATAATGGCATATTTTTAAAGACTAACATTAAAGTTTAATTGAGAACAAACATAATACAAATGTAATTTGAAATGTATATAAACATGGATAAATAATTAATGACAAGTACATCCAATATGTGTCACACTGTGTTTTTAAAGCTACTAGCATCCAGAGCTCATGTCATACATGTCTTGTTATGTTTAACCACCTACATTTGCATCAATAAAATATAAATAATGACAATACAATAACATACATCAAGCAATATTTTTATTTGAAACCAAATTTTTTAAACAGGACACAACAGCAATCACCTTTTTTAATACAAAATTTTGTCAATCATACTGAATGGAATGTTATTTTTTTCTGTACAAAACTTAAAATAACAACACTTTTCCTCTTTCCTCTTGGGCAGGTGCATTTTCATTGTAAATTCTACTTATTGTGTGTATTTTTTTCATTTTAATGGGGAGCCAGGTATGGTAGTGAGCTGAAATAAGTTTAAAGCCTACTTATAAAAAAAAAGATCTATGCATTATGGGTTGTGTTTCATGTTCATGAATGGGTTGAAGGTGTTTACAATTTAAAAAAATACTTATCTTTATTCAACCATGGACCGCAGAGCCTTCTATGTCCTGTCATATGTATGTGGTATCCGATACTTTGTTGCTCTTTTTCAACTTTACTTAAAGTCAAATGCATTTGAAAAATAAATAACACCATAGAATCTCCATCCATTAATAAGTAGATCGCGTTTCAAATACGAGTCAATTAGAGTTGTCATCTAGTTTTTGACAACAGCTGATTAAGAAAACCGGAAATTACCGCTCTTATTAAGGGAGATAATTGAATAATAAGTTCTACCCACCTTCGTGATCACATACTGCTTGAACGTTGATACTGTGGTATCCTTTCCTGTTGACAAAGGCAGGCTCATCTTCAGATGTTGCATGTATCTTCACATGCGTACAGTCTATGCATCCAATTACATTAGGAAAATGCGCTTGGTCATAGAAGCCATACTTTATGTCCTGCTTCTTTTCTGCTTCCAACGGCCACTTGATAAAATCATTTTTTCGTGCCAATAGAGCATTGGTAACATCTTCTACAACTCTGGAAACTGTCCCCTTGTCGAATCCGAGTGTGTCTCCTATCACTTGGAGGAATGATCCACTTGCGTAAAATCGAAGCGCAATCATCACCTACTGTACCACCGTCAAGGCTGTTTTTTTCTCTGTTCCACGTTGTAAATCCTCTTTTAAAAGTTCCACCAAGTAATCAATGGAGTTTCTTCCAAACCTGTATCGAGCCCTCAGTTGTGCATCACTCAATCCTTGTAAGTTACATCCTCTAAATCTCCTTTCTTTTCTATACTGCACTTGAGGCATCATCAATAAAAAATGTCTAGCAGCCATCTTCCGATGTTTAACCACAGGGTTAAATTTTTAACTGACCACTAAGGGTTTGGTTAATTATTTCATGGTTAAAATCAGATATAACTAAGGGTTAAATTTAACCACAAGTTGAAGAGCCAATTATTTGCCTGGTTAAATTTTAACCATGGTTTAAACAATTTAACCACGACGTTAAATATAACCACACGTTGAACAACCGGCCCCAGTTGTCTGACCGAACTCCGGGTTATCTCAGGGTACTTCGGCTTCCTCCTCCAATGAAAACTAGACGCCAAGATATAGCCGAAGCCTTGTTAAAAGTGGTGTTAAGCATCATTCAAACAAATTATTTAGCATCTATAAGAGTACGTACAACAACGATTAAAAGAACAAGTGTTCATAGACTGTATGAACATTACATTTAACACTCAACATATTTTGATATATTGGGTACTAGATCGTCATTTGTGCTGTGAAAACGCATAATACCAGATATAATACACACAATTAAGCAACGCGACTTAAAGAAAAAAGAATCGGAAGTATTGATTATAAAATGAGAAGTAAAGGACAGACAAAACAAAGATCTGATGAAACAAACTCCACCTTACCAAACATAGCGATTAAGGAGATAACATTTCGTGTTCACTGTGGAATGTTTCTATCTCTTCCTGTTTCTTCGAGTTCTTCACAAAATTTAAGCAACCCATATACAATGTACCTCAACATTGATTATCTTGCGACATGATAAAAAGAGTTCGTAATGGACAATGCATACATTCATCGACAGACTGTTTAACCGAAATACATGTAACTCTTGTATTGCACTAGCTACAGAAAAACAAAATATGGGTGAAATAGGGTTGATATTCTCTATGTAGTTTCAACTAGAAGATTATAAAACTAGATAGCCTATAAAGTATTTACTCTTGTTGGAATATGAACACGCAGATATGGCACGTTGTAGAGGTCCACGGAGCGCCCAATATTAATTTCAGGATTCATTGGATTGCAAAGTTAAAGGGACACAGAGCATTCAATGACTAACCAGCAACGACAAGGTGACCAAAGCGAAGAAACATTGTTTATTTGAGGGGTTCCACTATGTGTTTGTTTGCGCTTTTGCATTGGATTTAAAACTGTTGGTAAATATAAGATCTGATCCAATTTATTCATTAGTGGTTTGAAAATTTAGACGCACATTTTGTATACTGTACTTTTTTTTGAAAGTTCAAGGCTGCCTTATTGTGACATTCTTTATCATTTATCATATCTTTATCCTGTAGAGACTGGTGAGAGCACGAACGTTTATGTGCAATATTTTTCTTATATACATAAAGTATTTGGTATGCCTGGATGATACAAATACTAGCGTTTGACAATGGTTTGGTTTCAAATCGTTATAATTCTTATCTTCCATTCGTTTACGTTTATAGTAATTTTTGATTGGTCAAAAGGCCTTGTACTCCCCAGTTCAGTTCATACTTTGATGAACGACTTTTAGGGAACTACTTTTTTCTTGCTAAAAGTAAACAAATATGGCATCCATGTGTCGTGTACGCTTTAGACAATAAATTATAAGCCAGTACACTCGAATTTTGGGATTCAAATATCTTGAGTGATGTATCGCTTAAACGGAAGGCTATTTAATTGAAACAGCTGTATATTATTATTATGAAATCATTTGTTTTATAGAGAAATACATACAAAAATATTTTAACAGTACAATTCGTTTTGGATTCATTGTACACATTGCTGAATGACGGGAAATAGCCGAATTCGAATGTGGACGAAATGCGAGTGTGAAGGCACATATAAACGATACTTTAATTAAAACTTGCGTTTCTTGTAATTTCAAGTATGAATCATTTCAAATACACACAATAGCCGTAACGGTAAAACAACCTTTTTTCTCGGTCACAACAAATCGACGAAATGAGCAAGATGCACGGATTTGTCACCAACTCCATGTCTCAGCACAGCTCCATCAATTTTCCCTGATAAATCCATTGAACAATCGACAACTATTGTTTTTCATCTTCGTATTTAAGAAAGAACGTCTAGCTGGGTTTACGTTGCGTTTGAACAGATATGACGTTACATATGACGTTAATATAAACCGCGGGTACAATGAAGAACATTAGTATACGGAATATTGCTTTTTGTTGCGTCTTCTTTTGTTTTTATTAATAATCTTCTCGGCAAATCATAAAATGTATCTTTTGTAAATGCCAGTTATTCCCTGCAAACCAACCACGTCTTCGTCGTCAGTTCGTTGTGTATATTCCTACGCGTCACACACTTATATTTAAATTTTATTTTGGGAAAATAATGTGAATACAGAAACAATTTTGGAAGAATTATAAGGATTAAACGCTTATTTTCAGTAATTCATCGATGTATGAACGAGGTCGCCTCACTCACAAACTTATCATATTTGTTTGTGATAAAAGTCTGATTAAAAAACAAATAATATAAGATTAAACGCTTCTTTTCGGTAATTCATCGTTGTATGAACGAGGTCGACTCACTCACAAACTTATCATAAACGGCCTTTGTGGGTGAGTCGACCTCGTTCATACAACGATGAATTACCGAAAAGAAGCGTTTAATCTTATATTATTTGTTTTTTAATCAGACTTTTATTTCTAGACATCTAGTTAGTGAACGTTTTTTATTAATTGAAATATGTTTAAGTAATAAATTTCGCAACTACGATGCAAATAATATTTACAGTGTTAGAGGTCATTTCCATCACCAGCACTATGTTTTACAGCCACGACTTTGATCACAGATTAATATTTACTTTATAGCCTCTGACTGACGCTTCTGACCAGGGACGAAACTGTGGGCTTATCAAGGGATATCTAGTTGTTCTGAGAAAATCCTCGACAGATATCTCACTCCATTGTGTTATCCATTGTTTCCATCCTTCCGCTTCGCCGTGTTCAGCTATCATTTCATGAAGGTTATCCTTCACAGGAGTAAAGGTCCTTTCATATAAATCGACTTCAAAGAAAAAAAAGGTTTCAGTTCCCAGGAAAAAAATCGTGCGATCTAGTTAGGTTAATTTTAAATTGGATGACTTTAATAAATAAAAATCTTTACTTAATGAATGATCTTTCAATTTAAGTCAAATAAACTTTTCTTTAAAATCATAAATTGTATAACTGTATTTTGAGAGTCAAATGTCAACACCAAGTCTTGTAATACACTTTCAATAATGCAACATTTGCACACATCTGACTTCATAGTTCCTAATATGCACAATTAGAATAATTGCAATAATAATGATTACTTACGTATTCCATTAACTATCGGACGAATGTCATCATTTAGATTAGCATCCCATGCAGGAAAGAACTGTGTCGAGAAATTTCTGTTATTTTCTTTCCATTCTGAAAAAGACCTACTTATGTCTGAGTAAAATATCGGTATTAGTTGATTGCATTTTAGAACTTTTTTTATTTTATCAGAAGATTTATATTGGGTTTTCAAATACAAAAGCCCTGAAAGCTATGATATATCTTTTTGAAAGTCGAGTGAAATGCAAATAAACAAAACAGAAGAGTTAGTTAAGAAAATATCAATTAATATTATATACTTTCTTATTCTTCAATATGAAAAATAAATTGCGACGAGGAAACGATATTATTAGCAATGTTCTTTTTTAATAATTGAGCAAGTCAAGTTAAACATAAGAGAACTATTGTGATCCAAAAAAGGAACTATTGAATCGTGTATGAGTACGCAGACTTAGCTGACATATCTGTAATATTTTGCAATAATAATCGTTATCCATTTTTACCTCTGAGTGTTATATGATGTCCCTGCAGATAAAGAAAACAATTTTCATTGTAGTTGATAAAACGTCTCAAAGGTATTCCGAATTTCTGTATGTATCTAAGAGTAAGGTAATGGTTTGGTGGAATTCTCATTGCACCGCCTATTTGTTAAAATATAATTGATTATTCTGACAAATATACAATTCAACTTACATCAATGATCGATTTTGAAGTGAGCCATCTGTTGGCCAGATATTGTCAAATTTATGTGCATATGACTAGTACTGTAAAGATTTCATGCCAATTCCATAACAAGCAATTGTAAATGCTTTTAGGTTATAAATTTACTTTACTTTATGTGTAGGCTTGGATCAAATATATTGCTGGTTCTTGAAAAAGATAAACTAGTTTTTTTAATTAAAAGTTCAACCAAATTGTAAATAGCATCAGCTACCTTCAGCATGGAGTCCATCATCAAAGCCCTCTCGGAGAGTTTTTGTTCTTCCACCAACTCTATGTTCACGCTCGAGGATACAAACCTGTAATATATTTTACAAATATGTCTGTATAAGTATTCGCCACTTTAAAAAGTCATTGTTAGAAATTATTATTATTATTATTATATATGTATATGGGTTTTCAAATACAAAAACCCTGAAAGCTATGATATATCTTTTTGAAAGTGGAGTGAAATGCAAAAAAACAAAACAGAAGAGTTATATATACTATCAATGTATTTTCTATATATATACCGTAAAACATAATTTGTAAAACTAAAAATGTTATATATATTCAATTATTTGTGCAAAATGTAAAAAATTCTATATTGGACAAACTAAAAATGAATTACGGAAAAGAATGACTTTGCATCGTCAACAAACGTAAACAGAAGAATTACGTTTAAAGTGAACAAACATTTACACGAATGTTCAAACGGAAAATTTAACATTTTCCCATTATATAAAGTTTTGGAAGACAAACAATCTCTGCGTGATGAAAAGGAAATACAATTTATACGTAGTTTAAAGCCACACTTAAGTGGCTAGATGTTTATTGCTAATTAACTGTTATTAATAGCAACTGATTTACTTATAATTAATTAATATAAACACAGTTTGTTTATGCGACGTTATGAACGTTATTTTCCCGAACTTTTAAACACATTATCACGTCATCTTTGTATCTTACGTTTATGTAAACAATATTTGTAAACATTATTGTCGCCTAAAGAGCTGCAGGAAGCAGTGAAAGTACTAGCGATATGATACAATATACAGATTTTTTCATGTGATTTTATTCTTAATTCATATACATATATACATATAAATTGCAAATACATTTATATTATCATTAATTGCATTAAAACCACATTATTTTATATCTATGATGTATCTTAATTTTCAATGACATACATTGAAAAAAGTCACTGTGAGTGAAATGAAAAACAAATTAAATATATATTTCGTCTTAATGCATAAGTCATGAGATATGCGAGTCCAAACATGAGATATATCCTAAGAAAGATTACACGTAAAAAATATGCATGGGACAGTTCCCTACAGTTCGAGTCAGTAGTAGTAATAAAAAAACATTTTAGTACGAAAGCAAAATTTATGATATTTCTTATTGCGTGTTACAAAAGGAAAGAAAATTTTGAGAACAACTTACAATGTATCCTACTTTTTCAAGTTCAAATGCTGCTACTAATCCTGATAGTCCTGCTCCTACAACGATAACGGACTTTTTTCTCCTTTATCTTTTCCAGCACTCTTGGTATTTTTCGGGCCATACTTGAGAAAAGCCGATTTTAAGCTTCCATTAAGTATTTCCATGTAGAACTGTTTATTTTCGTCATTTTGTTGAATGAAACCTCTGTCACGATCAGTTTTGGAAGAATACCTAGGTCCTCGATATGGGCCTTCTTTACTTCCATTAACTATTTCCATGTAGAACTGTTTACTTTCGTCATTTTGTTGAATGAAACCTCTGTCACGATCAGTTTTGGAAGAATACCTAGGTCCTCGATATGGGCCTTCTTTACTTCCATTAACTATTTCCATGTAGAACTGTTTACTTTCGTCATCTTGTTGAATGAAACCTCTGTCACGATCAGTTTTGGAAGAATACCTTGGTCCTCGATATGGGCCTTCTTTACTTCCATTAACTATTTCCATGTAGAACTGTTTACTTTCGTCATCTTGTTGAATGAAACCTCTGTCACGATCAGTTTTGGAAGAATACCTAGGTCCTCGATATGGGCCTTCTTTACTTCCATTAACTATTTCCATGTAGAACTGTTTACTTTCGTCATTTTGTTGAATGAAACCTCTCACGATCAGTTTTGGAAGAATACCTAGGTCCTCGATATGGGCCTTCTTTACTTCCATTAACTATTTCCATGTAGAACTGTTTACTTTCGTCATCTTGTTGAATGAAACCTCTGTCACGATCAGTTTTGGAAGAATACCTAGGTCCTCGATATGGGCCTTCTTTACTTCCATTAACTATTTCCATGTAGAACTGTTTACTTTCGTCATCTTGTTGAATGAAACCTCTGTCACGATCAGTTTTGGAAGAATACCTTGGTCCTCGATATGGGCCTTCTTTACTTCCATTAACTATTTCCATGTAGAACTGTTTACTTTCGTCATCTTGTTGAATGAAACCTCTGTCACGATCAGTTTTAGAAGAATACCTAGGTCCTCGATATGGGCCTTCTTTACTTCCATTAACTATTTCCATGTAGAACTGTTTACTTTCGTCATCTTGTTGAATGAAACCTCTGTCACAATCAGTTTTGGAAGAATACCTAGGTCCTCGATATGGGCCTTCTTTACTTCCATTAACTATTTCCATGTAGAACTGTTTACTTTCGTCATCTTGTTGAATGAAACCTCTGTCACGATCAGTTTTAGAAGAATACCTAGGTCCTCGATATGGGCCTTCTTTACTTCCATTAACTATTTCCATGTAGAACTGTTTACTTTCGTCATCTTGTTGAATGAAACCTCTGTCACAATCAGTTTTGGAAGAATACCTAGGTCCTCGATATGGGCCTTCTTTACTTCCATTAACTATTTCCATGTAGAACTGTTTACTTTCGTCATTTTGTTGAATGAAACCTATGTCACGATCAGTTTTGGAAGAATACCTAGGTCCTCGATATGGGCCTTCTTTACTTCCATTAACTATTTCCATGTAGAACTGTTTACTTTCGTCATTTTGTTGAATGAAACCTCTGTCACGATCAGTTTTGGAAGAATACCTAGGTCCTCGATATGGGCCTTCTTTACTTCCATTAACTATTTCCATGTAGAACTGTTTACTTTCGTCATTTTGTTGAATAAAACCTCTGTCACGATCAGTTTTGGAAGAATACCTAGGTCCTCGATATGGGCCTTCTTTACTTCCATTAACTATTTCCATGTAGAACTGTTTACTTTCGTCATCTTGTTGAATGAAACCTCTGTCACGATCAGTTTTGGAAGAATACCTAGGTCCTCGATATGGGCCTTCTTTACTTCCATTAAGTATTTCCATGTAGAACTGTTTACTTTCGTCATTTTGTTGAATGAAACCTCTGTCACGATCAGTTTTGGAAGAATACCTAGGTCCTCGATATGGGCCTTCTTTACTTCCATTAACTATTTCCATGTAGAACTGTTTACTTTCGTCATTTTGTTGAATGAAACCTCTGTCACGATCAGTTTTGGAAGAATACCTAGGTCCTCGATATGGGCCTTCTTTACTTCCATTAACTATTTCCATGTATAACTGTTTACTTTCGTCATCTTGTTGAATGAAACCTCTGTCACGATCAGTTTTGGAAGAATACCTAGGTCCTCGATATGGGCCTTCTTTACTTCCATTAACTATTTCCATGTAGAACTGTTTACTTTCGTCATTTTGTTGAATGAAACCTCTGTCACGATCAGTTTTGGAAGAATACCTAGGTCCTCGATATGGGCCTTCTTTACTTCCATTAACTATTTCCATGTAGAACTGTTTACTTTCGTCATTTTGTTGAATGAAACCTCTGTCACGATCAGTTTTGGAAGAATACCTAGGTCCTCGATATGGGCCTTCTTTACTTCCATTAACTATTTCCATGTAGAACTGTTTACTTTCGTCATTTTGTTGAATGAAACCTCTGTCACGATCAGTTTTGGAAGAATACCTAGGTCCTCGATATGGGCCTTCTTTACTTCCATTAACTATTTCCTTGTAGAACTGTTTACTTTCGTCATTTTATTGAATGAAACCTGTCACGATCAGTTTTGGAAGAATACCTAGGTCCTCGATATGGGCCTTCTTTACTTCCATTAACTATTTCCATGTAGAACTGTTTACTTTCGTCATCTTGTTGAATGAAACCTCTGTCACGATCAGTTTTGGAAGAATACCTAGGTCCTCGATATGGGCCTTCTTTACTTCCATTAACTATTTCCATGTAGAACTGTTTACTTTCGTCATTTTGTTGAATGAAACCTCTGTCACGATCAGTTTTGGAAGAATACCTAGGTCCTCGATATGGGCCTTCTTTACTTCCATTAACTATTTCCATGTAGAACTGTTTACTTTCGTCATTTTGTTGAATGAAACCTCTGTCACGATCAGTTTTGGAAGAATACCTAGGTCCTCGATATGGGCCTTCTTTACTTCCATTAACTATTTCCATGTATAACTGTTTACTTTCGTCATCTTGTTGAATGAAACCTCTGTCACGATCAGTTTTGGAAGAATACCTAGGTCCTCGATATGGGCCTTCTTTACTTCCATTAACTATTTCCATGTAGAACTGTTTACTTTCGTCATTTTGTTGAATGAAACCTCTGTCACGATCAGTTTTGGAAGAATACCTAGGTCCTCGATGTGGGCCTTCTTTACTTCCATTAACTATTTCCATGTAGAACTGTTTACTTTCGTCATTTTGTTGAATGAAACCTCTGTCACGATCAGTTTTGGAAGAATACCTAGGTCCTCGATATGGGCCTTCTTTACTTCCATTAACTATTTCCATGTAGAACTGTTTACTATCGTCATTTTGTTGAATGAAACCTCTGTCACGATCAGTTTTGGAAGAATACCTAGGTCCTCGATATGGGCCTTCTTTACTTCCATTAACTATTTCCATGTATAACTGTTTCATCTTGTTGAATGAAACCTCTGTCACGATCAGTTTTGGAAGAATACCTAGGTCCTCGATATGGGCCTTCTTTACTTCCATTAACTATTTCCATGTAGAACTGTTTACTTTCGTCATTTTGTTGAATGAAACCTCTGTCACAATCAGTTTTGGAAGAATACCTAGGTCCTCGATATGGGCCTTCTTTACTTCCATTAACTATTTCCATGTAGAACTGTTTACTTTCGTCATTTTGTTGAATGAAACCTCTGTCACGATCAGTTTTGGAAGAATACCTAGGTCCTCGATATGGGCCTTCTTTACTTCCATTAACTATTTCCATGTAGAACTGTTTACTTTCGTCATTTTGTTGAATGAAACCTCTGTCACGATCAGTTTTGGAAGAATACCTAGGTCCTCGATATGGGCCTTCTTTACTTCCATTAACTATTTCCTTGTAGAACTGTTTACTTTCGTCATTTTATTGAATGAAACCTGTCACGATCAGTTTTGGAAGAATACCTAGGTCCTCGATATGGGCCTTCTTTACTTCCATTAACTATTTCCATGTAGAACTGTTTACTTTCGTCATTTTGTTGAATGAAACCTCTGTCACGATCAGTTTTGGAAGAATACCTAGGTCCTCGATATGGGCCTTCTTTACTTCCATTAACTATTTCCATGTAGAACTGTTTACTTTCGTCATTTTGTTGAATGAAACCTCTGTCACGATCAGTTTTGGAAGAATACCTAGGTCCTCGATATGGGCCTTCTTTACTTCCATTAACTATTTCCATGTAGAACTGTTTACTTTCGTCATTTTGTTGAATGAAACCTCTGTCACGATCAGTTTTGGAAGAATACCTAGGTCCTCGATATGGGCCTTCTTTACTTCCATTAACTATTTCCATGTAGAACTGTTTACTTTCGTCATTTTGTTGAATGAAACCACTATCATAACCAGTTATCGAAGAAGAAGTAGGTCCTCGATATGGGCCTTTGAGAATTCGCTCTAAATCAAACCTGCAAATATCGAAAACATATTTTTTAGATTTATTAAAATAACATGTAACAAATAACTAGAAACTTACTACCAGTATATCATGTTTATCTTGAATGTAAACGCTTTGGATAGCTATTAACATATTCTCATATGTGAGTTATACAAACCAACTGCTGTGTGTGTAATAACCACATTTTATGATTACATGAAAACACATAATTCAAAACAACGTGTTTAATATAATTTAAACAAAGGCAAGTCATTAGCAGTTTTCTGTATTTTCTATCAAATAAAATTTGACAAGAAAAACTCATTCCTTACGTAATACATTTAAGAGCTTGTTGAATGTTATTTTTAAATAAGAGTAATGTATGTTTTATTCAAAACATGACATTTTTGCTCCTAGACCAGCATCTGCGTCAGGAATTATTGTTTTCTCATCACTCTGATCCATACTGTATTTCCAAAGCTAGACATAATTAAACAAATTTAGATAATTTTTCATTTCAATAGCAATGCATGATACTTACGAGAAATGTAATTAAAAGAAGCATCAAAGAAAGTTTTTGGATAAAAACATTAGGAACATCATTTCCGAAGGGAACAAATGGAAAATTATGGGACTATAGACCAGATAATCCTTGGTCTCCGAATATTCATGTAGAATTACGTGTCGTTTTATTTATTTTAAACTGGGACCATACTGGGAGGGTTCCCAGTGCTCGACCCACAGAGCAGCCCAGCGCGTCCCCGGGTGGCGGATAGGGGAGAACCTCTCGTTGGGGGGTTGTCAGGTCATAATACGGAAAGCCTGACCGCGGACCGTAGTTGGTAACGTGTTTGGAGAGTGCCACTCTCCTTGCACGATAAAGACCCCTTTTGTAGATTTCGAAAAAGAGTAGGCTCATTGTAGGCGCTACAATAGGCTAAATTCTCCTCCCCTACCCAAAACTCCATACTTTTCCAGTGGCAGTCAAAATTGTATTACCTGTGACCCATCTAACCCCCATTTTCAGTTGATTTATTGTTTGTTAGCTTGTTCCCGTCCTGAATATAGCTGAAATACTGCTCACTGGACGTAAAGCAGACATCCACTCATTTTAAAATTGGTTTTTGTATATATATTGATTGTAACTTTATCACCTTGTCAGACGAGATACTTGTGCAGTTTTTAAAGTGTAAAACTTTGTTTTCGCTTTAATTATGTATCAAGATGTTGTTGTACAACTTTTTAAACGAATGTATATCTATAAATCTATAAATAGCAACAACAATCTCGTTTAATAAGTGCTGGATCAGTCAGATGCAGACTGATACAATTACAAATAAAAATAATATAGTTGTCTAATAAAAATAACTATAACACTACTATGTACAAATAATATATATGGAACGCAATATTTCGCTCTACCAAAGAGCTTCATCAGGCGTTGACTGAATCAAAAATTCAAATAGTAGAAAATATTTTTGTTGTTCACTTTATACAAAAAAGTCATTCGGAAAAGCTCACAATGTTTCCAGAGATTCTTTGCTGAATTACAAAGATAAAAATATAACAAACAGCAGTATACCATTAGTCGTCACATACCACCCTGACTTAAAAAAACATTTCAAATGTTGTAAAGAAACATTGGAACCTTATCGAAAATGATCCAAATTTAAAAAAGCTTTTCCCTGAACCACCTATAATGGCATACTGTCGACCAAACAGTCTAAAAGATATTATTGTAAATGCTAGAGTCAAAATGGACCCTCCTTCAAAACCTGGTGGATACAATCCATGCAATCGCAGGAATTGCAAATGCTGTAAAGCAGCAAACGTCGCTAGCACCTTTCGAAGCACAACAACCAACGAAAGCTTTACAATATACTCCAATTGTTCCTGCAAATCCAGCAATTGTATTTACATACTGACCTGTGGAATTTGTAACATCCAGTATGTTGGAGAAACAGAAACATCTTTCAAAATGCGACTTAACAACCATCGTTCCTTTTTCACGAAAAACAGAAATTGTCCCCTAACTCGCCACCTTAAAACTACAGGCCACTCTTTTGATACTGTAAAATTCCAAATTATTGATCAAAACCCAAAGTGGAATACGTCAACCAGAAGACTTCGAGAAACATTTTGGATACATCAATTAAAAACGCTAGAACCTGACAGTCGGAAAGCATTTCCCTGATTGGACCGTTAAAACCGCGATTTTATTGACAGAGAAACATATGGAACGCCAAATTAACATATATTCAATTAATTGTACCTATCTTCAAATATTGAAGATATCTTCAATTGAATTATACCTATCTTCAATTCAGTTATAGATATCTTTCAATCAATTATACCTATCTTCAATTCAATTGTACCTAGGTACAATTCAGCACAATTAAAGATATCTTCAATTCAATTGTACCTATCTTCAACCTATCTTCAATCGAATTGAACCTATCTTCAATTGAATTAAACCTACCTTCAATTCAATTGTGCCTAGGTACAACTGAATTGAAGATATCTTCAATTGCACTTAATTGTACCTAGGTACAATTGAATTGAACCTATCTTCAAATGAATTATACCTATCAGATCAGATGGTAACAAAGATAGTGCCAGTTGTAACTTGGTACAAGTTTTGTGGTAGGAGAGATAAACACAAGCCAGAAGTTAGCAGGGAAAAGAAAGAAGTTGAAAAGGTCCATCAAAGACCTGAATAGCTTCCTCTTTTGATAGCAGCTGACCAATTTGCAAATTTCATGAAATTCTATTTTTTCATTCTCCAGTATATAATATTCCTGAAACACCTAGTGATATACTTTGGCCTTATTTCTTTATTTGATCAAGTCCCTGTGACCTTGACTTTTGACCTACAGGCCTGTAAATCTTCCTTCTCCCTCTCATTATCCATATTTGTCATACAATTCCATAAAAATGTTCTCAAGTTTAACTATTACATGGAATTTTATGATCCTTATAATTCTATGAGTAGCAATGTAACAATTTCAATTTATAATTGTAATACTAAGGAATTACATGAAAATGTAGGAATATGAAAATTGATATCTTTATATTGACTATAACTATCGATTGATTCATAAATAGTCTTTCTTTTGATCTTATATATTTAAAAACATAGGTAATCACCGATAACAAAGTTCGCCTCGTTCAAAACATCGGAAAATGTAGGTCACAGTGACCTAATTACATCTGGATGCTGATGTACCACCCCTGATGCATCCATATTCCAAGTTTGATGATCTTGCCATGTATAGTTCCTGAGATATGAAGTCGGACGTAAACTCGAATGTAAGTTGCTCAAACGGAAAACGTAGGTCACAGTGACCTAATTATGTCTGGATGCTGATGTACCACCCCTGATGCATTCATATACCAAGTTTGATGATCCTGTCATGTATAGTTCCTGAGATATGAAGTCGGACGTAAATTTGAATGTGGACGCGGACATGACGCCGGGGGTACTCCGATAGTTATCCCTCAACTTCGTTAAAGCGAACTAATAAAAATGAAGATGATCTATAACTTCTGTAAGTTTTAGTATAAGTCAGAATTCCATATTAGACTAAAAACAGGAGACAGTTTTGATCCGATCAGATAATTTTGAACGTCATCATGGTCATAATATTTAATTTTCGACCTAAAGAAATTGCAGCATATTTCCCTACATATATTATTATCATACTGAAGAATCTGGGACCAATTTATTATTATACCCCGCCAACTTTAGTTGCGGGGTATATAGTTTTTCGGTCTGTTCGTTCGTCCGTTCGTTCGTTCGTCCGTCACACTTTACATTTTCTCAAATTTCTCGGGAACTACATGTCAGATCTTCATGAAATTTTGTACACTACTTCATTGCATGAAGGACTAAACAATGCAACCATCAATGGGCTCTTTCTTCAATGTCTGTCTGTCTGAGAGACTCAGGTTTACCTTTCAGGTACACCTTTTTGTGACATTGCTGCGAACATTTTCTCCAATTTCTCAGGAACTACAAGTCAGATCTTCATGAAATTTTGTACACTACTTCATTGCATGAAGGACTAAACAGTGCAATCATCAATGGGCTCTTTCTTCAATATCTGTCTGTCTGAGAGACTCAGGTTTACCTTTCAGGTACACCTTTTTGTGACATTGCTGCGAACATTTTCTCCAATTTCTCAGGAACTACAAGTCAGATCTTCATGAAATTGTGTACACTACTTCATTGCATGAAGGACTAAACATTGCAACCATCAATGGGCTCTTTCCTTAATGTCTGTCTGTCTGTCTGAGAGACTCAGGTTTACCTTTCAGATACACCTTTTTGTGACAAAGCTGTGGGCGGGGTATCCGTGTCTTTCGGACACATTCTTGTTTATTGATGGCCTAAGCCAGTTTAGATATAAAGTGACAAGCAAATAAAAGGGTGCAATGAGAGTATGACTGTGTATAAAGATTCTATTAGTAATGTGCAACAATAAAATTATAATGTCTACTGCTTTTATTCATGAAGTCTTTTTACATAATTGGACTTTAGTAACAACAAAACATCAAGTTATTTTTTTGTACATTAGTTTCATCAAATGAACAAGATGATTGATTAATCTGACCAAGTCTTTTAAACTCCTTCTATGACATTCTATTAAGCCATTTAAATACCAATTCTATAGGATTACTCAACCAATTCATTTGACAATGAAAGTGTTTTCCTTTATCAATATCATCTCCTTTTGAGGTCATTTTTTAGGAGGACTGTAGTAATTTGCCTTAAACCAGGAAACACATAGTCATGTAGCACAAAGATCACTGTTATTATGTAGTTGTGCATTTCCAATATTCACCTTTTTATGGAAGTTGAATATTGCCCTTTTGTCATGAAAGTTTCTCTATCAAGTCCATACTGTGCACATCTTTCGCCATAAAATTATGGAAAACAACTTGAATGTTTATCAAATGAGGTGCTCAACACAATAACCAAGCCCTAATCAAGACCAGGTTTCACAACACCAGACAAAAGATTTATTTGTTTTATTACATATACTCATTTTCGTTGAGGCGAACTAAAAATGTTCACTCATCAGTAAATACTTTAACTTGATCTATAGCAGCAAGCATATTGGACTTGAAAAGTTGATAATTGCTTAATACAGGCAACTTCAATTCATTGCTGCAAGTGTTTGCAAAAGGAAATTGTCCAGTTATTGGATTCATATGATCATCTTCATGTAGAAAGATAATAGATGGCGCAGGGCTGTTTCCCAAGGGGGGGGGATTCTTTTCAGGCCAACTGAAAAGGCCATGAGGTCTTCCAGTCTGTCTTCATCTGTAAAAGAAATAAAATTACAGTTTTATTTGTTACTGTTTCATTAAAATCTTTACGGTAAGATTAAGTAAGAATTAAGTAATGCAAAGTCTTCAAGTAGTTTTCCAATAAGGCTATTCCAAAATTGCTTGCAGGCACTGATAAATATCAGGGTACCACTTGATTGATTTACCACTAAAGTTTCTGTGGATAATTGATAGTCTTATAAAATACAAGTGTGAAAAAAGTTCCTGCTGTTATTTTTCATGAAATTGATGTTGTGATAAAGAAGACTGGAAAGTCTATGAGAAACAGGATACACCTCTCGTTATAGTAAATCACTAAAGATTTCACAGATAGAGGGAAAAATGAGAGTCCCTAATTCATAGTAGTGAATAGTGCTCTACAAAGACCTATCTACCCACCATGAATAGTTGCTGAGAAATGAACCTAAACCTGAAAACTTAACCTAGTGGCTCAAGTGGAAAATGTAGGTCAAGGTGACCTAATTCATAGTGAATAGTGTTCTACTAAGGGATATTCCAGAAAAAATAGCCCTAACTAAGATCTATCTACCTACCATGTATAGTTGCTGAGAAATGGACCTTAAGCGAAAAATTAAGGTCAATTTGAGCTTTGTAAACACTTGCGTGGATTCTGATTCTTAATTTTGAAATGAATCACAACAGGGGCGGATCCAGAAAGTTTTGAAAGGGGGGGGGGGGGTTCTCGAAGGAAAGGGGGGGGGGGTTCCAGGCCTAATTTTACCGATTTTTGCTGCAAAATTGCACGAAAATCTTAAAATTCTGCAACAAAAGGGGGTTCCGACCCCCGGAACCCCCCCTCTGGATCCGCCAATGCACAATGCATTTCTCACACCCCTTTGTTCATCAGAAAAATGCTCAATCATACGTAAACACACCTTCTAGGTCCTGCAAAAAATCCCTCCAGAAATTCTGGGTAGTTTTCTCCTTTTTAAATTTGTTGGAGCCATGTGCTGCCCACATGTTGATAGAGAAGACATCTTCTACTAATGCGGCAGTGAGGACGTTTTCTTTGTTGTAGACAAACAGTTGTCGCATGGTGTCAGGATTTTGTTTGATAGCTTCAAGTACACCACATGTTTTTAACCCCTCACAGAATCTATGAAATAAATGGAACATTTTAAATAAAATTGTGAGTCTGCCATATGGAAGACATGTGTCGCCTGCACTACAAAAATATTAATGGTGAAAACAATCCGAGTCTGTAAACAGCAATTAGATTTTGTCTGCAAATCTGAAAAATGTGACACAATATGGGATACCAGATAATGCATACCAAATATTGAAATGCTATGACAAGTAAAGTCCATGAATCGATGAATGGAACTGTTTGATGGATTGATGATGGATCCATGAGCGATTGGGGTCACATCCATGATGGATCAATACATGATTACTGACCTAATTCATTTGCATTGTGTTGTACAAACAAGAGGCCCCCAGGGGCCGGAATCGCTCACCTGATACCTAATGTTCTGAATTTATTGAAAATTAGTTGAAAATGGCAGCCATGTTGAAAATGGCCACCTGTAGAAAATTTTCGATACTGCCATTCAACTCAGGGTGTCCAGTTTACCCTTAAAACACATTGCTAGAGAAATTTTGAGGGAAAAGGGCAATAACTCCTACAAAACTCAAAGGATTGTTCTGAAATTTGATCTGAAGGTAGATCTCATCATTCTTCACATTTTTCCTGAAGTAATTGATCAGCTATCTCGTACCGTTTTTCCGTTTCAGTCAAATTTTCCAAAATTTTGAGATAAAAGGGGAAATAACTCCTACAAAACTCAATGGATTTTTCTGAAATTTGGTCTGAGGGTAGATCTCATCATTTTACACATTTTTCCTGAAGTAATTGATCAGCTATCTCGTACCGTTTTTCCGTTTCAGCCAAATTTTCCAAAATTTTGAGATAAAAGGGGCAATAACTCCTACAAAACTCAATGGATTTTTCTGAAATTTGGTCTGAAGGTAGATCTCATAATTTTACACATTTTTCCTGGAGTAATTGATCGGCTATCTCTTATCATTTTTCCGTTTCAGCCATTTCTAAGACAAATTTTGCAAAAATTAAGAGAAAAAGGGCAATAACTCCTACAAAAATTAATAGATTTTTCTGAAAATTTTACCACAGATAGAGCTTCATATCAGCTTTATTTTGAGGTAACGGTTTTTTCTGTATCTCATGTGGTTCCTGAAAAAATAGCAAAAATCTGCGGTTTTACCCCCATGTTCTATTTTTAGCAACGGCGACCATGTTTTTTGACGGATCAATTTGAAATGAGGAATTTTTGTAGCCAATACCCCATAGACCATTGCTACCAAGTTAGAAGCAAATCCGTTCAGCGGTTTCAGAGAAGAAGATTTTTGAAAAAGTTTACGACGACAGACGACGGACGACGGAAACAAAGTGATCGCAAAAGCTCACATGGCCTATAGGCCAGGTGAGCTAAAAATATATATGTGCCTACAATTTGAAGTATCATCGTTCTACCATGTATAGTTACAGTTAAAAATGGACCTAATCATAGAACTTAACCAAGATCGGGACGTACGTACATACAGACAAGCGTGAATTATGCCCTGTCACATAAGTCTTCAGGTTTCAAAATTTCATAAATGGTAAACTTACTGAGTTAAAGCCATGATTTTCCTGCCAATGACAAGAAAATGGCAAACATTATCCAGTAGTTCTTGTTTTCTGTCATATGAGTGTGCTAAATGTATGCATCCAGATAAGTTAATTAAATCCATCATGGCTCCTGTAGCCTCAATATAATCATTGGCATCTTTAGAGTCTGATACCTGAAATATTTGAATATTAATGACAATAAGTAATAATATGCACAACTACATTATATCATTGAATCTTCCAAATTGACTCTCCACTGTGGGTGGGGAGTGAAAAAGTCACCTTGATGCTTTGATCAAGAATACCGCTCATATTTTGTTCATTGTTTAAGGCCCTCAGGCAACACCAAGATCAAGAAAGCCCTGTTCTTTGATCTACATATTTTCCCATGTATCATGCAAATTTAATAAATTCAATAACAATTACTTCCATTCCATAAAACTCCTTTTTATAGGGATACCTGCTGATACATTTAAAAACCTTTTATTACCTTTTGTAATTTCTGACGTATGTCATGTTCTGATACATGTTTTAGCGACACTTTAGTGAATTCTTGCCCATAGGCTATTGTGTTGTACAGCACTTCATTAAAAAACTGTGGTGGCGGACCCCAATGCACCAAGCTATACGATATTACTCTTGCGTAGAAATGATAGGTGCCTTCTTCTAAGGCTGAAAAAAAAAATTAGAAATAGACAGGATATGAGGAAATGTCATGAATACAAAGGTATAACAAAAACAAACTTCAAGAAACATAAGTGCATATATATTTTACATTTGTATATACTGAAACAAGACTATTTTATTGCTGTATTTTTTCCCCGGTTTGTTGCAGTGAAAATAAAAAAGCCAAATGAATGAAATTTTCCTGTTTAAAATATTTTCTAAAAAAGTTATCTGTTTATGCTGCTTAAGAACAAATACAAATGATAAAGATTTGTAGTGAAACTGCTACAACATTTTTCAATTCATTATTTTCAATACAATGTATAAACAAGATGCACTGTGAGCAAGCTCACAAAAGAATACCCCTCACATTCATGAGCAACAAACAAAGATAAAATTCCAAGAAGCAGTCTATGAGGAGTTCCACTAACAAGAAATGTGTACAGACTGCACTAGTAAAATGTACCAAAAAGGTTTGATACTTTGGCCAATACACAATTGGGAAATCTATACATCTTGAATTTTCTATCATCAATAAGGTTATGTTTGTATGCATTCCTTGCATTTGTTTAAATACATGTACATGAATAGAATTCATAACTATTTACCTTTGCAATTTAAAATCAAGTTTTTGGCATCTCCGATAGTTTCGAAGATACCAGAATCTTGGATATCTGTTACGGCCAATTGGAGAAACTCCCTAGTTAAGCCTCCGTTATCAATTCCCATTTCTGCCGCAAATCTAACAGTCAGTGGTGACCATTGGTTAAAAGTAGGCCTGCTGAATGCCCTCCTACCACCATCTAATACTGCATCTCTATCCACATTAACTATGTTTTTTGTTCCATTAATATCGATACGGCTTGAACGTTTTGTCATGATGGTAGTCAGACTGTAAAAAATATAAACAGAATAATGGAAGTTGGTATCTATTTATGTTAGTTCATGTTATTTGTCATCCCCAAAATACCTGATATCAGACATGAAAAATGGGGAGGGGGATATATATGAAGTAAATGGAAATGGGGAACATGTCAAAGAGACAACAACCCAACAATGAAAAAATAACACTGAAGGATGGTCTACAATTGGCCTCTGATCACTAACACCAAGGCAGGTGAAATAGATGCCCTTCTAGACTCCAAGACAACATGTATAACTAAATTTTGAATAACTAATTTTGTTTGACCGCAGCACATTACGGAGACTATTCTTTACTGCGACCTTTATTTCTCAACATTTAAACAGATATACAGCTTAAAATAGCAGAAAATATAATATACATGTACATTTTTACTCATTTGTACCTAGGTATAATTGAATTGAAGATATCTATAATTGAATTGAAGATAGGTATAATTCAATTGAAGATAGGTGTAATTGAATTGAAGATATCTTCAAATGAATTGGAGATATCTCCAAATGAATTATGGAGATGTTGGAATTAGACCTATCTTCAAGTGAATTAAAGATATCTTCAATTCAATTGAAGATAGGTGTAATTGAATTGAAGATATCTTCAAATGAATCAATTAAATTGCACCTAGGTATAATTCATTTGAAGATAGGTTCAATTGATATGAAGATATCTTTAATTATTTGAAGATAGGTACAATTGAATTGAAGATATCTTCAATTTATTTGAAGATATCTTCAAATGATTGAAGATATCTTCAATTATTTGAATATATGTTAATTTGGCGTTCCATAGAAACAAGTGGAGATAATAAAAAATTTCACGGCCGCTAGATGGCACAAAACAAATGTTTTTTCCATTGTTTTCATGACCTTGCGGAAAATGCACGAAATTATAATAAATATTAAAAAGAAAAAAAAAGAAATATGTGAAATATAATTTTAAAACTATTTTAGCTGTATTTTTGATGTTAAGATATGCTTTAATGCAAATTAAATACATAACAATTGAGGTTAACTTTGGTTGTGCGTAGTGACCGGAAGATGGCGGCGACTACTGTTTACAATTTTAATGCTCGGCATAATCTGACACAATTGCGTATTAGGTACTGAATATTCATTATGACTGGTTACTCCCTGCAAAAAGGTAAATAATGTTATAATGTTCAACCACTAGTAAAAAATAATATTCTATAATCAAGATATAACAACAAAATTTAAGCTAGGATATAGCTCTATTATTCATGGCTAAATTCAAAGTAACACCACATCAGTCCACAAATACTTTTTAACAGCATATGATGTTTGATCATTAACAAGTTTTTGACTTTTGTGTTAACCGAAATAGCATGTTTATAGAAAAAAACTTATAAATTTTGCACTAAAGATAAAAAGCCACAATTAAAAAAAATTTATATATACAAACGTTTAATTCCAATTTAAACGTACATCGTATCCCTAGATGGAACATTGAAGGGCATCTTTATTGTAGATACATTCATAAATGTTTAAATATCACCTGTCTTTTTCTCCAGCAGCTTCTGGTTGATCTACTATATTTCTCTTCCTCGACATAATGTAGCTCTAAACCAAGAAAGTTAAAATAGTTAGATGCAGAAATATAAATACAGATAAAGATTTTAGACAATATTGTAGACATACATTACATTAGGCGTTGTATTGTACATATTATTTTTCGATATTTACTAGAATAATATCAAAGGAAACTGCCGAAAAACAAGAACCGAAACTCAAGGGACAATTACACATCCGGATATAGATTAACATATAAAACGCAAAACCACAAAAACACAAAGTGAGTAACCTGAACCTAATACAAACCATGAGTGCAATCAGGACGAGTAAGCAGTGCCTGCCTCTGATTAGACACCCGCCGAGTTACTTATCGATCAATTAAGTCTTGGTGTCGACCATAGAACTTCTGGAGGGATAAAATCAACCTAGGTACAACAAATTCTTGTTTGAGTAGTTTAGTAATCAATAGCAGTGAAAATTAGAATTCTGATCGCATGATCTACAGTAAAGTATAAGTTGTGAAATGAACACACCATACGCTGGAATGTTACTATCGATGAACCCGAAGTTGACAATTCGAAAGTTGATGTTATCATGTTTATTGTAGAGTCTAGTATGTAGTTTTCCCGAGACTATTTCTAGAAGTAAGCCCAAGTAAGAGGAAGACCTGAATGTATTGGTGTCCTTTTTTAATTTTTAGCTCGCTAGGGTAAATTTAATGCAAACAGTCAATAGAATTATTGAGTGACAAAACTTAATCTGTGCAGTGGAATGTGAAATTAAAGGTCAGTGTCAGTGTCTTTTCTTTCTTTTTTATTCAGGCCTTCTAGAAATTCAGCCTGATAAGAGTACAAAAACAGGTTGGCGAGGACAGGAGCACAATTAGTACCCATTGGAATACCAACAGTCTGTTGAGAAACATCATCTTCCAAACTAATTATCAGGTTTGTATGTCGTCTTTTTCCGTTTTTCTTGAATAAAGCATATATTAATAAGATCTTTAATACTGGGTTTAAGTGCATATGAGGGACGGTCGTTTTGAGTGTTGAAAATCAAATGTTGTAATGCTTTTACATTGGAGAGAAGAGATCCAGACCTCAGTATCTCTTTAAGGTCTTTTGATGTTTTTAATATCCACATTTCATGTATACCACTACTGGAGTAGAAAGTGTCACTGAATTTTTGAAGTCCTCTTTGTTGTTAAAATAGTTGTCAGGAGTTGAGATTGTGGGAAAGGATGAAACAATGTTTGTATAGATTTGTGTGAAGTTTTGGTATCAAATACAAGAAGGGGAGATCAGTCTTCAACTTTGATTTGGAGACCAAATGATGCTAACATTTGTGATTTTCAAGAATCTCCTCTTTTGAAAGCGTAGTGAACTCTTTATTTCTAATTCATTTATTAAACACTCCATATACTGTTTTTGCAGAAAAAATAATGTTGTTAAGGGCTATATCTGCTGGCACAACAACATTTGTCATGAATTTTGGACAAAGTTTTAACAGCATCAAGATTTCAGAAGATTGATGATGCTTTAGTTCCTTCTTTAACGACCTAATCTTACTTAATCAATGACTTCAAGTCCTTAACCCACTCGGACAAGGTATCAACCTCCTTGTCTTCTTGATTTACCCATTTTCTGGCATATTCTTCTATTGAATCCATCAATAATTTAAAGTTGTAATTCCAATTGATTGATTTATGAAGGACTTATATATGAATGGGGAATTCCAAGAGCAGTTAGGGGGTTTGGTTTTGTAATCATTGAAGATATATCGGAACGAATTTGTTTTTAAAGTATGTTGGAAATATTCGTAAAATGGGACTAATATATAGAGATAACTATGTATGTTTGTATTTGTAGGTAATCGTTACTGACACACAATATTTTGAAATATAACTACATTTATTATTTTATTATGTAAGCTACACGCGAAATACTACTTAAGCCATTAAATAATTTGAATATGGGTGCAACTTTATGCGAACAATTACATTTCATGATTCATGACTCTTCTTTCTAGTTCTCTAACAGTGCCGCTTAATCCAGTTGTCACCTAATATTTCTCCAATGGTGACATCACATACGTCATGCGATTGTTATTTGTTTTTTAAAGTAGCGTTTTAGAAATTGCAATATTTTTTCCATAATTCTTATTCTTATTTTTTAACAAAGCACTTATTTTTATCGGTGTCAAAATTATTTTAAGTCTGTATTAAAATTAATTTCAGTGTACTGTCTTCCGATAAAAGTCCCTTCGTGACGGAAAAACTCTCAGACGAAAAAATCAATATCAGCTTTAGGCAAATTTTGATCATATGATATTGAATTGTGAAAAGTTCACCGCTCTTCGCGAGCAGTTTCGCTGAGTGCTACCAGCAGTGCTCGCTATAAATACGTCTTGGTTTATAGGTTTTTATTTCTCAAGTTCACAAGGCGTTTAAAAAGTTGAAGGACTACAGGTTAACATATATCAAAGATCAAAGTGTGTGTTATATGTGGCGTAAAAGCCGTTTTGCTGTACACTTGGCATACTTTTTTAGTAAAACATTCTATGCAAGGAATTTGGATGATGTGTAGTAGTACGTAACCTTGAACAAATAACAAAAGGAAAAAAATATATACGTAGTTTTCTAATAGCGTCAAACTACGTATACATAGTATTATGCAAAAAGGGGTTTTATCGACTTCTCGTCAGTTAAGGAAGAAAATAGAACGCTTTGTTAAAAATGGCGGATGTCAAACCAATTAATACCAAGAAATTAAGAGAAGTTTTAAAATTTGAAGCAACACAAAACATAAGAATATCTTTATGCGTTTTATATAATGTTCTTACCGTCTAAAGAAAGTTTTTGTCTGTATGTACGGAAAAATATGTCCAGTTGATTATGTATGCTTGAATACAGATCAATGCATTATTATAGAAATATTCGTCTAGTCGGCGGAAATGAAGTGAGACATCAAGGTTATTATTATTGACCTTCAAAATTTACATAGTTCAATGTTTTAAATTTTACGAGTTTTGTGCAAAAGAGCATTCAGTACAAAAACAATCGTTAGGTTTATGTATTGTATCAACTAATGCTAATGGACATAATGAATTGATTAAAAAACGTTGCATTTTACAATTTTATCAGCACTTCTCGGATAATAAGTAATATACTATATTATGTTTTCTTCGTTTTAGTCATGTAAAGGTAGTCAGTCTAATATAATTCACATGCTCGTCACTACTGAATTGAAATTGATTGACAAGGATTACCTTTTTTTACCAAAGGTCGGGGATTTTCTCCAGCTCTCTACTTCTAAAAAACCACGATCTTGCTAAACAATTGCTGCAATGGACGTTGAACACTTAACAAACAATTTGTTAGTATATTGTCTGGTTTGTCACGTGTCCGTATAGTATTATTAACAGATACGCTATTTAATTGTCACCGAATTTGTTGTTTATCGTTTGTAGTATAAATATGTAATCACTTGATACAAAACTGCTATCTACAGGAAAACAAACTGCAATCGGAAGCAATCAAGTTTTGAGTCACAATATATGTCAAATACTTTTAAATAGTTTATTTAAAAAGATAATTTCAATTCTATCTCATATCCGGTTTTCCGACAAATTTTTTTGAATAAAACAAGTATTGTTTAGGTCAATTTAACGTATTGAATGATAAGAATATCAGATTAATGTTTTGTTGATATTTTTAAATCACCGAAACTACCAAACATTTTTAGTTTAATTCATGAGGTTTTTATTACCCTTGTTTTAGTTTCATGATTAATTTTGCTTTCGTACTGAACTATTCTTGCCGTTGTTTTACTGCAAATGCCTAATAATTACGGTGTCGTGCAAAAAGGGAGTTAACAGTTTGATATCAGGATATTAAGCTATTGTATTTGATGGCTTGTAAAAAAAGTATTTTAAGCTTTTAATTTTTGTTTTAGAAAAAATTTAGGCAAAGGTGAACATGAATCAAAGCGACGAATGCAGCAAACAGTACTAAAGATAAATGTGAACAAGTAATTCATTACTGCTTTACATAGATAATTCAGATTACTAAACTGAATTGTCAGTCATCGATTTTTTACTGATAAATTATAATTATTTTAATTTTTGGTTGATGTAAATAATGCACCGTTATACTGCTTCTGCATCGTATGTAAAAGGAAAGTGAGCATATTTTGTAATGATTTACTAATTCTTTACTCGTTTTATTGAAATACAAAAAATAGGTAAAGAACTAAGTTCTTTATAAGTTTCAAAACTAGTCACAATTTACTTGTAAAAACGTTTATCTGACGATTGTCGAGTTCGCAGTCGTTATTGAGAATAAACACTGGATTCCATACAGAGCCTTGGTACATGGGCAGGCAGAACAGTTTATAGTTAGTACTATTTATCATCGCGTGTTAACACTGGCTTGTAACTTCCCATCAGACTTTGTGCAAAATGGTCTTGACACATATCCAGAAATGAATGACATTATGCTAATTTGCATAACAAAATGGCGACGTCACTAATTGTACAATAAAATGTGTAACAATTAACAGCATTGAAGCTTTAATTGGGCTGGTGGATAATTTTGGCATGCAAAAAATTTAAGTATACACCGGTAATGAAACGCAGGAAAAAATTATATTTCTTCGTTGTTTTCTCTAGGTTCCTCAGCACTTAGAAATTTCGAAGCGATCATTTAGTTATTTTGTTTAAGTGGAATGTTGAAAAATCAATTTTTTTTCAGAAAATCGAGGGAGTTTTTTTTAAACTTCCTTGTTGCGCTGAAAAAGGTCCGCATCTACCGAACCCGTACTTTAAGTTCTTTTTAACAATAACCAAGTTTTTTTTAGATTTAAAGGTTCCTGCGAAGTTTAAAAATGCCTTCTTAGCTAATTCTCAATTGCAATGAGGCACAAACGGGAAAATCGTGATATTTAAGATTAAAGTGAAACGACTTTTTTAATGAGTTTAACTTCATGCTGCACCGGATTATAGAAGAAAAAAAGAACTAGGAGTCTCCAAAAAGGGTTTCTAAAATTTTATTTGAATCAAGAAGCAAAAATAAATCAACGAATAGAACAATAAAAAGAACAATGTAAGGAAATGCACCATAACAACAATAGAATTTGAATAGACTGAACTGCAAAACTTCACATATTTATTCAACTAACAGTAATAGTGTACATATTTCATGAACAATTAGGACACTGATGTATCTGGCAACGTCAATCAATCATGAACAAATAAAAACAATCAAAATCATGATCATAACCAATAAAATATGACTAGCTAATGCAACATTCATGTGTACTTATATTCATCATATATGTCTATTAACACGGTTTACGCATATATCCGGCATTGTGGCCCGATAGATTTGGAATATAATAAAGACTTTAAAACTTATTTGAATAGAACTTCAAACATATGTATAAAACTAACAGTTAGTGTACAGAATTATTGACAAAAAAAAACATCATAACAATGAAATATGACTAATATCTCGGGTATATAATTAACAAGTTCTACGCTTATCATTGTGCACTATAACGTTTATAGATATATATATACCCTTGCGTTTGTGTGTAACAATTAAAATAATAATTTTAATAAATCCACTACATTAAAAAAAAGACGAGTTATTGAGCTATTGTCCGTCAATTGCTTGCCAGTGTAACTAGCACTGGCAAGCAATTGGCGGACAAAAGACGAAATCAAGTTAATTGGGATTTACAAAAAATGTATCTTACCAGAATGTTATGTTATTTCATTATGGCCTTGGTTTTTTTTTTTGGGGGGGGGGGAATTTCCAGTCAGTTATATGAATAGAAATTAAAGTTGATTAATATGGACTACACTTCATTAAAAACTGCAGAATTCACACATTGTAAAAAAAATTAAAATTAAAGGTCTGGATTTCGGACTATTTGTAATTAAGAGTCACATTAGATATCAAAGGAAACTGTTTGTAAAATTGCCTTTTAATTGGTACTACATTTAAAGAAACTTTAGTTTTCTCAATACTATCATTGTTATGTTTATATTGCTATATATATTTAATATATTTCTTTTTCTTTTTTTTTTGAAAGAAAGTTTGTAAATTCAGTTTGATACTATCAAAAGGACATGGATTTAAAGAAATGTTTACAGACAGTTACATGAAATAGACAAAGTCACAGAGTACTAAACACGACTGGCTATTTGATACGATGCTAATTTTGATTTGAATATTGTGTTTCTTTTCCCGGCACCTATCCAGAAGTCTCTGTCAAGTTTTCTGTAATTTCGTTTGACCCTCATACATTTTTTAATAACTGCTTTCTTAAGCGAACTCTCAAAGTTTCTGCTGTAGCAGAATGCTTGTTTGTTTTACGATGGTACATTTGTTTGATGTTGTCATTTGATTTTTCAACACCTTGCCCTGTAAATTGTTTAATACCATGGTACACTTTAAGTAATCGTGGTACATGGTAAACCATGATGTGCATGTAGGGCGTAACTGCAGCCGTGTCATACTCTTCTAAATCAGTTCGTAGACTGATGAACGTAAGAGAAAAATTCTTGGCAGCTGCAAAAAATGTTCAATATCTACTTTAGGGGTGCCAAAGCATTCATGGTCTTGTACAAATTGAAAAATAAGTTCCAAAGCTCTAAAACTTTCTCTTTGGAGGAACTTTTCATGCAATAACTATTTGCTAAGACCTTTGGCAATTTGTCCAATATTTTTTTGCAATCTGACCCTGTTAAGCTGGTTCATTCGTAATTGTTTAGGAAATCACCTTTGCCATCTTTAACCTTATTTTGCCAAATAGAGAAGGACACGCCACATTCTCGTATACTTTATACTATTTTGTCAATACACTTGTTTGATGCACCCTTTTTCCCAATGCTGTTTTTGTGGTCCAGGTTTAGTGCATCTTCTATAAGATTGCGCAACAGCACAGCACATATGCGCATTAGTAAGTGCAACTCGTCTACAACGACATGGTCTAAATCAATATTTATCAATGGGGCTTAATACACCCAAAATTGTGTTTTTTCTTTGTACAGTAATTTTGCATTTCCCGAATAGTTCTTGCTATGGACCCAGTCGAGTAAAAAAACTCTTCAGGTTTTGATATGTCCCATCTGTTTGATTTTTCAATGTTGCAATATAGGAATGCATATTTTGAATTTGCTGCATTTAGGCCTAAAACATTCAGAAAAACTTCATGTCTCCCCCTAGAAATATTTCTAATTTAAAATGTTTACCACATTTTGTTTGGTACATTATTTCACCATTTATCTGACGAAGAAAAACATTTATATCTTCAAATATTGATGCTAAGCGTTCCCTCATGGTATCATATTTTAAGAATTAATGATTGCAAATGTGTTTTGACCACTACATGACATTTAGTCTTCATTGTTAAGAATGGCAACTTAAAGGACTAAAAAGCTAGCAATTCTCGAGACTTTTGCCCCATCTGCTGCAATTTTTAGCTTTATTAATGGAATAGTCTCATTTTGAATGCTTTCATCGTCATTACTACATGTATATTGAAGTAACAACCTGTCTAAGGTTTCATTAAAATCAACTTGGGCACCTGGACTTGGTCCCGGTGTTTGTTTTATTGAAAAACACCCGTTAATGTCTTATTGACATTGTTTGATGATGTATGACTTGGTCATGTTTTTGTTCTGAACTGTAAGTTCATGGTACGCTTCATCAGAGACACAGAATGAATCTAATATGAAAAAAAATGATTTTATTTTTTCCTGTTCAATCTATGGAAGGCTTTTGTAGTTGTTGCTCTTTAGTTTTTATAATAGATTATAGATTTTACCACTTTGGTCACACCCTGTTATCTCAGTTAAGGTTATGCCAAATGTGTTTGCAACCATAAAGCCTTCTGGACTCGGGTTCTTAAAACAGCCAATTTTTTGCTTGCAGCTTTTTGTTTTAAGTCGGGAATCTGCTTCCCAGTATTGACAAACTGACTTCTAATTTTTTCAATGTAATTGGACAAAATTGTATTTTCACTCTTTATTTGTGAGATGATTTGATGTGTTGCTTTCAGATAGAAGATGAATTTGGTTCTGGAATTGCATTATTTCATTGTGCAGTTTCAAAATGCTTTCTGTATTTTTGCATTCATTAAAACCCTAGCATCTGACTCTGTTTGCATTTCATTTTTGAAGACAACTATTGAAGATTTGTCAAGAAGTAAAAAATACTTCTTTCTACCTTTAAGCCTTCTATGTCCACTTTTTTTACCTTAAAACCATTTTAACAAATCTTGTTTCAAATGTTTCACAACCAGACTTAAAACTTCAATTAATGAAATACCTTTTTTCAATGACCTATCAAACAGACATAAAAGTACCTTTATCTGAACAAATTCTGTAACCAACATTTGTAACTTGTTCTGGTGTTAAATTTGATGAGACAGCCCTATCTTGGCCACTGGAAAGAATACATTCCAACTTAAATTGGTCAATCTTTATTAAAATATCACTCATTGTTACTTTTAATAAGGTACAAATGTAAAAAAGGAGAAAAATCAAGAACTAAACATTTAGTAAGAGTTATAAACTACATGTAATACATGATAAAATGACAGTACTGTTAACTCTATGACATATTCAGTAGATTTTCAAAAATCTATCGGTGGTAAAGTCTGCTTTGACAGTCCATCTTAAATTGCAAACTTGTTATTTGACCATTTGAGAATACTTTTTACTTCAACTGAAAACGAGATATGTCTTCCTTCTCCTTTAGAATTGTAAATTAAAACATCCCAATTACTTTCAAACTCAAAGCGGTCAAAGTCTTTTTTATCTAGAAGTTTTGATTCTGCTCCTTTTCCTTGTTCTCCGATCTTTAAATGCGTATCTGTATACATCAAAGGGCATATGAATATAGAAATGATTTGAAGTTCTAAGACTCAGTCGGCTTTTAATTCCTGTCAGCAATTCGTCGGAGTATGTCTGGAAACATTGAGGCTTAGTAGAAGAAGAATAGAAATCGTTAACAACGCATCTTAGCAGCTGCTCTTCTGGCTCCCATGTGGTATCAAAAAGGCTGAAGTCTATCATTGTATCAGGTACTCAGTAACCTACAAAACAAACTTATGTTAAACAACGTTTTCAAGAAAAAGATAAAATTATGGAATGTAGCTCATGGGCGGATCCAGAACTTTTTTAAGGGGGTGGGGGGGGGGGTTGCGCCTATTGTGTGCTGAGAAAGAAAAGGGTTGTGTGGGTTCCAGGCAGATTTTGCCGAAATCGGAAAAAAAATTACAAAAAAATCCGAGGATAAGGGGGGTGTCCAACCTCTCTGTGGATCCGCCACTGTAGCTACTGGACAGTTGATTATATGAAACCCCGTAACACGAACACAATTCTAAGTAGCCTTACATGAAAAATATTGTTCGCATTTTGCCGTATACCGGGGGGGGGGGGGATGTGGACGGACAGACAGAACATAAAACCTTGCAAATTCGAGTGACGGGACATACAATCTTTTAAATAAAATGCATATTAACACCTGTTCAATATTTTTAGTTTTAATAATGTGCTTTCTGAATTTTCTTTGTGTTTTGGCATCATAACTTTGAGTTTAGGTAGGGTGGCCTCGATAACGATATATTCTGACAAACGAGAAAATGCATGTTTTAGCACTTTTTCATTTCAGTAGAAAACTAACAAAAAATTGGAGATTTTTTTTTTAAAATATATCTGATGTAAGTAGACCTCTTAAAAATTCAGAATATGTGATTTTATTTCAATAAATTCATGTCGAAGCATATTTACCGAACGTCCGAAGTGGATTCGTTACCAAAAATTCGGCCGCCATGATGATTTGTGTGTCAATGAATGACCCGTTTTCAAAATAAAATCCGCTAGCTATTATACGGCCGATTTTGTCCATTGATGGCTTAAATTTTGCATTATTTCTTGAATTTTTTATTTTCAATGTGCTGGTTAAAATGAACATCGAAATCGAAGTGAAAAATATTAAATTTACAAAACAGTGATCAAAATCGACATTTTCGCTTTTGCGCAATAGCAGCACAAACGGATATTAAAAAACTGTAACCTTCAGCTAGAGATATGTCTTCATAGTTTCAATGGATTAACTAAGCTAACTCGCGGAAATCACTGAACGTATGGACCATATTTTCAAAATTGATCGTCTGGTTGTGGCGGGTAGAGCTATCGGACGTTGAACTGTGCTCACCCGGATGCGCTGTTGATACAAGACGCCGAAAAACGTATACCTCGCAAAATGTAGTTTTATTGAAGTTTTCCTTCATGGACTGACGAACAAAGTGACTAACAACGATGGACCTCGGCCATGGAGGCCAATCGCAAACGGTAAGTTGTAGATTAACCCCTAAAAGTAGCTACAACACAATCGTGTTACCGCAGGGTCAAGCTAAGTTGACCCCGAAAGTAGAAAATATCTATACAAATACCTGAACGTTTTATACGCAAATAATATATGTATATTTTGTATCCTTTTTAGTAAAGATATGTATGTTCTTACATGATTTATTTATACTATCGACAAAAGATCTAAAATAACCGTCTAAATATTAAGTAGGTAAATTCTCCCAACAAAACATCAAGTTGAACCAATCAGAAATTTGTATGACGCAATTTGATTCTTTCGGAATTACTTGTCTTATTGATTCACTTTAATCGAGTCCTTTCGTCGTTCTCGTGTGTTTTCTTTATTTGCATGATAACATTGCATATTTGTTAGAATACCATAGTTTGAAATGAAAATGAATATTTACCTGTTTTTTTAATCTTTTAAGAGATTTATTTGTGGATGTACAAAAGTAGAATTACCCAATACTTTAAATAAATTAAAATTTATATACAATTAAACAGAATTAAAACTTTTATTGAAATGTAAACAAACATTTTTAGTAGATATTGTCCAAAAAATATATGAATTAATATCTACTACTATTATCAATTAAGTTTTAACATTAATAAATACATTAATAAATATCATTAATATGTGTAAAATGCAGATTTCAATAGAACTTATGTCAACATACATTTTAAAGGAATAATAATATTAAATAATGTATTACTTTCTTGTAACTATCTATAACTAGTATTCATGTAGTTTTTATTTATTACATTAAAATAATAACTATTGTCATTTTTCTATTAATAATTTTAATAACAACTTATATTCTTTACTCTTGCCTAAAATAATCTACAGTAAGTAGACTATGGCACTTCAAATTTAATTTACTGGTACATACATGTACTTGTTTATAACCTGTTATTTAAAAAACCAAAAAACCCCAAGCGTATGAAAGCTTCATACTTGCAAAAAATCGATGGCAACGACTTCAATGAAACCATCGAGGTGTAAGATTGATATCCAGTTACAGTAAATACACATATTTCTTGCAACTAACTTCATTCTACATTAACTGTTGAAGCCTTTTCATGTTCTTCGTAGCAGCAATCTGATCAGAGACTACAATGGTCCATTGTTGGTCAGTATGTCATTTTGACGAATAAAGGGAAATAATTAGACTTCTTAAAAATCTAAATTGATTTGGTAGATGGCTGATATACTGTAATACAGCTATTTTTATTGTCATAATTACATAAACATTTTACATTTTCTTTATTCTTGATGAAAAATGTGAATTAAAAAAAACGCTATTAATTTGAAGTATTAAATAATGAAATTAATGTAAAATATTTTTAAAATATGCATTTAAATTCAATTATAAATAATATTTCCCATACAAGGGACTAGTGTCAACAAGTACACAAATATTCAGTCTTTCTGGTTAAACCCTTGCATAGATTTTTGTACCAGAACATGCTAGTCCAGACATGAGGGTGGCTGACACACAAATGAAAAGGACTGTGCAAAGTCATTGTTTACAGTTATGGACAGTTCATAATTTTTTCTCAAAATAAGTTGCATACACAAATTACCCCTCATTTGAAAGCATAAGAAGAGTACAACATAAAGAAATACAAAAACAATATTTTCTTTGTAAAGTAACAAAATAATTTGACTCCAAATACTGACAAAATTTGGCACTCGATGCAACAATCAGAAAAATGCTCAATTTTAAGCCTTTAAAATGGTCATACCTTTTGAACCACTCAACCGATTTTCAAAATGTTTTCAGCTAAATTCTGAAATGTCTTTAAAATAAACAAAAGAAAACACATTTTCCCTGATGTTCATTTTTTGGCTGACCTCCCTGGTTTAGGCTAGAATGTTAATGGTGAGTTTTTCATAGACGAAAAGCTTGTCAACCCACGTGGGGAAGCCCCCTTATTATACGACCGTGGTTGTTGCCTTGCATGTGGGGCTTTGTTGTAATTTTATATGTAAACCCGGTGATGAATCGATGATCGTCAGTTAATGATTTTGTTATTGTCCCTTCGGAGGGCCTGAAAAGATATAATATTGTTATCGACCGAGAAATATTGTGAATTGCTCTCTCAGTAATGTAATTTTCATAATTTAAATATAGTTTATATGTACCAGCTCATTTTATTTGCATTATTGAGTTTTACTGAATGACATCATTCCTTACGTTAGGTATATTAAATGTAAAATTATGTTTTAGCAGAAAGGCAAGATCAAAGAACAATGCATAAATTTACTTTCGTTTCCTTTTTTCCTGGACGTTATCACTCTTTCAACGTCATTTTGGGGTACATGTATGAGCAGCGTCCAATTACAAGGATTTCTTATTGTCCAGCTGTGGTGGCTTTCACTGGGTACTCTATTAGCTTGCAAGCACACCTGCACGATTAAAATTGAACAGTAATAATTGATTGAGGTAGAAACTCACCATGAGAGTATGATTTTATATATCAAACCCCATTATAATAATTTTAAAGTATACCTAACTTATACTGTGTTGGTTTAAACTACACTACACTTTTGATATACACTAGCTGATCTTGAGTCATCAGGGCCTAAGTTGTCAAGTGGTTAAGGTAGTAAGTCATCTTTTTATCACGTGGTCGATCAACAGTCAGGTTGCGGGAATGAGTCTCAATGCGGGCAGGGTGTGCTCGACCAATTTAAAAAGGCTGGAACTCGCACACCCGATCGTTGGTAGTTCACAAATATTCTAGATTGTCTGTCCATGTTGAAGGTCGGATGATTTTCCATTTTTGTGTGGCGATATTCCAGCAGTTATTACAGTACATATAGAGTATATATTTTACATTTAACAAAGCCTGTATTTCCTATCCCGATTTCTTAATAGAGGGTGTTGTCTGACAGAAAAGCTACTTTACCTGAAATTCACATTGGAAAGTCATCACTTGCGAATTTTTCGTTCGTCATCATGACTTAGTTGACCGTTACGAATTATCTGTGACATAAATGATCATTGATTCGTTCCGTTTGTCGTAACAACTTTCACCCTTCTTACTGAATTATGATTAACCCGGATATGACTAGTTACCTGATTTTACAGAAGTTTTACGACGGGTGCCACGCGTGGAGCAAGCGAGAGTTGGTTACCATTCCGGAGCACCTGAACTTACTTTGTCTTTAGTTGGGTTCGGGTAAATCAATTTTTAGTTTTTGTGTTGGTTTTGTTATTTTGTATTCCCTCTTGTCTAATAATGTTTTTTCTGTTCTTGATTTATTTTTTTAAGATCTCTACTAAAGACTTTGATTCTTTTCTTATCCACATTTACAAGTTCCTTTCTTCCAAATTAATATTATGTACCTCTGTTTGGTTGCTATAAGGGTACTCGATGTCTAGTTGGCAAATAATTGTTAGTTAACTGTGACTATGACAGTGTCAGCAGGGAATTTTTTATCATGCAGTTTTTGAAACATAATAAAAATAAATAAATGCTATCAATAAGAGTTGCAGAACATTTTGCTACCATTTTCTATTCCTGTCAGTTGATCGAATCATTTCTATAACGCATATAAATATTACAGACATAACAACCCACATAAAGAAATTAAAGATCTAGAAAAAGTCCGCTGTTGTGGATAAATATAAAACATCCAAAAGTAAATAATCTAAGCAAATCAGTGATACTTAGGTCTGTAACTATAATACTAGTTCAATTGTGACCCTAAGCGTACAGAAGACGTAGTTAATAAGTATTCGTTACCCTATTGATCAATAGTAAAATGTTAGAAACGAAACAAGAATCGCAAACCATACAACAGTAAAAGATTCTCGACTAAGACAAAGACACAGACAACAAATACACTATTATAAAGAAGAACAAACAAGTAAAAAATAAACAAAATTAGTAAACAAAAACCCAACAAAAACATAATGCATTCAGGTACTCCGACGATAAAAGATTTGAATATCTTTGATCCGTTTCCCGTCAAGTTATACGTCAGCAAAGAAGTCAAATGAAGTCCAATCCGCGATAAGAAAAAAATCTACATACTAGTTAGACATATGTCTATTTGCATTTAGGAGATGGATTTACAATTACGATTAACTAAGTCTTGAACAACAGAACAACTGCTCCTGAATTTATACCATGTTGCATGAATGATTCATTTTCAATTGGTTCATACCTTGCCAACTATTGATTTAATTTAAAATAAAATTTCTGTAGGTAAAATTATCAAAACGCGGACTTTTCAAAGATATTACAATAAAAACTATAAAATCGGTTCTATTTACATATCTTTTCGATTTCAAATTATTTTATTTTATATTTTTTGACCGAGGCTTCCGACATTTTAAATTAGGTTAATCAGAAAAAAAGATGAAATGATTTGTTTCGAGACTTTTGTTCAACAGCTTTGCCATAGAAACGTTATTATTCCACCAACTACCTGAACGTGTTAAAACTATATATTTGGTTCATCCCGGCCATTGAACCGTAGAACAATTGTTCATTACAAAGCCCCTTTATTGTCTCTGACAGTATGAGGAACAGACCCAACATGACGATAATAGATGATATAAAGTATGATTAAATTTCTTTTTGGTTACAATTTAGTCACCACGGGATATAGATCTGGCTATATGTACACAATATACACGGTATGTTGCTACTTTGAAAAAGAATATTAGGCTTGTTTAAAATATATGAGGCATGCAAATAAATATAGATTCAAATATACCTGCCGGTTAAATTTCATTATACAATTGACATAACAATATGGCGGGTGTGCAGCAGACCATGACGACTAATTAAGGAACAATTATTGAAATGTTTTTATGCAATATAACAATAAAAGACTTGTTATTCAAAAAGCTTCATATGGACCTCATCAGAAGTCCATGAATATTATTATTGAATATTATTATTTTTCATTGTAATTAGCTTTCTGCGATTTGATTATTTTGTACCACATGACAGGTTATAAAAACTTGTTAAGTATGCTTCAATACTATGTTAAGCCTATGCTTTGCATTCGAATATTCCTGCCATTTTCTCGCTTTTTTCGGTTATCTCGCTTGTACTCGGACTTTCATTTAGTATTAAACGCAAACAATATGGTGTTCTCACGTTTCGCAAAAGTGGAGGGGAGAATCAAACTAAGATTTGGAGACATTGATGCGCCAAATAAAAAAACGACATTCAAATATTTTACATTAAAATGGGGGAGTAACATACACCGGGGAGGAGGTAACTATGGATACTTTTAGGTACAGGTCTGCGGACGGAGATTTCAAAACCTACCCTAACTCTGGAATAACAATAACTACAGTAAAACGTTTCAGAACATACTTAACATCAAAAAATTACTCTGAATTTAAATTAAAAATTTGGAAACATAGCATGGTAACTCAGTAAATCCATTATTTTATCGCACTAACCAGGAATAAGAATATTGACCTCGGACTTTCTTCTTGGTTGATGCGAAAAAATCAAGGATCGACCTAATCATTATGCTCTAATTATATATATTATCACCTTTTAAATAGTAAACCATTGTCCTTAAAATAATCTGGGACCATACTGGGACGGTTCCGAGTGCTCGACACACAGAGCAGCCAAGCGCCTCCCCGGGTGGCGGATAGGGGAGACCCTCTCGTTAGGAGGTTGTCAGGTCATGATACGGAAAGCCTGGCCGCGTACCATAGTTGGTAACGTGTTTGGAGAGTGCTACGCCCCTTGCACGATAAAGATCCCCTTTTTAGATTTCGAAAAAGAGTAGGCTAATTGTAGCCCCTACAAAAGGCTAAATTCTCCGACCCTACTTTTCCCGTGGCAGTCAAAATTGTGTTCCCTGTGTCCCATCCCACCCCTTTTTCAATTGATGTATTGTTTGTTAACTTGTTTCCGTCCTGAAATACTGGTCGCTGGACGTAAAGCAGACATCCAATCAATCAATCCTTAAAATTACATTTTACCTTTCAGAGCGAATCCACAATGCGAATTATGTGTTATTACAATCAATTATAACCTATTGGGCCTAGATGCCATATTTATTCACATCATCAAATGACCTAAAATTTTATAAAACGTTACTATGTACAAATAATACATGTAGCATTTTAGCCTACGTAATTAATAACTAAATTAACACATAATATTTGCATGACGATTAATACTGGGAGAAGTAACATGTATCTACAAATAGTACGTAATAAAGTATAACGATGCGGATACAAAATAGATATACGTGGTAAGTAACACTCTTAAAGCTTTTGGTTGATGATAAATATAAGCATTGTGACAAAAAACCTTATACTGAAGCAAACCATTCTCATGTTCACAAATTAACATGTCGTTAGAGGATTTTATGCCAGTCAATTAATGATTTTAAGAGATGAATGGTGATATGTACAATGTAGGTTTGTGATCACAAATAGCAAATGATATATCCATTATAAGTTAGTATGAAGTATAAAGGATTAAACACAGAGTATAAAATAAACAAACGAAAACAGTATGATATGTTTATATATTTCCTGATTAATGGATTGTCTTGTTTCTAATGACTTGTTGAGACCTGTCTATTGTCAGTAGAATGCAAGTCATCATACACAGGATTTATACCTGGTTGTGCAGCCTCGTAGATTTCCTCCCTGTAAAATTTAATTTTTAATATTTTGGTAAATTATTATGCAACCATTACTTATTATTAATACGGTTTAGTATACCTCGCTTATAAAAGTACATCAAAATGCAGAAATGTTGCACTTACTATTCTTATGAGATTGATGAAGAAAGGCAAGTGTAATGGTGGTCTCTTGTGATGGTCTCATTAACTTTTGTTTGCCGTGAATGCAGTGTTTTATGAGATATAATCGGGCAGGCGATTTATAGTTTAGGTTTCAGAGTGTTCAGTTACTCTAATTACTATAAGCATTTCATACATAGCGTTATGAAAAGTGATCATGGTCATATTTTGCAGAACTGTTTGATAGAAAAGCACAAACTTACTGTGAGCTCTTTTGCTGCTTACCTGAAAAGACCAACACATACCATGTTAATGCTAAAACAGTGATAACATAATCATAACTACAGTACTATATAAATATCACATTATAAATATAAAACATATAAGAACAAGCTGTTTAACTCAATTAAATAAAAAAAGCTTTTAATTGGCAGATATTACTGGGCTGATCTAAAATGTATCGATAGACGTGTTGCCGGTTATCAAATATGAGTTGTAGTACATTACACAGTGTACTAATTTTTCTTCAATTATAACTGCTTTATAAATAAACCGAGCTGCAAACATTTTTATAGCAATTAACATTTTACTAAATATTTAGAACTCACACATAACAGGAAATCGTCTTCTTGCTGTGGAAATGAGCACAAAACTAAGAACGGTCAGTATTACACATGATATTGCCACCCCGGCAACAACACCTGGTGAACAACAGCTTGATTCCTCCAGTTTTTCTTTGAAATCTGATAAAGTAAATATGCATGCAATCTGACTTTTCAATGACATAACTTATTTTACACGATTATATGTTTGACTAAATGTAATTTGCAGAATGTTTTACGTGCTTATTTATTATATGAATACACGCTGATTTTCGTTTAATTCTTATAATTCTTACAAAATTGTTTTTAGATATCTTTTTGTTTTCCCAACATAAAATTCAATTCTAAGGGACGCGTAGGAATATACACAACAAACCGAAGGCGAAGACGTGGTCGGTTTGGAGGGAACAACTGGCATTGACAACAGATATATTTTACTATTTGCCGAGAATATTATTACTAAAAACAAAGAAGACAGAACAACAAACAATTATTTCCCTGAATTCCGTATACTAATGTTCCTCATTGTACCGCGGTTTATATGTAAAGTCATGTGTGACGTCATATCGTTTCAAACGCAAAGTAAGCCTAGCTAGACGTTCTTTCTTTAATGCGAACAGGTGTCGATGGATTTATCAGTGAATGTGGAAGGAGCAAGGCAGAAACATGAAGTCGGTGGCAAAGCCGTGCATCTTGTTTAGTTCATTGATTTGTTGCGACTGAGAAAATTGAAGGTAGTTTTACCGTTACCTCTGACTATTGTGTGTATTTGAAATGATTTATTTAATTGAAATTACTAGAAACGCAAATTTTTAAGTATCGGTTATATATGTCTCACTCTTGCATTTCGTCCACACTTGATTTGGGTTATTTTACTTTGTTCATCAAAGTGAAAATGAATCCAAAGCAAGTGTACTGTTTTCTTTTATTCACTTCTCTAAAGAAATGATTCGGTAATAATAATATACAGCTGTTTCAAATAAATAACTTACGATTTAAGCGATACATCGCTCAAGATCGCAAAAATTCGAGTTTACTGGCTTAATTTATTGTCTGAAAAGTACACGACACATGGCCGCCATATTTGTTTACCTTTAGCAACAAAAATATAGTTCCCAAACAGTCGTTCATCAAAGTATGAACGGATCTGAGAATTACTGGTTTACGCTTTTTGACCAATCAAAAATGACTATAAAGGTAAATATATGTCAGATAAGATTTATTACAAAGTAATCTTTAGGATAAAGTCCATCAAGTGAAATTAATGCATTTTACAACGTAATTCACATCTTACATCTACATCATATAGCCCGTCAATACCTATGGTTATTCGCAGTCTGCATTGAACGTGAAACATTTTGTTTTACTACACACAAATCTATTAGGTGTATCATTATTTGTAACAACTTATAAATTGATTTGACATAACAAGACCTTGTAAATATTTACTTGATTCAATAGTATATTAATTATTTAGTTTATGCAAACTGAAAAATAAAATAATTTCAACCGGATCAAATTGTTGAAATTTTTATCGCGTATAAACTTAAATACTTTCCACTAGGTCAAAAGATGGAGAATATACATGATAAGACTTGTATGCTAGCGTGATTGCTTATCATACAACATTAGTCGGTCACATTATTCCTGACTTACCAAAACATGTTACCATTCCTGCATCATTGTAGTAACATTCATTACCTCCACATACGTAGGAACTGCAGGGACTGTCTATATATAAAAATATTTTTTATTTCAACTGACATACATCATAATAAGCTTTTGAGATTTTTGCTTTTGCTATTAAAATATATGAAGGACAATAGATCAAAAAGCGTAAGTAACTTCAATGTAAAATACTATTTTGAAAATTTGTCTTTTTCAATAATCGAACAGATAAAAGACTCAGAACAGCAGTTCTTTTTGTGTGTCGATAAACATTTTCATAACTGTAACATCATTTGCCGTCATTATAACTACATATTAACATTTTCCTTCACGCTGTTGTCAGAAACATAATGATAATATAAAAAAACAAACATGCCGAAAACCAATTGTTTTTGGTTTAACATAAAAATATATTTTTGTAAGTAAATATATTCTTATAATCATAATTGAAGCTTAACAACATGTTGCGAACTATTGTACATTCCTACAAGGTATGGTAATAACACTTTTAGCTCATCTCATATTTTAGTCACAGCTGGAAAGTAAAGCAAATGCATCGCTGACTACCTTGTAGGTTTATATGTTCATATTAATCTACGGTTCTAAATAACAACTTTAAATCTATATATGAAAGAAAATAATAAAAGTTTTAAACCCAGGTTTTTTTCACCATTGACAGAAAGGTATATTATTTTGATAATATTTTTAGATCGTCCTTATATATATATATATATATATTATATATATATATATATATATATATATATATATATAATATATATATATATATATATATATATATATGCAAACATGATGATACAGCATAAACAAAAATAATATACAAGTCATGAAGATTATGCAACGATACATATGAAGGTGTTTTTGTCAAAATTATAGACACAGACTGACCAACGAATGACCTTAGTCATTGAGTGTCAATATAAATAAATAACGAAAACAAGTCATAAAATATTGATCTTGAATTTTCTCTCTCCAACTGAACTTTAAACTTCTATATATTGCTTTGACCATCCGGAACCCGCGAACGAGCTTTCACTTGGTTTTGCTCAAATATTCCAACAAAATGTTATCAAAATTCCCAAGGTGACAAAGTCATTACGCCAGACTTATCAGTTGCGTTTAACTGTACATGCATAATAGTATTTTTCATTGGGAGATGGAATAATGTAATTCCAGTGGGATCGTGTAAATACACAATACAGGTAGTTCAAAATATTATATAAAGGGTCCAAAGAAAGCTACCAACCAGTACACAACCAGTACACCATATATCGTCATGTTTGTCCTAAATAAGTGTACTGTATATCTTATTTGTACGTGAAGTATCAGTTCTCATAATAAAAAATGCATGTTTGTAATGTTCAAAGAGAAATATTTATGAATAATACTATCAAATAAGAGTTATACTCTAGAATTTGTGTACACAATTCGAATTGCACATTTGCCTTTAAACAACATTTAACTGATATAGCTAAAATAATGCAGATCTATAATTAATATATTACTTTAATTTAAGACTTACTAACATGAATTTTATCAGAACTAATTCAAACGTATTCTTTTTACGTACTACTCGTTTTTAAAATTGTATATACCCTGACAAAAGTTGCCAGACCAGTTCCCATGACACGAGCAAACAGCATGACCACTTCCGTTTACTGTACATATACCATTGTTGTGACACGGATTTTTGTAGCATGGACTTACTGAAATAGTAATTGTATAAAACGTGTACAATAATTCCAAACTATAATATACAAGCAATCGTTTAAAGTGTAGATAGCATAGATGTGAGTTTTAACAATAATACATGTAGTGTAAAACATAAGTGAGGAATTTAAAACGTCCATCTAACATTTGTCGAAGCAAGAGTTATTAAAAATTATAAGAAAATTGTTTGGTATTAATCAGGATGAACAATGTTGAAAGCTAAAATTATGTAATGTACTTGTGCAAAGCGCTCCATTCCAATCACCAAGACAAGAACACCTTTTGTCCCCATAATTATCTTTATAACAGGTGCCACCATTCATACATCTATTTTCGCAGCACGATTTTTCTACAAAATTAACAGAAACTAATAAAAACCAAACGTTGATTCTTACGCTATGTTGTAAGAGTAGATATTAGATTGCAATATATAAATTTGAATTTTAAGTTCATATTAAGAAATTATTTCACTTCGCCTTTCTCATATCAGAAATATCTAGAGTTAGATCGCTAGCTTATATTTCTTCAATTAAAACCTTTGATTGTTTTGCTGTTATTACCACCTTGCCTTAGAGTAAATTAAGACCAGTCTAAAAGCAATTACACATAAAGACTTTGCTTCCTCATATTCCGTCAAATACATAGTTATAACGACAATACGTATTTTCCTACTAGAGAACACAAAAACATGTAATGCTACACGAAGGAACAAATTAATAGTACGCTATAATTCCTGATCGACAACATATATGAAACCTTCGGAGGATGTATTTGTCAGCAGGTAATCAAGCTTCCAGTAGGTACAAAATTGAGCTCCTTCCCAATTTGTTACTGTCTTCTAATAGAATGTATTTTCTTCAACTTACTAACGACAATAAGATAACAGAAGCTAGGTCCTTCAATTTTATATACCCTTTACGTCTTGAAATTAAAGAAAAACACTGACAGGGCTTGAGCTAAATCATTTCTAGACTTATTCCCGACTATGACGCCAATGGTAATCTCAGCACTATAATTGACGACAAACGAGACAATATTATTTTCAAAATTATAATTTTGTTCTCACTTATTCAGCAGTATCCCAGCTTTTTCTGCATACGGTGGCGAGTGGATAAAGTAGTTCGTCTACTATAAATCACGTTGTCTTTCAACACTGAGAATGCGTGTTCGAGTATCACTGCGGAATTGGTGGCGCTCGACTCCAATCTTAATTGACAAGAAATGTCAGTTTTCCAACCAAAGATCGCGGATTTCCTTCAATATATTTACTATATTTCATTTCTTTGTTGACAAATATTTTATTTCGTATAAAAATGTGCTTGTAGAAATTCAGTACATAGTGATTTTGCTGCGATTATCATTGGACACACCAATAACTAACTAGTGGTGTATGATACCCAACCTTTTACATCAACCCACCAACAAACACACTACAGTAATGGAAACGGGAGGTTTGGCGTGCCATAAAACGTAGTTAAAACCTAACATTCAGTTTGAAATGCCAATACCATGTCAGAACTATGCTGTAGTTGCTTATTTTTGGTAGGTAGATCTTGAGTTTGCGATTTCTTGGATTTTTCATTGCGGTTTGAGATTATGTAATTACGTTTATTAATTTTGTTAGATTTCCTTAAGGTATCATAACTAAAGAACATACCATGACAATTGCTAAAACTACATGCTTGCATGCTATAGAGGTATCTGTAATTGTAATCAATACAGGAAACAGTTGATGCAAACTTTCCTGTCGACCTTATCCATTCCCACAATCCTACGTTGTTACAATCGCAATACAGTTCGAGAGTCCTGTCACAATGTACACACGTGAATTTATTGTCTTTAATGTAATGTTCTAACGTTTACTATGCCGAAGAACACAACACCAGTTTATACATGTACACTTTTTGGCTACATTAACTGCAGTCGGATGAAAGAATTAAGTTATTGCCGATCATTACACATTTTATGTTTAAATACGTTTTAAAAGGGTAATTGTATTCGATAAACAGTCCAATCATAGCCGTTTTGGCGATAACTTAAGCTAAAGCACACAAACCACTGTTTGTACAATTAAATTTCTACAATTATGTTATCACCTTAATGGCAAACCGCATATTAACACATCAAGCTTTATAAATATTGTTCGTCGCTGTCATAATTAATAAAATTAGTCTGTTAATCTTTTGCATTGCAAATTATAAATCATAATAATAATGTTTCAGTAAGTTCCAGATAGTAGAAACCAGACGTGGAAGATCATATTTAGTGAAATACATAAATACCGTATACAACTGCTGCTGGAATGTTACAGCGTTCGAAACAGAAATGTTGAAGTCTTTCTTTAGTCGCCAATGATTTTGCAGACCAAGACGAGAAGCAGATTTTAATTGCAACCTAACCTATTATACTTACAAAACATACAGATTTGGTAGTTTCTGAAAAGTTCCATTTCGGATGACTGTAATATTATTCCCGTTAAGATACCTATAATATATTTATAGGTACAATTAATCAATATCACACTACCGTTTATGAAAAACATGATATCTTGTTCAATATTGTTTAGCGTTTCAATGGATCTTATAATTATATTAGAAAACATAGGGCGTTGGTATAGTTTTAAATTTAATTTTCTGTTGATTTCTTTACGTCACATTAAATCCTAAATTACATGCGCATAGTAAAATGACTATTTAATAATTGTCGCTAAAATTCGATGTCTTCCTATGACGGTACACGGTATGTTAATAAAAAGAAAACAAATATATTTATACAACTATGTACGTAATTATTTCCTTTGTCTTCAGTATAAATATAAGTTAGATACTCTAGTCACACTTTGTCATATGCATCAGATGCACATTAATTTAATTATAACGTTCTGTGACAACGTATGTTAAATATTATCGTTATATAGTTATTATATATAATGTGATAAATGCTTTTTGAAATCCTAAGATTCAGGTCGAGTGAACCTGCTTACATCTAATCAAAACTCATTGGTCATTATTTATATTAAGAGACAAAGGTTTAAACCGCTTGATTTTCATCTTGTTACTTACAAAAATTGTAGAGCTTTTAGGTTTATAAAAGCATTTTCTTCAAGTACCAATATGCTGTTGTTTTGTAGATTTCTATAAGAACAAATGTATATCGTTATTTGATTACATTTTTAATCGGTTGTAAATGAATATAATTAATGTGTCATTTTGTACAACAATTGATTTTATTTCATTTTATTTATAATTTTATTTTTATACAAATCGAATCATACAGATAGCGGACACACGAAAATTTTCTTCTTGATTAATAAAACAATTTCTGTCTTTGATATGCGGTGCGTTATTATTGTTTAAAAAAATTAGTACCTAGAGGATCGGTGAATATTAGATTTTCTCTGGTTGAGAAATCCATATAGCGACCTATATCTAAAGTCATTAATTGTATATAATACCTATGTGGAAAATTTAACCAAGGTCCAATCATTGACCAGTATTAAATCAACCACTTTCAATCCATATTAGAATGTGCAAATACTCAAATAGAGGTCATGAACGTTGGATACAAACAGAAATTACCGTTTCAATTACATGTGACTTATTGATTGTATATATGTTCGGCTACAGGCAAGAATATTAATTGTGTTGTAATGTGTTGAATATAAAATGTAACAGTTTTTAAGTCTTGGCATGTTCTGGAAAGCCCTCAGTTGTTTTCAAAAATGTTTGCTAGATTCATATAAAGATTTTATTTGCTGGCTGAATTGTTATTATAAATTTAGTAACGTATTGCTAACATAAAACGCGTATTATTTTACTGTGCATACAATTCTTATTGTTTTAGCTAATACATCATTAACTAAAATGATAAGAATTTTAGGCAATATATTGTGAAAATATAATTTTGTAAGGTATATGTCACAAACTTTGTTGTATGAATGATATGGTCAATATTAATTTCTGTATTGCAATTAGGTTATTATTAAAACTGGATTCTAATACCATTCTTATGCTGTTAAACCCATTTCTTTTAATGACACAACATGAAGATAAAACAGAAGTGTATATAGCCTTCACAGTTAAATAAGACATGTAATAAAGTGAAATATTGTATATGACATTTTCCAATCACATCATACTCAACCTATATATAATTTACTGCCACAAATTGAATGATATTTCGATAGTTATTTAAGTCTCATGCGATTTATTTACCTTTGAAACTGACGTATATTTTCTAGAAATAACCATAATTACATGAGTGATAACACAAGTTGGCATAAAATTATTTAGATGCAGTTTCTGGAAATACGTTTTATGCATGTTAGTGTTTAGTTACATTTTGCACGATTTATTTTGCGATAACGTATAGCGAAAAAACGCTCAGATACAAATATTAACTTTGCAGTGAAAAGATTATATATTTAAGTGTATTTAATACAATATATAAAAGTAGATAAATTATACCTCAAGTCTAAACATCGAAGTTGAAAATGAGAACTTACAGATAAATTAAGTTTGGTAAATTTCGGAAACTTCCAATTGGAACAACATCAATTTTGTTCTTATCGAGATATCTGAAATTCAAAATTAAATTGTATAAAACACAATTATATTTCACTTATAAAATTGGTATTATATGTCATTGAACCCGACATTGAAGTCTCGTTCGCTACCGTTTTAAAAGTACGACAACGTTTGATTAAAGACACACGAAAGAGTGAGGTATATCTCGACAAACTGTTTGCTCGGTATTTATATCTATATCTTGAAATTGACCACTCAGGTTGATTCAACACTAAATTATATGATATGCTAGTCCACTTCAATTACCCAAATATAAATGTCACCTTTATGAAACACTTGATATCTCCTATTTTTAGAAAGGTTCTTTGTTTATAAGTATGTTTCTTGCGCTTTTGATTGAAATGTTCGTTAGTTTTCTGTAATTATGCGCTTTGATTTGTTCGTTTGTTTACGCTTCTTTATTTTCTAATCTACATAACTGTATTTTGTACTTTGTAACGATAATTAAATGACCAATTGCCAACTGTAGACAAAACACGGATTTAAACAAAACTGTACTGATTTTATAAATACAACACGAATCTTAATTTATATTCAATATATTGCAGATGTGTCCTTCTTCCTAATTGTCGATTGCAACTTCTCTGTATACGTACAGATATCTGAGCGATGGTAAGTTCTGAAATGTTTCATTGTGGACTACAGATATATTATTTCCGGTTAGTATTCTGAAATTAAAAAAAAACATCATCACGGACAATCACGTCTCACTATTCGCAATATTTGTGTTATACTTTCAAAAGATAAAGACCGAGTGGTTAAGCTAGTTAGTCATCTACTATTGATCACGTGGTCTGTCAACAGTGAGATTGCGTGTTCGAGTCTCACTGATGGCAGGGTGTTCTCGACTCCAGTCTTATTCACAAGAATTGCCTGTTTTCCTTCCGTAGTTCGGCTGTTTTCTCCGGGTACTCCGGCTTCCTCTCTAATAGAAACTGAAACTGATATAGCTGAAAGATTGCATAAAAGTCGAAGCAAAACAAAGACACACGATACACATAAGAAACCAATAACTACACAAATCAAAAGTGATGAATCCGACTCCAAAAAAAAGGAGATGGATTAATATAAGCTGTTTCAGCTTGTTTCCAAATCCTGTTGTGTTATAATTTGTATTGTGATATGTTACATGTATATGCAATTGCAAAATTTTAAATAAAATATGTTTAAACTAAAAAAACTCAGGTGCTTAAGACAAGTTAACAATGCTTGCTTCTAATTAGACACCCGACGAGGTACTCGTTGCCATGTAAAAATCATTTACAGAAAGACGAAAATAACTTAATTGAGGGAGCATTTTAAAATTTCCACGGAAAAATATTGCCGTTTTAGACCACTTAGTACTAAATCCGTCAATTGGCTTACACACCTGGGTGTTTATATCCTGCCTTGTAGCACATCAATCATATAGATGATTTATTTGATGTTAATTTTAGACCTCACAGTATATATACTAGGTAGGTATCTGTTACCTTATCTCGGATTAACCTGTATTAACTTGCATAAATGTAATGCTGCTAAATTAAATGCCACCGTCCATAATTGCGTAAGATATTATACAGCATGGTAGTATTTAATATTGCATGAAGGTACCGTATTGTTAATTAAAATATAAGTTACTTGAGAATTAGCGTCATATATATTTTGAATAAAATAAAAATATTGCATGGATACTTCATTATTATCCAAACGGTAAAACATTTATGATATGCATTATGAGATACAGTACATTAGCGTGCTTTAATTTTCTTTTTATGTTAATATCTTTCCGGTTTTTAGGTTTGACATCTGTAAAGATTCATTCAATTTCGTTATAATACATTAAGTTGTAAAATACGTGATTTTATTTATGTTATTTATGTATACTTTATCAATTGTTATAATGTAATTAACTTTCACATTTCGTTTCTGTGTCCTTGTAACAAAGTTATCTTAAAAAAATAGAAATGTCAAGCTTTCAGATATTTTATGTGTAGATAAGAATTTTCCCTAAGCTTTAGTTTACTTAATTCCTGCACTATATACATGGAGTTTATTGTTGGGTTCTGAGTTACAAGTTTAACAGACAGTTTCCACTTCGCAAACGATACATGAATTACAGTGCAAAATTATTTGTTTTTTTTGTGTCGTTACAGTTTATGCATGTGTGTTTTTCCAAATCAAAATAGATTGTCTTTGTTTCCTCAGTAATCACATTTTAACAATTAAATGTTTGCAAATTTTAGTTTATTTTATCCGCCATAAGATTTCTTTTTTTGTAAAAATAAGAGGTTGTCTTAAAGCGATATACTATGGATATTAGTTCAATTGCAATACCTTTCAATACAATAAACGCGTTAATTATTTCCTGTAATTCAGTTATTGAATTCACACGACGGGTGTTGATGGCAAACACTAGATGCTAGCCTTGTTGTAGGACAGAATTTGTCATATATTTCATGATTGAACTTGGCTTTGAGATATATGGCAGGTATTTGACGTTTTCTGTTTCTTCAAATTTATATATACAATATGCAAACTATAAGAGCGTGTGATTGATGTTAACACTGGACAATAACAGTGCTTTAATAGATCCTACTATCGTTTCTATAAACGTTAGCTTTTTGTACACATTTGTATCAAAACCATGGAAACGTGTTATATTTGTTATGCAAACCAATAAAACGAAAAATCTTCAGCAGTTTTATCAATCTTTATTTATATTTAAATGACATCAAAATTATATTTATTTAGAAGGTACTGTATATCATGTTTGCAACTTAAAATTGTGATGCTATAGATATAGATTTTCTTTTACATTAATGAGATGGTGTTATGTCATCTCACTACACACTGGTTAAATTGTTAAGGTTAAATGAGGATGAATGTGAAAATCAGATGAATCTTATTAATTAAATTAAATTTAGATCATCAAATAGTCGTAAATATCATAAATACATTTTTAATGAAAATTCTACTCGAGTTGAATTAAATACACGATAAAGCATAGAATTTTTGGTTAGTAATGTTATGATTGTTTATCTTAAACATATTACTTACAATTGGTACAGAGCTGGTAGGTTTATAAAGGAACGCTCCCTTAGTACCGAAATGTTGTTGTTTTGTAGATCTCTATAATATTAAAAGTTAACAATAATTTGGGTATGCTTTAATGGTTTTGTCTTATACTTACAAATAATACATATTCATTTATTTTTGTCAGTAATCAAATAGGAGGCCAGTAGTAAATAACTACTTGTACAATGTAAATTCTGATGCATGAATGAGTTTGTTAAATTTATTAACTTTATTAAATAAACACAAAGTCATCACAGACACGGTCTTAAAATCGATATTGCTACAAAGGGAATAAATGAGATGGACAAAAATAAATAACCATTACAATTGCATTTTCTTCATTGAGTACATGAGTGTCCAGCCTTTCACCATATTGTGTGTAAAATTTAATGACAGTTCCAGTTTATATTTCAAAAAAAAAGATTTCAATATAATTTCGTTCAAAAATTTTTAAATAGGCATCGATTAAATAACCGTTTGATATTCTGTAAACATCTTTTGTACATATACTGCAATAGACATTCTACGAACATATACCTGAATCATTGCGCAAATTGGTATTGTCGTCATTTCGTTAAAGTTTAGGCATCTTAAGTTGTTAAAGAGAACAAGATAAATCGCTTTGATTTAGTAACCACAATTCTGATTTTTCAATTTCATGTTTTTCAGTTTAAGCTTAAATTCGCCTATTTGAAAGTGACTGAAGCTATAACATGTGCAGTAAAAAATCACAATCATAACATTTTCGTTTTTATACTGTAAAGACAAATATCTAATGTCATATGGTATAAATGCACATTCTTTGCTATAAGATATTACAAAAGGCGCTTGCTAGCCCTAGAAATGATTTTACTATACAAAGCAAATGCGTACGGCATCGATGGACCAAATCTCATTTCTTCTTTAGTGTTTGTGCGACGTTTTTACTTGAATGTGTCATTTTTGGGGTACGTAAATTTGCTTTGGAATATTTGCTGCTCTTCAATATTTTTTTCCAATTGTACAATAATGGGGTTTGGTTCATACGAGCTACAGAATGTTGTAAAAATTTTAAATTGGTCAATAATTTATTTGGGTTAACATCGTTTTCATAGAAGCTACGATCCTTGCTATAAGATTTCGTCAGTTTTGTTCCCGTTTTTTATCGCTGCTACGAAAAAATTTAAGATTATACTGAAACATTATTATCAACATAGAAATATTTATTTTTACAATATTATCAATTGCATCATTAACGGAATTCAAATTTGAGTGAATTCATCTGATTTCAATATGATACTTTTGTTTGGTTAATGGTTGATTGATTGTTTTATCAACGTCTAGGAATAAACACTAAACCTACTGTCTGGACAAACTTCCATGTAGGTTCAGTGTCTTAGCACGTGTATATGACATAAATACAATCTACACTATTTTAAAAAATTGTTCATAAAAGGCTTTCACTGCGTTTTATTAAAAAACCATCATAGCAAATGTATTTTTTAATTCTTCTCTATTATGAGTAAATATCAGTGTAAATGATTCCCAGTTTTGTTAATATTTATATTTTTGCGCAATGACACCGGTTTTGTTTGTTCATACAGTTCAGGTTATAACATGTATAAGGAAAAACATAATTTAATTTTTGACAATATAAGTTGAATAAACTTCAATTAAAGATTTAACTAAGGATGACAAGTGGGACTTCTTCTAGACGGGTATAAAATCATTACATTTACATTGACACAAAAAGTAAGTTCACGAACAAACAGATATATCAAGAGTAAATATCGTACTGTTCTTGCAGTATTTCAGTCATAATAATGGTAATAATGTAAAAGCATGATGCTGAACTAACATATCTATAATTTTAAAAATATTTTGACCTACACATAAGTACTTACAGATAATACAAGTTTGGTAGATTCTGAAAATTTTTAGTTGGGATATCAGTTATTTTATTTCCCTCAAGATATCTAAAACAAAAGTGTATAAATTTAACTTAATTTAAGAACCACTTGGACACATATCCATATATAAATTTGGCATTTATTTGATTGTTGTTTAAAGTCATCCACTTTTGATTCATTTGTATTCTTTCGAAACTTAATTTTCAAAAAGATCTTTTAAAGATAACCTACAGACATATTTATGTGGGATTTTGACGCCAGTGAATGTTATCAGAATTTTTTCTATATCAAGTCAGCAGACATATAGATCTATATATTATATCTTATATTTTGTCTCATATCTTCTCTTTGACGAAGGGGTAGTCCTTCCTTGTATATGCTAAAATCCACTTTAGCCACGGATAATTCGATCGAAATTAGTCCTGGGTCCTTAAAGGAGAATAAACACATGTCTTATGAAGACGATATATTAGGCAGTGGTACATGCATATCTGTGCTCTGCAATTACTTGGCTTAGTCAGCTGAAATAGTTTTTACTATCCATTTTGGTTCTCTTCTGGTACTCCGGCTTCCTCCCCCAATAAAAACTGGACGCCATGAAATAGCTGAAAAATTGCTGAAAGTGGCGTTAAAACACCATTCAAACAAACAAAAAAAACTATCCATTTTAATTTAAGAACAAAAATAGTAACGAAACCGACCAAAACAATAGTCCAGAGACGATTACAATTCCCGTACCAATTCAAACATTTATAACTAAGACGAAAAAAAAAAGAAAGAAAGTAAGTAAAACAAACCCAATTAAAACATGGATACACTCATGTGTTCCGACCAAGTTAACAGTACTTGCCTCTAATTGACCACCATTCGAATCACTCATCAAATCCAGTAAAAAGTCAAATCCAAAAAAGAAAATAATACTAATTCGCTACATTTCTGTCTTTTGGGAGCAGTTATTAATATTTGCTTCATAAAAATGCGGTACAACATATGCAAAACAAATGAAGCATTCAGAAAGACCAAAGACCATTGCAAGACAAATATAAAATAAGAAGAAATCACGAACTGTAAAAGATATCTATAGTGTAATCGGATGTTCGTGAACAGTAAAAATTTCAACGTCAATAATATATAAAGGTTTACTTCACTTTGCTACAAGGACAGACACAGCTACAATTAGGTACGTTTAGTACAGATCAAGTGTTTATAACTTACTTTACAGTTGTCGGAAAAAATCGTAATATCGACCATATCATTTCCTTACTTTATATACAAGTTCATCTTAAGCGAAGCCTTGGTAAAGAACATTTTATAAAAACAAAGTCCGTGTCTGTTGAAAAACATCAATAGATTAAGGTGCCAATTAAGATATGCACCTACCCTTTAACAATAATGAATTAAAATGTTCTTGGGTAAACGCCGTAGATCATAAATGTCCTTGAATGTCAATTTTAAAATATAAAATCGAAGAATATTTGCCTCTTTTAATGGGAATGATTTTTTTATACTATATTTACAACATACAATATTCAACGTTAAAGTTCACTTAATTTACATTTACAATGAACATTTTTACATAGTAAAATGGACTGACTGTTCTCATTTTTTGCTTTACTTGGTGAGGTGGGCATTTGTGTTTTTCCGTAGAAAGGCCAACTGTCTGTCGGAATATACACCCTCCCTATTTAAAATAATTAATAAGCCATGATATGATTGTTACCAAAAAGGGAACACCAACAAATCTGTTAAAACAAAGACAATCCACAAACAGAACTACAAGAAACTGTGAAACTTAGAACTGAAAACAAAAAAAATAGCAATGTTCCTGACTTGGTAGATGTCTTTCAAAAGAAATGGCGGGTTATATAAGGTTTTATGGCAGGCAAACCACCCGGTTTTATTACTGTTATTTGTGAATTGGTGTTTTGGTAGAAATGGTTCGGTATTATACACCAATAGACAGTAATAAGTATATCTAATGATCATCGCATTACAATCACTATGTACTAAATTTAACAACTGCGAACACTATTTAATATGATTTGTGAAACGAGAATATTTCTCAACATGGAAATTGTATCTATAGTGAAACTTATTAAAGGCGTGGACGAATCTATTTTTTGTAACGTCGGTTTTTAAGTCTATCCCGAAGAAATTAGTGATGTATACAAAATTCGGAATACACACTGCAATATCTTGCATACCTGATCAATAGATAAATACAGACACTGCATACAGGAGAAGCTGGCGTATTGCTGTATAAGTGAGGGAAATTTATAATTTTGAAATTAAAAATCTCTTTTGTCAGAAATTCTTGTACTGATATGAACATCGGCGTCATAAGTTTTCATTAATTTCCAGTTCAGAAGATATATAAAAGGAAGCCACTCAGCAAAGTGGGTGTTGATAATTGAAAGGAATTCATCAATAATCTATGAATAAAATTAAACTAGTTTCTGCTATCATTTTGTCTTAATAAGACGTTAAGGAAATTCAAATTGCGTTTCATAAGAATATAGGAACAAATCGGCAAGACGTGGGCACAGTTTGAACTCATTGAAATTCTTATTGTCTGCTGAAAACCATATCCTCCAAAAGTTACAAAGATGTTATTGATCAATAATTCTAGCATAGTATAAACCTGTCCATGTTGATTTTTAAAACGGGACTTTCGTTTATTATGAAGCAATGTGGTATAAAGAGTTGAACAATCAATGGTTCTATGAGATGAAATGCCAGAAATCGATCTTGATTCTAAGGTATCGGCACATATGACTGATAGTTCTTTGTGAATAAGCAGATCACAGTATTTTTGTCATTCTTTCACTTTAGACAATATCTTAGTCAAGTCAAAATAACAACTCTTTGATATAGCAGATAGATGAGTCAGCTACTATGTACTTTCCTAGTAAGGATTGTTAAAAACCAAGACAAGTATGGTAATCTTCAGACTCGTTGTTGTAATCAATTTTCAAAGAAGCTATGAAGATCTTATGGATAGCCAAAATGTCATCTTTGTAAAATGTGGCACGTTTGTATGTGGAATTTACAAATGTTTCCTTGATGTCTAGGCATTCGTAGTAAATTACACGGACAACAATTATAGAATCGATGTACTTCTTCTCTGTAAACGAATTTAGGTCAATGATTATTGCAATGTCTAAGATTCTAAATGTCACTTTTTACCAAAGACATTATTGTTCTTACCCAGCTAGACAATGCATCTAGTTCTGGGTCTTGTTTCCTTTCTATCTACATCCACTCTCGGCTTAGTCTTCGACTGCAATCTTAATAATTTTTTATCTTAAATTCCAGTCTACTGGTTCAGGTTCACTAAATTAAGGACCACAAGAAATAACGTTTTCTAAGATTCTCGTGGTTAATGGTGTGGAGATAATATGTATTTGACAGGACCAGAGGGATTGTGCATGATGAATGGAGGAATAGAATTCAATAGATTTGAATTTTTCTTTATATTTATAAAGACGTGCGATTTGTAGGGCTCCTTATTAGAGAAGCTTACTATGGAAAAAATAAATGCCGACAGATAGTCAATGTTTTAATGTTAACCAGAAAGTATTTAATCATTTGCCTAAAAACACAATCTTATAAATAAAATTTGCATCCAACCGGGATTTGTTTCTTTTATACACAGGCAACACGTTTTGAAGCGTGTAATGTAATAAAGGAATATTACTTGATTTCTAACGATGCATGATTTATTATTTATTCAGCCATGAATATACCAGCGACTTTGTGTTCACGTATTTTCTCAATGAGAACGAATCTTAAACATAGAATATGAGTAAAAAGTTATAAACAACTGACTGATTGTTATGAGAAATATATATCGCAAGGCATTTACATGTTAAATAGCAGCTGACAAAATGGAGGAATTTTAAAATGCATGTCTATAGTTTATAACACGCTTTGTAACACACACACAATATTTTTAGTGATTAGACTCATTTACGGTGGATAAAAAAAGGAATAACAACATTAAACAATATAACATTAGACATTAAAAAAAACCAATAATCATTTCTAAATTGGATGCAGATAAACTGAAAAGTTGATTCGACATAATGCGTTCAATATCGCCATTAGAAATACTAATGTTTTGCAATTATGTATTTCTCCTACATGATAGTCGACCAAAGTGATGTGCCCTTTTAAAATTTTGAAATACTTTTTATGCAAATTTATGCACAATGGTTATAACGTAATGAATATTACATTTTTTGTAATCATTAGTTTTGGGGGACAATAGAGAAACGTGATATATCTCCATTATATTACTTACAAATATCCCAGAGTGGGAATGTTGAATACATTTTCATCTGTAAACGCAATTGTATTGTTTCTTAGGTATCTACAAAAGGGTTAATTGTATGTTTCTTTAAAATGTAGCACAAGAAGTGAAATTGTTGTACCTCATTCGCGTTGTTTCAAACAGATAAATAATAGTTCGTTTCATTTCGTTGCTATTATGTCTTCAATTAATCACCATTATTTTTAGCCGTGCGGAAATACAGTAGCAGCTGACAAAATGGACGAATGTTTAAATGCATGCCTATAGTTCATAACACGCTTTGTAACACACAGTCAATATTTTTAGTGATTAGAATCATTTATGGTGAATAAAAAAGGAATAACATTGAGTTATAATTAAATAGAATTCAATCCTTTCTCCAAAAAGTAGATTTGAAACAAGAATATTCATCTCATTCAATGTGATCTATACCATTTTAGTGCTAATTTATTTGTGGTAAAAGCGACATGTACCCCATCCGTTGTTTCCTCAAATGATTGTCGAACTTTACATTATTTTGTCTCAAAACACAAATTAACTTGCAGCAAATGTATTTACAGATCAACTTTAATAAATCAGAATAAAACAAACTGAATACTTACAACTGATAAAGTCGAGGCATGTTCTTAAAAGCCCCGAATTGGATGACTGAAATGTTGCAGTTATCTAGGTTCCTATTATGTAACATAAGGAAATAGTGTTTCAGTACATTGTTTTATCTAAGAAGATGATTTTTAAGTGGATAAAATTGTTGTTTTACAAACGTTGTTTACTGTTGTACTGAAAACTAGGTTTTTATCAAAGTAATTAGGTCTTTAGACAACATAATAGTTTTAAGATAATTAGAAAACAATAACCCACAATAACTGATTTTTGGATTTATGCTTATCGGCCAGCGAGTCAGTTTTTCAGCTCTATTCAGAAACACATTAACAAACATAAAATGAGTTCTAAAAATGGGATGGACAAAAATTAAGAATGGCACTTAAAAGTTTTGAATGTTCGGTCAAACAGAAAATTAGGCATTTTGTTACGGAAACAATCTACCCAACTTGCAATGACGTGCGTACATAATATCTTTTGATGGCATGCTATATTCACAGATCTAGATATTTTATTCATTTTTTGCCCAAACGAAATAATGATTAAGATTTCAAAATAACATTATTTATAATAATACTAAATTTTAGATCATCGCATTGTCGTCTCAAAAGTCATTAATGCTTTTTACTGACAATCTTGATCGTGTTCAATTGAAAACATTATACATGATAGTATTTCTTAGTTAAGAAAGTTACCATTTTTTGTCTTAATCATATTACTTAGAGATACTGCAGAGCTGGTAGGTTTATAATGGGACGCGTCTCTAGTACCGAAATGTTATTTTGTAGATCTCTATAAGAGTAAAGTAAAATCTAATTTGTGTAAACTTTATATCGCTCAAATGGACAACTGCAATTTAAAATGTATGTAGAAAATTGAATGTCTTCTTTAAATAATAAAAATACATGATCTTGTCTTATTCTAATTATTAAACTATACCTATTCATGTATTGTGTTTTTGTGTTTGTTTTAACGCACAGACATACCTTAAATAAACAAAAAGTCAACACATACGCGGTCTTTAAAACGATACTTATACAAATGGAATAAATCAGACGGACCAATGAAAATAACAATTACAAATATTGCAAGATGTCGTCGTCATTTCGTTACAGTTATAAAGAAAAAGATAAATTGCTTTCTTGAATTAATAACGACGATTTGGACTTTTAAATTTTATGTTATAAGCTTCAGTTTAATTTAACCTTTTTGATTGTGATGAAAGATACATGTATAAAATGTGCAATAAAACTATCGCAATATTCACATTTTGGTTTTTCACTCTATTAAGACAAAAATTTAAGGTCCTAACGTTCGAATGAATATTGGCTTCTTGGAATATTATAACAGACGTGTTCTAGTCCTTGATATTATATTTTTAAATTCGCAACACAAACACAGGAAATGCTTACCGCATCGATGGACGAAGCCTTATTCCTTCTATGGAGTTTGTGAGATGTGGATCCCCAAAAATGTCATTTTGGGCGTACATAAATTTGCTTTGTATACTGTTGCTACTCTTCAATTATTATTTTTGCCTCCTCAGTTTACAATAAAGAGGTTTGGTTCATACGAACTTCAGATGGTTGTGGAAATATGGTCAAGGAATTAATTTTTCAACTTCGGTTTAATAGAAGATAGGATCGTTGCCATAAGAGTTCGTTAGTTTTCCGTCTGTTCTTTAATTCTTCTATCACTGCTTTTAGAACGTGAATGATTTTTCAGAACATTATTTTCACATAAATATATATGTTAGTGACAAATATATCATTAACTAATTTCAAAATTCATAAACACATTTGATTTTAAGGTTTATTGATTGTTGATTAAAGTCCAGCAAACAACCTAAACCAACCGTCAACTATTGTTTTCTAGGTTAGGCCCGGCGTTTTAGCTTGTATGTTACCGAATACAATCTACCCTCCCGTTTTTCAAGGTTCCTCATAAAAGTTATTCATACTGCATCTTATTACAAAATCATCAAAGCATGCTTGTGTCATTAACCACTGTTTTTTAATTTAAGGTTACCCAACTGTTAGCAATTTTATCTCGTTGATTTTGTTTATAGCTATAAAAGCACTGTTGAAACATGCCTGAATTCAAAATATCCCCAGAGTAAACATCTTAATGTTTTTGCAGCATATCGCAATAGTGTCCATAACAGGAAAGCGGGAAGCTGAGCAAACAGATTTATGTTCTTTTGATACTAGGACTTACAAATAATAGAGGTTTGGTAGATTTTCATTTGGGACCTCAGATATTTGATTTCCTCCAAGATCTCTAAAATAAAAAAACATAAATTTAAACGAGATTTATGAACAACTTTGAAACATATACATAGATAATAAACTTTACATTACTTCTAGTAACTTGTTGTTTAAAACCATCAAGTTTTAATTCCTTTTTATACTTCCAATATCTGGTCTATAACGGTACTTCCGGTACCCAAGACAAGAGACCCATATCCAGTCCGGGTTCAAGAATGCATACATGAGAACAAAACAGAAAGCGAGTTACCTAATCAAAGTAAAACCATTCTATCAAGTGCCTAGGACGAGTAAACAGTACCTGTGTCTAATTCCACGAAAAAATCAAAGCCAGAAAGAGATAAGAAATGCGAACTAGATACCTTGCTATACAATCTTTGAGTAAAAGTATTGAATATGCAAAATACGTAACAAAATATGCAAGACCAAACAAATTAGTCAAGCTAGGAGTCATAATGCAAAGGACATATCAAAGACATATATATAAAGTAAAGAAATCCGGAAAATAATTATAATTTAAGATGTTCGTGAACAGTAAGCATTCAACGTCGTTAAGTGCATTAGTTGCCTATTTTACTTCGTATATAGGTTAACTGTTTTGTTACATGGACATACACTGCTAAAATGTGGAAGGTGGAAAATAGGACGAAGTTTAACTCTTCATAGGAATTAGTTTATCTCTTTTAAGCTCTGTATGATATATACGAGGAAAAAGTCACAATCTAAAACTAAATTTTAATATGTGGTTTAATTATCATAAAATCTAAAATTGGTGGACCATGCTTCTTCTTGCCTTTAAATTAATTTGGCGGAAAGAAGAAATGAGAAGTGTCTGTTGGAAAATGCACTCTCTGTATTTACAATAAATGAATTACGACGACGTAAAAGATGATTCTAAATCTAATACTAAATATACTGAAGACCAAATCTGTCATATATTAGATTTTCTGATTTGCAACATATTCGTAATGTTTGGAGGACATGTTTTTCAACAGACTGTTGTTATTTCAATGGGTACGAAGTGTGCTCCTCTCCTCACCGACCTGTTTTTGTACACGTATGAGGCTGAGTTCCTAGAAGGCCTGCTGAAGACGATAGAAAAGACACTGGCCCAGACCTTTTAGTTTCACATTCCGGTATATTGATGATGTTTTGTCCCTCAATAATGCTTAATTTTGTGACTATTTACATTCAATTTACTTAAGCGAGCTTGAAATTAAAGACACCACCAATACACTCTGGCCAGAATATTAATTAGACCTACTTCAAGAAATAGACTCACGAAAACTACAAACTAGACTCTACGACAAACTTGATGACTTCCAGTTCATCGACAAAAACATTCCATCAGCTCCAGCGTATGGTGTGTACATTTCACAACTTTTACGTTATTCTAGATCCTGCGATCGGTATTGCGATATTCTAGACAGATCACTGCTGTTGACAGCTAAACTACTCAAAAAAGGGTTTGTTGCTCCTAGGTTGACGTTATCTCTCCAGAAGTTCGATGGTCGTCACCATGACGTAATCTATCGTTATGGGAAATCATTGTCTCCAATACGACCTGAGTTATAGGTAGTGATTCCTTTTCCTGGATTTGACTTTTCCCTAGACATGACAATGAGTAACTCGAAGGGTGTCTAATTAGAGGCAGGCACTGCTTACTCGTCCAGAGCAGCTGACTGAACCCATGGTTTTACTGCGTTCGGATGACTCTCTTTCAGTTTTCTGTGTTATTGGTTTTTGTGTTGCGTTTGTCTATATCCTAATTTGTAACTGTCCGTGTACTTTTGGCACTTCTTGTTCGGTTGGTTTTCTTTGCTGTTTTTCTTAACAAACATAAGCGATGTTTAGGACCCTTTATTGTAGAAGTATTTATTAACAATAACTGCATTGCCTGCAGATCGTCAGTCTGAACGAAAAAGTATTAATAAACTGTTTTAAATCACAGCTTAGAAATGAAAATGTTCATTTAGCCTGCATTTATACGCAGGCAACTGGTTTTTAATTATTAAGGATTATTAACTGTATTTCGAAAAATAGATTATTACTTTCATGATATGTAATGCAGGCAACAATTGGTACAACGACACGACTTTGCCTTAACATATATTCTAGATTAGAAAGAATTTACACATAGAATAAGCATAGTTGCTATAAAAGAACTGATTGACTTCTTCTATGCTTCACCCTTAGACCTAACCAATAAGTACTTCTTCAATGAAAAGTTTATTTGAAAGAATGCGTTAAACCATTGTAAAAACTATTCTTTGCTTTACTGTATTCCGCCTAGTAGTTTTATAATAATAATCCATTATTGTGATCAAATGTCTTTTAAATCTTGAAAAATCTAACTAAAACGAACTGCATATTATACGTGTAATTATAAGATTATGTATTGTGCATTTCTTGTCATCATTAGTTATTGTTGGAGACAAAAGTAGGAGCAAGGTATATCATCATTATGTTTACTTACAAATATTGAAGAGCTGGAAGGTTAAAGACATTTTCTTCTGTCAACGTAATCTTATTGTTTCGTAGGTATCTGTAAATTGTATGTTGTATCATTTAATCGACGATAAAAGAACATTTTATTTGAGAAATGTAGAACAAAAAGTGAAATTGCTGTTCTTCATTAGTATTGCTTCAAACAAATAAGAAATATTCGTTTCATTTTTTTTGCTATTATATCTTTGACTTATCACCATAATTTGTGGCCGCGCGGTAGCAGCTGACAAAGTTGACATACGTGTAGAGAATGCAAATTCAATTAAATGCAGGACTTTGGATTGTAACACAGTTTGTAACACACACTGTATATTTTGAATGTTTTAACACAGACACGGTCTTCAATTGACATTGTTAAATATGATTAAACATATTAAGGAAAAAGGTATAATAACATATGCTTACAATTATTTATAATTTAAGTCTTTCGCTTATGAATAAATTTCAAACAAGAATATCAATTTAATTCAATGACTTAAATATACTTTTAGTTGAAATATTTTGAGGTTCATTTATCTTACGTTGTTTGTTAAGTGTAAATGCGGAACTTTACTATATTTACTGTATTTACAGATAAAATTCACTTCAATAAATCAGAATTTAAAACACAAATACTTACAATTGATTAAGTCTTGACATATTGCTAAAAGCCCCGGATTGGATTACTGAAATGTGGCAGCTATCTAAGTTCCTATAACGAAGCATAAGTAAAAAATGTTTCATAACATTTTACCTTGAACGATGATTGCTTAACGCATACAATTATTTTTTACATTAGTACTGAAACCTAGTATCTACAAAATAAGAATGTATTTAAAAAACAAACATAAATATTGTTCTCGGTTTGAGATAATTTTCAATCATAATAACATAATTAGTTATTAAAGGGATAAAAAATTTGCATTAAGTGTTTTTTGGAAGACAGTTTTACATTTTTTTAATGACTAAAATGACTGAATGGTTGTTTAGCGTATGGCGAGCCAGTATTTCAGGTATTTTCAGGATCAGAACAAATTAACATTAAATCGATTCGAAAAATGTGATAGACAACTGAGCCGAAAATTTAGAATGCCATTAACAAGTATTGTGTTGAGCAAGGACAGACACTTTAGTCTTTGTAGCAAAAACAACCTATCAAACTTGTGAATTGGCCACATATTATGCACAAGCATAAATATTTTTACTATCAATATGTTTTGTTTATGTTTAACTTGAAAGGGCAAAATTCGTTTTCTCTTTAGAATACTGCTGCGTTTGATACATTTTATTTTTTCAAAGTATGTGTCGAAAAGTACTATGTTATTTGTATCATAACACGGTCAAGTAAATATATCATTAAATTTATTGATCTCTTGATCATACAATTTGAATTAAGTTATTTTTAAATTTGGAAGATAAACGATAAAGTGTTGTTTTGATTCTTGCTTTTCAATACAGAACTTCAAACAGATACTATAAATCATATCATTTTATTCAACATCATACTTTATCTATTAAAATTATATATTGCTTTAAAGTTCTCTTCTATAGATAAGGAATGGTTGCATATAGACTTTATATATCATCAGAAAAATCCTTAATATGTTATATATGAGAAAGTTTTGCCTTTTATGTAATATTTAAAAGGTACAAGATCTAAACTAATTGTGTTTTTAATTATATTTATAAAGTTTTCATAAACTGCGCTGGGCACATTTTTATCCAATTATTACTTTTTGTCAGTATTTGCTCATTTAGTTCTGACTCTATGTTGAAAAGTGTTATTTCTCTCCAATTTATTACACATGCGTTCATATTGCAAAAAATATTATATGTGATATTATGCTACAATCATTATTAAGCGTCGACAATACATTTGTTTTAATTCTGCAGTCTTTACAGAATAACGAAAGATCAATGGCACAAGTGGGTTGACTACGTCATTGACGCACATGATTGACAATTTTTAAAATAATATATATTTGACATGCTATATAGATATAGAAGTTATTGTGGAAAAATCATCTTAAAGATCTTACATCATCACAAATATTATAGTGGCTACAAAAACACAATCGCGAAACTTATTTAATAGACTGTGGTTCATTCATTGCTGAATTATTAGTTAAAATGCATTTACCATAACATGTTTTGATCGCTCAAATTGTTACTTACAGCTGATACAGGTTTGATAGATTCTGAAATGTCTCATTCCGGACCACATATATCCTATTTTCATTAAGGGACCTGCAAAGATATGAATGTATGCTAGAAAACTAACTAAGGCCCCCTATCAAAATTATGCTTTCATAACTTGCAATGTGTTTAAAATCTGGTGTTTAATGTAAATAAATCTAGCTTCACTTTTGCATTTTCAATGCCTTAAATCAGGACAGTTCCGTTCGCTGCTGTCGAATTTGAGTTTTGCATAGTGTGATCAAATTTAAAACATTTGATTGTATAAACTACTCAGAATTTGTGCCAATATTTGATATCAGACACTATCGTATTTAATGTCAATAAAAATAAGTTGTTCAATCATTTTAAATAATATTCTTATTGATCGTTATCATATACACGTTAAAATGATATTATTATTAATATACAATGTAATATGTATAAAATAATTTTTGTCTAAATCGGAATTTGTAATTATCCCTTTACTATCGGCTGTTGTTGTTCGGTCGGTTTCCCATTTTCTTATTATTTTCAATTTTATATCATTTGCAATTTTTTTTAATGAATTCACCGTTTCTTTGCGATTTAATTTTAAAACGATTTCAGTAAAAATAGTTATACAATAATTATTTTTTTTCTGAATATTTATCAATTAATATATTAAATGTTATTTCAGACACTGCAAATGTGTTATTTGTTCTTCTGGACTAGTTACAAAATCATAAGGTCCTATAAACTTCACAGCACCAAAAACAGTTAACATAACTTTCTTAAATATGTAAAGTTGCGACTGGTACAAAGTAATCATTACATGGAAACAGTAATTAAATTATCTATATTACTTTTGTCTCCGATATAAAGGAGTTTCCAGTATTGACCATCTACACTTCATAGTTCATCCAATAGAACTACAAAAATCCCATATGGGCAATATTTCTAAGTACATTATTTTGCAATCGTGACGAGATGACGAATGGTTGTTTTAGTGGATTTTGATAGAGCAGCACTATTATATAAACTAAAATGTCGTAACAGTTTATACACGTTTTGTGCATTCATTAGTAGTGCTTTATTCATTTCAAAAATAAGAAAAAATAGGTAATTGAGAGTTGATCGTTTGTCTTGTGTTGACAAATCTGTGTACTTACAGAGTACTTATCGTGTTTGGTAGGTTCTGAAATGTTCCAGTTTGGGTGGCAAATACATGTATGTTATTTCTGTTAAGTATTCTGCAATACAAATCATGGATCATGATTATCATTTTGGAAATGACAAACATATGGAGCTTGCAAGATTTTGAACATGTACAGGCATCGTAGACATCGTTCATAATAAATGTGCACTACTATTTATATAATAAAGTATACTATAATTTTAAAAATAGGTGTTACGGCAACTAATATACAAAATAATATATGCAAAAATCTAAATTTTGTCTTGCATAGGTTAAGACATTTTGCGAACCGCTTTTCTCAAACACGTTGAATTTTCAGACGATTGACAGAGACGGTTCTGAATCCGACGCACTCTAATTAAAATAAGATTAAATATGTTAAATGTTATTATTTTATACAATAGTGTCTAACACAATACATCAATAAGTAAAGGCGTCCTTTTAAGAAGTATTAACAAAGATAGCATTCTCCTTTTAAATAAATTAATGACATTAAGATTATTCACTTTACTATATGCCAGTCGATTTTACAAATCAAGACTAATCTGTTAAATTATTCTGTGTAGAAAATGAAACCGTATATTGAATTTTTTCAGGTAACTTACAAAGTTTGCAGAGCTGTCGTATTTATAAAGGCTAGTTTCTCAAGATCCGAAATGTTGTTGTTTTCTAGGGTTCTGTAACAATTAAGTGAATTGCAATTCATGTACATTTCAAATGCTAAAACATGGATATGAGGAGTATATAAATTAGAACTACAAAATCAGAATTAGGACATTGAAAAAGTATAGAAAAATGGAATATGTAAATCTTATTCTTATTAGAATTTTCGTTTTATGGCAACATTGTTATCGCTGTTTGGTAAATATAACATTCAATATGAGGAATAATTCCCGGAATATGCAATGATGATGCTGCTTTATAAAAAATGTATACGTATAACGCATTCGGCGTATATAAAATGAGCACATTTCTAATAAAAATGCGCAATTTGAACATTAAAGTTGCAGTAATGATGTCGACATGGAATTGCGTGTGTTGAACACCTATGTCAGTTTAATAAAAATAAAGTTTTACACCTACGGTCCTTGTAACGTATGAGTGAATGAACACACGATAATAATACAATATTAAAAAAATTTGCGGATGATATATGAATTCTATAGACACTTTATAAGAGCGCTGTAGGCACGATACATGAAACTATATACGATATGCGATGGAATCATTAATAAAGCGTTTATTGTTTTGATACATCTTACACCGTAATGTTCAACGTTTTATTTATTGATGGCTTAAGGAATATTGTTTCGTAACGTTAATATTGAATTCATGTACTGGTATTAATAGGATAAAAATGTGTATATGTATAGATTTATCTGATGACGAACGACAATACTACGCGAACATTTTTGCGTTCATAAATAACGATTTATTTTTAATTAAAAATAATACACCCACCAGTAAAAACTGGACGACATTACATAGCTGAAAAACTGTTGAAAGTGGCGTTAAACATAATTCAAGCCAAACAACAATGAAATTCATACATCTAGATAACTTGTCTACATTTCTACACAATGTTTCATGTTCATTCATATATGTACAGTTGCAAAAAACTGTCAACGTTGAACAATCATGTTAAACATGCATAAAAGGCCAATTATATAATGTATATAAAATCTTTATTGTAAGCAAGAACGTTTCCTGAGCAGGACAGTACTACAACTTTATAAATCCCGTCGTTACTTCTATTTAATGTGTTTGTCATTTACAAATAATAAATTAAATATTGCTGCGGTTTTCTACGCAATATTTATATTATTAATCGATATCTGTCGCTGTATGCGTGTCCGAACACAAGTCTGTTTTATGCTGATGTTTGTTTGATACAACAAAATCTTATTTGACTATCATTTAATATGTTTTGTCTGTTAGCATTTTTGTTATTTAACTAAAGTGGCCGATAACATTAATGACGCTCTGTTGCATTAAACAGGTTCATTTATTTTTGTTTACAGCATAAAAACTGTTTTATTTTACAGTATCAACCATTATAATCGAGTAAGTAAACTTTCGCGGCGGTTTTTCTTCAATTGGCTGATTCGCGGATACCAACTTTCGCGACATTGACATCATTGAAAAAAATATATATATTCGGGGATCTTCTGATCATTGTATAGAAAAAGGGCACAACATAAATTGAGTTGATGTTGTTGTCTTTTGTATTTTTTCGATCGTCTCTTGCAGTGGAATGATTCACGTTAGCATAAATTTAAGTACATGCAGGTTTGGTTTTGCTTACTAAACATATTAAATTTATTGAAAAGGAAATAGAAACAAATTTTCAACAATTGTGTTTGAATAAACAAATTGTACTTATGCACTCTTTGAATAGAATAATTTTGAAGCAATAATTTTTACGGGAGTAGAAATAGCACCTATCAAGTCCCCTAAGTCATGCCTGTATGTGAATAAAATTAAAATTAATTAATGATTGATTGTATGTTCATGTTGCTTTCATAACGACTACAAAGCCATTTACCGGACATAATTAATCCGTCCTTTAACGTAACACACAGGTGGCAATGACGGGACTGGATTCTAATTGAAGTTTTATCAACCGGAAAATGTCATATAATCATAATTTAGTACCCCAAGTATTTTGCACACAAATATGGTATTTTACACGACGTTGAAAAATGTAATCATTCCTCATCTTTCATTTTACCCGGATTTTTTCGCGGCTATAAATTTTCGCGATGTAAACTGATCGCGAAAGCCTTGAACTTTTATATAACACATTTTATTGGTTTACAGTAGTAATTAGATCCAGTAACTATTTAGAGAAAGTTGAATTAAATGCACAATATTTGTATAGTTTCTTCTAGACACTATGGCTCGTTAATTAAGTAAAACATCTTATGCATTTTGAAATCCAATTTGTTATAAAAAAAGGTAAAAAAAAACACAGGTTGTTTTTTTTTCAGGGTAATGCACTATACAGTTATTTGAAGATTTTATTTTGTTATTATTATGTATAAAATGGTTCTATGTTGGAAGTATCCGACATGTGTTTGATGTTGATTGTTAATTTGTTAATTGGAATAACCAGAGAAATTAGATGATAACGTGTTTTTTGAATTTATTATATTGAAGGTTTATAACGACTTTATATCTTTTGATACTTACTCTGCATTTGAAGTTCCCTACTTGTTATGGATTTCTGTGATATCAAATAAACCTCAAAATTTTCAAATATGTGAAAATTTTTAATAATGCATTGGAAGTTTGAGTGCTTGATTGGTGTTTACCGTCCTGCAATATTTCAACTTTATTAAGGACGTTCATGTAACAACGAACACAGACAAAATGTTTTGCAAATAACTATCGTCGACGAATCATCTGGACTATACTGTGTGCAAACAACATACGATGGAAAATGTAAAATGAAGCCAGAAAAAAATTTAAACATAATTTAAAAGATATAAAAATATTTCTTAAAGTATATTGTTAACGATATCTGTAAGGATAGAAAACCTAAACAACATATCATATTTAACATCTTTGTTGTGGTAATTATATTTTATTATTTCAATAAAATAACATAAAATGTAAGAGAAAACATTCTAGATAAATGCTACGTCTATAATTTCAAATAAACTTTAATTAAACAGTTATGTTTAACGTTCGAAAAATACATGCATGTTGTAGTTTAAATTACAAATTAACACCGATCAATTAAGATGGAAATGCGAATATTCAATGCGTGTAGAGTACTAGCGTGCTATCAGGTGTATGCGCATGTAGTTAATAAAGTAAACAGAGTACAATTTACTATTACATAAACAAAAAACTTAAAAAGTATCAACGGGAACAATAAGTGTCTCGTCCATGCAAATGTACGCAAACGTACATGTAGCGAATGATCTTTTGTACTTTTCAAGTCTATAAATATTTAATTCATAATTCATGTTAAAAGAATGACTTTAAACCAACGATGCTTTAAAGTTATTTAAAAACAATTACTGCATGGTTGTCATTTTATTAACTTAAATTTTCCTAAAACGTTGTTCGTAGTGATGTGCAAACCAATAACCTACATGTATACACCATACGATGCACGATCAATCAAACGGAAAGCCGTACTAGAAACGATACCATAAAACATGAACCTTTACGATGCACGATCGAATAAACCATACGATGCACAATAAACTGTAAAATGAACGAACGGAAAAACCATACACGATTTACTTTAAGTTATACCATAGTCAAACGATAGCATATAAGAACGATATACGCAGGATGTAAGAACGATAATGAACGTTGTACAAACTATAAATATACGATGCACGAACAATAAAATCGTTTATTTATTTGTTCTAGCGAATGTATAATGAGATGAATTACACATATATAATAAACAGGTTTATGTTCTGAAAAAAAATCTTATGCCATATCTTTAAATTAGTTTTGTAAACGAACGTATTGGTAGTTGGTCTCAATACACAATTTGATGAGCAGATGAACTGACCTTCCATAGTACTTCTATCATACCTAAAATGATTTCATCTTCTGTCAAGGGTTCAAAAAAGTTAATGAGTAAAAATATTCCCTTAATCATTGCTTGATTTATTAAAACACAGGTAGCCGCTATTGGGGTTTACAATAAAATTATGCTGCATAGAATTTTTGATTCCACTGTTGATTCATAAAAACATAATAACTGCTGTTATCCAAAATGGATGATTAAGATGAATTTTGTTTTGTTTTCATGGAGTTTCAGGCTTTTTTTCACCTCTTTCTGGGATATATCATGGCGTCAGGTTTTACTGGGGGTGTAAGCAGGGGAACACGGAGAAGGAAAAGTTGCATGCCATGTAATTAAAATTAGGGTCAAGGACAAACTGCTCAAAGTAAGTTAATGAAATGCAAACGTCATAAGTTGAGAGTTGACCTGCACGTGATTAATAGCAGATGGTTAATTACTTTAACTACTATACCAATGAGGTCCTAAGAGAAAATTACAATTAAACATTAAAACACCTTTAAAATAATCATAGCTAACGTTATATTCCTGGCTAATTTCAAGTTTGTTTGAAATCAAGAACACATCAAATATTTATTTTTATCTAACAGTAGACATTTCACACACGATCAAAATAACAACACGTAAGTGTATGTGTTTTCGAATTGAGCCTATTTAAGAAATTCATTGGGCCGTGAATATTGACTGGACAAAAAGATCAAACCCATGGTAAATTCAAGATATATTCTTGCCCCCAATGAATTATTTCGAACATAAAAATTAACATTTTTAACAAGGTAACCTTTGCGTTGCAGGAATTGTCGGTCATTTAGGAAACAAATTTGATTGTGATATCGTTAATACATCCGAAAAAATCTTTCTATTACGTCACCATAAAGAGTGTTTATCTGTTAATCGTTTATGACGTTGATTAGGAATATATACTCGTTTTAACCTGGTGTGGACTCAAAGCGTTTTAGGCAGGTCATATTAGAATTACTTTTATATAAATATTTAACAAATATAAAGGATTGTGACGCAATGATCATTGTATACACCTATTAATTTACTGACTAGTGATGTATGAAAAACAACCATTTTCATCAAAACAACAACTCACACACTAATATACTAGAGGCGGAGATTTCGCATGGCGTAAAACCTGGTTTATGATTATCTTTGAAATGCTTGTACCAATTCAATACCTTTTGTAGAGATGTATGTTGATTTGGAACTACGGAGAAGAGTTACGAAATAATTAGTTCTAAACCCGATGCACGAAAACTAAAAGTGTTATTTGACAAAATGTTATAAATGGATTTGGAAATTTTAATCGTAAAAACCAGTCGCTTTCTCGCTATGCTTCCACTGTTGGTACACTCGTGGATAGTTTATCATTATTGTGAATGCCTTTTCTTATTTTTTGTTTGCTCGTTAGTACTGCTGTCAGAGAAATAAAAAAAAAATTAGACATTAGTTGCAACACTGCGAACAGTTATCGATAACTTGCAACTAACCAGTTACAATCTTTCCAACAACGAAAACCCAGCCCTTGTCTAAGTTAAGGTTCCTGTAAAGGTAATGATTAAAATTGTATTTGTTATTTTTGTGAAAACGTGCGCGGTCTGACATGTCATCAGCGATATTAACACGAGTTTTCATTCTAACAAAATTTGAACAGAAATGTTATACAGAAGCGACGTTCTCAATTGCATTTATTGTTTGTTATCATGTTCTCATTCTAAAAATAGCTTTTTTAAACATATCTTTGCTACAATAATGTATAAGCAACACTTTCTTATTGTCTGTGAAGATACGAAATATGCTTAACGTTTAAGAAATCTGCTTAAATCTCAGAAATACCTTTTATTCGTATTTTTGGTGAACTTTATTGACTTATTTTGCAAGTAAAATATTGACTACAATCTATTTTAAGAAAAAGTTAATTGCAGGATTGCACCAGAATAAGTATTATCGTGGACATAACATTAATTCGGAAAACTGAGTCAACACACTAATGTACTTTTAGTATTTTTAGCATAAGCTACTAGTTGAAAAAGCAGTTAACTTAACATGTTTGACATGCTAAATTGTTACTTACAGATAATTCAGGTTTGGAAGATTCTGGAATGTTTGGTTTGGGATGACAGATATCCTATTTCCATTAAGGTATCTGAAAGCATAATTACTATAAGTAAGAAAACAAGTTTAGACATCTCTTAGAAAATACGAATTCCTTTCGAAAACCTGATGTTCAAAGTTTCCAAATCTTGCTTAGGTTCAGACTCCTAGCAGTTCGTATAACTGGTATTAATTTATTTATATGCCTGTGTACTCAACTAATTATATTTATCTTTCCACGATTCTATAGTCTACTCTGCAATGTAGTAATAATTAACATAACACATTTATGTAGATTTATGTTAATTAAGTTACATGATTCTATTATCAACAATGCAACTATTTTAACAGAAATTACGAATGATACTAAGCTATTTCCAAACAATATATATTCCCAGGTTTAGACAATATTTTGAACGAGTACATTAAACATTCGTCTCTTTCAGTAATTCATGTATACAGTTGAATATAAAACCTTGCTTTTGAAATGAGACTACTTGACTATATATACAAACAACATAAACTTGATTAATCCAGATCATTTTACAGCGCTTACGTTAATTTTGTGTTTCAGAAAAGATTTCACTTCAACAATAATCCTAGAATAGCATTATCTGCACATATAGAGAATTCCGTTGAAATCTTGTAATATGGTTAGATTTCTTGCAGGACAACCATCAATTTTTCGCGCTCCATGCTTTTTAATAGATACAGTTGAATGCAGTCCTAACCTAACATCAATTAACTTAAAGCAGTCCAAATCTATGGTTTTTGCGATAAACAATATTTGCCTTGGAACAATTTGTGATAAAAAGGGAATAATTTAACCGCTTTCACTGGACATAATTTTCTCTGCTTTGCTTAAATAGACAAAATCAGTCCAAATATCTGCTTTTGTCAAATTGCCAAATTCAGTTAAATTGTCAATTGACAAAAATGTTCATTTAACATAAACGGTCAAAATCTCGTTCTAATGGTCACTAAACTGTCCATTTAACAAAAAAAAACAGTAGATATTTCTGCTTTTAATTGTCAACTGACAAAAAGAAATATTGGATAAAAGCGTCCAAAAATGTGCATTCAATAATATAGTCACACAATGTCTATTTGTATATATGCTTTTAAACCGATCTTTCTTTAGTAACATATTTATCTGCCCAAACACGTAAACCCTTAGCAGATAAACCCAGAAACCGTAACCGACTCTCAAAATCTGAAAGTTACAAAATGGTTGACGTATGGCAAACTTTTTTTTTCAATCGACTTCCTGTTTAAGCATTTTTGACCAGGAAAATGTCGCAACTCATTTTATTTCTCAAAAACCGTGCATCATATAGAATTGGGACCACCACCATTGATCCTATGTTTCATATATTACGTTTAAAAATGTCATGGTCAAAGGTCAAAAGTCAAAGTCACAGGGGACTTGACAGCACTATACCTCAAAAATCATTAGATAGAAGCAGGGAATTGGAAAAATACTCATCTTAGCTAGACATTTTTTTGGTATATTCAGTCCGAAACTGTTCGATGAACCGTTTTTGACGCCTTTTGGTTAATCGGTGTTTTGGCTTATAACTTAAAAAAGTTAGAGAAAATATAGTAAAATTAAGGTTTAAAGTGATCAAAAATAAATGAGCTTCAATTTGAGTCAATGTCATACCATATCAACAAGGTAATCATTATAAAAAGTCCTTAACAACAATATATTTTATAATCAAGATGAAGTACTTTACCGAAATATGTCATTTTACAACTGGAAGTGGCAATTTGTAGCGAGCAAAGGGCTAAACGTCCTTAATAATATATTGTTTAAATTGGAACTACTGACTTTACTCAAAGGACTCAGTTATGTTTTCATGACTGGAAGTGGCAACAGACAAAATATCCATCGATAACAAGTTAAATTCTTAACTGTTTTAATTTTAGTAAACACAATACATGTACTTACTTGCACATATTATATATGTTGGTATTGCTACAAATATATCTGGATGTCTATATTCGACAATCTGCTTTGCTAATTAAATAATTTATACAAATTACCCAATCGAAATTACTGGTGAGAGCATCGAAATGCAATCAAAACAAATATACATACATAAAATCACGCGAGAGACCTTCGCGATGCAATTAAAAACCATATTTCACAAAGAAAATCACAACTGAAACTCTAGTTATAAAATTAGAGACATGTTTCACATAAAATCACTACAGTGACCATAGAAACGCAATTAAAACATGTTTTAAATATAAAATTAGTGCCGAGACCTCAGTAATGCAATAATAACCATATTTATTAATTAGTATTAAAACCTTACTTCATTTTACAAATAAAATCCGAAGACTTAAGCGATGCAATTAAAAACCACATTTTACATATACAATTAATCATGAGATATTGGCAATTCAATTAAAATAAATATTTAAGATATCAAATAACTAAAGAGACTATAGCAATTCAATAAAACCATATTTCACATGTAAAATCACTGAGAGACTTTAACAATGCAATATTTAGGATATAAAGTCAACCCTAAGACGTTAAAAACCATATTGTCACGTGACAAAGTTGTCAAAAAAAGTCCAGGGGAAAAAATTGTCAAAAAGAGCAAAAATTGTGTAGTGGACATAGCCAAATGGACACAGAAATAATGTTTAAAAAATGTCAAAAATAGCCCAGGCTCTCAAAATCTCTCCTCAAAACAGTCCAATTCACTGCTAAGATTTAATCTAAGGTAGTCAGAATCTCTGCTCTACAAGTTGACTAGCATGTTTTGTTAGGACTGCACCTAACTGTATGTCTTTCATTTGCAGTTGCATTGACTTTTGTAGTGATTTGGTATAGCGGTAAGTCAATTAAAACATTGGGATATGTAAGGATAACCATAGAAATGGCTATTGAAATAGACTACTATATATAAGTTTATTTTTAGGTGTAATCTTGCGTCTAAAATCATCTATCATTAGTCTTTTACTTACAAAGTTTGCAGGGCTGGTAGGTTTATAAAAGCACGTTCCTCTAGCACCGAAATATTGTTGTTTTGTAAGTCTCTAAAACAATAAAAGTAAATTGTAACTTGTGTATACATTATATATCTCATTGACGAATAACTTTGAAATTAAGTACAACTTAAAACATGTTGAATGGAAATATTGCATCGTACAATATTCAAGTCTCATTCTTATTATAAATTATATCTTTGACTCATTAATTTTTTGTTATCGTTTGTAAATTAAAAGACATAATTAAACGGCCAGGGTTAAATTCCCAACAGTGCAGTTCAGTTAATAATGCACAAAAAACCCCACAAATAAACACATGGTCAACATATACCCAGTCTTAAGTAGATACGGATACAGATAGAGATAGAATAATAAAATAAACAAATGAAAATATAATGTACGATTGCATTCAATTCATAGCTGTATGAATATCTTTTCATACATGTTCTCGTCGATAATGGACCATTATTAACTGCATCGTATATTTGCATGGCACCGTGGTAAATTGATGACCGAAGTGACTAATCGTAATGTTTTCCACCAGATTAGACCCATTATCACGTCAATGGATATATTTGACTAATGGACATTTTTAGGTTTAGAATGGCTTGTGTAATGTATCGTCGTACAGATCGTGCAGCATTAAAAACTATAAAAGTGGACATCCGTAAAAGTAATTTAATAAACTGGTACTTTAAATATAAGTTATTTAGTTAAAAATGCAGCTCGGCTGAAATTGTTGACCTGTCAATTGGTACTTACATAGTATACAACTTTGATAGACTCTTGAAAGCTCCATTCGGGACGACAGATATCTTATTTCCATTTAGACCTCTGGAACAATAACTACCATATGTTAAGAAGGAGGCAAGATTTTCCACTTACAGGCTATTAAGTGTGCAATCCTTACTTAATTTATCTATTTATCTATTTATTTCACATTAAATTTACTATATCCACTTTCAATGCTGAAATTAAGTTAAAAACCCCAGCAATGTGGCTGTATTTAAGATATGTTAATGTATATTTATGTTAAGTAAAACTGAATTTACATGTACAAATACTTTAAGTAATATTAATATAATTTGTTTTATTTAAACAATACAAATTTTGAATAATATTATGATAATGACATGTAATATGTATTTTAGGATATTTCATTCTTTCTTATTTTAAAAAATCATTTGCCAAATTATTGATATTTAAAATATATTTTGTATTGACTACAGTTGTCATGAAGATATTATTTTTACTTTCAATAGTTGGTTCAAATTATTTATTTTGCAACTGAAGGCTTTATTATTAATATGCAGTCTACAGGCGTATTAGTCATGGCATTTCTGTTCATTTCAATTTGAATATGGGTCGCACAATTATCCAATAAATTTACTTGGCTGTAGACTAGTGTGCTGGTATTCTAATATTTTCTTTCAAACAATTTGAGTGTGTGTATAATGCTTGGTTCGTTTAGACTATAAGAGCGTTTGTATAGATTCCACCATCATTGTATAATCGTTCAGTTGTTTCCTCGTGTGTCTATTTTTCGTTCGTATCGCAAACTGTTACGTTTTAGGAGATTTAAATAATATTATAAGCAATATTATTTACAGATGGATATATTTAAATTATTAAAAGATGATAAACGACTTCACATTTTGTTGACAACATATCAATTCTGATAATACATATGTTCGAAACTGTTTTTTACAATATAGTTTACACAATGGATACAATAACTCAGTGTTGTAAAGGGTGTACTAATTTGCACTTAAAATGTCAGCTATTTACTTTCCAGATCAATTTAGCATCCTGGAACGTATGTCAAATTATGTCACCTACCTTATAAGTTTTGTGTACAATAAATATCATAATGTCGGTCATAACATAAATGGCTAGCAAAATGACTTCGAGATTCCAACCACGCTGTCATAGATTAGAAATGTATTTAAAAATATATAATTTAAAATCATGAAGAGGAATTTTATAGTTAATAATGTCATTTTCTAAGGAAGCCTTAGCCTCCGTGTTTACGAGTGTATTTCCGTGGATTCCCACATGGCTGGGAATCCAGAAAAATACAACCTCTTTACCCAATGTTGTCAAGGATTTAGAAACTTGGATGATTTTTAAAATAAATGTATTGTTAATGTTGAAATGTTTTAAAAACAAGACATGACAAAGAATCAGAGCAGATAATAAATTTACTTTCCACTGACGATGCAATAATTTTTAGTGCCAAAAGAATAGCCTGTGCCTCTGCACTGATTACAGAGGATGCAGATAGAAGGCGGCGAGTTTCAACACGCTCTACGAAGATAGCGGCTGAAGCAACTTTATCACTTTCGATCCATCTGTATATACTGTGTTATTGTCACAATATTTAGCTTTTTATTTCTGCAAACTGTTGCTGAATAATTTTAGGGTTCGTTTCGGATTTTTATGCATTCTCAAATCGTAAATAAGTACGGGTTTGCAGTTCAACCAAGGAGGATTATGTGGAATTTTGACAGGAGCTATTTCATTTAAATTTATGCCAGAATTTTCCAAATGAGATTTAATTCTTAGGCCGAAAGGTTGAATTTTATTTGGATGTATTTTGACAAAATGTTCTCACAGTCGTGAGCAGGATTAGCAGGATAGGCCTTTAACTTTGTTGCGTATTTCAAACCGAGCTTATTTCTCCTCTTATACAAAGAAGGCTCGTTTGCATCTACAAATAAACCATTTACAGGCGTGGTTCTAAAAGCTCCAAGGCACAGTAGCAATTTGTGATGATGAACTGTATCAAGGATTTTGACATATGACTTGCTAGCAGAACCATAAATACGGCAACCGTAATCCATTTTCGACCGAACCAGCGATCTGTATTAATTGAGTAAAACATCACATTCAGCAACCCGGTCGGTGCTGAATACGAGTTTTAAAATATCTAATGCCTTTAGGCATTTATTTTTTTAACATTTTGATTTTTGGTAGAAAGGTTAGCCTTAAATCGAATATGAGACCAAGAAAAGTAGTTTCTTTTACAATTTTGATAGAATTATTGAATAATTTTTTTTCGGGATTAGGATGAAGTTTTTTTTATTACAAAAATGCATCCCAACGGTTTTGGCAGTGGAGAATTTAAAACAATTCTCCATTGCCTATTTCTCTATTCTATTTAAACATAACTGCAGTTGACATTCGATATTCATGTTTTTTCCTCGGTAACATATGAGGAAGTCGTCAACATATAGAGAACGATCAATATTATCTTTTAAAACTTGAGCAAGGCTATTAATTTTAATCCTAAATATAGTGACAGAAAGGATGCTTCCATGGGGAACACCCATTTGCTGTTCAAAAGATAAAGTAGAATTTACCCTAACCTTAAATTCCGATCTGTCCGATAAAAAAATGTGATATATAGGTCGGAAGTCTACTTTTCAAACCAATATCAAAAAGATCTTTTAAAATACCGTATTTCCATGTTGTGTCTAAATCAAAATAGATAGACTCAACATGTTCGTTTTTGGCACATACGTTTTGAATATATGTTTCGAAACGCACTAGATGATCAATATTACTACGACCTTGTCTGAATCCACATTGAATATTTGAGATAAGGTTTTTAGATTCTAAACACCAGACTAGGCGATCGTTGATCACTATTTCCATCGATTTACAAAAAGAGCTTGTGAGGGCTATATGACGATAGTAAGACGCTTCAGCGTGATCTCTTCCTGGTTTTGGAATAGTCAAAACAGTGGCCATTTTCCAAATAGATGGTAAGTCACCCATTTCCCACATGTTGTTAAAAAGATTCAGAAGGCATTGTAGAGAAGATTGCAGATGTTTGAGAAGTTGATAATGGATGCCATTTTGACCACATGCTGAGATTTCTTCAAAGAAGTTTTTAGCTATTCCAAAGAAAAAGGTTTATTGTAATCTTGTAGAATTTATGACTGGAAATTAAGTTTAGATTTTTCTTTTTGAGTCTTGATACGTTGAAAATCGGGATGATAATTTTCAGCGGAGGAGTGTTTTGCAAATGTTTCGGCCAATTTGTTTGATATATCTGACTCGGATGTTAACCAGAGTTGTCCATCCTTTAAATGATTGACATTTGCTTTACTGTTTTTACCTTTAATTTTACGAATCATGTTTCAACTTTTATTCGTAAGGGTATGGCTATCTAATTTAGAAACAAAGTTACGCGAAGATGTTCGTTGTCTTTGTTTTGTTACCCTGCGGGCTTCCGCTCGAAAAAATCGGAATTGGTAAAGATTATTTTGAGTTGTTTTTTTAAAGCGTCGTTCGGCCTTTTTCCGGTCTTTAATAACATCCTCGCAGCTGTCATTTAACCATGGTTTACTAGGATGCTTGGATTTGTCAAGGTCTTAGGAATAGTTTTATCAGCAATCGAAATAAGTGTTTCATTGAATTTTAAAATTGGATCAGAAATAGCGTCAAAAGTATCCGAGTTAAGTTGCTCTTTACAGAGTTGTTCAATAGAGGCCCATTGGCTTTGTTAAATTTATACCGAGCGACTCGCTCTGTGTTGGAAGAGTGCAAAGATTCCAAGATAATGAAAAGTGATCACTGCCACAGAGATCATCATGGACGTTCCATGAGAAACAGAGAAGGATCTGCTGTTGTTAGATTAATTGCCGAATATGATCCATTGCCAGGATGTAAATATGTATTGGTTCCATCAATAAAAATGCACATATCTTCCTGATTCATTAAGCCTTCAATAATCCTACCTTTGTCGCTTATTGTATTACTGCCCCATAGAGGGTTGTGTCCGTTGAAATCCCCATGTAATATATATTGGGTAGGTAGCTGATCAGTAAGATGTTTCAACTGATTTAAATTTAATGAAGAATTTGGAGGATATACACAGATCATAAAGTAATCGTTTTATCTAAAGATATTCTTACAGCAACCGCCTGACGATCATTGTTGAGATCTACAGGGCTATGTAAAACTTAATCTTTTACGAGAATAGAAGAGCCGCCAGCAGCTCTATCATTTTCGTTAACATATGTGCTGTATATAGAGTAGTTTTTTTAAGGATATGTTATCACTTCGATTCTTAAAGACACAATGCAACAGGAAGAAAGGCATGAACTAATAATATGATTTCCAGAAAATTAAGCTTAACCTCGACAATTCCATTGTATTTTGTATCCATTATGGCTTGCGAATAAGGGAATTGCTAACAGTTTTTGGGAGCTATTCCGCCATTTTCTGATAGGGGATCTACTTTTAGATCCAGTATCTGGTTCTGGGTAGTGTGTCCATGGGGTCTCCCCAAATAGTCGTGTCTAGAGAATCTTGACCTTTATGGGATTCCAAAGCTGTTTTGTTGTTCGATCTCCTTTTGTATTTGAGTTTACACTTGAATTAAAGTTAAAGTTTGAATTATTTTGGGCTGCTCGAAGAAGAAGTTGATGTTTTACTTTGATTTGATGCCGACGATGTGGAGGTTTGAGATGCTGAAGATTTTCTAGATGTAATGATTTTGTCAGTGGTTTCAACCTGTAGTCTTGTAGGGTCTTTTTGTCCTATAGGCCAGGTGATCATGGTTTACGTTCAGATGTAACGGAAACGCGTTTCGTCTCACTGGCATATGATATTGCAGAAGACGATGGATTGCACACTGAACTAAACAGACAGCGAGCCTCAGGGTAGGTGATGTTCTTTTTCGTTTTAAATTTTAGTATGTCCTTTTCTTTTTTATAATGATGGCATTCTTTTGAGGAGGACATGTGGGCTTCATCTCAATTGGCAAACTTTCGATTGTTTGTGCAGCTAAAGCCCTCATGCCCTACCTCTGCACATTTAAAGCATACAAAGGAGCCTCTACATTATCCTTGCCATGGCCAATCTTCTGACATTTAAAGCAGCGCACAGGATTAGGAATGTGTGCGCTGACTTTAACATTGTACAATCCAATTTTGATTTTCAGTTTTACCTGAATACCTTGTCTCTTTGCAACGAATCTTTTGACCTTTGTTACAACCTGGGGTTTGAGTTCGTCCCAAATTTCGTCGTCAGCTAGTTCAGAGAGATATCATCGTCTCTGGAATGAATGATCCCATGACAAGAATTTAATGTTCTGTGAGGAGTGGAAGATATTTCTAATTCAAGAAGTTCATTAAGTTTAAGTAAATTAAAAGACTGTTGTTTTTTCGAAACTTCAATTAGTATTGAACCAGATTTTATTTTTTTTGACGTTTTTAACATCTCCTGCACCCCTTTTGAGAGAGGTTTTTAAAGCCATAATGAAAGAATGTGGTTTACCACCCTTGTCACCCACCCGCCACGGAGTGCCAACAAGGGCGATGCTTGGTCTTTTATACTTACACTCACAAGATATGATCAAGTGACAAGAAGAATAACGACAAGGATGTTAAGGGCTCGGCGTGAGGAGCCGATTGACCGAACAGGATCCAAAGTGGTGTGTTTCGCCTCTATAAAGGAAGCTTTACCCTTCAGCCACTGCCTTCTTTGCAAATCCTTAAAGGAAGCTGTCTATCAACTGGTAAATACATTTGATGGAATAGTTTGAAGAGAAACTAATGTAATATAATAGCTAAAATGAGCAGGATTCACAAAGGGCAAGACGTGACATGCCGATTTATCGAAATAAGGGCTAACTCGATTTCCGGTCTAGAAAAAGTAAGGGTTAAGTAGGTTATCGGGATCGTTTACCCGGCCTATTGAAATCCCGTCCTGTAATCGTCACGGGTTGCAACACACGGCAAGTGTTGCCTCTGTTAGCAGACTCTTACTGCTGGCTGAGGAAGCCATGGGTCTATTCTTCTGTTCCCCGGGTCCCAAACGGGGGGTTTTAAAATAGAACACTACTAAAGGTCAACAAAGAAGAACAGTGATGATCCTAAGTCAAGATCTGCTAGTGTCATCTAGATATTGCTATCCACATAAACCTAAGGAGTGTCATCAAAATATCTTACATTTAAAAACCTTAATGTCATCTTTGTCTTGGTCGAGGTTTATTATCTCTTATGCGTAAGGAAGCACAAACCAAAAGCCAAAAATCTTAAAGTTACGTTGACATTAGAGTTGTAACCTTTTAGAAGAACAAGGTCAATGATGTCCAATAATGAAGTGTCTCAACTTTCAAAACGAATGTTAAAATAACTCCCTTACGAAATCGTCAAAACTAGTTACATATGTAAACTAGTGCAAATCCACAACTCACTATTTAAAATCGTCATTGTCAACAGAACGTGACACATGTAATATTCTTGCAGGTTATCATGTCGTAGTTATATATAAATTATTTATGTTTTTATTAAACTAAATGTATTCTCGTGTCTCTATCTCTTCGAAGAGCGACAGCCCTAAGATGAGATAACGAAACAATGGATCGAGTTACATAATACGCTACGCTAGTAGGTTGAGATGGGATGTTACCGAACATAAAGATTAAGGGAAAATACTGTAAAAAGTGGTATAATTGTCAGAATTATTTTGAATTCGTTAATGAAATTAAGAGTATATCAAATATCGTTATATAATAACTTACGGTTTTTTAGTAATAGCAGTTTTTCAATGAGACAGAAACACAAATCGATAAGTCCAATAGTTGTTTACATTGCGATAAATCGTAATAGATGATGCGAATTGTAAATATGACTTCACAATAAGTTTTTGCTATATTGGAAGGTATAAATGGTGCTACAGTTGCCATGTAGTCGGAAGTAGTGATTCGACGTCCGAGATACTCAGTAATCTCAAAAACGAAAGTTTCACAGACTTCCTCTTGCTGTAAAAGCTTATTCCGGAGAAAACATACTGTGTGACATATTAAACGCAACACTAAATTTTACATAAATAAAATTTATATCAACACAACATAAATTTTAACAATTGTTGCAACAGAGACTCTTTAGCATCATGAACAGATTGACTAAAGCATTTGACACATAAAATTTATTTCAATGCAAAATGTATTGTTAATATACCCATAGACACTTAAACATTTGCAACTTTCAATATCGAATGTGTCCTCCATTTGCTGCGACGCATGCACGACATCTTCTTGGTATAGAACGGACCAAATGACGGATACGCTCTCGTGGACTGTAATTCTACTCATTTTGCGCAGCGACGAATCGTGATGGGCACTTGTTGGCGTCTTCTAAAGGCTTTATCGGGCCTAAATTGGGTAAGAAAAGCTGGCCACGGAAGTGCTTAAACATTACTGGCATTCAAGAAGTCACGTTTGATGAGAGTAGAATAGGCACGAGCATTGTTCTGTTGAAAAAGATGAATGCCTTGATGAAATGGAATGACAGTCAGTCGGAGGACTGAATAATAACCACGAGTGGTGTCCGAAAGTTAATTGACATACCACCGCACACCATTACACTTCCGCCACCTCAACAATCGGTCCCTTGTACACACGGATCGACATAACTTTCGCCTCTACGTCTCCAAACACGTGTGCGGAAGTCACCGTAGTGGAAACTCGTCAGACCACAATACAGATGCCCATGATATGTGTACCCATTGTTAAGTGTCAGAGTCGATGCAAGGGAATTACGACGTCATTTTGGCGTAAGAATGTTTCCTCGAAACGGTCGTCTTGCATTTATCCCATTAAGACGTAGACGACCTCGAACTGTATTTGTTGCTATTTGCCTTCTGTGTACACGTATAGTCGCGTTTGATGTTTGGACGGCAGTGCGGAATTGATCACGTACCAATGTAGCGATCTTGCTGTGGTGCTGTCACTCTTTCTCTCCCCGGGCGAGGTTTGTCGTTTTCTGGGCCGGTCTGTTGATGCCGCTGAGCCAAACGAGTGATTGTCGACGCAGAGCAGGTCAACCTATGGGCAATTTCAGCCGAGGCATGCAACCCTGATCATGTCCACAAGTTGGTGTCGTTGGCTGTTGGAACTTCGGCCATAATGACACTTGTTAGTGTTCTATTTTGTGCAAGGGTATTTTCAAGGACGTTAGTTAAGGTTGCAAATTCGACTTGTTTAAAAAAGTGTTGCGTTTTCTTTGCAATTCAGTATTTATATCAAGATAATTATTGAGTCCAAAAACGATTCGCCTTACTTTTTACATTTACTCAGTAAATAATTCCAGTCAAGTACAATAATAATCTAAAACATTAATACGCCATTAGAGCTGATTGTATATAGTTACACGAAAACGTTAGTTTTGCAATTGTTTCTGGCTTTTTAAATTAAGCGTTAAGCTTATTAAAGTACATATTTTCTGTGGTTATTTTTTGTTTACTATCTAAATTATATAATGTTAAATTTTATTTAAACTGTAATAATTACTACGTCTTAGAAGCGTCACTTATTGCTCGAGTTTGTAAGAAAGGTCATTACTTTTATCATGCTTGAGTTATTCAGGTCTTACTGCATCATATTACTTCAGTTGTAGCTTCGAGATTCGTTAAATTATAAAGGACGTACATAAAATGTCATATGCAACATTCAAATTTACAGTTTGATATTCGAAGATACATTGTCATTGATATAAATTTTATTTGAGACAGAGAAACGTTTGTTTGTAGGTCGCATTACACAAATTTTTGGGAAGATGACATACAAAAGTAATGTTTAAGGCGATTTGTTTGTTTTAATATATTTTAACGCAACTTTCAGCAATTTTTTTAAGCTATAGCACGCGATTTTGTTGTTGTGGAAGCAAGCGTACTGTAAGATTGTCCCCAACCTTCCGTAGGAAAACTGACATTCCTTGTCAATTAATGTTAGGGTCAAGCAGCCGAAGAAAGTTTCTAAAACGAAGCCTGATAGTTGACCGGCAGGCGATCAATATCAGAAGTCTACCTACTCTAACCACGTCGTAACTGAGGCCTGATTGGGGATAAAATAGTAAGATCCCTTTATAATAATTATAACTAACATTACACTCCTTTCGAATTTCCCGCATTTCCATATTGAATATTCCAACTGATGTAATATAACACATAAATATATAACACACAAAGTTTTGTATGTTTAACATGATAGTAGTGTAGTGATTTGGAACTTGAGAGACGAGTTAAAAAGATAATTACTTCTAAACCCAATGCGTGAAAACTCAAAGCGCTATGTGACAAAATGTGATAAATGCATTGTGAAAGTTTAATCGTAATAAACCTGGGACGATACAATATCTCGCTATACTCGTGGATAGTTTATCGTTTTCCTGAATGTCTAACCTCACTTTTTGGTTGCTCGTTAGAACATGTATTTCCGTCGAGGAATTAAAAATTGAGAGATAAAAATTTTGGTTGCATCCCTAAACACGTTATCGAAAATTGTCAACTGACCAGTTAAAATCCTTCCATCGACAAAAACTCACCCTTTGTCTAAGTAAAGACTGCTGTAAACGTTAGTGATTACACTTTTATTTATTATTTTTTGAAAACATGCGTGATCTGACAAATCACCAATGCGATATTTACAATAGTTTTCATTCCAACAAAGATTGAAAAATGTTATACAGTAAGCGAAGTTCCAAATTGCATTTTAAATATAATAAATATTCATGAAAACGAGAAATTATCCACAAGTGTACACGCAGTTGGAATGTAGTAGCATTGCGAGATCGGGACCGGTTTCTCAGCTACGAAAATTGAATCAAGCATGAAATACAAAATTTAAATGTCGTTTTAAACTTATGGTGCATTTGGGAAAATAAATATATTAAAGAAAACTTTTCATCCAAAAAACCCGGTTATAAAATTTATTTACGATATCACGCGCATTTTTATCTGAAAAATTGTTATTAATGGCGCTTAAAGCAACAATTTATGAGCGTTTAACCCCATTCAAGTTGCATCAGCTCCGAATAGGCTTCTTCACCTTGTTCTTGTTAACACTCTAGAATGTAAAATAGTTTTTCGGAAAGAAAATGTAGACAATACCTATATTTTTGGAAGGCATGTATCGCATAATATGATGTATGCATATAATAATTTGTTATAATATAACAGGTACTGTTACATTATATTCAGTCAATAAAAACCTTGTTTAATGTTTATTTAAATTTACGTATTTTTACAGCACATTTTAAATGTAACATTTTAAATTGGAATATGAATTTCCGAAATGCAGTTTAAAGTTCTGGGATTGGAATACAATTATTCGATATTTTCATATATTTGACAACAATACTTTAAAAAACAATTTCCGAATCAAATCTTCAGGTCAAAATAAATTATGTTTTGTTAGTTTATGTTACTTCAAGACACCACATTTGGCTGATTGATTGATTGAATGATTGATTGGATGTTGCTTCACAGCGTGTAGCATGTTAGCTGTACTCTGGAAGAGAACAAGATAACACACACAAATCATTAGAAAAAGGGTGGGATGGGACAAAGGGAACACAATTTTGACTGCCACTGAAAAGTATGGAGTTTAAATATAGGTGGAGAATTTAGCCTTTTGTATCGGAAACAATGAGCCTATTCTTTTTCGAAATCTACAAAAGGGGTCTTTATCGTGCAAGAAGCGTGGCAATTTCCAAAAACTTCATTCACAACTTTCCGTGGTCAGGCTTGCCGTATTATGACACAATCCGCCACCATCGGACGGACTGGGCTCTCTGTGGGTCCAGCACTGGGAAACCGTAAGTTGAACTCACCCAACATAAACAAACATGGATAAACTTAAAAGACATCTATCAGTGCAATTTAATACGAAACAATTCAGAGGACTTAATCACCAGGAAGTCTTATGTGAGATTGAGAAACATGTAAGCTTGGAAAAAAGTAAGTGCTGTACAAATTACTGAAACAAACTGTATAGTAATCTTAAAAGATGAAACAAGCAAAACATTTTGGTTTCAAAAGAGCTATCTTTAGAGACAGATAGATCAATTTTCTTCCTTGAAATCGAAAAAACCATAACTAATCAAGGATGCCCCTGTCGAATCCTATAACTGCTAAATTGCCACACAAATGCTTAAGTACGGAGAGTTTATTCCAGGCTCTGTGAGGCGGGGGTATATCAGAGTTACAACATAAAAAATGGTTCACGTTATCTCCAAATTGTAAATTGTATTAAAATTCTTCCCAACAGAACAATGTTTGGTAAATTGAAGTGAGAATATTTGCTGACAATAACATAACCGAATGTGTATATTGCAAATTGACAAGCCACCCATCTTACCGCTGCAGTTAACATCCACAAACTTATACCAGGAGGTGTCACAACAGCAATGAAACAGGTCACATTGCTAAAAACTTTCCGAAACCAATAACATGCTCTTTCTGTAAGCAAGGAGGCCACACTCATCATAACTGCTCTACTCGTCTGGACGAAATCGACAGAATAAACTTTGGCATATATGCCTCAGAAATAGCTGAAGGTAGAGCAGCCCAGCAAGAGGCAACAGAATCCACCAAGACAAAATCTGACAAAGTAAACGCTGAAGCAACCCCAACTAGTACTATTATTAACATTATTCTCAGAGAATCCAACGTAAACGTTTGTCTAACCCGAATCGACAAGATGTTATAAATGCTGCAATTTCAGGTGCGTCATTCGAAAATATTTCAGACTGTATTAGCCTTGCCAAGTCAAAAACCGATGACAAGAACTTAACAGTACAAAATATAGTATTATGTCTTGGGACAAACGATGTCAGAAATAATCAAGACGATGGAAATGTAGTGATCTTGAATGCTTCTCAGGCAATAAGTAAGGTGAAACTGAGTTTCAAGGATCGGTGTCTGCAACATCATACCTCGTAAAGGAACAGGAAATAAAATACTTAAGATGAATGAAACAGGTAAGATGGTTAACTCCTTCATTGAATCAGTATGTAAAAGGGACGACCTTCACTTCATTGACATAGCGAGCGACTTTTTCCATGACGGTCAATGTTCAAAAATCTATGTTTGATAAGAATGACAGTAGCGGTGTTCATATTGGTCCAAAAGGAAAAGGTCATAATTCGGCTAAAATTAAAGACTTTATTGAAAACACTTACACAAACCAAATTCCACGGACACCCACAGCAGTTGACCGCAAACGTAATAGAAGTTAAATCACAGCCACGCCAGAATCAGCAGATCGTGTACGAAAACAACCAAAATCTGACTCTCATTTATATATCATGTATTTGATTTACAAAAAATTGTCAAAGGGATTTTTGAAAGTCCCCCAAAATATGTATTTTTACAATATACTGTTACATGATTATTACTATGTACTGTTGTATGATTATTATCATTTGCGTATAACTTGTAAAAGTGAAACACTAATATCCTGTTGTGATATTCCTTTTTTAACTACATGTATTTGACGTGTATGAAATTTTTCAAACTTTGAAAATGAATGGCCGTAGCGTTGAGATGATTTTTAGAACATCTACGGTAAACAGTAAATTTATCCATTCAACCAAAGCCAATGTCCTTTAACTGTATCTCCTTAAATATTAAATGGTTAAGAAACAACAAAAAACGTTGTTCCGTGTTCAATTGGCTTATTACAAAGAAGATCGTTGTAATTTGTTTACAAGAGACCAACTGCACCGATAATGAAAGTGATTGGAAATGTGGACCTAGAGAATCCCGAAGTGTTGCAATTCTAACAAGCAAACGATTAAAGAATATTAATTTTTTTGATTTCAATCTTAACGGAAGAATACAGAAAAGTGAAATTGAAAGTGAATCTGAAGTTTTTCACATATTTAATATTTACATGTACGCACCCAACATACCTATTGATAAAAAGAACTTCTTCAAGCATATTTGACAACGGCCTATTAATTATTTGCGTATTGGGGAAACTATTGATCTTTTTTTGCTCTGACTCGGGCACCAAGTTTTGTTGAGTAATGGGAGACCCCTCAAACTGAGCGAAATCATTCACTAATATCACATTAAATTTTCGGGGTGTCATGTCAGATAAAATTTTTCGCAAATTTAGAAAAACCGAAGGGTATTCAAGGAAACTCACAAACACCCATAAAATAGTCCAGAAATGGGCTTTGCACAATCAGCTGAAAAATATCCAATACATTTAACAAACTATATAAATAAATTTATTTATCAATTCTGTATGAAATTGCTTTTTAAATGCAGCTCTAATATCTTAATTCCTTTGAATAATAGATACACAGTCCATGCTACAGCTCGGCGCAGCCAAATATCAAAATAAGAATTAATTTCCTCTCCCTCAGTCAAAGGTCATTTACAGAGCCGTTGTCATTTGCCAAAACTTTAATTATAACACCGACCAAAACAATAGATCTCATTACAATATTTTTTTGGAGACTTCAACTGTATTGATAAAAAACTAGACCGATCGCCACCCCATCAAAATGACGATCCTGGGTTAAATGAACTATAACAAATTTTACTATAATATGACTTAGAAGACTGCTGGCAAAAGCAAAATCCATCTTCAAAAAAATATACATTTCTTCCCAAGTAAATCGCTGTCTAGCAAAATATCTATCATTTTCCGTTTAGCGATCATGACTTGGTGTCGATGAAAATAAAGTTAGATCCTATCCAAAGAGGAGCGGGGTTTTGTATCATGAATCTTAATACAATAAAAACTGAACACTTTTCGCAGGTTTTCCAAACATGTTGGCAGATTTGGAAAAATGAAAAAAAAAAATTTGTGTACCATTCTTGATTGGTGGGACTATGTCGAAATAAAGATAAAAAAATTAACAATCGAAGTAAGGTAAAATATAAATAAAAAAAATAGATCAAGGAACTCGAAGAGAAAATTTAAAACCTAAAAATAGTAACACTAATAACAGGGCCAAGATAATCGAGTTAGAAAATAAGATAAGCGAATACTACACGAATAGGGCAGAGGCGGCTAAGCTTCGATCCCGAGTAAAATGGGTAGAAGACGGAGACAAATCAACGCAATATTTTTTCAACCTCGAAAAAAAGCGCTTACAAGATAAATTATGGGAAAAAATAAAACTTCAAGATGGGACAATTAAATCTGATATTGACTTAATTTTACATGACCAAGTGAGATTCTATTCAAAATTTTTCAGCTCTGAAGGGTGGGACCAAGAAAGTGCTAACGAACTCTGTCTTAACATCGATACATTTGTCAGTGCTGAAGACAGGGGATATTTAGAAAGAAATCGAGGAAGTGGAAAATGTTATTAGAATTTTAAAAGAAAGGAAAAGTCCTGGAGAAGACGGAATCATTTCAGAATTTTACTCTATATATTGGAATATAATTGAAAATGATTTCATGAAACTTATACATGAAATATTTAATGAAAACACTTTATATCATTTCCAACATAGAGGGGTACTAACTCTTGAACATAAAGGGGGATAAAGGGAAAACATTCGAATTTAGCCGATATTACCTAAAATTATACATTCAGATCATAAGGGTTTTGTTAAAGGTCGAAATATAAACGAGGCCAATAGAATAATCCAAGACATAATTTAGTATATTGATAATCAAGTCGAAGAAGGAATTATTATATTTTTAGATGAACAAAAAAGCATCCGACAAGGTAGAATGGGGGTGGTTAGACTTTGTGCTTCAAAAGTTCAATTTCGGTATCAATTTGAGGGGTTGGATAAAAGTGGTCTTTAAGAACGCAACAACGTGTATTAAAACCAACTGTTACCTTTCAAACAATTTTAAAATCACAAGATCAGCAAGGCAATGGTGCCCGATTGCACCTTTCGTATGCATATTACAAGCAGAACCTTTCGCCTGCTCAATTCGACGTGACGATGATATAAAAGGCATTAAACTACCGGGCGAATTAGAGGGTGAAATCATAGAAACTAAACTAAGTATGTTTGCTGATAACACCCAACTATTAAGTAAAGATGAAACATCGGTCGAAAAAATGCATTCAACATACAAAACAAATACGAAAAGGCATCGGGTTCTAAAATCAACTTTGATATAACAAAAGGATTATGCATAGGTTCAACTCAACGTAAGCGTCCAAATTTTAATAAGATCAGTTGGATTAAGACAAATGTTAAAACTCTTGGATTCAATGTTGACAACCATAAAACATGGACAAGTATAATTGAAAAGATAAAAAACTGTATCCATGTATGGAGAAGTTGCAAACTAACCTTCATTGGAAAGACCTTGATAATAAAAACTCTGATTTTGTCACTTTGCTCGTAAGAAATTCAAGTACGGTGTGTACCAGAAGAGGTCAACAAAGAAATCAACACCTTAATTTGGGATTTTATATGGGATGGGGGTATAAATCAAGTTAGTAGGAACAGTTACTGTCTTAATGAATTAGAAGGGGGTATGGGGTACAACACTCGATTCTATTATTGAGTGTAATCAAATAAAACAATGTACAACTTGATTCACAAACCACTATGTAGTTGGAATGCCATAGGAAAGTTCTACCTAGGTAAACTTGATGTGGAATTTGACGAAAATTTATTTTTATGTAGACTTTCAAGCCTAAAAACGAGCCTTTAAATAAAATACCATTATTTTAACGCTCTTGTCTTTCAGCCTGGGCAAAACTCGTGCATAAGTTACGGGATTCAAATACAAAAGAAAATATTTTGAGTATGCGTGTTTTAAGACATAACTTCCATGGCAATTCTTTTCTTTTACCTTCTTGCTATAAAAGTGGTTTTAGGAAAATAAGGGACATATGGGACGATGAGGAAAATAATCTTTTGTCGTGCAAACAAGTATATAATAGTCTTATAGACAAAACTGTATTTCAGAATTTTCCAGAATCAATAAAGCAATAATAACAAAATTTCATAATTTGCTACGTAATAATTTAAATGAAGTAAATGATAACACAGTAAGAATTAAAGAATTTGAAAAAACAAACGATCTTAAAATTATAAAAAAACAAAAAAGTTTCAGAAATCAAAGATCTTAATCTAAAAACAATTAAACAAATTCTTAAAACAAAAGATAACATTCAACCAAAATGCATTGAAAAAATATGACTCCCTCTTTGTTAATTTTACTGAAAGTGACTGGAAGAAAATTTCGTTCACTCTAAAATTCATTAATATCGAGAAACTGGTAATTTAATTCCAATAGAAAACTATCCATAATATATTTTATACAGAATATAGACTATACTAAATGAAAAAAGCTAATGGAAAATGTTATTTCTGTCAACTAAATAACATTCAAAACTCTGAAACGTTACAACATCTATTCTTTCATTGCAATTTTGCAAAATTAATCATTAGGAATCTGACACAAATCTTAGTTTTGCAAACATGAAGCAAAATTTAGAAATATCAGAACAAAACATGATACTCGGGTTCTATGGAAATGAAAACAATTATATATTGAACATTGCCTTATTTTATTCAAAATGGAATCTTTGGAAAGTGCAGAACAAATTAAAGTTTCGAGAAAGACATGAAAGATTAGACCTCGATTCATTATTGAATTTATGTAAATACAATCTTCGAACATCTCTTTCTTAAATTCATAACTGTAAATGTAATAATTTTCTTGATAAACGAAAACTCCAGAGAATCATTGATGTTATACTATAACTTTCCATTAACAAGCTATATAAATCCAAATTATACATTTTTGACAATATCTACGTGATCAAGGCGTGTTCGACTTTCTTTCAAACAATTACCATATTTACTGATACAAATTTGTTTTTGCTGACACTATACTTGATGTTTATCTTCATTGTTACATTTCATTTGTCTATTGTATGTACACACATTAACTCTTGTTTTAATATTGTCTTTGGGCAACTCAATATACTTCTAATAGTTTAAAAACCTTTTTTATATATACATATATGTTTTTTTGTTATTAACTATATTGAAAATGAAACAACTATATTGTAAATGAAAAGGTAATAGGGGACTATTGTCCCTATGATTACTCCTGGGTCAGAGGGATGTGTAAAATACATGATCCCTAGTCAGGATATTACTCGGTCCACTAGGGCAAATTGAAACGATCAATTGTTAAATAAACTTGTTATTATCTAAAAAAAAGATATTTGTTTAAAGGTTTAAGAAAGAGGGAAACGATAATTAACGATAATAATATCTACCGCACATTGTCAATCCGTTATTTTTTGGTGAAGTTAACATATTGATAACAAATGATTATTTTACAAAAAGATTATTACAGTATAAATCACCTTGCCCAATATATATTATCGTAGATATTAAAATTCATTCGCAAAACTGAGTCAACAAACTAATGTACTTTAAGTATTTTTTAAATTAGGTACTATTTGCAAATACAGTTACCTTTACATGTTTTACCTGCTAAATTGATACTTACAAATAATTCAGGTTTGGAAAGTTCTGAAATGTTTGGTTTGGGACGACAGATATTTTATTTCCATTTAAGTATCTGAAAGCATAATTACTGTACGTCAAAAAATTAGTTCTGAAATCCTTCTTGAAAATATATGCATTTCTTTCGAAAACTTGATGTTTAAAGTTAGCGAATCTTGCTTCAGTTTTAGACACGTAACAGTTCGTGTAAACGCTAATACTGAATTAAGCTGAAAGTGTCTTCTCTATGGCACATGAAATGGATGCCTTCAAAATATTGGGGTTTACAACTTAAACAACTTTAAGTGCATTTGATGTTTTGAAATTTCAGTGTAATTAGGTAAATCTGTAAAATCTGTAAAAAAAACGCACTACATATATGTACAAGTAATATAAAAAAAACAAGAATTACACAAGGACTTGCGAATCGATGGAAAACCAAACTGAGCAGACAAACCTAAAAATGAAGAAATCAGGACCTGGATTAAAGGTTTTTTCTACATTTGTCGTGTTGCTACATGTAGGTATTTCTTTTAATTAAAACATAGGGATGAATAAGTAAACGGCTATTGAACTAGAGGGTTATATATAAGTTTATTTTTAGATGTAACTTTTCTTCTAAAGTCATTTATCATTGATCTCCTTTACTTACAAACTCTGTAGGGCTGTTATGTTTATAAAAGCTCGTTCCTCTAACACGGAAATATTGTTGTCATTTAAGTCTCTACAACAATAAAAGTCATATTGTAACTTGTGTATACTTTATGTCGCTCAATAACCACTTAAATGTTGTATCGTGCAAATGTTCAATTGCGTCTAGGTCTTATTATATATTATATCTTTGACAAATTAATATATTTACATCGTAAGTAAGGTAAAACACATTCACACTTAAACCGGATACTGGGTGGCCGATTTGTTAAGGTAGTTAATCATCTTCTACTGATCACGTATTCTGTCAAAACTAAAGTTGATGGTTCGAGGCTCACTGCGGGCGGGTGTACTCGACTCCAATCTTGATTGAAAGAAATTGCGAGTTTTCTACGGATACTCCGGTTTCCTCCCCGCAAAAAAAACAGGACGCCACAATATAGCTGAAAAATTGTTGAAATGGAGCTAAACAATATTCAAACGAATGAACAAACAACAATTTAACGGCTAAGGTTAACTTTGCAATGGTGCAATACAGTTTTTAATGTATGAATCAAATTATCAATTAAAAGTATAGTCTAACATAGGCAAACACGTGCCTAACCATGAAATAGATACCGATGCAGATCGAATAGATAATAGAAATAAATGACAATAAAATGTAACATTTCATTTCATTCATTGCGTCATTAACGATCATATGTATATCGAAAGTTCCATAAAGAATTTTGGGTTAAAATGAAATTACGAGCGTCCAAAATGCATCAGTATATGGCCTAGGTGAATAATAGTATTATTTTCCCCATATTAGACACATTATCGCGTCATTGGTGCCATTGACTAATAGACACATTCTATATAGGTGTAGAATGTTTTGTGTGATGAATCATCTTACAGATTGTGCAACATTAAAACTATTATAGTTAACATTACAACGAAACCGAAAACTAATTTAATAGACCGTGGTACTTTAAATATAAGTATTTAGTTACAAATGATAGTTCGGTCACGTGCAAATTGGTACTTACATATAATACAACTTTGGTAGATTCTGAAATGTTCCATTTGGGACGACAGATATCCTATTTCCATATAGAAGTCTGGAAACATAATTACTATGTTAAAAAAACTAGACAAGTTTTCCAACTTACACTGCTAAGATGAATGTTGATTTCTTTTGAATACCTCGCGATTAAAGTTCAGAAATATTACTTCAATTATCTATTTATTCCAAACTGAAATTGCCAAATCCCCCTTCGATCTGCTAAATTAATAGCTTTTCTTGTTATAAATCAGCACTTGGGAAATATTTTACATTTTTTAAAGTAAATTTATGAAACTTATTTAATCTTCAAAAGTACTTAAACGCATGTTAAGATCATTATTAATTACTTAAACCATTCAAATTTTGATTAATATTATGATAAAAAGATGCAAAAGAACCAATGAAGCATAAGCATGCTTAATTGGTTCTTATTTATATCATTCGCCAAATTATTTAGATTATAAAAAAATTTATTTACTACAACTGTAGTTTATATATTTGTTCATTTTGAATAAACGTATGATTAGTATCTCCAATAGTTGATTAAATAATAATACATGTTTTTAGTTAATACTTTATTATGAATATGAAGTTTATTAATCATAGCATTATTTATGACTACGAATGAAACAAATATCCACTAAATTTGTGTCCATTTCTCAGATTCTCAAAACACTGTTTCATTGCAATATAACAATAAAGGTAATAAAAATTGTTTAGGTTCTCTTTAATCCGGAAACAACACATTCCACTATTTCGAAAACAAATTTACCCGTTTCGTATGAATTTACACTTTGGGGTTAACAAGCAAACACTTACCATTTTTAACTCCTTCAAAGGAGTTTTTGTAAATGTGTTTGATGGTTGCTTCGCAATTGTCACTTCTGCATCATATACTTGTCTTTATTTGATGGCATTCTAATATTTGTCAATTAGAGGATGTGACTATTGTTTGGTTCGTTCAGACGATAAGAGCGTTTGTATAGATTCTACCCTCATTTGTATAATCCTTCAGTTGTTGTTTATGCGTATGTTTCTCGTTCGTATCGTAACGTAATGCGTTTCACTAGGTATAATTTTAAAGTAATATTATCTACATCTTGATATAAATAATTAATAACAAGTTGATGAACGGTTTCAAATTTTAATGAATTAACATCTAATGGATGATACATTCATTTTAAATTATGTTTAGTTTACACATTCCTTAGAATAATTCAGTATATCAATGTGTACTTAACTTATCAGCTTTTTAAATTCTAAAATATTTTAACTTGGAACATGAGTGAAATAATACATTGTATCACATAAAATTGTAAACTTGTTTTGTGCAAAATTTACAAATATGAAATTTGAGGGATCTTTAGAAAGTGTGTACCTAATCCTCTGCTAATGGAACCATCGGTATTTTTAGGTAAGTTTGACTTGATCTAACTAGACGAAATCACGACGTATTATGCATGTTCATAAATTTTGATCAGGAAAGTAGGTGGCTGTTCTGTCTAAAATCCAGAAAAGGGCACAAAGGTATTCAATAGTAGCGCTTGGCGTTAGACAAATGTCACCCAGGGCCTTCAGGATATCCACAGGAAATGCTGACACTAAACCAGCTGTATAAATATGTCTTTCAGGATTTAAAATATGAATGGGAGTATTGCAAAACTGTCAGAGGAGGTAATAGTCATCAAGAGGTACAAACCAAAATGTCAAACCTGCTTCAAAGGGAAAATTGATGAATATGTTGACTTTTGATCCCGATGATATATTCTGAAGCTATGATATGGTTAAAGATACATTTGTATTTCAGAATTACTTCTGAGGTGAGTGTTAAGGGATGGTTGTGTCCAGAAAAAGCCAAAATGTGCGCCACCTAGTGTGCCCATGGTGTGTAGACAAAACTTTCAAAAGGATGAGGAAGCTGGCAAAGCATTGCCGGGAGACACATCCTAATTTGGTAGACGGACTGAAAGAATAAGACAATTGGTTTTTGGATTGCCGTTCGACTAATGAACTATTAAAGGCAGTTGGACATTGGGATTACCTCAACCTCACCACCAATAGTACCAGAGCTGCTCTAATTGAATGGTTAGAGAAAAATTTGAACAGAAGAGCCATAAACAGTGGGTGTCTCTAGGGATTCATCAGTTCCATCTTACTCCTGCCAACAGTTAAAGGAAGATAGCACACACCCCAGAGAGACCTACGGTTAAACAGCCTTCACTAGAAATCAGTAGTATTCTTTAATTTAAGTGAGAAAATTGCCTAACTGACACTATAAAAGTATGGTATCTGGTAGAAACTATATAGACATGGAAAGCCTCCGCCACAAAATGTCAGCTACTTAGAAGTCATGCAAGCCGCTCACTGAATTCAAAACAGATCTAAACAAATAGTGACATCACTGAGAGTATGGGGGAAGCATATTTATAGAGTGTCGAGAGGAGTTTCAGGGCAGAGAATATCTGTATACAGGAGTTAGAAGAAGAGAGGAGCCAGAATAAGAGATTATGTATTGTATGGAGGAGCAACTTCAGACCAACCAATAAAACGAGTAATTGTTAGAAGAGATTGGGTAGAGAAAGCTGATGGAGAGAAGTCAGTCAGGCGAAAGAATGATAGCGGTAAAGGGATCAGAGGTAGCTCAACAGGGTTGAAAATTACTGAGGCACAGAATTATGAGAGAGAAAGGAGCCCAGAGTTGAAAGTTCCATCATCAAAGACGCAATGAAGCAGTCCAGTGGTGGTAAAGAAAATAAATGACAGCAGATATAAGGACAGAGAATGCAAACAGTTAAACTACCAAGGACAGATGCTCAGTTAAGAGCACAAAGTTTACTGATGGCTGGTAGTGAGCTACAGTTCCTCCTGAATGAAGAAAGACGTCAGTGAGAGAGAGAGAGAATGAAAGAGAGAGAGAGAGAGAGAGAGAGAGAGAGAGAGAGAGAGAGACAAGCTTTTATCTAGAGATTAATATTCTAGACAAGTATGGAATGTTGTGGATATTTAAAAAGAGACGATTTATAAATATATATTTTAAAAATATCTCCGAAACCTTAAAACAATTCTTTTCATTTATATTTTCAGAATGTCCACGATGCCCCATACGTAGCTTAGTAATTTACATACTTAACCCAAAGTGTAAATTATTCAGCAGGCAACCCAAAATATGGCATATACTACAATAATGTTGCTCTAGGTCATAATTATTTAGTATACATGATGAAGAAACTTTCAGATGTGGCACACTTATCAAGATTATACACATGTTATTATAGCTTGTTATGTCAGTTACTGGCCATACAACTGAAACTTTTGAAAAACCTACACTGAGCAAACCAGTCAAAGAAACAAATAAGCATAGGTCTAATGCTTTGACAAAGAATACAAATTCTACAAATAAAGTCTTCACAACGGCTGCATATACTACCAGAGCAGTCAGTGATAAGAATGAAAACACTGAATTAGTTACACTAACTAGTTCTCAAGAACAGGTTTTTCTCAATGATATTTGTACCTCAGCTGATGTATAAAGGACTAGCAAGAAGGACTATAGGAGTACTCGCTGCAAGACCTACAGTGACTCCCACTATCACAGCAACTCAAATAGGACCCTTGATGCCTGACCCAACTCTACATAAGTACTCAGAACATTTAACTTTAAAACACATGTTCAAAAGTAAAGTGAAACACAATAAAGAGTGTTGCTATTACTTATACAGTTGTTTTAAACTTAGCATATTCGCAGCTTTGCTAACATTAATGAGTTCATGACAACATTTGTATTTTATTTAAAAAATACATATGTAATATAACAATTAAGGACTATTTAATTCGGTCAACACGCTTTATATGGACCTTGAAGAAAGATTCTTTGTCGTCGATCAGTATCATTCTACACGGTCCATATAAACACGCATTGATCTTTAAATATCTCAGAGATTATTTACATATTGTGCAGTGGGATAAAAAAATATAAAAGTAGACTTTTAAGAGGAATTTAAAGTTGTTTTTAATGTATCTAATTTTCAAGTTGCTTTTTCTGTCTCCCCCCTACCCAAGTGGTTTCTAAATTGTGTCTCAGCGAGACCTCAAATGTACATAATGTTATAATATGATTATAAGACGCATTTTAGTCATTCTACAATATAAGAACCAATTGTGAGAAAAGAATTTCTCACTAATGAGACAGCGTGGTACCTATTTTTAGCCGTTGAGATATCTTTATCTCAACCCGTGGGTGAGATAAGAATTTCACACTCCTTTTCCCGTAAAAATGTATTGTGACGTCAACTTCCGGTTCAGCAATAAAAATTTTAAAATATTTGCTTAGTTGTGTTGGTTTACTATGCCTTTTTAAATATTAACATGAAAACAACATATCTGGGCTTCCATGACCCAATTTATGCCATTATTACCAGGAAGGTTGATCCCGAAACTCTTTGCCAGATAACCAACTTACTTCTTGTTTTCCGCGTGACACAAAGCATTGTAAGGCGGGGAATTTCATACGGACAGCTCATACAGACCAGACATACGGACTGCTTTATTTACTTCATAAAAATGCTACGAACTGGAATTCTGTTTTGCCCTGGTCTCGGGACCCATACAGCCAACCTCGAAACAATAACCAGGGCCAATACATATTTAGCTAGTTAGTTGCACTATAGTATTGTTTCTCCTGCGTGTTTTGTATGGTTTATCGTTAATTCGATCGTTAGCGCACATTGTATGGTTATTTTTTAAATGATATCGTTTCGTACAGCGTTTTTCAATTGAAATTAACATTTAATAACAATTTTTTCGTCTGTTGTATGTATGTGATGATGAAGTGCAACTAACACAGCGTAGCTTTTACATGAGCGAGTTCCGACTTTAAACACAGGTATTTGGAGAAAGGACCCAATTTGGTACCCCAATAACTCCCTCCCAAACTTATGTTTCAATAAGGTTTTGTTAATCTTGCCTTCTAGTGGTACTTATGACATAACACATATTCGTTTTCTGATACATGCACTCTCTACAGACAGAGCAGAGCGATGGCATATATAAGAACACTTGTATTTTCAGTGAAATATGTATGTTATGCAGTTGATGTTAAAAAGGTGTTTTTCTAGCAGATTGGGACCATGAGACAGTCCAGAAATAGTTTTGAAAAACCATCCCAATTCTACAAATCTCAAGACAAAAAAGGAGACCATTAAATTTGTAAGCAAAAACAAAGTACATCAAAAAGTAGACCAACTCCATAAATACTGTTCATACATACGTCGATCTGTCATCCACATGTCACACTTTATCTTGAGAATACCTTTACAGATTGTCTTCAAATTGCACAGTTGTTAATTACGATGGCCTCTGAGTGCTTTTTAGTAAATTTAAGATTTTTCAATATCGTATTTTGTTCTTACAAAGATGATTTTTATTTTTCCGAAACTTTCATCCGTTTTTTAAACGTTACTCCTTTGAAGTTTGACACAATATCATTTAAAGCAAAACATGGCCAGAAAACGATACAAAATGTGTTGCGAACCAATTGGGGAAGGAGTCTAACGCAAAAATATATATTGTGACCCCTTACTCTTGTTGAGACGTTGAGACGCGGCAGTACGCATTATGGATTCGCAACTATACCTTTACTTTCTATTGAAATAATATTTTAATAATATTTATCAATACAGTTTTAATTAAGTTCGAATAATTGCTTACATTACTCACACTTGGTTTGTTAAAGGGACTTAACGCCAATGGCATAATAATAACCATTCATTTTCCAGATAATTTTTGGGAGGGTTCGGGTGAAATGTGCGTCTGTTTTGTTTTTTAAATTGTTTTGTTGTTTTATAATCATGGCTTAGAATAGTTAGGACAATATAACTTAATTTAATTAGTTTATCTTTGGTATTTAATATTTGGTTGTACATAATCATTGTTCGTGTAGCATTTTGTTTTTCTTATATGTATTCAAAGGATATTGGGACTAAATAATGCACAGGTTTTGTAATAATAATTTTTGTTATTTCAGGCTGAATGTTCTGGAAAATGAAGAAGCTTTAAAGTATGATATTGGAATGCACTTAAAAAACTTGTATTTAGAAGATTGATTAATTTATTAATGGTGTTTAACGCCCGAGCAGCATTATTTCAGCTATATTCAGGCGATGTATTTAGAAGACCATTTATAATATACACAACATGTTTGAATAGGCTAATCACCATGTTCGATAGAAATATGAATGCTAAGAACAGTTCTTCATATAATTCTTTTATTACACTAAACTGTTATTAATAAATATTTGTTGATCTATTTATTATGTTTTATTTGTTTATTGTAGGAGTGGGGTTTAAAGCCAATTTCAATGACTTTTCAGCTATTGCGATGTGTTCATTTTCAAAAGATGGGTCAGTATTTACGCTTCTAATAAAAATCGAGTTTTTCTTCAGGATAGGACCATTCATACAACACCTGTAATTGTAATAAGAAGATTATGCTTCTGGATTTGGATTGATCACCATTGTCTACCTTTATATAGGCAAAAAATCTCGGAAAACAATAATTTTTTTATATTATTTTGTACTGCGGCTGCAGTGTATACCGTAAAATTAGTGGTCATTCAACTTCAGAGGTATATTTTAAACTGCACTTTCGGATAGCCTTCAATTGTGCAAAATGATTGGTCAAAAGAGTTAAAGACTGAAACAATTCAAAGTGAACAAGGCCTATTAACTGGCTGCTAAAAAATCCTTTACCCGCATAAATATATGAACAACAGTAATTAATCCTATAACTTTGAACCAGAACGGCAGAAGTTAAAAGCTTACCACCCCACACTTTTGCTTTGCTTCTCGGCATATCTTTAACCATGTATTTATTACATTATTATATTATATAATATCAATCCTTGTTCTGGACGAAAAAACACCGAATGGTGTCGTCCAATTTTTAATATCCATGTTCTTTGATCAGTGGGGGTGATTATCTGTAACTTAAGTGCTTTAATAAATTATCAGAAAAATAATATAACAATTAGAAAGTCAAAATTTAATTATATAGACGTACTTAATAAAACATTAACATTTAGATGTGTAGGTAAGCCACTGATAACAAGTTTAATAATTATAAAAATGAAAGGGGAAATGTCTGTAACGTAACAATATTCACATAACATTTGTTATCGTAAAGTTTGCTTAAGTACAATTTACAAGTAGAGATTTCCGAACATTTTTATACAATAATTACAAATTGAAAATAGTCATTAACCAATGTTAAAATTAAAAACTAAAAATAACCAGGCATTGTTACAGTCGTATTTTGTCAAATACAAAGGAGCAAATGTTTTTAACAAATTGTGAGTCAACTGAAAAAATGACTGCGGCAGACATTTTGTACTGGTACAACGGAACGCCGTTTTAAAAGAAAAACGTTGGGTGAGTCAGTGCAGAACTCTCTGTGACAGAATTCAATGACTGTTATTGTAAAACTTTTTGTCTGATACAACGTTTGAAGTAATATTTACATGTATTTTAGCAGTCATTTGCAGTCGATCTAGGTCATTGAAATACGGAGACCGACTGCAACTGGCATTTGCAGTAAATTTTATAGCCAGTAGTAAAAGTTGCAAGCTTACATTTTTTATCAATACTTAAAGTTCATTATTTACTGTTGCTGGAGACAAAATTGAATTCCGTATAAGTATATTAAGACTTTTGGCAAAATTTTATTCACGTCTCCTTTGTAAAATATTAATCAACCAAAAACACACATTTTGCCAAATGTGTAGATATTATACATATAACAACATTTCTTGAATACTTATGACTTATCGTTTTCTTCTTAAAATGCCTAAACAAAAAACTGCAACAAAAGTAGGGATACCGTTTCCCATTAAGTTATGTCTCTTCATGAAATTGGTATTTCGAGAACACTAATTGTAGTCTTTTATTACCGAAATATAAAAATAAAATAATAATTTAATAAAAAATATAACATTGTAACACTTTCAGAAATGAATAATAATGCGACATAATTAACGATATAGGTATCTCGATGAAAACACCAACTGTTTTAACAGATATAACTCAGTACTTACATCTGTAGTAATAATGGTAGATTTCTAAAATCTCCTTCTCTTATGACAGATATGTTATTATTTTGCAGATATCTGAAATTGATTTATTACAGTATTTTGAATTAATATCTAGCTAACGTTATGTTATTAGGTCTTTTGTTCCAACGGATCTTTAACGATACGATAATAATATTTTATGAATTAATACATTTACTAGACTAAGTAGGAAAACACAATATGCTGACATGTGATATACGAGTATTAGATACAAATATATGAACATGCAAATACTTTACAATGTGCATGTTCATGCTGAATTTTATATGAGGAGTTACAAAAGCACACGTTTTCAAACTATTTTCATATACTGTATGATGGGTTGATGATTTTAATAATCCGATTTGATAAGGCCCGATTATAGCCAGTATACAAAAATATTGTATTTGGTCGACACAGAGGCCATAATTACGTAATTATATACAATATAATTTATCGATCTGAACGCATTTCTTCGAACTCCTTTTATTACCTCCATTTTCATTTGCTTTGAAATTTGGTAGTTAGATTGTCTACTTTACTTATTCGTAACATATTCTAAACACTCACATATATTTCCACATTCGATATTCGATGAATAATTCAAAGCTTATTTGATTAGTATAAGAGAACACCACACATATAATTTACGTACTCAAAGACATTCTCAAAAACGGTTTTCATTAGTTAAACTAATAAATATAAAATTTGCTTATTATATATCTTACTTTTTTACTTTTGCAATGTACACTATCTAATAGTTAAACCCGCATGAAATACATACTTTAACTATCCAATTATGTATGCGGATAAAAGGTGAATTAGTTTACTCTAGATAGGACTTGGTAAATTGATATAAGTATGGTACACCCTAACTTATTCAAAAGAGCAGATAAAGAGTAGCATTTAATTCACTTTTGACTCAAACTGAATTAATTTTCCAATATTAATAGCTTTTGCACTGTCATTTCTATTATTGTATCATTTCCTTCATAATGTGAAAATGAAAACAAGATTTAGTTAAACCTTCAATTTAGATTGCTGGTCAAACATTAATATATCTGCTCTGCACAGTGACGATATGTAAAGGTTAATGTTTATACCTATAAGGTAACGTGTTTAAAAAGTTTCAGACTCTTTAAACAATAACGATTGCTTTGTAGTTGCCGAAAAAGATAAAAGCATTAACATCCCTGAATTTTACCGTCTATACCCAATACTTGATTCTTTTCCAATTAAAGTCCAAAATTTACAAATTTTTGTTAATCCCATTTACTAAAGTGATTTATTGTTTGGAAACTGTTCACAAATTTAATATAGCTACAGTACTTCTTTTTGGAGGAGGTTGCGGGTTCAAGTCTCACTGAGGTCAAGGGGTACTCGATTCCAATCTTAATTGACAAAGGTTGCCAGTTTTTCTACCGAATGTCTGAGTTTGTCGAGTACTCCGGTTTCCTCTCCCAATAAAATCTGGACGCCCATAAATAGGTGAAAAATTGCTGAAAGTGACGTTAAACATCATTCAAGCATACTAATCTTTCTGGATGCTACCATTTAAATTATCCGACAAAACATAGTATATTAAGTTATATATCTACTGTATAAAGACTTACAATATATAGGTATTAACTGGTAAGTTGTTTGGAATACTGAGCAGTCCATTTCGGTCACATCTAACAAAAATTCTTTCAGAACCGAAGTTGATACAGGTACAGATTTCTGGACACGCCGACATTATGCCATAAAACAGAAATAATGTTACGACAATTGTTACAAACCTCATTGTACTGGTTTGAAGAAATCTGCGAAATAAAAACATTTGCATTAAGATTTTTTAAATCGTTTATCTGTTTTAATGATATTTTTACCCCAATACAGCTTTGCTAAGTCGTTTAGTTTTCTTGTTATATCGATTACTTAAATTAAATAAATATATAAAATAACACAATACGATAAACACAAAAGTCATTGTAGCTATGCTGATGTCCGTTATAAACAAGTGTCGTAGTCGTGGCTTAGCTGTTTGTATTTTTCTTAAACCACATTTTGAAACTGTCCTGCGATTTATGTCGACGGATCTGATTTCTTGCCTTTTTCATATCAGTCAAGAAGCGAGATGCGTTGCTGAACCACACCCTTCTCCAGTTGCGCAGATCCCACCCTCGAACAATATTACACCATCGTAATCTTGCCTGGCGATCCTGGCGTCTCAAAGTGACTCCAAAGTATAGTCGTCTGGCGTGCAACCAATGGTCTGGGCTAAAATTCACTGCATGCCAGCGTTCTTATTGGCAGGAATTGTTGTAGGAACGGTCCTTTGACCTAAATGGACGTTAGTAGTGATGCGTGGGCGCCCGTGCGAGTTCTGTCTTTTTTACTGTCAAGCTGCTGGTAAAGCTCCCGCTGGCGACAAATCGTGCTGCAGTAAACATTGAAGGGACTCGCAACCTCAGTCTGTGATTCACTGGCCTGGAGTCGACCGATAGCGATGTTCCGGCTAGCAGATGTTAGACTACTGCGTGAGAGAAAAGACGTACCGAGTTTTTAAATGGCTCGGTACCCGCTTACTAATAAACCATGAATTGCACGTGCAAAACAAAACGATCTTTGTTAGGCATGACATGTTTCTAAACTTGTGAACCAGGTTTTCACGCTTCATTTAAATGCAGTCCACGGAAAAATGTCCTATGGGGTGTAAATGTAATCACCAATATTTATTTTTTTAGTTTTGTTGCGTTTTGTTTGGGAGAGTAATGTTTTAGCAGAATGTCAAAATATGTCTACAAAATGTTAATAATAAGCAACCAAAATGAAAGCATGCCTTTTAATTGCAAATGGGCAGAAGTAAACTAAGAGGGGAAATATAAAGAAGTTACGAACAGTCTTTCATTTACTAAAAGAAGGAATATCCATTGGAAAGACGAAAAATAAACAATAAATCTGTAATAATTATGTCGGTAACATAAAAAAGAGCGTATTAAGGGAACTACATAAATAAACAAAAATACAGTTAGATATTCCATAGGAAACGGGGAAGGCCTATCTTAAAGTGTGTTATTAAATAATATTAGAAACATTAAATGCGACTATTGAAAAAATCAAACGGTAGCAGGTTGCCTTACTGTAAAAGTAGTATAAATCATAACGCACAAAATCTAATTTGACACATTTAAAATGCAACTCTTTAAATTGTAGTGAACTAGAAACTATATGTACATGTAGTTCTTTAGTTTTCAAAATATCGTCTTTCCAAAAATAGCCGAATTAGAATTAGATAGAAAAAATATTTATTAACTTATGTAGATCAGATGGAATAATATAATTGAACTAGTTTTGTGATCATAGAAATAAATGATACAAAGCATGTTGTTTACATGCAAAATGTAATTGATATTTTTAAAGGTTCAATACTGTATTAATACTCTGGGACAGATTTGATCATTTTAAAAAGGTTGGACTAATTTTGCAATTGAAGCGATCGGAATAAAGAGAACATTTTAAATGGTCTTCTGTTATAGATTAATAGAATGTTTACTGATAACGTTAGAAGGTTAGAAGTTAGAAAATTTTATAAAAATTATTTTGTTGGTAGTATTAAGACTTTAATCTTTCAAGATGTTCCTGTGCAATCCGGCTGTATGTTGAAGAGAAAATAAATTATACCAACTATTATATATAGTAAATGGATTGACATTTAATGTATTTCTGAACGGTATTGTACATATCATCTTTTAAACATACATTGTAGCACCTAAAAAGCAATAAAAACATTATTTACTTACATTATACATTCATGTTCACCAAATGAACCCAAATATAAACAGGTGCTACTGACACAAATCGAACTATAGATTAAGCCCTATCATTGACTATGAACAGGTATAGGATAGCAGAAACACATATTCATGAGTTGTACTTCCTTATGATCTATGTAGTTTAGATTTAAGTATTTTATTGTGTGTAATAACGCTCTTATGCATTAATTAAGCAAACAACTTATTAAATTTACATGAAGCCGAAAGTAAGGCATATTTACACAATGTGTTTGGACAATATACAACTAAGAATTTGAAATTTTATATCACTTCGAACAAACAAAATGCGACGATGAAATTGATGAATTCATAACAATGTCAATGGGCCTATAATCCTAGCAATTGTACACGTTTATTTATCCTGTTTATGTTTGTTCAAATTAATTAAAATACAAAAGCAGTGTATTGTCTTGACTTTTTAAATACAAATTTATTAAACCGTAGTTGTGCCGTAACGATATTAATATATATTTTATTTACAATAAACATATTACAGACGATATAACACTAACGCTAAACTAAAAGAAAATGAAAAAAAGGTCGTAATTGTTTACGATGGCGTTCATTTCTTTTTTAAATGTGATCAAATTAAACAGTAACCCGAACCCAATAAAAAACAAGCGTGCACTCATGTGCTCCGAACGAGTGAGCAGTGCCTACCGTTTATTAGACACCCGTTGAGTTACTCATTAAAATGTCTAAAAAAAGTAAAATCAAGGAATATTAAATACTACCTATGACTCAGCGAAAATATCCGATCGTATTTTAGAAATTTATTTCACATAACGATCAATTAATTCATGATGACGGCCAAACAACTTCTGGAGAGATAGCATCAACCTAGGTACAATACACTCCTATTTATGTAGTTTAGTAGTCATAAGCAGTGAGCGGTATAGAAAATCGGAATACCGATCGCAGGATCTCGAATGAGGTATAAGTTGTGAAATGTACACACCATACGCTGGTGATGCTGAAATATTGTTATCGATGAACGGGAAATTGACAATTGAATGGTGAAGTCATAGCGTTTGTCGCAGAGGCTAGTTTGTAGTTTTCACGGGTGCATTTCTAGAAGTAAGTCTACGGAAGAGTCCGGCCTAAGTGTATTGGTAGTTATTTTAATTTCAAGAGCGCTAGGGTAGATTAAATGCAGATAGTCACCACATTTAAAAAAAGTCAATATAGCGGAATGTGAAATTAAAGGTCTGGGCCAGTGCCTTTTCTATCTTCTTTAGCAGGCTTTCTATGAAATATGTTGTCAATAATAAAAACTAACATTTGACAGATTTCGTTTTCAGTATATTTATTATTTGATTTAGAGACATTGATGACGAATTAAGTTCTCTCGTGGCTAATTACCAGGAATTTTGATCGTCTTATTCCGTTTTTCCGGAAACAAAGCAGCGTTTAATACAATCCTTAAGCCTGGTTTTAAGCTGCATATGAAGGATAGCCGTGTAGAGTGTCGAAACATCAAAGAACAATTGGAAAGAGATGCAGACCTCAGGATGTCTATTAGATCTTTTTGAATTTCCATATTTCATTTATGCCGATCCTGGAGTAGAAAGTACCACTGTATTTTGAAGTCACGTTTTTATTGTTGTTAATATAGTGGTCAGGTGTTGCGATAGTGATTTGGTGTTAAAATTAGACGAAAGTACCAAAAAACATAGTCAATATAGCTGAATGTGAAATTAAAGGTCTGGGCCAGTGCCTTTTCTATCTTCTTTAGCAGGCCTTCTATGAACTCAGCCTTATAAGAGTACAAGAACAGTTGTCCCAGGAGTCTGTTGAAAAACAAGTCCTCCAAACATGACAAATATGTTGTCAATAATAAAAACTAACATTTGACAGATTTGTTTTTCAGTATATTTATTATTTGATTTAGAGACATTGATGACGAATTAAGTTCCCTCGCGGCTAATTACCAGGAATTTTTATAGTCTTATTCCGTTTTTCCGGAAACAAAGCAGCGTTTAATAAAATCCTTAAGCCTGGTTTTAAGCTGCATATGAAGGATAGCCGTGTAGAGTGTCGAAACATCAAACAACAATTGGAAAGAGATGCAGACCTCAGGATGTGTATTAGATCTTTTGAATTTCCATATTTCATTTATGCCGATCCTGGAGTAGAAAGTACCACTGTATTTTGAAGTCACGTTTTTATTGTTGTTAATATAGTGGTCAGGTGTTGCGATAGTGATTTGGTGTTAATATTAGACGATTTTGCTATGAAACGCTGTTTGTACGAATGTTTGTGAATTTTTAATATCCAATACAAGAATGGGAGATCATAATCTTCGCCTTTGAAATGGAGATCAAAAGAGGCCAACACCGATGTGTGATTTTCAAGATCTTCTCTTTTGAAAGCGTAGTGGAGGAATAAGTAGGATTGCCAAGTCTATATAATTTATTTACAGATAAAAAAATGTTGTTAGGGACCTTATCCGCTGGCAAAGCAACATATTTGTCATGGATGTCGGAAGTGTTAACGGCATCAAGATTTCTGAAGATTGATAATGATTTAGTACAGATAGACCTACTTAAACGACTTATTCTTATTTAAATCAATGTCACCAAGGCTTTTACCCACACGGACAAGATATCAACTTCCTGATCTTCTTGCTTTGCATATTTTCGGGCATAGTCCACTTGAATCCGTCAATAATTTAAAAATTGTAATTCCATTTGATGGATTTAAGTTCACGATATTTTGGTCCTTTCATTATCAACAATGTTAAGATCTCCAGCTATCACGAGACCTAAAGGAATATATAGTCTGGGGTTTGGCTTTGAGGTAATTGATCAAAAGATCACGTTTGCAATTGAAGATAACGTTTGCAAAAATATCATGAATATAATGCCTAACCATATTTTAATAATCCATAAAATTGGGACAGCCATGAATTATTTTGATTCTGATATGAAAATATAGAAATTTTATATTTCGCGTTATTTTGGCTGTTCCTATTTTCGAGATCCCCCCTTCTTACATAATTATATTTTTCTTGTGTTAAATGTGGTAGAAAAAGGAATAAATATAAATAAAATACCAACTAACATATTAATTAGGATCAACAATATAATTTAGCAATCAGAACCACAAAATTGATGCTTCGTTACTACTGTCACCGTGTCTGTGACATTGTGTTGTTTTTGTGTGACCGCGACAAATGAAAATTGCTTACCGCATTTTGTCGAGCTTATGCTCCTGTTGTAGATCCAAAATGGTGCAAGCTTAATTTTTTAAACATTTTATCGGCTTATTGGAATTCGGTTGTACATACAGTAAAAATCTTTTGCGGTGGAGCCGGGAAAGGTCTCGCTGTTTGTCTTATTACCACTGAACGTCACGATAACAGTTATAAACAACGCAAGGTCCCTTGAAAACACAACGTAGTTATGGTGGAAACATTTTTTCTATTGAATTTTCGTTATACAAAGATTCAAAGTAAAATAATAAAAAAGACAAGCAATGAACTGCATGAGCACACGGTGGTGTGATTTTTAAAATGGTTTTTACAGATGACTGGAGACTCTGATGAGTCTTGTTTAAACAAAACGCGCGTGTTATGTAGTAAGTTATTTTAACCTTGGTATCTTTGATGACCTTTTTTATTTGCCACCACTGGGTCGATACCTCTGCTGGTGGACTGTTAGTCCCGGAGGGTATCACCAGCCCAGTAGTCACACTTCGGTGCTGACAGGAACATCATTGATACTTTCAGTGATATAGTCATTGTTTAAATTAACTGCCCTGAAATGTCAAAAATTATTTTAATTCTAAGGTTTTTATATTTTCAAGTTGAACTAAGCCTTAGCCGGCTTTTGTATAACGTTTTAGAATTTTGGTTATAAAGGCTCTACAACATCATTTGGATTTTAAACATTGTTTGAGTTTAAGCTACACTGATGAGTCTTGATTAGACGAAACGCGTGTCGGGTGTAGTAAATTATTTTAGTCTTGGTATCTTTTATGACATTTTATTTGCAATCCCTTGGTTGATACCTCTGCTGGTGGACTGTAAGTCCCCGAGTGTATCACCATCAAGTAGTCACACTTCGGTGCTGACAGGAATATCATTGATCCTTTCATCGATATAGTCATTGTTTAAAAAAACTACCCTGAAATTTTGAAAAATTACTTTAGTTGAAATGTTTTTATATTTTCAAGGTGAAGATAGCCTCAGTCGGATTTTGTATAACGTTTTTGATATTTGGTGATAAAGGCTCTACAACATCTGGATCATTTGTAATTTAAATAGTGTTTGGGTTTAAGCGCCACTAATGAGTCCTGATAAGACGAAACGCGCGTCTGTAATGAATATTTTTATCCTTGGTATCTTTGATGACATTTAATTATAAAATAAATATAGTGTTTTGAGAGGAATAGAGTACAACTTAGTGCAAATATGCTGAAGTTCCAGTGGTGTTTTACAAACGGTAGTAGGACATTTATTGATACATCATGTAACACACGTGACGCATATTGACGCTGACTTTGACTACGCATGTGATTATGATTGAAAAGGGAAATAATCACACTGCTGCAAACAGGACTGGAAAGGTTACCTATACTATAGATTTTGCCATTGCACACATATGGTATTCCAGTGCCTAGTATTCTTTTTTTTTTGTCTTTACGTGTTGGTGTACTTAACTGAAGATTGTTAGAAGTATGGTATATTTTTTCAAGGATGCGGATCTTTATGGACAGAAAAGAGTGGTCTGGCTGATTCAAATGATGATAAAGTTGTTAGCAGTAATTCCTGAACGGTGTTCACATATGCATTTGCTTAGTCGCTCTTTTTGTTTTTCCAACACAAATAAGTCCGCATAAGCTGCATTCTATAGCGTAGACAATATTTTCTGGTTTACATTTCAGATCATCAAAACTTTTGGTGTGATATGTTTTGTTAGTCAAATTACTTAAATTTAGTATCTGTTATCAAATATTACAAGTTTTAAAATTCTTCGATTTACATTTACAGATGGTGCAATGTTGTTCATCGTCCCATATAGTTAAAGATATCATGTAACTGGACAGAAAATGGGCGTATATTGTTAACTTGATCTAAATTTTTATACTGAAAACGACTATCGACCTATTAAACATATGTAAATTCCGATGAAGTTTGAACATCTGTCTTACAAGACAACGCCGTGTTCGTAATGTCATCAGTTCCGGACTTTTTTTATCCTGGCGACGTCCGAGCCAGCATGTCTGAAGCTTTCTGTTAATCATGCTAAAAGCTACTAGGCAAATGATGTCCCTTACAACAAATTGTCCACTAGCAGTAACATCGTAAACTTTTCTAATGATGAAATGTTATCATGATTGCCCCTCAAATAGATACAAATTAATTCAGAATAATTAGTTAAGATTTTAAGATCGTAAGCAAGAACATTATATTATTAACTCACTCCTTACTTCTGTCTGTTCTGTTTTATTTTGAAATCTACTTTCAACTTTTATTTATTGTCATCAATCACGCAAACCTGCATACAAAGTATCTTTTTAAACAGAAGAACGTATGTTTATATTATATTTAATATACGACGTAGAATAACGTCCATTTGTCTGTAACAATGAAGTTTCGCTATTTTAAATGAATCCAATCATATAACAGACGTTAAGAAAAACTAACACATGCACATAATTGACAGAAATATAACAGAATACTTTTGTAAATTAGAAATAGTAATTATTTTATTTGAATAAAAGCCAGAAAGAGAAAAAGAATTAATGCATATTTGAATATTTTCGACGAGTAAGTTGTAGATATTTTAGCAGTCTTTATACAACAAACTTAAACAATTGTAATAAACTGCAATTAATATTCCGGAAAGAATGGTTAAAGTCATTTCTTTATTGTATTTTCTTAACTATATCAAAGTTTGATCAGATGTTTTGAAGGTCAAACCTATCTTAATTGGCAAACATACACACACATACACGCACACACATTTCTGATTTTCCAAACTTTTTGACAACCAGGTACACTATCTCTTTGTCAAAGCTTCGCTTTTGTAATTGACTAACAAAATAAGGTGTTTGCTTATAATTATCTTGACAAACATTTCCATGTGAAGTAAATAACATTAAATATATCTGCTTCAATGCTAAACAGTGATGCTACGTTTACAGAACTCTCAAAATATATCGCCAGTTATGCATGTGGTTGTTAATTTTAAAGGCATCGCTGAAAACAGACCTATTTTTCGACTTTCTCCAAATTTCCTCAGCTAAAGACATTATTCATTTTACTGAATATACTTATTTTATATATAAAATGTCATCAAATATACCAAGATTATAAAAATTACTATTTATATGTTGATCTTACTTTCCAATAGTCTGTGTCAGTATTTACATGCATTTAGATTTCAAACATGCAACCTTGTTTACGTTCACATTGTCTAAAAAGTCGTTGTGTTATATTTTATTTTTCCAACATAATTTACATATTTTCTTTCTAACTGGAAGACACTTTGGTTTTTTTACTGACTATAAATCTTTTTTGGGCCTTAATGTCCGTGGTTAAGGTATTTTGTCTACTATTGATCACGTGGTCTGTGCTGAGGTTGTGGGTTCGAGTCGAGTTTAGGGTCAAGGACGTGTACCAAGCAGTATGTTGTCGTAACAGCTCTCCGGTAAATGGGAGTTTTTGGTATGAATTGCTAAACTATTTGTGTTTTATTGTTCATATTTGAATCAACTATGAAGGGAATTACGAACCTATGTGAAATTTATTACCAACATCTACTTAATTACACTAATTTTCAAACTAAGTTAACATTCAGAGGTCAAAACGAGTGACACCAAAATGGCTGCCTCCTTGTCGGAACAACAACATGATACTTTTGATAGCCTTCAATCCCTTTCACAGCCCAACCCTAAAACTACAACACCATCACTAAGAAGTTCTAAACGATCCAATCCAGATAGCCCTGAAACACTACCAGCCACACAAAAACAAACTGAACGACAAATTCTACGCAGAAACTCGAATGGCTATCTGCGTAAAATAGTTTCGTCTAAAAAACCCCCGACACGAAAAAACCTTGCTGATAAAATACTAGCAGCATTGACTAGTCCAGAGGTTCTGAATACCCCCGTACCAGTGCTTGCTGAAAAATTAACAGAGTCTCTTTCGGCAACCGAGGTACAAAACAGGATTGTTGAAGAAATAAAGCCACTACAATATAGAATCAATAATCAAGCAGAAATCATAGAATCCCATAAACAAAACGTGTATACAATCAATTGATATTTCAAGCATTCAGAGGTCATCTGCAGTTCACATTACAACTTTGAGAGAGCAAGAAAAGGAAATTGAGTACTTGTTTGCTGAACTTGAAGTTCGATTAAAAACCAGGAGCAATAATCGAGGAGGACCAGTCTTCGTTTCCACCATATCACTGTTCCTACAGATGAGCGTGGTAGAGTTATCCATCCAGTGGATACAGACCAGCTTGTGTCAAACGTAATAAAAAATAAGCTAAAACTTGAAAATATAACCATCAATGACATAGGCCGTTCCCATGTCTTTGGAAAAGTCAGAAATGGGAAAACACAAGTTATTGTCAGGTTTATTTCATATCGTATGAGAAAACTTGTATATACAAATAAGAAACATCTTAAAGGGGATCCCGATGACATCTATATTACCGAAAATTTAACTCAATTCAGAACAAAACTAGTTCATAAGTTATCTCAACTCAAGTATGAAAAACCGAAAGCAGCCTATTGGACTATTGTCGCAATTTGCAAAGAAAACTGCAGAAAGTAACAAACAAGTAATCCGTGACCATGATGATATTGGCGATTTAACACGTTCCATCGACCGATTAAGACCATCCGCATTTGATTCAGGTGACCATATTGCATCGCAACCAGACCTCAGTGAACAAATGGCATAATAAACTAATTAACTAATTATACTTTTTCCCTGGAACATTATAATTTATATCGTAGTTTGTTTATTTTTTGTCACGTAAAGCGAGTTGCATCAAAATCTAATTGTGTCGAATCACCAAAATTTTATAAATACAAATATTACCTTTTATTATACTGTATGCTAATAGTCTCTTAACATGTTACTCAGTGAGCTTGAAAGTTTACCTGTTATCTTTCTAAATTTAATTTAATGATCATTACCCGAATAATGTAATTTCTTTTTTTATGTTTATAAATTTTTAAATTGCAGATCCAATAATAGAATTTCACTAAAGAGTCAACATATGAAATGATTTCGAATCCAAAGCTGCCGTAAACAGTTATTTTGTACTAAGTAAAAAAAAGTTTTTGAACAAGAAATGACCAGATTGGAATATGATTGTATGCATGAATTAATTGCTTTTACTGTTTTTATGCATACTTTATCTGTTTAAACAATATAGTATATCGGTGAATGCAGACAACTACGAATCAATTGATACAAATTTATTAATTTGCAGAATATTATATGTTTGCCTCAGATTATTATATAGATGTCACTTTATATTGTAAACAAACCATGTAAGTTATTTTGATAAGGATTGCTGCTAGGCTTGACAAACTGCATCACATGCTCTGAGCCACTGATGCTGCAGTTTGACAATACTATCAATCCATACAAAATTACAAAATACAAAATACAAGAAATGGAACTGCTAATTACTTCTTAGAATTAATGTACTATTTAAATATATGTTAAAAATAATGCTGGTTTTGAATATGACACTAGAATTGATTATCGAAAGTTTATGTTTTGATCTTTGGCTGTCCGACAAAATAAGTCAGTAAAGCGAAAATAACCAAATAAATAACTAACAAATACTCCCAAAGGTTTCCCACTTTCCAGTTTAAGACAAGCCTTGAAAATGTCTTTTTTTTTATTTTTTATTTTTATTTATGTACATAACTTTTTTCTATACTTACTTTGAAAGTTGTGAAGATGTTTCCATTAGCTTAATCAATCTATGTTTAACTGACATCTGGTTTCCCGAAATTCAAAGATTTGTTGTATATATCTATAGTGAATATGGATAGCGATCTACAGACATACCGGAGGCCATCGGTCAGTTTAACACTGTAAGAATTAAACAAAGAGGATCTCTTAATGAAAAAATAACATCTACTTATTTTGATTTTTTAATGACAAACTTGAAATGTACCTGAATTGTCTTGGAGATAACCGTCCTGCAGGCAACGAATCCGAAAATTGACATTGTTTTTATGCTGTTTGTACTTCACATTATTCTTTTACTGGGACATGTGGAGCAAAACCCTGGTCCCCTGCACCCTGATAACGAATATGAAAATAATATATCCATATGTAATCTAAATATACGCAGCAAACGTCAGAAGCTTGACTTTATTAACAACTTATTTCGATGTATATGACGTCTTAGTGGTAACAGAAACACATCTATGTCGAACTATCTCTAATGACAAAATTTACATTGATAGTTTTTCAAATAATGTAATCCGTAAAGATCGGGACAGCTATGGCGGTGGTCTTCCTATTTACTCCAAAGACGATATTTTTATAAAGCGTTTTCCGGAGCTTGAGAATTGCACGGACGAAACAATTTGGGTAGAAATTCGTGCAAAAGGTCAAAAGCTTCTTTTATGTTCTGCCTAGAAACCTCCGTCAACAGATTCACATTTATTTTATACACGATTAAAGCATGCTTTAGGAATAAGCTATCAATTAAGTGACAATCTAGTAGTCACCGGTGATCTGAATACCAATTAACTGAACACAAACAACAATAATCTGTTAGATATGAATATTTTTAACCTGCGAAATATAATTACAAAACCGACCCGAGTCACTGATAGAAGTAGTACCTTGCTTGACCCAATAATAATTAGCGACTCTTTGACGTACACTTATTCTGATGTTTTAGAAAAATCCCACTACACATATCTGACCATCGCGCCTGTATTTCGGCACTTTTAAGTGTGAAGTCTGGATTTATGATAGATTAGATAAAGAAAAATTTGAAAGTGAGCTTAATCAAACGAACTGGTTAGATTTATTTTCTGAAGATACAGACTTTGATGATACCTAAAATATTTTCTGAGCATATTTTGAAAATTGCGAGAGATTGCATACCAACCAAATTTGTTACGGTGCGTAAACGCGATAAACCCTGGTTTACAAACTAATTAAGAAGAGAAATGCGGAAACAGCTTTAAAATTTAAAAATGATAGGGAAATTGTTAGGTTTAAACAGCAGAGAAACAAGGACAATAATCTTAAGAAAATTGCAAAAGAAACATTCGAAAAAAATTTGGATAATATTATTCTTGAAAATGCGACTACTCCTAAAACATATTAGAAAATAATGAAAATGTTGATAAAGTCGAACAAATGGTCTTCGAATATCCCACCGCTCCGAAACGTAACATCTGATCCTACCAGTGATATTTTTGTATTTGATGACACCAGGAAATGTATGATTTTAAATGAAAATTTCTCGGCGATTTCTCGGTTAAATGACATACATGTAAATTTGGTTATTCCTAACATTGATAATAGAACCGATAATTGCATTGAGATAATCTCCATAGATACGAGTGAAATAATTGAAGCCAAATAAAGCTTCCGGTCAAGACATAATTCGCCACAAAATGTTGAAAATTTGTGCAGAAAAAATAGAAATTCCTTTGCAAATATTGTTTAATAGATCTCTACAGCAGTGCAAATTTCCTTCCAATTGGAAACTTGCGAATGTAATGCCAATTTTAAAAAAAGGAGACCATTCGATACCCTCAAATTATAGACCGATATCCCTTATTAGCTGTGTCGGTAAGGTCATGGAAAGAATCATGCATAAACATGTGTATAATCATCTAGTCTCAAATACTTTGATCTAGGAATACCAATCAGGGTTTTTACCAAAATATTCTACTGTTCATCAGTTACTTGAAATGTGCAACTGTATACTGAATTCTATGGAATCGAGAGAAATTAACTGCTTTGTATTTTGCGATTTTTCAAAGGCATTTGATACAGTATGGCATGATGGGCTTTTAGTAAAATTACACGCCTATGGTATTAGAAACAATTTGCTACGTTGGTTCAAAAGCTATCTTGAATCAAGGAAACAAAAAGTTGTCATTAATACTGCATCGTAATCCTTATGTGGTATATCTGCGTGTGTACCACAAGGATCTGTATTAGGGCCCTTGCTATTTATCATTTATATTAATGATATTGCCAAAAAATAAACCTCATTATGCAGGTTATTTGCTGACGACACTTCGTTTAACTACTCAGATCAAGATCAAGAACAAATAAAAACTGTTATTGCTCGTGATCTTAGTGAGTTGGATGAATGGTCAAAACGTTCGCGCATGTCATTTAATCCTTATAAAACAGAAATCGTGTTTTTTTTTCAAGTGCTGAAATCCATTATATTACATTTTCACTGAATGGCATCACAATCCCGATTGTCAAATGTCATAAACACTTAGGGGTTACATTTATTAATGATGCTAAATGGAATACGCATATTGATAACATTATAATAAATGTTAAGAAACATTTGAATGCTGCAAGAGAACAAAAATATCAATTGAGTCGAAACAATTTAGAAAATCTCTTCCCCGCTTATATAAGACCTTTATTCGAATACCCATCTGAGGTCTGGGATAATTGTGATGTTAGTAATGCTTCTAAACTGGAATGACTCCAGTCAGAAGCAGCTAGAATTGTAACAGGACTGTCCATATTTACCAAATTAGAAACATTATATACCGAAATTGGTTGGGAATCCTTGGCGGAAAGAAGAAAGAGAAGAAGGTTACAAATGTTTTATACAATACAAAACCATGATGCCCCTCAATACATAAGTAGACTAGTTCCCCATAAAGTTCAAAGTTTAAGTCCTTATCCATTGCGAAATGGTGATGACGTAATATTACCATAATGTAGACTTTCCCTCACTAATCAATCATTTATTCCCGATATGATTAGGCAATGGAATAGAATTGATCCTAATATATGAAATGTTAACTCTATTTGGGCCTTCAAAAATGCTTTAAGGAGAGATACTGTTTTGCGGGAAGTCCCAAGACACTATGCATATGGTCCCCGAAAACTAAACATACTATTAACACAAATACGATGCTCAGCTGCTCAGCATCCTTTCTTAATTACGATTTATTTAGATCAAACCTTATTTCAAAACTATCGTGTTTATGCGGTTCTCGTATTGAAGATGCAAACGACTTTTTCTTTGAATGTCCTATATATAACAAACAAAGATTAGATCTTATTGGTAGTCTTAGATGGCTACCAAATGGAACCACATTGATTTACACACGCTTACTTGTGGCATTCTAGAACTTTCTTATGAACAAAATACAAGTATTTTTATAGAAGTGTTTCAATATGTAAAGAGATCCAAAAGATCTTTAATTGTTTGATGTAGTGACAAGAGTCCAACGGAAACACATTCAGCCACTATTGACTTTGACTTTGATTCTTTTGTAATTATTTTCCATGTTTGTTCGTTTTAAATTGTGTACACGTTCTTGTATATACTTTGTTCCAGTATATGTATATACTTGTAATGCCTAAAGGACTATTTAAGTATGTATTTACTTGTGTCCAATCCAGTTTGTTATTAACAAATAAAATCTGTTTAAATCAAATGAGTCTCACTGTGGGCAGGATGCGTTGGACTCCCATTTTAATTGTCAAGGATTACCAGTTTTCCTACCGAAGGTGGGGGTTTTCACCGGGTACTCCTGCTTCCTTTGCAGTGAAAACTGGACATAACAGAAAATGTACTGAAAGTGGCGTTAAGCACTATTCAAACACTCTATTATTTTTCTATGACCGTATGGCATTTCATCGTGTAATACTTAGCTTGATTTTTCATACTAAGTGCTAAACTCGTGGTGGGGAGTTGAAAAAAAATGTTACGCAGAAAATGTTTCCTGTCCCAAAACACGTGTTATTGAAATAAGTGATATCAAAAAACCAGTAGTGTGGAAATTACGAGGAATAATTTCAACATATATTGACGAAAACATTTGACGAGTCCCTGTCGTTATTATGCCTCTGAGAATATTTGACAACACTGTAATTTATAAAGGCTCATAAACCATACAAATGCATAGACGTTTTTGGGACTTGACCTTGGAAATCGTCTTAAGGTAAAATGTAATGATTTAATTGAGGTTTAACCTTTAATTTAATAAGAGCAATTAAAAGTCAAATCATTACCTTACTTTATTAAGTTAATGTCGTGTTTGACCAGAAACGTCCGACAGCCTCGGTGAAATGTACTGTATTTAATCTTTCTCAAAGAACACTTTTAACATTTTAACACGCGTAGTTGTAAAGAATTTCTTTATTGTTCAAAATTTCAGCACACAAAAATATCTTATTCTACTCTGTTGCTTTTACAAAATAAATGTTAAAAAATGAACGCGATAAAACAATTATTTTTCAGAAAAGGTACCACAGATAATTAAAGATTATTCAAAATTTACCTAGCAAAACCATAAAATGTTTTCTTGACTTAGTTATGGATTTTAAAATCAAAGCATTACATTATAACATGATCAATTTTACAAAAAAACAGAATCAATTCCGTTTTGAAAAAAATCATTCCAATCCACAAATATTTCCCAGTTCAGTTTATAAATTCACTTCTGTTTTACAAAGTCACTCCTAGTTGAACAAATTCATTAAGTACCCCATTTTGCAATCAGAACAAAATAAGAACACTTCTGGCAGTCAAAAAGCAATTTCAAGAAATAATATTTTTTAAGAACCTTATTTTTTGAGTTCAGTACAGAAGCTGCTTCAAATGCAAGACATTTATCAAAAGTCACTTTTGGTCATAGATACATAAGTTTAGTTTTGGACAACATAATATTGCCAGAAATAATTGGCAATAAATATCTTATTATCATTAATTTCTTTTCATGACATAATTTTACAGAAACCCATGGAAAAACCTTTCAATTGGTCTCAAACAATTTGTCCGTTAGTTATTTTAGCTTATGTTTTTCATAATTTCTAAAAACTATCAATGTAAGCGTTCAATAAATATCATTCTGAAACTTTGGATTGTAGACCTATTTTCTTTTCTATGACGTATTTTCTTTACATAATACTTATTTTTAGAGTCTTTTTAAAAATACCGTTTTTTCTAAGCAGCTGAATTAAGATAATAAACCACATTTTCTGCCACAAACAGTCATGCTTGGTACAATGTTTGAAAACGTCCAAATTAACTATTCATTTTTGGGCTCAGAACAACAAAAACAATGTGACGAATCAATTTCTAAAACAAACACATTCAAATTGTTGCTAGAATATTCGTCACATTTTAAAGTGTTTTTTAATTAAACCAGAGACCTTATTGTATTTTTATGAGCTTACTATTGTTCTAACAATACAAAGAATCGATGCACACACCAAAACAATTACTAAAATAAATTTTTGACTATGAAGCAATTGTTACAATGCACGTATATTAAGAAGTTGTTGTAAAAAAATATCCAATTCGTTGGCCCAGCAAGCTAATCAAAAGTCTGTCTATTGTTTTTCCTGATGTATATTGATTCATATGTATGTCCCTTTCACTATGCAGCAAAACGACAAAGACGTTATGGATGTCATATTTTGATTTCTTACTGAGCAAAGGTACATGTTAATTCTTGATAATTATAATATTGTATTGAAATATTTTCAACCAGTATTAGAAAAGAAATGCCAGCTATGTATTTATTGAATAACATTTGCTGAATTTAATTGATAATTTCGTGCCATTGTGCAAGTATGCATTCAATATTTTCATTAAGTCTTTGACATTGGTCATTTTTACTTTTTCTTTTGCTTCAAGTTTGTATCGTGTAGAAGTATATTATATACTAGGCTAAATATTAACAAAAGTGGAGGCAGTTATGATTAATCTGCTATTTATCTTTCATGTTTACTGTATACGTAATCGTCATATAAAGAGGCGTCAAATCTGAAAGTTACAGATGCAGATCTCGTTCAGTTCTCTATGGTTGATCATGTATAACCGCCTATTAAGCAGATTGCATAAAATTACCAAATGAATGTGAGTTAATGCTTCTAGATAAATTTAAAATGTTCCTTTAAATCTTTCTTGGGATAAATATTTTGTTATATATTAATATTTCATGAAATTGGCGAAGACATACGAATTCAAATAGAAATACTCTCTTAGTCTCAAACATTTTGAAATCAGCGATATAAATTTCCATTTCTGCTGGTCTACACAAGTAGTCAAAACTCGATGTAAATGTTTACCTACATAATAGGATAGTAGATATACTAATAGATGAGCGCGCTAATTTCATAGTTTGCACAAAGCAATTCAAGTGGTTGTATCACAAGAACACACAAGTACTGAAAGTTATATATGATGATGGAAGAAATACATTTTGATAATCAAGGAATGATCTTGGATTGCCATTGGTCAAGTTGTGACAGATATTTTATTACCATTAATAAGATAAAATATTATATCTACGGCAAAATTAAAGTAAACTGCATTAACTATTACTTATCAACTTTTATTAAAGTCATTTCATTATGGAATTGCATTAAGATTAGCATTGCTAAAAGTAAGATATGCCCCGTTCAACGAAAGAAACACACACCTAAATTCAAAATCTTAACTTCGTATTGTTAAACTATCGTTTTCCGTTTGATCGTTCCCCGAAAAATGACAACACAATAACGACATAAAGAAATGACGAAGTGAAATATGAAGTCTTCGACGAGAAGTAGCGACAAGTTGAAATTATCGCTAAATGAAAAGCAAAGTTCAATAATTGGTCATCTATAATGTTCAAGATAATTAACATTAACGATGATGTATGATGTCTATAAATATAAGCTCAGGAAATAGCAAAATTACGAAAGAATGTAAATTAAAAACCCATGTAGCAATCTCCGAGTGCAAAGTTAATGTAGCTTTTGCATATTGAACTATAAATGTTAGATTTGTAGATATAATGACCAAATCAATTTGATTAAAACAATATATTATGTTTATCTTTCTAATTATTATTGCGAATCCCGGCTTAATCATTAATATTGGTAGTTGTCATAAACTATTTGTCACGAGTCATAAGAAAGTATTATGTGATCATGCAATTAGACGTGACATATTGAAATGAGAAAATGCCCAAGGAATTTTCAGCAATAATGACGCTCTGAAATAGGTATAACAAATTTCATTTTTTTTAAAATAATACTTTGCAACTTCTTTACAGGAAACTATTGATTATAGATCAATTGACAGTGTCGCGACTTAAACATCGTTTCGACATAACCGAGCTATCTAGTCAACCGAGATTGATACAGGGAGATTCGATTGTAAATACACAAGTTTAATGTTAAGAACTAAGAGAAGTGAGATAATACCAACACAATTTATAGTCACGCCTTAGCAGCTTTATAAATGTCAAGCTATTGTATTCATTTTAGTTAAAGAAATACAAAATAAGGGTATCTGGGTTACATTTTAAGTATTAAAAACTAACCAGTCGACGAGTAAAAAAGATGATGTAAAGAAGAATTAACTCCCTAGTTTAAAAAAAACTTAATTTCGGAAAATGTAGCATTTGTAGCGGCTACAACGATTTATGTCTTATCGACATCTACAAAATATGTCAAATAGCGTGACACTCTCCATGCACGTTACCCAATGTGGTCCACGGTCAGGCTTTCCGTAAAACGACTTAACAAGTCCCAGCAAGAGGTCATCTCCTCTCCGCCACCAGGGAACGCTCTGGCTAGCTCTGTTAGTCAACCACTTGGAACTATGCCAGTATGGTCACGGAAGACCATTATGAAAACAGTGGATAAACGTCTATGCTGCTAATTTACACTATACAAATAGGTTATTTGAATGAAAAACATAAATAATGCCTATATCACTAAGCATAAGAAAGCACTGAGATAAAGTTACTCACAAATTGTCATATAAGCCTGTTGTTGTTTTAATATTTAATTTTACAGTAAAAATGTGATATTTTTCGCATAATATATCATTACAAATCTTAGTTGCTATTGACTTTTAAACATCAAAACCATACAAACAAATCAAAACTAGATATCAGTGAGATGGCATCCATCTCTGTGGGCCCCGCCAACCTTAAGGTCAAAGTTCAAAGTCAAAGTTCTCAACCATACTATGCGATACGTTGCCTTGATATTATCTACCCACATTCCAAAAATCAAAAGCCTACTTCAAAAGATAAAAAAGTTACAGCCTGGACACGATCAGTTTCGGACGGACCGATGAACGGACGGACAGACTGATCACTTTAGGGCATCCACCACAAAGTGGCGAGGCCCTAATAAAAACGAACACAACATATTGATTTACTTCGTTGACCAATTCCACTATATAGTTGGATACAGTCCTGAATGAAACATCATGCTACTCAACTGATAGGGGTCAAGTGGGATGCAAACCAAAACCTTAGTGTTGACTGACACGTTATTAATAGTTGATGATTAACAACCTTAACTTCTCGTCCATCCTGAAATTTTGACACAGGTCGAGTAGTACATATATCTTCTGCACTAAATTCCAGTGTTATATCCCGTCAAAGCTAGATGTTTTGCTTTCAGTATTTAGACATGTATGTCCTGTAATTTTAAAAATTCATGACATGCCCCCCCCCCCCCGTGTCTTGGTTTACCTTTTCCTCGTCATTTGAAACATTTATCATATATATAGTACACTAAATTTAGATTTAAAAAAAACAACTTTAAACACCTATTAATAATATATAATCATTGCCAACATAATGAAAAGTTAGTACTCATTAACCATTGATTTTGAAATGTTTTACAGGGAGAAGTACATGCAATGGTTATGTCATTTCCACATATGCAAGGTCTAGAAGTTTATAAATCTATAGTCTATAACGTTAGTATCGTTTGAAATTAATTGCATGGTATAATCATTAACAGTTTTACGAAATAATGCTCAATATTTGTTAGAAAGTGTTACTGATTTAATTGATGATTAATGCCGTACAATAAAAGGCGTTGAATATTTTGCAGTAGTCATTGTTATTTTCCTTCTTTGTTTTTGTTTAGTAAAGGCGTATATTTATTATTAAGATCTATATATTTTATGAAGTGATTTTTATATTTATTCTCATATTTATTTAAACGTCTCATAAAATGGTTGGTACATCTGAATGTTACAGGTCACATGCAAAAATCACATATTATCCCATATCCAGACCACATGTAGTTTTTAATGTTGAATCAACAACACTGCTCTGACGTAAAACGTTTTACCCAACTTCAATGGATTTCAGGTAGCAAGCAGGTTCCCGTTCGCCCACACTGTATTTTGCAGATAGTATGATTTTTTATAATGTTGAAATATTCCTTGAAATCTGTATTTTCATGAATCTTTTGTTAATATAGTGCTAATTTTTTTAATTGGCGAAAGAATAACGGGACATAGAACAATGACCTTGAACTTTGGTAAATGTCATCGGAACTCTCTGAATCTTACTCAATAAAGTTTTTTTCTTTATTGGAGGGTCGAACATTTTCGAATTTACAATGCAAGATGGCACTTAGCAGTTTATCTCAATTTTCTTTCAATTATGGCCTTGGAGTTTTAAAGATGACATCTATGTATAAATTCAAAGATGTTTAACCTCAATTCTTTAATATTTAAACTGAAAATGAAGTTATTTGATATCGATACTAATACTTTCTCCTGTTACGCTTCTTTGATTTATTATAGTTAAATAGTTGTCGCTTTCACAAGGCGTAGATTATTCGCTGATTTTTAACTTTGACCTTTTATTGTGTGACTGTTATCTGGGGCTCACTTTTAGTTTTACTATGACTAATTTTAAAGACTAATTTTAATTTTTCTTGGTTGATAATTCCTATAGAAATAGTTTGCACAAAACAATAGGTGCAAAAAGTAAAACAAATACTTGGAAAGAAAAAATGCATTTCCTTGCAAACAGTACAAACTCATGAGGGAAATTATAAAAAGAACCTTGAATTACCTTAATAATGCGCTCAGACAAAAAACATGAAATATATATATAAGTCTTATTTTGTTAACAGGAAGGTTTGTACCAGAGGAACTAATCATGATAAGAAGAAATACAGTTAGATATTCTATTGGAAATGGGACGTCTAATTTTTTAAAAATGATATAAAATAACACTACGAAAGAAATGTGACAAAGCAACCGCTGTCAATGAAACTGTTATGCATGTTATTCATATCATTAAACAAATTGTATTAAATGTTGTACTGTCTAAATACTACACCTACAGCCATTATCCTGACCTAACATTTACATTGCAATACATTTTATTTACAATATACAAACATACGATTAAATATTGACAAAAACTTCAAACACAATGAAAAAATACTTCTCTTACTTCTCTTAAACTTCTGATTATGCAATTTTGACTTGATTGCACATCAGCTAAATGCATTAATTATTCAGAGTGCCACAGTATATTATCAACTTACCTTTCAGAGTTCGTCTGTACTGTTTTTTTAAATCTACTTTGCAACAAGCGCTATTTATTACGCACATCTACTACAAACAAAATATTTTTAGTAACTTAGATTTTTAAAGAACAAAACGTTTATTCATGTCAATTTAATCTTCTACGTAGAATACATTACTGTTCATCTATCCGTAACAAGGAAGTAACGCCACATTTAAATAACGATTTATCATACAAAGACCCTTAGAAAAACTAATCAATGTCAATTATAAATGAACAGGGTATTTGTATTACAAGGGTGAATAAATAATGTTATTTATATCATTTTTAATAAAAGAAAAAAGTCTAAAGAACTAATTCATATCGGAGAATTGTTGAGAGAAAGTCCGGATATTTCAGTTGGACATACAAAAAAAAGATGCTGAGGAGTAGTCAGGGACCGACGATTGAACAAAAAGAGGAGACAACAAAAATACTTCACTCACTGAGTGATACGAACCAATTTAAGAACCAGGGTGAGTACAGGTGCTCCGAAAGGGTAAAAACTACTACTCCAAGCGTGTCACCCATTGTGTCAGTTAAGTTAAAATCCAGTAATTAATCATATCAAAGGTTGGTCATAAAACAGTAAAAAGAAAGTATGGTTATGACACAAAACAAATCAGGGGTAATTTATGACACAGCTATATTTTATAAAATCCATCACCAACGGCAAAAAATGAATTATTAACCTACATAAACATTAAATATCCCTGAATTATCATATGGTTTACTGTCACTTTGTTATATATATGCTCATTAACTGAATCAAAGTAAGATAAGGTGGTTTGAAATTATAATACGTGTGTTTTAATTTGTATAAAAAATCTATGCTTTGCCAAATTGACCAACACCGTCAAAATATCCCATTGAGTGTAATTGAGAATAATAATCGATTTTGTGGTTAAATAAACAAAATACAAACAGGTTTCTTCGTTTGATTGTTGGGTGACGCAAAATGTGTGTTTGACAATAGTGGTAAAAGCTCTGCTTGCATACACTGAAAAATATTTCTTTCTTAGACGAAACCTTCTAATACATAAAAGTACTGTCAGTGGTTGTAAATTCTGAACGGAAACTTTGATTGAAAACATTTTGACGAGTACTTCAACGACTTCATTTCGCAACAAGTATAATACATACAAAAAATATACCCGGCACGACCGTTATATTTTGTTCGTGAAATCGATGCGTCGAAATCGTATGAAAAAGTCAAAGCCACAATGATACATAAAAACTAAACAGGCCACATTCTTTAGTATTCATCACAAGAAACATCAAATGAGTTTTGAAGAACATGTGATATTTCTTATTGTCTGATCTTAAAAATCCTTTCTGGATTTGTAAGTCGGATAGCCATGTAAACTTCCCATGCCTATATTATTTCATATGAAAATGCAGTTGATAGGCCGTATCTGAATTGACAATAACATGGTACAGATATAACATCAGGATTTATGAAGGTTGGTGCTGCTTTCGTTGTTATCGACCTTCCTAACATATTGACTCTTATTTGAGTCAATGAATTTAAGTCTTTCCCCATAAAAACAAGCTATCAGTCTGCTTGTCCAATTGATTTGTCTCTATTTTGGAGTAGTTCTCTTTAAATTCACAAAGCTTCACAAAGCTTCATGTGTAATTTCAGTTGATGAAAAATTTATCATGTTTAGAAATTTTGACAAAATATAGAATCCTTCACTATTGACGAAGTTTAAATTTCCAGTTATCACGTGACCTAAATAACCCTATGAATAGGCAATTGTAACAACAGTCGGTAGGTCTGCAATAAAGTCATACTCCTGTCAAACACGTTTGTAATAACATACCATATTTACTTTACTTTAACATTGATAATGATACAATTATTTCTAAGCAAATGACAACATAAATTCAAGCATAAACCAGTTTGTGTGCAAGCACAGTTCTTGATGTAAAAGATATTGTATTTTTTACCTCACCGCAAAATTGTTTTGACATATGAATTTGGGATACTAACAACAATTGTCAGACATATTCCAGATAAGGAATGCAACTAGTCTGTTTTAGAATAGTTACACATTTCTTCACTTGTTTCTTTCAGTTATAAGTAGCTTAAACAGTGCACCGCTCTATCAATTATTTTTCTCTATAAATAGATAAATAATAAATGCACATACATAATGTATATATAACGGACTAAACTAAATAACGTATTTATTACTAAAAAATTTTGGTCTTTAAAAATCTAGAGCTTTTATGAAACTGGATCACTTTATCTCATGTTCCAATTTTACTTAAATGAACGATCATGTCAATATAGATGTTCTAGGTCTTTGACCAAAAGATGTTATTTAATGAGGCCCCTATTTTTAACATTGTATCTAGTAATACCACAAATTAAAGTCACTAAACTTAAAGACATGTGTATCGAAGCATGGGAATCGTTTAAAAGTCGTTTGGCACTTTGTATGATGAACTAAAGTATTCATTAATTCTTCTAAAAGTTGGTAAAGTTTTAAAGTATGTTTCTCACAACATGACGTTAAAGTTCCAATACAAATCAGGCATTTCTCCACATAAAAAATAACGTGCATGCACCGCTTTCCTGTTGACCTTTTAATGGACGGATTATTAATTAGTAAACGTTAACTATGATAAGCCCAAACATTTCAAGCAGTAATAATGATGATGATGATGATGATGATGATGATGATGATGATGATGATGATGATGATGATGATGATGATGATGATGATGATGATGATGATGATCAGTATTATTATTTCTATTAATCTTAAGCGTGAGCTGTAATGCAATATAATTTTACTCAACCTGCGAAAGTTTATTAATAACAAGCATTGAAAATAATGATTTTTATTATTAAATACCAGTCAAATGATGGGGTTTAAATCATGAGACATTGCTATTTTCCTCATAAGTTTAAAATGCAAACATTTATAACTAGTTAACTTGATCATGATACCTTTTATGTAAATCACTTGTAATTTTTTTCTATCAAGTTTACGACACATATTTTAAAATAGTTCGTATGTCTGTACAATCAGTCGTTACAAAAATGTATAAATGTACATACAGCACGTCATTAGTATAGCATGGCAACATTCCAGACACTTAATATATTATAAGTAAGATCTGTCTTTACTACTTAAGCATTATGTATTAATACATCAAATTTATAATATTTTAGGTGTATACAATGTATGATTTAATTATTACAAACTTGTATTAATGATGATGAAGACAAAAAAATTAAAGAGACCTTCAGTTAAATTCTAGAAGTATACGTGTTATGCCTAACACACTACATTTTACATTATTCATATATATCTACAATAATAATAATAATATAAATATAGTTACAAGTATCTAATTTTTCAGACGGAAATGCAGTGATATAACAAAGATAACAGTGAAAGGTAAGTTACTAAAATTGAAATATGAACATCCAGAAGTAGTGTAGTTTGTGAATATTTGAAACGTGTCAAGGTTTCTTACTTATACGCAATGGAAAACAACAGATAAACCTTTACACAAAATAAAAGAATCAAAAACAAATAAATCCGTCGTCATAATAGAGGACTGATCGGGTAACATAATTTGCCGTTTCAATAGAATACGTGCAACATTTCTCCATCAATAGTCAAGATACAAAGAAACGTTTTCAATATATTACAACATTATATTATTACATATTACGACATCTTATAAGCTTTACTAAAACCAAGTATACACAGAACAGTTTAAATGTTATTGTTATATGTATATTATTTTATAAATTTAAAATACCATAGCAAGTATTTTCAGACCTATTTCCTCGACAGGAAAACTCAGCACGGCTATTCTTGCAAGCCCATTGTTGTAACATGGGTTACTATAGCAATGGTTTGCTGTATTTTACAAATGAATTTAGCTGACAAATTGTGTACGTTTATTTTATTATAAAGTCTATTTTGAACAACATAAATCATAGTCAGTTTATCTTCTTCATGCAACACAATTGTAAAGTCTGAATTTATCATCATATGTTATGTTTGTATGGTTCAAATATCCAATTAAATGCTTGTGGTGACATTATGCTTTCATTTGCGCTCCATAAGTATCTTTGGAATTATCTCCCTTGACGCTAACAAAATAAGTGAAAATGTGGTTTATTTTCTCTGTTTCAATCTCACAATTTGTTTGGAATTTTGGACAACTACAGTGTATGTATAAATTATTTAGCCTATTCTAGTCAGGATGTAAAGTTAACAATTATATTCGATAGATAATTTTATAATTTGGAGTCATTTTTAGTGCTTTAAAAGATGACATGATTGCGTCGTCAATGTTCATATTTTTTCACATATTGGTTTAAATGGATAGACCTCCTTTTCTTTTGTCATTTTAAATACCCTTGGTCCTTATGAACTCTTCTTTTCTAATATTTTTTGCGATTTTACTGGTTTTTCTCTACGGGTCATTTCCAAGAATTTTTTATGTACGGAAAGCCGAAGCACATAACATGAATGCTATTTTATTAAAATTTAGTATCGTTGTGGCTAAATTTATAGACCATCCAAAGAGAAAAATCTTAAAAATTAAATGGACATTTTGAAATATTGGTCTAACAATGTATTTTAAAATGAATCTTTAGTCGCATAAAACGTATAACTGACAACACAAACTAATTTTATCAGTTCAAAGTAAACCTCTGATATGCCTCTGCTGATAGACTGATAGTCATTGTCTAAATTTACTGCTTTGAAATTTCGAGAATGATTTAAATTCTGATGTTTTTCTATTCGCAGGTGTAGATTTCCTTAGAAGATTCGAGGTAACGTTTTGGAATTCTAGTAATACATCTCTGCAACATCGTAATTTTCTGGATTTTCAATAATGTTTGGTTTGAGAGCCACTGACGAGTATGGATAGCAGGAAACGCTAGTCAGTCGTAGTCATATGAAACACCATGGCATATTTAATGACGTTTTATTTTTTTTATCCATAACAAGGTTTATTTAAGTTATCTATTTTTTATCAATGCAGCATTTATTAACATTTTGTTGAAAGCTTTTGTTCGCATATTCAATGTATCGTGCCAATTCGAAAACAATAAATATTGTTTCATTTTTATATTGAATGTATTTCTTCGATTTTTTTTGTTCTACCTGTAAGTTAAATGTCGTAAAATGGGAAGGTTCTGACAAGTTATATGTCTAATAGTTATTAAATGTCGTTTTTGAATAATACAAACTTTTTTGAATGACTTGAATGTATCTGTATAATTATAAAATTACACAAAATTTATTTTAGTAATACTTTATATACCTATACCTATTCCATACGCATACAAGATAAAAAATGTAGTCATTTCAAAAAGTAAACGCAAGTTTATAAACCGTCAAAAAATGTTTAAAGGGAATTTTTTTAAACATATTATGTTAACACGTACATGACGTATTGCTTATGTGGAAAGCAATACACATTTAAATGATGTAGCTATTTATATTAATCTCACTGTGCAAGTTCTCCATTCAATTACATACACAAAACGTTTTTTGTTGCCATAGATATCCAAATTCTATATCCGTAGTCCCCCCATTCAGGAATTCAATTTTTGCTACATGATCAGTCAATAATAGTATAAAAATCAACATTATGAAATAAATAGACACAATTATTGTACTGTTTTTAAATTTTCATAATTACAAATGTTTGCTGTTAAGCACTGCTTCGAATTGTTAAGTTTTATTATGAAGTAAAGCGTGCGTTACAAAATCATTTATATTGTGTTTCAGTCAAATACTTATTATATAAATTGTTGAAACTGCATGAATTAATGTTATCTAAGTGATAGTTGATAAAATTGCTCTATTAATTTTGTCCATTCCCACCAATCGTAACACATCGCCCATTTCCGTCAATGGTCGCAAAAGTGACCTCGGAGGAAATTGATCTCCATTTTGAATAATTTTCAGTTATTATAAAAGAGTCTAGTGCATCATATCTTTGTTTATAAAGTTTCGGTTTCTTCATTTGATTTGCTCGTCTTTACTGGATAGCTCAATGTTACTGATGACAAACGAATGCATATTATCAAAACCTTTTCCGGGAAGGAACGTTTTTGCACTTAGCAAATTTAAGTTTTTAAAAAAAAGATAAATTTGCCTTTTAAGTTCGGGTACGATATTACATGTGAAGTTAAATAATTTAAGGGTAATATATGTTCTAGCATTTAAATTGTGTTGCCGTGTAAACAGGCTAACCGTATCACATTTAGACTACTTTTTTGTTCGATGTCCATACAAGTACCTCAGAGATTCCATAATAACCAGAAACGAAATTAACTGAGGTGATCCGATTGCATTCCCACAACTGTATAGATTTACAGCGACCACATTATAATTTGAGATACTTGTCACATTGATGGAAAACTCCTATATTGTTTTTTAACAAACTAGCAGCAAATAATCTATAATCAACAGTAAAATTAGATACTGGCGTCGTGGCTATATAGTACCGTGTCCGCTTTAATATATAGTCTAATAAACTGGTAGGAGATTTCTCATGTTCGTTCAATATCAATATATACTTTTTACAGTATGCAATATAAAATGCTTTTGCCATGTTTAGTTTGATTTATAAACAAACACCAATTTTAACTGTGACACACATACACGTCAGAATACACAAAACCCAGCAAAAACCAAATGATGTGTCCAAAAAGAATTTAGTTTTCTTGCTATACTTACTGAAATGTTAATTCTTAGAGACTAATATTTTTTATTGTTGCGTCAAATATACACATCTAAAACGTTTTAATGTAACAGGAACAATTAACTTCACGTATAGACAATGCATATTTAAAGGTATATACGGGGGCATGCATCACCATACTGTCAGATATTGAATAACGTCATGCTGAGCAAAAGTGTCTATATATTGCAGAAAATTCTAATCAACAACATTTAACTATGATTTTTTATATTGAATCATAGCATTCATTTTTGTAAATCTATACTGAATACATGTTTAACAATAAAATCATCAGTTTTAAGTTTTATAAGCGAGAAAAAAGAAAACCTTCGTTGTATTTAAGTCGCTTAAGGTATGTGTAATTTCATTAGTGATGTCAGGGAATTCTTGTTATTACATGGACTCAGTTTTCGTGTAAAACTGATGTACGATGGCATACCGCAGGCATTGTTGATCTAACACTAAATACCTTTTGACTACCTTTATAAAAAAGCCTGAAGTTATTAATACTACATGTAAAATGTTTACTAATATAAAATAAGTGTGGGCCATAAAAAAATTGTCATTTTTTCTCAACACTCACAAAAAATTAGACCACACTTTAATTATGTTTTAACGTCATTTGAAGTAAACGGAAAACCAATTGAATGATGCAAAAAACGGAAAAAGCAGGCATAATGTATTTTATAAAAAAAACAAAAGTGCAAAAATACTTTCAAAATTTCATCTATACATATGTTATAGTTACGACCAAATTGTTAAAAAAATATCAGACTGTTTTGACTGTTTAAGTTGTTTATTTTATGTTTACTCTCCGCGATTATTTTGTTTTAAAATTGTGCTTTCTTGTTTTGATATACGTTGTACATTCATATTAGTTAAATGTGCCTCGATGTTTTTTTTAAATAATTTTCAAACATCATAAACACTTTTTTAGTGAACACGATATTTAAGCGCATTTAATTGCTATTTGGCGATATTGATACATGTATAAGATGTTTATTAAGGCTTTCCACTTCAGTTATTTTGAAATATAGTTGTATTGATTATTTAAGATCATATAAAAATGTAAAGTTCGTTTAATTTTGTTACCAACTTTGCATTTAGTTTCAATTTCGTACGTTTAAAATAATGCAATTTGTCTTGGCAAATTGTATCGTTAAATCTTTGAGTCAGTAAATATAAACAAATTAGTGTGCATATACTATTATTATAAATTTACGATATGCACCTAATAGAAATCCACTCCAGCAATGGTTCAAATTAGATAAAACCACATTGGACAATCATACGATGTTTTATTTTTTTGTTAAATCCACAGAAAAGAACATTGATTTGGAAGGCCAAGTGTTTAAGGTGAATAGTCTGTAATTGCTCACGTTGTTGTCATAACTGATGTTGCGTTTCGTGTCTCACTGCGCAACTAAATTTTTTATTGACAAAGAATTTGCACTAAAACAAATGTAAACCGTAAAACAATATGTTTGTTTTGAAATGCTTTTGGTTTATTATTTACAATAATCTCTGTACATCCCTTTATTAAGCAGCATTTTGTAAATTAATATAAATTTATGTCTACACTTTTTTCCTCGGCTTGAAAAGAGCACAGTACAGAACATAGAAGGTTTAATATGTTTGCTAATCCACTTAGTGGTGGCATGACAAAAGCTGATTTATAATTTGGGAGGTCTAAAATACACTTTTGGTAAAAACAGATGTTATAACTGAAATGGTAATCCCACAATAGCACGTATAATGTAGCGACTAGTTTTGAAGTGTACCAAATATCGGTTATAATCTTCTGTAATTTAGTAATCCCTATTGTTTACGCTAGTTACGTAGACTACAATATAAGGTAAGTTTGTTGGAATGCTGCCACTGTCGAAGCAGTCAATGATAACTCCGGATGAGAATGTCGAACAAGAGCATTGATCTAGACAAGCTGACATGATACCGAAGTATAGATCTAGAATAACGACAGTTATTATAAACTGCATTCTACTGCGTTGAAACGATCAATCTTCAATTAAAACATAGAGAGCAATACATTTTACGCAGTCAGGTAATAAAAAGTACAGATGTTTAAAACTATTTATGTCTGCTGGTAGTTTGCTTATTTGCTTTGGTTTCTTTTTCTGAATAAGGATTTGCATTATCTTGCAGTTTTATAATTTAATTCAGTTTAATAGTAGTAGAAAGTTAAAAAATGTAAGTTATTGGCATTAACTCTTGGACTGCAAAAAGCATTCAGCAAAGAAACTTTATAGGTGTTACTAAGTAATTAATGGTCCAACAGATAACATAAAACAACTTTATGCGGTTGAACTGTCCCTCATATTTCTAATTTTAGTGAATAGTGAAAAAGAATAAACATTGCATGTGCAACAAAAAAATAATTAACGAAATTCTGGATTACCCGTGAAATATGCTCACTCTGACTCAGAGTCAAATTAAATGCATAAGTCTCATTTTTCAATATATTTTCGAAACATTTTTAATTGACAAAAGGATATATATTGAATGGTAAACAAAGAATATATATTTAATGGAAAAATAAACAGGTGTATGATGAATGACATAAGTTGTGTTCCACGTTTTTCAATTTTTGGTCTTTAACCGATTAGACAAGTAATCGTGTCTTTGTTTTCGTGGCAACAACGTAGGTTCGATGTAAATCATTCCAAAGACAAAGTACAGAACGTAGTTACCATTTTTTTATTATTCTATAATTGTATCCGTTTGTAACTCAAAAATTGTTATTTGATAGAAAAATATTTCTAAACTTTTTTTTGAAACAAATGAGTTTGCAAGAACTTTATATTCTAAACATTTGTAGTGACTTCTGTGGTGTAAATATATAAAATGTGTTACTGTAATCAATTATTGATTATTTCAGTCATACATGTCGCCTAAAGAAATATGAGCACAGGTACCAACTATTTGTGGCTTCATGTAATGTGACTTATTTATGAAAAATGTTACTGGAATTAACATTAATTACAATTTAAACTAAGACTTTAATTTAATAAGGAACAAATATATATGTTAGAAACAATAGCGAACATGATATAATTTTCATCTAGGCCAATGTGTAAGCTATAATATGATATCATCACGTAATGATATCATTATTAATTAACTAGTCAAATTATCTCATGCCAATACAGGTTGCAATTAGGTTAATACAGGTCGGACTAGGCCAATACAGGGCGAATCAGGCCGATACCGATATCGTACTTGTTAATTCCTTATATGACTGGTTCAGCAAAATATATCATATTGGCAGTTTAACTGTTATTTAAGCGAATAACTCGACGAGTGTCTAATTAGAGGCAGGCACTGCTTACTCGTCCGGAGCACCTGAGTGCACCCATGGTTTTTATTGGGTTCGGGTTACTCTCTTTCTGTGTTTTATGTTTTTGATTTTTGTGTTGTGTTTGTTTATATCCGGATTTGTAACTGTCCCTTGGTTTTTGGCTCTTGTTGTTCGGTCGGTTTTCTTTGCTACTTTCTTAAGCGAATAGTATAGTAGTTCATTAATAATAATATATCATCAATGATGAATACAACTGATCCCCGAGGTCAGTTTACATAGATATGAGGTGACAACCGTTGATTGCGGGTAGTTTATTCAAAATATGAAAAATGTATACATTGTCATGATTGTGTGTAATGTTGGAAGCAGATTATATAAAACATTGCATTTAAATAATGCATTAATTGCCTAAAAGATGTAATTATTTTAGTATTGCGAAATAATTCTAGTTCAGACATTCCTTAACCGTAAATCTCTAGTTATTGAATGAAATAAATATTTTCAAGACTATAAAGAAAGCAGAGATAAATTGATATAGTTTTACTTTCTAAATACATCTTGATTGATAAATTATTTTCATTTTGTTTGCAAATACATGACCCAGTAATGATTAAAAGAAATGAAGGTTTAAAAACAAGAACCCGTCAGAATATCCGAATTAGGATTTTCAACTTATGTCTATTCCGACATCATCATTTATTAACATTTTTTAACAAATATCTAATTAAAATTGCAGCAGTTCGTATAAGTGCATTGTATTATTTAATTCAGCATTTGTACTTCTGTCCCGATATTAACAATTGTAAGAATGATTCCATTTTAAACCATGATTGATACATACACTCAACGAAATAAAGTCCTTTTATGAGGGAATAATTCTAGGCCTTATATAATCCAAACGTGTACACAAATGCGGGACATAATTTCATGATTTAGAATTTAAAAAATTGAAATTAACGTAAATTCTTCATTAAGATTAGATAAATAACATAGACATAAATTCATGCATTAAAGTCATAATTATTAAACACAAGCGCATATGACATGTATTACACATCTACACTTGCTTTATTATGCAAGAAAAGATTAACATAGACATGCCTTACAACTTTTCTAATTATATTTTAACCATTTAAATCAGTTACCAATGTGAAAACTAATTCACTGTTAAAATCCAAACGTTGGGATGTAAAACACGTACTTAATACTTCTATAAATTAAATCCACTCATTGATAGTTTTCAATATGCATACGGGACAAAATAATTATGTTTTCTCGTGTGGTTTAAATGCAAAGTTTTGAAGATATTTATATTTCTATTATGTTGAAGAAATCGATGTCTAGTCTTCATGGTTATCAATGTAAACAAAATGTATCAAACAAAATGGATAAATTTTGTCTATTAATTTCAGTTTTTAAATTAATGGTCTATCTGGATAAAGTGAGATTACTACATTTTATGTTTTGAAACTAAAATACATATTTGTGTTAAGGTCATTTTAAGATAAACATTTACAAACCAAATACAAGTTTTTATCCTGCAATGATTTGATTTGCTGTACAACAAAAGTAGCCGAATTAATTCTTGCTTTATTTCTGCAGTGACAAATAAAATCTCCCTTTGTCCTTTTCTACAATTATTTAGTATTATGTTCTTGTTTACGGCATTTCGTCGAATACGATTTTTGTTTTAAAAATTTTAAAAAGGTGTTAAATCCATTTTCGCATCCCAGTATAAAACAATATTCGTTTATTGTTATTGTCGGAAAATATCAAGTTTATTTGCACTCGCCTGGAAATAGGTGGTAACAAATGACAAACAGAGCCTCTCGTTTCTACCTGTACATGTTTTAAGGCTTGTATAAATAAATGTTTTCTATTATAACAATGAATGATTATTGTATATGAGAAAACATAGGAATTCCAATTTAAATTATATTTACACACCCTTCAGTTCTGACTTCTGTCTGAATTTTACCTTTTAAGCGTTACTTGTGCTATACTATGTGTATTTTAATGCGTTTACCTGCGCATAACTAGGAAGTATAACGTCTTTAGTCAAATGACAAATTTTTATTTGAAAAACTTCACAGTTACTCTTAATATATGCACAATTTTTGTAAGGGATAAAATAATGGCTTTGTTAAACGTTGCATTAGATGATGTTTACATAGTACATATTTTGCTCTTGGAATTTGTTTGAATGGTGTTTTAACGCCACTTTCAGCAATTTTCTAGCTATATTAAACCGAACTGAAATTCATCTACGATAAGATCACTAGGGTCACCGGCATTAAGGCTAAAACAACTTTTCGACGAACTAGCTTTGATTCTTTATATTCTCATTTAAACCCATAAAAAACATAGACAAGACTGATGAAGCCCATAGCGAAATACGGATTCTCATAAAAAAACATATTTTAGGCAACCAATAATCTTTCAATAATGTCCTTTTCAAAGTCAGATATGTACACATGTATCACGCAAGGTGCAACAATGTTGCACGTATATACATTAACAACGTCAACATCTTACGTCTTGCTATATGTCAATTTCACGCTTTGAAACCTTTTATCTGACATCGAGCGTGTCTTCTGGGAAAAAAAAGTTTTATGATCAAGAACATGTTAAAAGTGGAAATAAAAATAAAAGTCGCAAATGCATTGTGTTTAAAAAAATATAAATATGATATAAATAAAATCGGCTTTATATTGGCCGCAAAACAAATGTCATTAAACACCGTAAAATATTTGCAGAGCGTAACACATTTATATATTTAGAACAAAAAATAGCTCACGTTTTAGGCTAAAGAGTTCCGATGAATGTTTATTATCTATTATTATCTAAGTTATTATTAGCCAATATAATGTTGTTGTTATGTGATTACTAGAATTGCATTTGAATGTGTAACAACAACGAGTTGTCGTCTAAACTGCATATACTCTTATAAAAACACAAATAACGGTACATGATTTACATGTCACATTTACATTAGCTAATTACACAGGTTCAAATAAACTAATTATTAACGGTTAAGTATCAACATAAATACAAATAATACAATATATAAAAATACTTACGGTTTTTTCAGTTTACCATAACGTTTAAAAACTTTTATCTAAATGTCTCTGCATGCAGAAGCTTTTATATATGACTAAACACAACAGCGTAAGAGACATCGACAAAAAAAACGTTTGTTAAAAGCGTAAAGTTATGATACTATTCATATGATGATATGATGTTTAGTAAACCGTCAGTGAAAAATGGTAATAGTAAATATAAATATATTTCTTGAATTGCAAATGAATAAAGACATTTCATTAAAATGTTGTATCGAATTGTAAAAGTATTAGAATATAAAATAACACCGATGCTTTATATAAGATATAAAAAGTTAGTAGTTATTAAACTTGGTTTTATTAAGAGTTTAGTTTTAATTAACAACTAGCGTGCATGTAAGTTAGAGGTCAAAACAAGAAAACTGCCGTTTACCACCTTAAGTAAAACTAATACCAATGTACAACGTCACACAGGTATTATTACGTATTTGCCCATGTGCAAAGGGGATACTTTCAAATATTGGAGACAGTCGTAGTACAAAAAAAAAACAAACAAAACATTAAAAAATAAATCCGCAATTAAGTGTTTCCAAAGAAGAATATTGCAGAGTACACAAGTAATGACGCAAGAATCATAAAATAATGTAATAATGCATCAATATAGATAAATCGAAAGGATGAATACAAAAATGGATATTAGTAGCAAATAGTAAATAGAGAAAAACAGCAATGTCCTGGTTTGTGCTTTTTCTTTAAAAGAAGTACTAAAGTTGTCAGTTTCTCTACTTTTGAATGCTTAAACATTGTTCTAAGCAGAATAATCTAACGCACACCACACATTTATCAGGTTGCTATCTAAAAAGTCAACCATTGCACGAAATGCACTTGTTATTAAATAGGATTTCCAAAATATTATATTTTAATTTCAACCTCCTATGAATGGATGGTAATATTTAGAAATGCGAAAAATACTAACACTCTTAGATTATGAGACAGAAGACACCTGATTTATGGCGAGAGTATTGTTTATATTTTTTTTATTTCTCAAATTTCATTTATAATGAAAAAAAGAACGGTGTACATCAAGTTTAAATGTTTTAGATAACAATATTCCGTTACGGATTTGTCTGATTTCAGTCTCTAAATGTTAGCATTAAGCAGTAGATATAAGCAGTTTCCTGTCTTGACACATAGTTACAGGTCACTGGTTTACATTACTCGTGCAGAGTTTAGTTTAGTTTAAACATTTTTTATTGGTAAATTATACAAAATGGATTGGACACAAGTAAATGCATACTAAGGACGTCCTTTCCGCAATACAAAAAGTATACATTAAAGCAAAACACAAGGTACTAGAACGTGCATTGCACAATGTTTTGGGGTTAACTCACGAGTTTAGAAAGGGAAACAAGGGAAAATAAAGGGACATTGCTGATTTATGTTGGTCTATCAAAGAAAATAATTAAGTTATATCAAATCTTTCGGATCTCTTTATAATACTTTTCTGAATATGAGAATATAGGAATATTCTCATCATAAGAAAGATTCGAATCTCCATGCGTAATTATTGTAAGTAAACACGTGTAGGATTTTGAAGCGTTTAATGTATTTACAAGATGAGCTCTATGATGACGATAGAGAGGACACACTACAACATAGTGATTCGCGTCTTCTATTTGTGATCAACATCTACAAGAGGGATTTAAACAAGATTTGCTTTATACATGTCGTTGTTTAAAAACGAAGCGGAACATCTTAACTGAGTGAGAATAATATTAAACTTCCGCGGGCCATAAGAAAAATGTCTTGGCACGTCACCTTTAGTCAGCCCTGTAGCTTTTAATGCATTAGTGAACGCTCCTATTGTAGGTGAGTTTCGAATAGAAAGGTCAAGGCTGTTCCAATGTCTAATAGTATTCGGAATGAAAAAGTTGTTTGTTACTGATAGTCTTCAAGAAGAAAGTAATATATCTTCTCCATTACGTAGAAGATAAGCACTTAGACTTTGAACTTTCGGAGGAATGAAATTATTCAAATAATTAGGAGTATCATGGTTTTGTATTTTATAAATAAATTAAGACGCCCTTTGAGTCTTCTATCGGCCAATGTTTCCCACATATTTCATGATACAATGTCTGTAGTTTGGTAAATAAAGACAGTTCAGTTACAATTCGAGCGGCTTCTATGTGTAGTTGTTCAAGTTTGAAGACATTGCCGACGCTACAGTTGCACAGACTTCGTATGCATATTCAAACAAAAAAAAATGGTCTAATAAATGCAAGATATAGTTTTTCTAAATTATCACGACTAAGCTGATATTTCAGTCTTCTTAATACGTTGAGAGGGGCCTCGTTGGCCGAGTCGTTAAGGTAGTTTTTTCAACTATTGATCACGTAGTCCGTCTACACTGAGATTGCGGGTTCGATTTTCACTGCAGGCAGACTGTACTCGACTCCAATCTTAATTGACAAGTATTGCCAGTTTTCCTACCGCAGGTCGGGGGTTTTCTCTGGGTACTCCGGCTTCCTGCCTCCAATAAAAACTCATATAACTGTAAAATTGCTGAAAGTGACGTTAAACAACATCAAACAAACAATTCCTTACATGTGATTTCTTATCACACTTTCTTTACATGTGATTTCTTATCACACTTCTTTACATGTGATTTCTTATCGCACTTCCTTACATTTGATTCTTATCACACTTCCTCACATATTATTTCTTATCACACTTCCTTACAAGTTATTTCTGATCACAATTCACCACACGAGATTTCTAATCACACTATATCACATGTGCTTTCTTATGGCACTTCCTTACATTTGATTATCACACTTCCTTACATGTGATTTCTTAACTTACTACATCACATGAGATTTCATATCACACTACATCACATGAGATTTTTTTTTCACACTTCCTTACATTTGATTTCTGATCACACTTCTTTATATTTGATTACTTGTCACAGATCATCACATTTGATTTCTTATCACACTCTCTTACATGTGATTTCTTAACTCACTACATCACATGAGATTTTAATCACACTTCCTAAAATTTGATTTCTTATCACACTTCATTACCTGTGATTTCTCATCACATTCTTTAGATGTGATTTCTTATCACGCCTCCTTACATTTGATTTCGTATCACACTTCCTTACATTTGATACCTTATCACACTTCCTCCCATGTTTATTGTACCACACTTCCATTTGCATTCTTATCACGCTTCCACCCATGTGATTTCTTATCGCGCTTCATTAGATGTTATTTCTGATCACACTTTCTTACATATGATTTATAATCACACTTCCTTCGATGTGATTTCTTATTACACTTCCTTATATGTGATTTCTAATCACACTTCCTTACATTTGATTTCTTTTCACACTTCCTTACATTTGATTTCTAATCACACTTCCTTACATTTGATTTCTCATCATATTTCCTCCCATGTTAGTTCTTATTACACTTTATCACATTTGATTTCTAATTACACGTCGTTACATTTGATTTCTTATCACACTTTCTCCCATGTTATTTTTTATCACACTTCCTGACACGCTGTTTCTTACTCCACTTCACCAAATGAGATTTCTTATCACACTTCATCACGTGATTTCTTATCACACTTCCTTACATTTGATTTCATATCACACTTCCTTGCATGTGATATCTTTTTTATCACACTTCGTTTCATGTGATTTCTTTTCACACTTCCTTACTTAATCTAATGATTTCTTGTCACACTTCTTTTCATGCAATTTCTTATCACACTTCCTTTCATGTGATCTCTTATCACACTTTCTTTCATGTGATTTCTTACCACACTTCCTTACATGTGATTTCTTATAACACTTGCTTTCATGTGATTTCTTACCACACTTCATCGCATTTGAATTCTTATCACACTTCCTAACATTTGATTTCTTACCACATTTCCTTACATTTGATTTTTTATCACACTTCATCACATTTGATGCCTTATAACAAATCCTAACATGTGATTTCTTATCACACTTCCTTACATGCGATTTCTTATCACACTATGAGTAGGGATTTCGATCCCGCTAACGGATTTTAGATTGCCACTGGCAAATGGGAGAATGGATAGGGTCGGGCAATTCAGCCTCCTGTAGCGGGATCCATGAAATGGATGATAAAATGAACATGAAATGATGATGAATTTTTCCTTGTGTCCCATCCCATTTTCATTCATCATCATTTCATGCTCATTTTATCATCCATTTCATGTTCATCGCCTGAATATAGCTGAAATAATGCTGTTCGGGCGTTAAACGCCATTAATCAATCAATCAATTAATCTTATCACACTTCCTTACATTTGATTTCTTATCACACTTCCTTACATGTTATTTCTTATCACACTACATCACATTTTATTTCTTATGACACTTCCTAACATTTGATTTTTTATCACACTTCTTTACCTTTGATTTCTTATCACACTTCCTTTCATGTGATTTCTTATGACACTTCCCTAAATGTTATTTCTTGTCACACTTCCTTACATGTGCATTCTTATCACATTCATTACATTTGATTTCTTATCACACTTACTTACACGTGATATCTTCTCACACTTCCTACTAAGGTGTTTCTTGTCACACTTGATCACATGAGATTTCTTATCACACTTCATCAAATGTGATTTCTTATCACACTTACTTACCTGTCATTTCTTATCACACTTCCTTACATATGATTTCTTATAACACCTCCTTTAATATGATTTCTTATGACAATTCCTTAAATGTTATTTCTAGTCACACGTCTTGCATGTGATTTCTTATCATATTTCTTTATATTTGATTTCTTGTCACACATAATCACATTTGATTTCTGATCACACTTCATTGCATGTGATTTCTAATCACACTTCATTGCATGGGATTTCTTATCACACTTCCTTACCGGTGATTTCTTATCACACTTCCATACATGTTATTTCTTATTACATTTCACCACATGAGATTACTTATCACACTTCATCACATTTGATTTCTTATCATACTTCCTTACATTTGATTTCTTATCACACTTCCCTACAAGTTATTTCTTGTCACACTTTCTTACATTTGATTTCTTATGACACTTCCATACATGTGATTTTTATCAGACTTCTTTACATTTGATTTTTATCAGACTTCTTTACATTTGATTTCTTATCATACTTCCTTTCATGTGATTTCTTGTCACACTTCATAACATTAGATTTCTTATCACACTTCATCACATTTGATTTTTTATCACACTTCGTTACACGTGATTTCTTAACACACTTTCTTTCATGTGATTTCTTATCACACTTCCTTTTATGGGATTTCTTATCACATTCCTTACATTTGATATCTTATCACACCTCCTTACATGTGATTTCTTATCACAACTTCCTTATACGTGATATCTTGTCACACTTCCTCCCATGTTATTTCTTGTCACACTTCCTTACATTTGATTTCTTATCACAATTTCTTACATGTGATTATTTATCACACTTCCTTACATGTGATTTCTAATCACACTTAGTTACACGTGATTTCTTAACACACTTCCTTTCTTGTGATTTCTTATCACACTTCCTTTCATGTGATTTCTTATCAAATTCCTTACATTTGATATTTTATCACACCTTCTTACATGTGATTTCTCATCACAACTTCCTTACACGTGATATCTTGTCACACTTCCTCCAATGCTATTTCTTGTCACACTTCCTTACATTTGATTATCTTTTCACAATTTCGTACATATGATTTCTTATCACACTTCCTTGCATGTGATTTCTAATCACATACATGTGATTTCTAATCACACTTACTTACACGTGATATCTTCTCACACTTCCTGCTAAGGTGTTTCTTGTCACACTTCATCACATGAGATTTCTTGTCACACTTCATCACATGAGATTTCTTATCACACTTCATCACATGTGATTTCGTATCACACTTACTAACAAGTAATATCTTCTCACACTTCCTCCTAAGGTTTTTCTTGTCACACTTCATCACTTGAGATTTCTTATCACACTTCCTTACATTTGATTTCTTATTACAATTCCTTACATGTCATTTCTTATCACACTTCCTTACATATGATTTCTTATTACGCTAACTTTCATATGATTTCTTATGACAATTCCTTAAATGTTATTTCTAGTCACACTTCCATGCATGTGATTTCTTGTCATATTTCTTTATATTTGATTTCTTGTCACACATAATCACATTTGATTTCGGATCACACTTCGTTGCATGTGATTTCTTATCACACTTCCTTACCTGTGATTTCTTATCACACTTCCATGCATGTTTTTTCTTATCACACTTCACCACATGAGATTTCTTATCACACTTCATCACATGTGATTTTTTATCACACTTTCTTGCATGTGATTTCTTATCACAATTCCTTATATGTTAATTTTAAACTCATTTCATGACATGAGATTTCTTATCACTCTTCATTACACCTGATTTCTTTTCACATTCTTTACATGTGACTATTTATCACACCTCCTTACATGTGATTTCTTATCACACTTCCTTTCATGTGATGTCTTATCACACTTCCTCCCATGTTTATTCTTATCACACTTGCTTACATTTGAATTTTCATCACTATTCCTCCCATGTGATTCTTATCACCCTTACATGTTATTTTTGAGAACACTTCATCACATGAGATTTCTTATCACTCTTCATCACATGTGATTTCTTATCAAACTTACACGTGATATCTTCTCACACTTCCTCCTAAGGTTTTTCTTGTCACACTTCATCACATGAGATTTCTTATCACACATCCTTACATTTGATTTCTTACTTCAAGTCCTTACATGTCATTTCTTATCACACTTCCTTGCATATGATTTCTTATTACACTTCCTTTCATATGATTTCTTATGACAATTCCTTAAATGTTATTTCTAGCCACACTTCCTTGCATGTGATTTCTTATCATATTTCTTTATATTTGATTTCTTGTCACACATAATCACATTTGATTTCGAATCACACTTCGTTTGCATGTGATTTCTTATCACACTTCCTTACCTGTGATTTCTTATCACACTTTCATGCATGTTATTTCTGATCACACTTCACCACATAAGATTTCTTATCACACTTCATCACATGTGATTTTTTATCACACTTCTTTACATATGATTTCTTTTCACACTTCCTTACATGTTATTGCTTGTCACACTTCCTTACACTTGATTTCTTATCACACTTCCTTACATTTGATTTCTTATCACACATCCTTTATGTGATTTCTTTCCTTACATTTGATAACTTATCACACATCCTTACATCTGATTTCTTATCAAAACTTCCTTACACGTGATATCTTGTCACACTTCCTCCCATGTTATTTCTTGTCACACTTCCTTTCATTTGATTTCTTATCACACTTCCTTACATGTGATTTCTACTCACACTTACTTACACGTGATATCGTCTCACACTTCCTACTAAGGTGTTTCTTGTCACTTCATCACATGAGATTTCTTATCACACTTCATCACATGTGATTTCTTGTCACACTTACTTACACGTGATATCTTCTCACCCTTCCTCCTAAGGTTTTTCTTGTCACACCTAATCACATGAGATTTCTTATCACACTTCCTTACATTAGATTTCTTACTACAATTCCTTACATGTCATTTCTTATCACACTTCCTTACATATGATTTTTTATCACACTTCCTTGCATGTGATTTCTTATATATAATTTCTAGTCACACATAATCACATTTGAATTCTGATCACACTTTGTTGCATGTGATTTCTTATCACACTTCATTGCATGTGATTTCTTATCGCACTTCCTTACCTGTGATTTCTTATCACACTTCATTGCATGTGATTTCTGATCACACTTCATTGCATGAGATTTCTTATCACACTTCCTTACCTGTGATTTCTTAACACAATTCCATACATGTTATTTCTTATTACATTTCATCACATGAGATTTCTTATCACACTTGATCACATGTGATTTTTATCACACTTCTTTACATATGATTTCTTTTCACACTTCCTCACATGTTATTGCTTGTCAAACTTCCCCTCATTTGATTTCTTATCACACTTCCTTACATGTGAATACGTATCACATTTCTTAACATGCGATTTCTTATCACATTCCTTACATTTGATATCTTATCACACCTCCTTACATGTGATTTCTTATCACAACTTCCTTACACGTGATATCTTGTAACACTTCCTCCCATGTTATTTCTTGTCACACTTCCTTACATTTGATTTCTTATCACAATTTCTTACATGTGATTTTTTATCACACTTCCTTACATGTGATTTCTAATCACACTAACGTACACGTGATATCTTCTCACACTTCCTACTGAGGTGTTTCTTGTCGCACTTCATCACATGAGATTTCTTCTCACACTTCATCACATGGGATTTCTTATCACACTTCCTTACATTTGATTTCTTACTACAATTCCTTTCATGTCATTTCTTATCACACTTCTTTACATATGATTTCTTATCACCCTTCCTTTCATATGATTTCTTACGACAATTCCTTAAATGTTATTTCTAGTATGTTATTTGCAGGTGATTTCTGATCATATTTCTTTATATTTGATTTCTTGTCACACATAATCACATTTGATTCTGATCACACTTTATTGCATGTGATTTCTTATCACACTTCATTGCTTGAGATTTCTTATCACACTTCCTTACCTGTGATTTCTTATCACAATTCCATACATGTTATTTCTGATCACACTTCATCACATGTGATTTTTTTATCACACTTCTTTACATATGATTTCTTTTAACACTTCCTCACATGTTATTTCTTGTCACACTTTCTTACATTTGATTTCTTATCACACTTCGTTACATGTGATTTTTATCACACTTCCTTACATTTGCTTTCTTATCACACTTCCTTTTTATGTGATTTCTTGTCACACTTCATAACATTAGATTTCTTATCACACTTCATCACATTTGATTTCTTACCACACTTCGTTACACGTGATTTCTTAACACACTTTCTTTCATGTGATTTCTTATCACACTTCCTTTTATGTGATTTCTTATCACATTCCTTACATTTGATATCTTATCACACCTCCTTACATGTGATTTTTTATCACAACTTCCTTACACGTGATATCTTGTCACACTTCCTCCCATGTTATTTCTTGTCACACTTCCTTACATTTGATTTCTTATCACAATTTCATACATGTGATTATTTATCACACTTCCTTACATGTGATTTCTAATCACGCTTACTTATACGTGATATCTTCTCACACTTCCTACTGAGGTGTTTCGTGTCACACTTCATCACATGAGATTTCTTGTCACACTTCATCAAATGGGATTTCTAATCACACTTCCTTATATTTGATTTCTTACTACAATTCCTTACATGTCATTTCTTATCACACTTCCTTGCATATTATTTCTTATTACACTTCATTTCATATGATTTCTTATGACAATTCCTCAATGTTATTTCTAGCCACACTTCCTTGCATGTGATTTCATATCATTATTTCTTTATATTTGATTTCTTGTCACACATAATCACATTTGATTTCTGATCACACTTCATTACATGTGATTTCTGATCACACTTCCTTCCATTTTATTTCTTATCACACTTCCTCCCATGTTATTTCTTATCATACTTCCTTACATGTGATTTCTTTTCACACTTCCTTACATGTTAGTGGGTGTCACACTTCCTTGCATTTGATCTCTTATCACACTTCCTTGCATGTGATTTCTTATCACTCTTCTCTACATGTTATTTCTTGTCACACTTCCTTACATTTGATTTGTTATCACACTTCCTTTCATGCGATTTCTTGTCACACTTCATCACATTTGATTTCTTATCACACTTCATCACATTTGATTTCTTATCACACATCATTACATGTGATTTCTTATCATCCTTCCTTACATGTGAATACGTATCACACTTCTTAACATGCGATTTCTTATCACATTCCTTACATTTGATATCTTATCACACCTCCTTACATGTGATTTCTTATCACACTTCCTTACATTTGATTTCTTACTACAATTCCTTTGATGTCATTTCTGATCACACTTCCTTACATATGATTTCTTATCACACTTCCTTTCATATGATTTCTTATGACAATTCCTTAAATGTTATTTATAGTCACACTTCCTTGCATGTGATTTCTTATAATATTTCTTTATATTTAATTTCTTGTCACACATAATCACATTTGAATTCTGATAACACTTTATTACATGTGATTTCTTATCACACTTCATTGCATGTGATTTCTTATCACACTTCCTTACCTGTGATTTCTTATCACACTTCCTCCCACGTTATTTCTTATCACACTTCCTTACATGTTAATTCTTATCACACTTGACCACATAAGATTTCTTATCACCCTTCATCACATGTGATTTCTAATCACACTTCCTTACATGTTATTGCTTGTCACACTTCCTTACATTTGATTTCTTGTCACACTTTCTTACATGTGAATTCTTATCACTCTTCCCTACATGTTAATTCTTGTCACACTTGCTTACATGTAATTTGTTATCGCACTTCCTTTCATGTGATTTCTTGTCACACTTCATCACATTAGATTTCTTATCACACTTTATAACATTTGATTTCTTTTCACACTTCATTACATGTGATTTCTTATCACACTTCCTTACATGTGAATACGTATCACATTCCTTACATTTGATATCTTATCACACCTCCTTACATATGATTTCTTATCACAACTTCCTTACACGTGATATCTTGTCACACTTCCTCCCATGTTAATTCTTGTCACATTTCCTTACATTTGATTTCTTATCACAATTTCTTACATGTGATTTCTTATCACACTTCCTTACATGTGATTTCTAATCACACTTACTTACACGTGATATCTTCTCACACTTCCTACTAAGGTGTTTCTTGTCACACTTTATCACATGAGATTTCTATCACACTTCATCACATGGGATTTCTTATCACACTTACATACACGTGATATCTTCTCACACTTCCTCCTAAGGTTTTTCTTGTCACACTTCATCACATGAGATTTCTTATCACACTTCCTTACATTTGATTTCTTACTACAATTCCTTACATGTCATTTCTTATCACACTTCTTTACATCTGATTTCTTATCACACTTCCTTTCATATGATTTCTTATGACAATTCCTTCAATATTATTTATAGTCACACTTCCTTGCATGTGATTTCTTATAATATTTCTTACTTTTGATTTCTTCTCACACTTCCTTTCATGTGATTTCTTGTCACACTTCATAACATTAGATTTCTTATCACACTTCATCAAATTTGATTTCTTATCACACTTTCTTTTATGTGATTTCTTTCCTTACATTTGATAACTTATCACACCTCCTTACATGTGATTTCTTATCACAACTTCCTTACACGTGATATCTTGTCACACTTCCTCCCATGTTATTTCTTGTCACACTTCCTTACATTTGATTTCTTATCACAATTTCTTACATCACACTTCCTTACATGTGATTTCTAATCACTCTTACTTACACGTGATTTCGTCTCACACTTTCTACTAAGGTGTTTCTTGTCACTTCATCACATGAGATTTCTCTTATCACACTTCATCACATGTGATTTCTTATCACACTTACTTACACGTGATATCTCGTCACACTTCCTCCCATGTTATTTCTTGTCACACTTCCTTACATTTTATTTCTTATCACAATTTCTTACATCACACTTCCTTGCATGTGATTTCTAATCACACTTACTTACACCTGATTTCGTCTCACACTTCCTACTAATGTGTTTCTTGTCACTTCATCACATGAGATTTCTCTTATCACACTTCATCACATGTGATTTCTTATCACACTTACTTACACGTGATATCTTCTCACCCTTCCTCCTTTGGTTTTTCTTGTCACACTTCATCACATGAGATTTCTTATCACACTTCCTTACATTTGATTTCTTACTACAATTCCTTACATGTCATTTCTTATCACACTTCCTCACACATGATTTCTTATCACACTTCCTTGCATGTGATTTGTTATAATATTTCTTTATATTTAATTTCTTGTCACACATAATCACATTTGATTTCTGATCACACTTTATTGCATGTGATTTCTAATCACACTTCATTGCATGTGATTTCTTATCACACTTCCTTACCTGTGATTTCTTATCACACTTCCTTCCATTTTATTTCGTATCACACTTCCTCGCATGTTATTTCTTATCACACTTCCTTACATGTGATTTCTTTTCACACTTCCTCACATGTTATTTGGTGTCACACTTTCTTGGATTTGATTTTTTATCACACTTCCTTGCATGTGATTTCTTATCACTCTTCTCTACATGTTATTTCTTGTCACACTTCCTTACATTTGATTTGTTATCAAACTTCCTTTCATGCGATTTATTGTCACACTTCATCACATTTGATTTCTTATCACACTTCATCACATTTGATTTCTTATCACACATCATTACATGTTCTTTCTTATCAGTCTTCCTTACATGTGATTACTTATCACACTTCTTTTCAGGTGATTTCTTATCACATTTTTTACATTTGATTTCTTATCACATTCCTTACATTTGATTTCTGATCACACCTCTTTATATGTGATTTCTTATCTCACTTCCTTACACATAATACCTTCTCACACTTCCTCCTATGGTGTTTATCACACTTCATTACATGTTATTTCGTGTCACACTTCATCATATGTGATTTCTTATCACACTTTCTTTCATGTGATTTCTTATCACAATTCCTTAAATGTGATTTCTTATCACACTTCCTTTCATGTAATTTCTTATCACTCCTTCTTACATGTTATTCCTGATCACACTTCCTTATATGTTAATTTTAAACTCACTTCATAACATGAGATTTCTTATCACTCTTCATTACACGTGATTTCTTTTCACATTCTTTACATGTGACTATTAATCACACCTCCTTACATGTGATTTCTTATCACACTTCCAAACATGTGATGTCTTATCACACTTTCTCCCATGTTTATTCTTATCACACTTGCTTACATTTGAATTTTTATCACTATTCCTCCCATTTGATTCTTATCGCCCTTACATGTTTTTTTTTATCACACTTCATCACATGAGATTTCTTATCAAACTTACACGTGATATCTTCTCACACTTCCTCCTAAGTTTTTTCTTGTCACACTTCATCACATGAGATTTCTTATCACACTTCCTTACATTTGATTTCTTACTACAAGTCCTTACATGTCATTTCTTATCACACTTCCATGCACATGATTTCTTATGACAATTCCTTAAATGTTATTTCTAGCCACACTTCCTTGCATGTGATTTCTTATCTCATTTCTTTATATTTGATTTCTTGTCACACATAATCACATTTGATTTCGGATCACACTTCGTTGCATGTGATTTCTTATCACACTTCCTTGCCTGTGATTTCTTATCACACTTTCATGCATGTTATTTCTGATCACACTTCACCACATGAGATTTCTTATCACACTTCATCACATGTGATTTTTTATCACACTTCTTTACATATGATTTCTTTTCACACTTCCTTACATGTAACTGCTTATCACACTTCCTTACACTTGATTTCTTATCACACTTCCTTACATTTGATTTTTTATCACACTTCCTTTTATGTGATTTCTTTCCTTACACTTCATCACATGAGATTTCTTATCACACTTCCTTACATTTGATTTCTTACTACAAGTCCTTACATGTCATTTCTTATCACACTTCCATGCACATGATTTCTTATTACACTTCCTTTCATATGATTTCTTATGACAATTCCTTAAATGTTATTTCTAGCCACACTTCCTTGCATGTGATTTCTTATCTCATTTCTTTATATTTGATTTCTTGTCACACATAATCACATTTGATTTCGGATCACACTTCCTTACATGTGATTTCTAATCACACTTACTTACACGTGATATCTTCTCACACCTCCTGCTAAGGTGTTTCTTGTCACACTTAATCACATGAGATTTCTATCACACTTCATCACATGGGATTTCTTATCACCCTTACATACACGTGATATCTTCTCACACTTCCTCCTAAGGTTTTTCTTGTCACACTTCATCACATGAGATTTCTTATCACACTTCCTTACATTTGATTTCTTACTACAATTCCTTACATGTCATTTCTTATCACACTTCTTTACATATTATTTCTTATCACACTTCCTTTCATATGATTTCTTATGACAATTCCTTCAATATTATTTATAGTCACACTTCCTTGCATGTGATTTCTTATAATATTTCTTACTTTTGATTTCTTCTCACACTTCTTTTCATGTGATTTCTTGTCACACTTCATAACATTAGATTTCTTATCACACTTCATCAAATTTGATTTCTTATCACACTTTCTTTTATGTGATTTCTTTCCTTATATTTGATAACTTATCACAACTCCTTACATTTGATTTCTTATCACAACTTCCTTACACGTGATATCTTGTCACACTTCCTCCCATGTTATTTCTTGTCACACTTCCTTACATTTGATTTCTTATCACAATTTCTTACATCACACTTCCTTACATGTGATTTCTAATCACACTTACTTACACGTGATTTCGTCTCACACTTTCTACTAAGGTGTTTCTTGTCACTTCATCACATGAGATTTCACTTATCACACTTCATCACATGTGATTTCTTATCACACTTACTTACACGTGATATCTTGTCACACTTCCTCCCATGTTATTTCTTGTCACACTTCCTTACATTTTATTTCTTATCACAATTTCTTACATCACACTTCCTTGCATGTGATTTCTAATCACACTTACTTACACCTGATTTCGTCTCACACTTCCTACTAAGGTGTTTCTTGTCACTTCATCACATGTGATTTCTAATCACACTTACTTACACCTGATTTCGTCTCACACTTCCTACTAAGGTGTTTCTTGTCACTTCATCACATGAGATTTCTCTTATCACACTTCATCACATGTGATTTCTTATCACACTTACTTACACGTGATATCTTCTCACCCTTCCTCCTTTGGTTTTTCTTGTCACACTTCATCACATGAGATTTCTTATCACACTTCCTTACATTTGATTTCTTACTACAATTCCTTACATGTCATTTCTTATCACACTTCCTCACACATGATTTCTTATCACACTTCCTTGCATGTGATTTGTTATAATATTTCTTTATATTTAATTTCTTGTCACACATAATCACATTTGATTTCTGATCACACTTTATTGCATGTGATTTCTAATCACACTTCATTGCATGTGATTTCTTATCACACTTCCTTACCTGTGATTTCTTATCACACTTCCTTCCATTTTATTTCGTATCACACTTCCTCGCATGTTATTTCTTATCACACTTCCTTACATGTGATTTCTTTTCACACTTCCTCACATGTTATTTGGTGTCACACTTTCTTGGATTTGATTTTTTATCACACTTCCTTGCATGTGATTTCTTATCACTCTTCTCTACATGTTATTTCTTGTCACACTTCCTTACATTTGATTTGTTATCAAACTTCCTTTCATGCGATTTATTGTCACACTTCATCACATTTGATTTCTTATCACACTTCATCACATTTGATTTCTTATCACACATCATTACATGTTCTTTCTTATCAGTCTTCCTTACATGTGATTACTTATCACACTTCTTTTCAGGTGATTTCTTATCACATTTTTTACATTTGATTTCTTATCACATTCCTTACATTTGATTTCTGATCACACCTCTTTATATGTGATTTCTTATCTCACTTCCTTACACGTAATACCTTCTCACACTTCCTCCTATGGTGTTTATCACACTTCATTACATGTTATTTCGTGTCACACTTCATCATATGTGATTTCTTATCACACTTTCTTTCATGTGATTTCTTATCACAATTCCTTAAATGTGATTTCTTATCACACTTCCTTTCATGTAATTTCTTATCACTCCTTCTTACATGTTATTCCTGATCACACTTCCTTATATGTTAATTTTAAATTCACTTCATAACATGAGATTTCTTATCACTCTTCATTACACGTGATTTCTTTTCACATTCTTTACATGTGACTATTAATCACACCTCCTTACATGTGATTTCTTATCACACTTCCAAACATGTGATGTCTTATCACACTTTCTCCCATGTTTATTCTTATCACACTTGCTTACATTTGAATTTTTATCACTATTCCTCCCATTTGATTCTTATCGCCCTTACATGTTTTTTTTTATCACACTTCATCACATGAGATTTCTTATCAAACTTACACGTGATATCTTCTCACACTTCCTCCTAAGGTTTTTCTTGTCACACTTCATCACATGAGATTTCTTATCACACTTCCTTACATTTGATTTCTTACTACAAGTCCTTACATGTCATTTCTTATCACACTTCCATGCACATGATTTCTTATTACACTTCCTTTCATATGATTTCTTATGACAATTCCTTAAATGTTATTTCTAGCCACACTTCCTTGCATGTGATTTCTTATCTCATTTCTTTATATTTGATTTCTTGTCACACATAATCACATTTGATTTCGGATCACACTTCCTTACATGTGATTTCTAATCACACTTACTTACACGTGATATCTTCTCACACCTCCTGCTAAGGTGTTTCTTGTCACACTTAATCACATGAGATTTCTATCACACTTCATCACATGGGATTTCTTATCACACTTACATACACGTGATATCTTCTCACACTTCCTCCTAAGGTTTTTCTTGTCACACTTCATCACATGAGATTTCTTATCACACTTCCTTACATTTGATTTCTTACTACAATTCCTTACATGTCATTTCTTATCACACTTCTTTACATATGATTTCTTATCACACTTCCTTTCATATGATTTCTTATGACAATTCCTTCAATATTATTTATAGTCACACTTCCTTGCATGTGATTTCTTATAATATTTCTTACTTTTGATTTCTTCTCACACTTCTTTTCATGTGATTTCTTGTCACACTTCATAACATTAGATTTCTTATCACACTTCATCAAATTTGATTTCTTATCACACTTTCTTTTATGTGATTTCTTTCCTTATATTTGATAACTTATCACACCTCCTTACATGTGATTTCTTATCACAACTTCCTTACACGTGATATCTTGTCACACTTCCTCCCATGTTATTTCTTGTCACACTTCCTTACATTTGATTTCTTATCACAATTTCTTACATCTCACTTCCTTACATGTGATTTCTATTCACACTTACTTACACGTGATTTCGTCTCACACTTTCTACTAAGGTGTTTCTTGTCACTTCATCACATGAGATTTCACTTATCACACTTCATCACATGTGCTTTCTTATCACACTTACTTACACGTGATATCTTGTCACACTTCCTCCCATGTTATTTCTTGTCACACTTCCTTACATTTTATTTCTTATCACAATTTCTTACATCACACTTCCTTGCATGTGATTTCTAATCACACTTACTTACACCTGATTTCGTCTCACCCTTCCTACTAAGGTGTTTCTTGTCACTTCATCACATGAGATTTCTCTTATCACACTTCATCACATGTGATTTCTTATCACACTTACTTACACGTGATATCTTCTCACCCTTCCTCCTTTGGTTTTTCTTGTCACACTTCATCACATGAGATTTCTTATCACACTTCCTTACATTTGATTTCTTACTACAATTCCTTACATGTCATTTCTTATCACACTTCCTCACACATGATTTCTTATCACACTTCCTTGCATGAGATTTGTTATAATATTTCTTTATATTTAATTTCTTGTCACACATAATCACATTTGATTTCTGATCACACTTTATTGCATGTGATTTCTAATCCCACTTCATTTTTCATGTGATTTCTTATCACACTTCCTTACCTGTGATTTCTTATCACACTTCCTTCCATTTTATTTCGTATCACACTTCCTCGCATGTAATTTCTTATCACACTTCCTTACATGTGATTTCTTTTCACACTTCCTCACATGTTATTTGGTGTCACACTTTCTTGGATTTGATTTTTTATCACACTTCCTTGCATGTGATTTCTTATCACTCTTCTCTACATGTTATTTCTTGTCACACTTCCTTACATTTGATTTGTTATCAAACTACCTTTCATGCGATTTATTGTCACACTTCATCACATTTGATTTCTTATCACACATCATTACATGTTCTTTCTTATCACTCTTCCTTACATGTGATTACTTATCACACTTCTTTTCAGGTGATTTCTTATCACATTTTTTACATTTGATTTCTTATCACATTCCTTACATTTGATTTCTGATCACACCTCTTTATATGTGATTTCTTATCTCACTTCCTTACACGTAATACCTTCTCACACTTCCTCCTATGGTGTTTATCACACTTCATTACATGTTATTTCGTGTCACACTTCATCATATGTGATTTCTTATCACACTTTCTTTCATGTGATTTCTTATCACAATTCCTTAAATGTGATTTCTTATCACACTTCCTTTCATGTAATTTCTTATCACTCCTTCTTACATGTTATTCCTGATCACACTTCCTTATATGTTAATTTTAAACTCACTTCATAACATGAGATTTCTTATCACTCTTCATTACACGTGATTTCTTTTCACATTCTTTACATGTGACTATTAATCACCCCTCCTTACATGTGATTTCTTATCACACTTCCAAACATGTGATGTCTTATCACACTTTCTCCCATGTTTATTCTTATCACACTTGCTTACATTTGAATTTTTATCACTATTCCTCCCATTTGATTCTTATCGCCCTTACATGTTTTTTTTTATCACACTTCATCACATGAGATTTCTTATCAAACTTACACGTGATATCTTCTCACACTTCCTCCTAAGGTTTTTCTTGTCACACTTCATCACATGAGATTTCTTATCACACTTCCTTACATTTGATTTCTTACTACAAGTCCTTACATGTCATTTCTTATCACACTTCCATGCACATGATTTCTTATTACACTTCCTTTCATATGATTTCTTATGACAATTCCTTAAATGTTATTTCTAGCCACACTTCCTTGCATGTGATTTCTTATCTCATTTCTTTATATTTGATTTCTTGTCACACATAATCACATTTGATTTCGGATGACACTTCCTTACATGTGATTTCTAATCACACTTACTTACACGTGATATCTTCTCACACCTCCTGCTAAGGTGTTTCTTGTCACACTTAATCACATGAGATTTCTATCACACTTCATCACATGGGATTTCTTATCACACTTACATACACGTGATATCTTCTCACACTTCCTCCTAAGGTTTTTCTTGTCACACTTCATCACATGAGATTTCTTATCACACTTCCTTACATTTGATTTCTTACTACAATTCCTTACATGTCATTTCTTATCACACTTCTTTACATATGATTTCTTATCACACTTCCTTTCATATGATTTCTTATGACAATTCCTTCAATATTATTTATAGTCACACTTCCTTGCATGTGATTTCTTATAATATTTCTTACTTTTGATTTCTTCTCACACTTCTTTTCATGTGATTTCTTGTCACACTTCATAACATTAGATTTCTTATCACACTTCATCAAATTTGATTTCTTATCACACTTTCTTTTATGTGATTTCTTTCCTTATATTTGATAACTTATCACACCTCCTTACATGTGATTTCTTATCACAACTTCCTTACACGTGATATCTTGTCACACTTCCTCCCATGTTATTTCTTGTCACACTTCCTTACATTTGATTTCTTATCACAATTTCTTACATCACACTTCCTTACATGTGATTTCTAATCACACTTACTTACACGTGATTTCGTCTCACACTTTCTACTAAGGTGTTTCTTGTCACTTCATCACATGAGATTTCACTTATCACACTTCATCACATGTGATTTCTTATCACACTTACTTACACGTGATATCTTGTCACACTTCCTCCCATGTTATTTCTTGTCACACTTCCTTACATTTTATTTCTTATCACAATTTCTTACATCACACTTCCTTGCATGTGATTTCTAATCACACTTACTTACACCTGATTTCGTCTCACACTTCCTACTAAGGTGTTTCTTGTCACTTCATCACATGAGATTTCTCTTATCACACTTCATCACATGTGATTTCTTATCACACTTACTTACACGTGATATCTTCTCACCCTTCCTCCTTTGGTTTTTCTTGTCACACTTCATCACATGAGATTTCTTATCACACTTCCTTACATTTGATTTCTTACTACAATTCCTTACATGTCATTTCTTATCACACTTCCTCACACATGATTTCTTATCACACTTCCTTGCATGTGATTTGTTGTAATATTTCTTTATATTTAATTTCTTGTCACACATAATCACATTTGATTTCTGATCACACTTTATTGCATGTGATTTCTAATCCCACTTCATTTTTCATGTGATTTCTTATCACACTTCCTTACCTGTGATTTCTTATCACACTTCCTTCCATTTTATTTCGTATCACACTTCCTCGCATGTAATTTCTTATCACACTTCCTTACATGTGATTTCTTTTCACACTTCCTCACATGTTATTTGGTGTCACACTTTCTTGGATTTGATTTTTTATCACACTTCCTTGCATGTGATTTCTTATCACTCTTCTCTACATGTTATTTCTTGTCACACTTCCTTACATTTGATTTGTTATCAAACTACCTTTCATGCGATTTATTGTCACACTTCATCACATTTGATTTCTTATCACACTTCATCACATTTGATTTCTTATCACACATCATTACATGTTCTTTCTTATCACTCTTCCTTACATGTGATTACTTATCACACTTCTTTTCAGGTGATTTCTTATCACATTTTTTACATTTGATTTCTTATCACATTCCTTACATTTGATTTCTGATCACACCTCTTTATATGTGATTTCTTATCTCACTTCCTTACACGTAATACCTTCTCACACTTCCTCCTATGGTGTTTATCACACTTCATTACATGTTATTTCGTGTCACACTTCATCATATGTGATTTCTTATCACACTTTCTTTCATGTGATTTCTTATCACAATTCCTTAAATGTGATTTCTTATCACACTTCCTTTCATGTAATTTCTTATCACTCCTTCTTACATGTTATTCCTGATCACACTTCCTTATATGTTAATTTTAAACTCACTTCATAACATGAGATTTCTTATCACTCTTCATTACACGTGATTTCTTTTCACATTCTTTACATGTGACTATTAATCACCCCTCCTTACATGTGATTTCTTATCACACTTCCAAACATGTGATGTCTTATCACACTTTCTCCCATGTTTATTCTTATCACACTTGCTTACATTTGAATTTTTATCACTATTCCTCCCATTTGATTCTTATCGCCCTTACATGTTTTTTTTATCACACTTCATCACATGAGATTTCTTATCAAACTTACACGTGATATCTTCTCACACTTCCTCCTAAGGTTTTTCTTGTCACACTTCATCACATGAGATTTCTTATCACACTTCCTTACATTTGATTTCTTACTACAAGTCCTTACATGTCATTTCTTATCACACTTCCATGCACATGATTTCTTATTACACTTCCTTTCATATGATTTCTTATGACAATTCCTTAAATGTTATTTCTAGCCACACTTCCTTGCATGTGATTTCTTATCTCATTTCTTTATATTTGATTTCTTGTCACACATAATCACATTTGATTTCGGATCACACTTCGTTGCATGTGATTTCTTATCACACTTCCTTACCTGTGATTTCTTATCACACTTTCATGCATGTTATTTCTGATCACACTTCACCACATGAGATTTCTTATCACACTTCTTTACATATGATTTCTTTTCACACTTCCTTACATGTAACTGCTTGTCACACTTCCTTACACTTGATTTCTTATCACACTTCCTTACATTTGATTTTTTATCACACTTCCTTTTATGTGATTTCTTTCCTTACACTTCATCACATGAGATTTCTTATCACACTTCCTTACATTTGATTTCTTACTACAAGTCCTTACATGTCATTTCTTATCACACTTCCATGCACATGATTTCTTATTACACTTCCTTTCATATGATTTCTTATGACAATTCCTTAAATGTTATTTCTAGCCACACTTCCTTGCATGTGATTTCTTATCTCATTTCTTTATATTTGATTTCTTGTCACACATAATCACATTTGATTTCGGATCACACTTCGTTGCATGTGATTTCTTATCACACTTCCTTACCTGTGATTTCTTATCACACTTTGATGCATGTTATTTCTCATCACACTTCACCACATGAGATTTCTTATCACACTTCATCACATGTGATTTTTTATCACACTTCTTTACATATGATTTCTTTTCACACTTCCTTACATGTAACTGCTTGTCACACTTCCTTACACTTGATTTCTTATCACACTTCCTTACATTTGATTTTTTATCACACTTCCTTTTATGTGATTTCTTTCCTTACATTTGATAACTTATCACACCTCCTTACATGTGATTTCTTATCAAAACTTCCTTACACGTGATATCTTGTCACACTTCCTCCCATGTTATTTCTTATCACAATTTCTTACATGTGATTTCTTATCACACTTCCTTACATGTGATTTCTAATTACACTTACTTACACGTGAGATCGTCTCACACTTCCTACTAAGGTGCTTCTTGTCACTTCATCACATGAGATTTCTTATCACACTTCATCACATGTGATTTCTTACTACAAGTCCTTACATGTCATTTCTTATCGCACTTCCATGCACATGATTTCTTATTACACTTCCTTTCATATGATTTCTTATGACAATTCCTTAAATGTTATTTCTAGCCACACTTCCTTGCATGTGATTTCTTATCTCATTTCTTTATATTTGATTTCTTGTCACACATAATCACATTTGATTTCGGATCACACTTCGTTGCATGTGATTTCTTATCACACTTCCTTACCTGTGATTTCTTATCACACTTTCATGCATGTTATTTCTGATCACACTTCACCACATGAGATTTCTTATCACACTTCATCACATGTGATTTTTTATCACACTTCTTTACATATGATTTCTTTTCACACTTCCTTACATGTAACTGCTTGTCACACTTCCTTACACTTGATTTCTTATCACACTTCCTTACATTTGATTTTTTATCACACTTCCTTTTATGTGATTTCTTTCCTTACACTTCATCACATGAGATTTCTTATCACACTTCCTTACATTTGATTTCTTACTACAAGTCCTTACATGTCATTTCTTATCACACTTCCATGCACATGATTTCTTATTACACTTCCTTTCATATGATTTCTTATGACAATTCCTTAAATGTTATTTCTAGCCACACTTCCTTGCATGTGATTTCTTATCTCATTTCTTTATATTTGATTTCTTGTCACACATAATCACATTTGATTTCGGATCACACTTCGTTGCATGTGATTTCTTATCACACTTCCTTACCTGTGATTTCTTATCACACTTTCATGCATGTTATTTCTGATCACACTTCACCACATGAGATTTCTTATCACACTTCATCACATGTGATTTTTTATCACACTTCTTTACATATGATTTCTTTTCACACTTCCTTACATGTAACTGCTTGTCACACTTCCTTACACTTGATTTCTTATCACACCTCCTTACATGTGATTTCTTATCAAAACTTCCTTACACGTGATATCTTGTCACACTTCCTCCCATGTTATTTCTTATCACAATTTCTTACATGTGATTTCTTATCACACTTCCTTACATGTGATTTCTAATTACACTTACTTACACGTGAGATCGTCTCACACTTCCTACTAAGGTGCTTCTTGTCACTTCATCACATGAGATTTCTTATCACACCTCATCACATGTGATTACTTGTCACATTTACTTACACGTGAGATCTTCTCAAACTTCCTCCTAAGGTTTTTCTTGTCACACTTATTCACATGAGATTTCTTATCACACTTCCTTACATTTGATGTCTTAATACAATTCCTTACATGTCATTTCTTATCACACTTCCTTACATATGATTTCTTATCAAAATTCCTGTCAGATGATTTCTTATGACAATTCCTTAAATGTTATTTATAGTCACACTTCCTTGCATGTGATTTCTTATAATATTTCTTTATATATAATTTCTTGTCACACATAATCACATTTGAATTCTGATCACACTTTATTGCATGTGATTTCTTATCACTCTTCATTGCATGTGATTTCTTATCACACTTCCTTACCTGTGATTTCTTATCACACTTCCTCTCACGTTATTTCTTATCACACTTCCTTACATGTTATTTCTTATCACACTTGACCACATGAGATTTCTTATCACCCTTCATCACATGTGATTTCTTATCACACTTCCTTGCATGTGATTTCTTATCACACTTCATTGCATGAGATTTCTTATCACACTTCCTTACCTGTGATTTCTTAACACAATTCCATACATGTTATTTCTTATAACATTTCATCACATGAGATTTCTTATCACACTTGTTCACATGTGATTTTTCATACTTCCCCACATTTGATTTCTTATCACACTTCCTTGCATGTGAATACGTATCACACTTCTTAACATGCGATTTCTTATCACATTCCTTACATTTGATATCTTATAACACCTCCTTACATGTGATTTCTTATCACAACTTCCTTACACGTGATATCTTGTAACACTTCCTCCCATGTTATTTCTTGTCACACTTCCTTACATTTGATTTCTTATCACAACTTCTTACATGTGATTTCTTATCACACTTCCTTACATGTGATTTCTAATCACACTTACTTACACGTGATATCTTCTCACACTTCCTACTTAGGTGTTTCTTGTCACACTTCATCACAAGAGATTTCTTGTCACACTTCATCACATGGGATTTCTTATCACACTTACTTACACGTGATATCTTCTCACACTTCCTCCTAAGGTTTTTCTTGTCACACTTCATCACATGAGATTTCTTATCACACCTCCTTACATTTGATTTCTTACTACAATTCCTTACATGTCATTTCTTATCACACTTCCTTACATTTGATTTCTTACTACAATTCCTTACATGTCATTTCTTATCATACTTCTTTACATATGATTTCTTACGACAATTCTTTAAATGTTATTTCTAGTATGTGATTGCAGGTGATTTCTTATCATATTTCTTTATATTTGATTTCTTGTCACACATAATCACATTTGATTTCTGATCACACTTTATTGCATGTGATTTCTTATGACACTTCATTGCATGAGATTTCTTATCACACTTCCTTACCTGTGATTTCTTATCACAATTCCATACATGTTATTTCTTATCACACTTCACCACATTTGATTTCTTATCATACTTCCTTACATTTGATTTCTTATCACACTTCCCTACATGTTATTTCTTGTTACACTTCCTTACATTTGATTTCTTATGACACTTCGTTACATGTGATTTTTATCACACTTCCTTACATTTGCTTTCTTATCACACTTCCTTTCATGTGATTTCTGAACACACTTTCTTTCATGTGATTTCTTATCACACTTCATCACATTTGATTTCTTATCACACTTCGTTACACGTGATTTCTTAACACACTTTCTTTCATGTGATGTCTTATCACACTTCCTTTTATGTGATTTCTTATCACATTCCTTACATTTGATATCTTACCACACCTCCTTACATGTGATTTCTTATCACAACTTCCTTACACGTGATGTCTTGTCACACTTCCTCCCATGTTATTTCTTGTCACACTTCCTTACATTTGATTTCTTATCACAATTTCTTACATGTGATTATTTATCACACTTCCTTACATGTGATTTCTTATCACACTTACTTACACGTGATATCTTCTGACATTTCCTAATGAGGTGTTTCTTGTCACACTTCATCACATGAGATTTCTTATCACACTTCTTCACATGGGATTTCTTATCACACTTCCTTATATTTGATTTCTTACTACAATTCCTTACATGTTATTTCTTATCACACTTCCTTGCATATTATTTCTTATTACACTTCATTTCATATGATTTCTTATGACAATTACTTAAATGTTATTTCTAGCCACACTTTCTTGCATGTGATTTCTTATCATTATTTCTTTATATTTGATTTCTTGTCACACATAATCACATTTGATTTCTGATCACACTTCATTACATGTGATTTCTTATCACCTTTCCTTCCATTTTATTTCTAATCACACTTCCTCCCATGTTATTTCTTATCACACTTCCTTGCATGTGATTTCTTTTCACACTTCCTCACATGTTATTGGGTGTCACACTTCCTTGCATTTGATTTCTTATCACACTTCCTTGCATGTGATTTCTTATCACTCTTCTCTACATGTTATTTCTTGTCACACTTCCTTCCATGATTTGTTATCACACTTCCTTTCATGCGATTTCTTGTCACACTTCATCACATTTGATTTCTTACCACACTTCATCACATTTGATTTCTTATCACACATCATTACATGTGATTTCATATCATCCTTCCTTACATGTGAATACGTATCACACTTCTTAACATGCGATTTCCTATCACATTCCTTGCATTTGATTTCTGATCACACCTTCTTATATGTGATTTCTAATCTCACTTCCTTACACGTAATACCTTCTCACACTTCCTCCTATGGTGTTTATCACACTTCATTACATGTTATTTCGTTTCACACTTCATCATATGTGATTTCTTATCACACTTTCTTTCATGTGATTTCTTATCACAATTCCTTAAATGTGATTTCTTATCACACTTCCTTTCATGTAATTTCTTATCACTCTTTCTTACATGTCATTTCTGATCACACTTCCTTATATGTTATTTTTAAACTCACTTCATAACATAAGATTTCTTATCACTCTTCATTACACGTGATTTCTTTTCACATTCTTTAGATGTGACTATTTATCACACCTCCTTACATGTGATTTCTTATCACACTTCCTTACATGTGATGTCTTATCACACTTCCTTACATGTGATGTCTTATCACACTTCCTCCCATGTTTATTCTTATCACACTTGCTTACATTTGAATTCTTATCACTATCCCTCCTATGTGATTCTGATCGCCCTTACGTGTTATTTTTGATCACACGTCCATACATGTGCTTTATTATCACACTTCCTTACATGTGATTTCTTATTACACTTCCTTATATGTAATTTCTTATCACACTTCCTTTTATTTTACTTCTTATCACACTTCCTTACATTTGATTTCTCATCACATTTCCATCCCATGTTATTTTTTATCAACTTCCTGGCATGTTGTTTCTTACCACACTTCATCACATGAGATTTCTTATCACACTTCCTTACATGTGATTTCTTATCACACTTCCGTACATTTAATTTCTTATCATACTTCATTCTATTTTATTTCTTATCACACTTTGTTTCATCTGATTTATTATCACATTTCATCCAATGTGATTCATTATCACATTTCATCCAATGTGATTTATTATCACACTTTCTGTACAAATGATTGCTAATCCCACTTCGTTCAATGGGCTTTCATATCACAGTTAATCCGATGCGATTGGTTGTCACACGTCCTCTTATATAATTATTTATCACACTTCCTCTCATCTCTTTAATTGCTTATTTCACTTCTTACCGTGTGATTTCGTATAACACTTCGTTCCATATGATTGCTTATCACACTTCATCCCATAGGATTTATTATCACCCTACCTTTCATGTTATTTCTTATCACACTTCCTATTAGGTGCTTGTGTATTAATATTCCTTTCATGTGATTTCTTATTACACTTCCTTCTTAACGATTTCCTATCGCACTTCATCCCAAGTGATTTATTATCACACTTCCTTACATTTGATTGGTTTCACACTTCCTTCCATATTGCTTATGACACTTTCTTTTATGTGCTTTCTTATCACACTTGATCCAATGTGCTTTCTTATGACACTTCCTCCAAATGTATAGCTTTTCACACTTCCTCTGATTGTATAGCTTATCACACCTCCTCCCTTGTGCTTCTTACCACAATTTGTCCATGCAATATCTTATCACACATCATGACATGAGATTTATTATCATACTTCCTCCCATGTGATTTCTTATCCAACTTCCTACCTTGTGCTTTCTTATCACACTACCTCTAATGCTCTTTCTTATCACACCCCTCTCATGTGATTCCGTATCCCCCTTTATCCGATGTGATTTTTGACGCACTTCCTCCGATGTCATATATTACCACACTTCCTAAATTCCTTCCTTGTGCTTCCTTTTCACATTTCCCCCAATGTGATTTCTTATCGCACTTCCTGCCACGTGCTATCTTATCACACTTCCTGTCATGTGCTTGCTTATCACACTTTATCCTATGTGATTGCTTGCATGTGCCATCTTTTTAAGTAGGCGCCAATGATGAAAACATATTAATAGTGAAAATAAGGAAAGTGCAATGTAGGAAAATGAGGCAAGTGTGTAAGGAGGTTGCACACGTGCATCAGTAAGTCTAAGGTATTGGTGGTTTGCTAGACTGTACAAAAAACGTTTATAACTTAACTATTCTTGTGAAGTTAATCAGGTAAACACACTTATTCTTGCCATACTGTGGCCTTTCTCCTATTGATTAGTTGTACATAATTTTTTTGCACGAGGACGCATTTGTTTGTGTTAGTTTTTAATTATTTATGTGTGTTCTAATAATTGTTCAGATGAAGAATCGAACACACTACAAAATCGGCAAAATCTGAAAAAAATAGTTTATGTAGTGAATTTTATTGACATAATCATACTGGTGTGACTTCGTCTCGATTTTACTTATTTTTTCCTTATTAGTAATGACGTGAAAATAAGTCTGAAATATTCTGCAGTTGACTAGTCTCGTTCTTGTCTGGATTGGTGTCAACCAATCTCAAAAGTTGCGTTTTCGCATTGATTTATTATTATTATGATATATTGTTCCGGAGACAACAAATATATACATTTTGAGGTGAAAATAAGAATTCATATTCTTGCAATCAACTCTAATCACTGTGTTAAATGGATTGGAAAAAACTCTCTGTATCTGTTTGTTTTTTAATGTTATCCCCTTACATTTATCCTTAGAAAGATCGCCCGTGATAAATTTGTATTCGAACTGTCAATCAGCTCAAATAATTAAGCAAAGAAAACAGATTACCAATAAAGAACTCTAAGTCAATAGGTTGCAAACAAAGTCATGCCTTTACAAAACAAATATTTTCGCAGAATATCTATTTTCAAACCTTGATAAACTTTCTGTTTCAAGTGTTGCTTTACTATTTTGACATTCGGTAGCCATGTGTAGCGGAGAAGTCTAGCCTTTAGGAAAGGCTATTATAGACAACAATAAGACAGTATTCTTAGTAAAATACATATAAAAGACAACATATTGTTACAGTATAGCCACGATACTTAAGAAAAAAGACTTAGAAACCATCCACTGATTTTGCAAACTGCAAAACTTTATCATGAAGACAAATTTGTACTTGATATATGACAGTTAATATAAACTCAACCTATACCATTTCTGTGATATAGAATAACCAAAAAGGTATGTGTTGTTGAATTCAACACGGATAAAGTTTTGACCATTTAATAATCTTACAAATTATTGCAAAAAAATCAATGCAATTCTCAAAACCTGCCAAAAATAAGATAAAACGTGACACAATATACGAAACAATACATTTAATTTATATACAGTACTTGAAAAGAAAACAAAAACTATAACAAAATACGACTAAAAGATAATAAAAGGGGGTCAAGCTATGCAAATAATCTCTTGGAATAATTACTGCGTACATGTATGAAAATAATAGTGTTCACTTTCTAAGTCTATTTGAACCAACGGGAGAATTTTAAAAGTAGAATTAATAGTTAGCACTGAAGAACGGAAATCATATTTCTAATGTTATTGTAAAGTGAACAAGCAGAGAAATAACCCATGTCTATAAAATAACATCTGTTTCCTTATTGTTTTACAACGTTTTATTCGTTTCAAACAATCTGTTGAAATAAGTGCATTTTCCATACAGCCATGTCTCTACAAATAGATAATAGATTAGATATAAAATGCATAAAATGTACTTCTTATTTGTTTTAAACAGGGAGATTACAGATTGTCTTGTTGTGTGTTAAAATTATCCACAGTTCATTTTGATTAACTCAACGCTGTTAATCCAGTGACGAAAAAAATTGCCAAAAAAATTCGCATTTTCACGCATTATATAAACAATGGCATCGATTTGATATATAGCGGTATTCGTGTGACTGTTACAATTAAGTCATCAAATATACCTTTGCCTTAATGGAGAACGCAGACCCAGTCGTGAGTAATTCTACCTTATGTTTTGTTCGACTCCAATCTTAAATAGAACGGAATTGCAGCTTTCCCGCTGAAGGACGGAGGCTTTCTGCGGGTACTTCGAATTTCTTTCCCAAGAAAAGCTGAATGTCACCACATAGATGAAAATATTGTTTATAGTAGCGTTAAATTGCAATCCAACAAACAAACAAAAACAGATAAGGTAAATACCCAAGGTTAATTATTTTCAGCTCAACATACTTTAAGGTATAAATCACAATTGAACCGTGTGTACAAGATTAACAACCAGCACAAACAATATAATATTTTCAAATTTCGACTAGACGACGCTAGCTTTAACTAAATATTATATATTGAGCCAAATTATCCTTAATTTGAGATCTTTGAAATTTTAACAGTTATGAAGATGTATATACTGATGAATATCTGAAAAGAAAAAGAAAATGTTATTACCAAAAGGTAGGTAGGATTTCGAATCAATAATATGTTCTTATTACTCTGTTAAATAAGTTTTAATTCTACTATTTGTTTCAAATTTTCATTGATGTTTTTCAAAGTAAAAAATGAAAAATTAGCGCATTTATTTTGGCCATTAAGTTCGTTTGTTCAATAACACATACATAATATTAGTATACTAGAAGGTTTAATAACTGAGGAAGGATTGTCGACTCTTTTGACAGCTTTAGTGCAATATTATTAACCTAACAAATGTACTACAATCAAACACTGAAACAAGTAATTGTATTAATATCTGTCAAATAATGTAGATTAAATACAGATTCAAAATACATAATATCATTTAAACAAGGTTTTTGAAGACTAGTAAATTACTCTGGTTGCAATAAATATACGTTATTTTAAAAGGTTATTTCTATTTATATGATTTATTATGCATGCAGCTTAAGTTTCGTAAAATGTGTTAATAAAGTTAAAGAAACACTGGACTATAATAAAGCAACATTTGATGCTGTAAATACATAAGAAGCAGCAGCACTTATACTTACAAAGCCATATAGGTTTATTATTAAAAACACACATACATACAAAATGTACATACATAAATTCGATATAAGAACACATGTTAAGTATAATAATTTGATATTTTCAACTCGTTAAGATTGTATGTAGTTGATAAACAAATTATTATATTGGTATGTTATGTAAATATCTTTTCTTGTAGGATAACAGGATTTAAAAACTATTTCACTATGCTTAACAAATGCAATTTTAACACCTTTTAAAGTTTAAAACTGTTTTAAAAAACTGTTTTAATTTCTTGTATAAACCTACTTTGGCACAATTTGTCTGCCCGATCGAAACATTTTGCAAATCCAGTCTCATTGTAGTAACATTCGTCAAAACCACAGGCTGCATAATTACATGGACTGTCTAAGAATAAAAAAGAAAACGCAGTCTTTTTGTCTTGTATATGAATAAGATAGAATACTAAATAAACTAATATCTTCGGAATTTTAATTCCCTTAAAAATTACAAGAAACAAAAAAAAACAGAAAAAAACACTTAACCGAAACAAAATAATTTGAAACAACACAAAAACATACAACAATATTCTCGAGATACAGCCTTCTTTATCAACACAATGTAAATGTACTGCTTTATATATAGCAATAGTGATAAATACAGTATAAAACAAATATGTATTCATCAATGTTCAGGTTATAGCATTTTCAGAGCATTGTGACATGTAGCTTATACTAGGAAAATGAGTTATAGTTCCCTTGACCTTCATCAGTATAATATGTGTATAGGGTTTAATTGCACAGCCGGATACTTGACACAAGATGCTTCAGAACTCGGGAACAGGTTATAGTTAAATACATAAATATATCAATTGAACATTTCAATGTTGGCAGAATAGCTGTTTTGAAGGAAGACCAACTAACCCACTATCAAACTGATGCACGAAGGGCTTCATCTAAAGTATATGGTTAGCAAAACAAGTTCATATGCCAATGAATTCTATTAAACAAGAGTTTTTCTTTTCTTATTAGTCCACCAATTTAAGAATAAGTTTCATTTTTAAGCTCTTTATTTAAATGTACACACAATTTTATCGCAACGTGTACGTGTTCACAAGATCCTTCCATCAAGAGCTATTTAAAAATGACTTAAATAAATCTTATTATGATACCTTGACAAGTTTTTCCAGACCAATGTCCTCGACAGGAACAGACAGCTAGACCACTTCCATCTACTGTACATATCCCGTTGTTGCTACATGGGTTACTGTAGCATGGGCTTACTGAAAAGGGTAAATCAAAAAATATTGTCTTAAATCAATAATGTAAAGCAAGCTCACGTTAATTTAAATGTTTTCCAAAAAACGCTGTAATAATAACGTCCTTATAATACATATAATTGTGGAGGTCGGATATATTATCAGATATGGTTTAGGGTAACAAAAACCATTTGTGTAGTGGGTTTCAATGGTAATTTGGCTACTATTGATCACGTGGTCTGTCAGCACCGAGCTTTTGAGTTCGAGTCTTAATGCGGGCAGGGTGTACTAGACTCCAATCTTAATTGACCATGATTGCAGGTTTTCCTACTGAAGGTCGGGGACTCTATTCGGGTACTCCGGCTTCTTTCCCTTATAAAACTGGACGCCATGATATAGCTGAAAAATTCCTGAATTGGCGTTAAACAACATTCAAATACACAAACAAAATCTTCTACGGTAAATTTTCAAATTATGACATATATAACTTTCGTGTTTCATTCTTATTGTTTCATTATTTTTTTAAATTTTTTAGCGTGAAAGTCGGGAAAAGTAATTTTTACAACATATTAAGAATAACACATTTATTGAATTTTTGCGTAAAATTCGTTATAGGTTTCTATGTTTTGTTTATGTTTAAATGCATATTAAATAATTAATAGATTTATTTTGATATACCAGTGCAGAGTTCTCCTATCCAGTCGCCAAGACATAAACATTTTGGGTTTCCATAGTTATCCAAATAACAGGTTCCACCATTCTTGCAGATATTTTTGATACACGATGTCTCTATAACAGTATAACAGTGACTCAATATAGTATGTTTTGTTTATTATTACCATCGTTTGTTTTGCTTAGTGGCAAATTGAATTATTTGTTTTGCTAATTCATTATTTCTCCTTTTGAAAATGTTTCACATAAACCACAGAGTGCTTTAAGGTGTATATGTACTCCACCAGACTTGTTTATGAAGAAGTCGAATCTGTATATATGTAAAACGTGTGATAATTATATTAAAAATAATTCCATCAAACCAATTACAGAACATACATGTAAATAAACATTAGGCAGAACCTCCAAAACACTACATACATGATATATTTATAAATTAATATATGAAATGATCAATTTATTTTATTCATTTTTATTCAATAAAATACTTACGATTACAATGATCAAAAGTACATGACTGAATGCTTGAGAAGTAGCTATTATCGAAATTAATACAGAAAATAGAGTCTTTAAATCTTCCTGTTGATCTTGTCCATTCCCACAACCAAATATGTTTACAGTCGCAAAACAGTTGGAGGGACCTGGCACAATGAAGCAAAATTCCTGTTTTGTTTTTGTTAAATAAATGACTGTAGCAAATAAATTGGAGCTGTGAAATGTTATATATACTTATTTAATAACATAGATACATGCAAGCTCAAAAAGCATATATTATGTAGATTAAATATTTTATACATGTTCCAAACTAGTTAAATTTGTGGCCTGTGTGTTATCCTGTTCACAGACCATAATTTATGGTAGCATAAACTCGTACACCATAGGAAATTCACAATATTTTTGCGGCAACAGAAAGAAAAAACACAAATCAGCAACAAAAGAGCAAACGTTAGTAATTAAACATAACAAAAACATGTGTGCAACAAGGTTCTACAGATGAATAAACAATGCTTGCCTCAAATAAGTCTGCCGTCGATTTACTTATGATCCGGTAAAGGAAAAAGTAAGTCATATTCAAAGAATGGAAAGACCTTAGTATGAATACGATCACCTTTTGCAGGTTTATGTTCCATAACAATTACTTAACTGTGATACCAGTCTTAATACGTCTTAAAGGATGAAATAAATTGAGGCACAAAATGAAACTTTTTAAGTGTGTTACTGATCATTAAAAGCCTTCGTTTTAGAAAGCCGGAACAATCGAAACAATAGCGCATACGTTGTGAAATGAAAACAAAGTAAAACCCTCAAACAGAATATTTAACATTTCTAATATGGATCGCTTCGGATCTAGTACGAACCTTAGAGAAGACTTTATGCATGAACTGTGTATTAATGTATAATTAAAAGAAGGCTTAATGAAAATGTTTCGGTGTGCCGTCCCAGAACCGACAGTTGTGTCATTTGGGAAAGACTGGCTTCATTTTAAAAACAGCCTATTTGATATTACTAAAATGTTATTGATCACACTAGCCTTAAAAATCACTTAGTGAATAATTATACCGTTATATAGATCTGAGAGTCTGCTTTATTGTATAAATATTGAAACAGACGACTAGATTGTTTAAATGCCGTTTTTATTCAACTTATCTTTACCGTGATTAAAGGCCAGTCCAAAACTAATTTTGTTAATCATACTTCTTGCCCTATTCTGCATGTATGTTATCAACAAAATACAACATAGACCTGTTTTTAAAATGTTCATCTGCGATAGGAACACGTTAAGTTACAAAATAATTGTGTAGAGTTCGTATACAATTGATCTCATTTAGATTCCAAACTAACACTATTTTAATTAAAATTTTATTTCATTAACACACATTTTTTTCTGACAAATCTGACTCAAATTGTTCAGATTCTCACTGCAGGCAGGGTGTACTCGACTCCAATCTTAATTGACAAGGATTGCCAGTTTTCCTACCGCAGGTCGGGGGTTCTCTCCGGGTACTCCGGCTTCCTCCCCCAATAAAAACTGGACGCCATGAAATAGCTGAAAAATTGCTGAAAGTGGCGTTACAACACCATTCAAACAAACAAACAAACAAATTGTTCAAGTATTAACATGTGTAATACTGACAAGTACATCGAAATGGCAATGCACATATGTATAGATATATTCGGGGTTTTCAACGATTTTCATTTGCTGATAACATTGGTAAATTGCTACTATACCATATAAATAAGAAACAAATTAAATATCTTAAAATTTATACCGTTTTATCGATTTTGCATTATCATTTATGTTTCAAAATTATACCACTTTTTTAAAAGGAGCAATTTTGCGATGGAGATGATTCAACAGATAAAATGTGTGCATGCAAAACAGTAAACATGAATATTTTCTGCAATTTTGAAAACTACTTTTTCTTGTCTTATCAAAGTCTGTATAAATGAAAATTATGCGAGTAAATATTACAAATTTCTATTAGATACGTTTAATTCAGCAGCCAACAACCCCTTTTTATATATAGTCTATTTTAAAAAACAGACCTCAAAGGTAAAATTTTAAAGCTTTGTGGCAACCTGTGACCTTACATTTTTGACAAATATATTAGTTCACATTCTCTTAAATATATGGCTGCGTTAAAAAAAAATAACATCGGAAGACTTCTGAAAAATTTAAGTTGAGTCAGGAACAAGGTAAATTAAAAAAGTTATTAAAAGACAATCTAAAAAGGAAACACATTTTAGTACACATTAATTTGTTCTGTAATAAAACAATAAATGAATCAAAAGACAACGAACCAGTTTCAATAGAAACAGTTACGCTAGATAGATTAAAGGGTTTGTAGGAAGTAAGAATTAAGTACGATACATTTTGGATTCCGCCATTTTTCTAATCACAACAATTTGATAAATTGAAGGCTCGTGCAGATATCAAATGTGAGATCAGTTTCACCCTTTCGTCGATGGGAAATTTCTTTGCGATTTGCACGTTTACATTAGGTACAAGAAATACAAATACGAATTTGAAACAAAGTTAAATACAGTGATTAAAAGGAAATTTGTTAAAGTGTCACTTTCTAAATAACTTAGTGACAGCAATTGATTTACATTTAATTACAAATCTCAAAGTTGATGTTTCTGCCAGGGTTACGTTCGGAGCATATTCCCAGTATAGTTATCATAAATTGAGATTAGTCGTTCTAGTTATTCATTTATATATTGGATGTTTAAATTTGAATTTATAAAAATATTCAAAAGCTCACGAAAGTACCTATATCTTCTGTAAACCAACAACTTTCACATCGCTATATCCTATAGACTCTCCATTGTTTTAGACTCAATTGTCTCTGACATCCAAGCAGAACACTGGATACAAGAACGTAAAACAAGAACGTTGTTATGCTTCCATTACAGCGTTTTTGTTTCTGGCGTTTTCATTGGATGACGCAGCAAGTACAGATGTGTGCGCATGAGCTCATCTGTACTGGGTCATCTGTACCAAAAATCGGCCATTTACGGACGAAAACAAGCGTTTCGATTCTTGTAAGGAATTACAAATGTAGTATTACATGTTATTATACCTCGGTTGCATTTTATACAATATAAGATAATAATAACAAGATGTCGTATTAATTTTTTACATAAAATGTATTTTGCTTATTTATTACAAACTACAATATGCATATTTTGTACTGACAATTACTGTCCATCGATTAAAAATTGCATCAAAAAGAAAAGGTTTAGACTTTTTATTATGCAAACATTAAATTGATGATATTATTTATTATTTCAATGCTTGAATATTAACAAATAACAAAGTACATTATGTCACGTTACTTACACGTACTGTAATGATGTAAGATTCATAAAAGCATTTTCCTCTATGACAGAAATGTTGTTGTTTTGTAAAAATCTGGCGTAAAAAATAAAAATATATATACAAATATATAAAAAAAACTTAAAGCCCAACGTATATATGGTTGCGTGGAATAAAGAAAATCTTCCCATTTAAATGTCTCATCAATTTACAATTTTCAATTCATATTTCGACAAAGCAGATGTAAAAGTATGAATACGAGAAGCTCGCAACTATTGTACATTAAAGAAGTAGTTCAGACACAAAGAAGTCAAGATGCCAACGTATTTTTGAATGAATATTGTTGTTAAAGATGAAGAAACTACTACATTTCAATATATTTTCATTACATTTGTCTTTCATCAAAATCCTAGATTTCTATTAGTTCTACTAGATTACGTAGAATGTAGCAATAAAGAGCACGCGTTTCGTTGACGACTAACACAGTAAACACACCACGCGAATTAATACAAAATACATAGTGCACGATTGAAATCAGGACCCGGCAATGAAGTAAAATGTAAATATAAGAACTGAATGTAATTTCGTTAAGTTTCAAAAGTTAATGAAACTGCAATAAAATGCATTAAATTCTTAATCAAATTCTCACCAGCGCATCTGATAATTTGTATTGAATACACGTATAACAATATAATAAGTAATCAGTAAATTTTATTTTTATCACATACAAAATTTTATTTTTATGAAACCGGATTCAGTTATCAATAAGAAAATACCACGACTACGTTAAATGTTAATTGGTCTTAACAAAGTGCCATATAAAAAAATTCGAAGAATAATTTAATCGTTTCATTCTTTTATAACAAAAGGATGAAAAGATTAAATTATTCTTCGAATCGTTGTAATTAAAGATTACTAAAATGAGCCAATAATGCTTTTTAAAATTTTACAAGATCTTAACAAATAAGTCTTACATCTTTATTTGTTTCAATGTATCTTGTAATCGACTTTTCACCAAGACGACAAATCTAAGGATTTGGACAGTCTTAATTCTGTCGACATATATTTGAACTGCTTTATGTGAACTGTTTATGTTTGAATATCACGTCAATGTTATTGTTATTACACTAGATAGCCCGTTTATGTAAATTGTTTGGACGAATACTCATTTTAAAACAGACTGCTAAAATACTACTCTAGCTTAAAATTAATAAAACGATATGAAAAGAGCAGGATGGTTATCATATTACTTACAAGTAATACAAACTTGGAATGTTAAAAAACGCCTGAGAATGGATAACAGAAATCTCACAATTGTCTAAGGCTCTGTAAAATAATAAAATATCAGCGGGAAATTGTAATGCAACAGGACAATTAGCTCTGGACTGTTAGCTTTCCAATGATAAATAGCTACAAGCAATATAATCTGTTAACAGCATTGTAAACGTACTTTAGCTTGATCCGAGTAAGATATCAATTGATCAGTTTCTAGTTTCTTCCAGCATTTCAGCACAAGAATTATGAAGTACAACCAGTTATAAGCATATTAGTCCTATTACAAATCAAATAATTATTGCGTCCGTCCATATATCACAAAAATTCACACCTAAGACATTATAAATCTCAGGGCAAGTACATGTAGGATTTTTACGTCTACAAGCTGCTATCTAGTTTTGTCAAACATATCCATGTACTATGGATAACATTACGCAATGCGTTATCTGTTACTTTCTTAAATAAATATAAATTCGGTATCGATCCCACAGAAAAGGATCACCGTACATATATTTGTGCAATTCTAGACCAATTCAGAAAAATGAAGGTCGCAAATGGCATCCGATTAGACATCACGCGCAGTTGTATTCCATTATCTTCACCACAACTACGTTATTTCATAAAGTTAGGTGTTAAAACGTCTAACATACGAGCTTAACTATATTGCTGCAGAGAATACTCTATGGTACCTATTTGGCCTCAGTTGAAATAAATGTGAAAGCTTGCTCTGACCTGAGGTTAATTGTAGCTGATAAACGTATGCACTTACAAATACTGCAGACTTGGAAGATTGTTAAAAGTAAAATTCTGGACGATAGATATCTTATTGCTGCTAAGGTATCTGAAATAAATATTACCGTATATTACTAAAATACACAACTATGTACTAGAAGATTCGCCTATTTACTTTCGCGATGGTCAACCGTATCAATTTTTTATATTACAAAAACTTACAGATTTCAACATTTTATAAAACAGTGCTTTTAGGTCGTTTCAAAATAGCAAAGATATGTTGTTCGATGTTATTACAATACCTCGATATGCAGATATTTGAATTACAGCGTTCTTGACATGGTGTCATGTAATTTACAATTTTAATTTGTATCGTTATTATGATATTTGAGGATACGACGTTTGAATGCGCGTGGTGTATCAACCTACCGCACCGGTGTTCACTGTTTAAAATCCTATTGAAAGTCTGGTATTAAGCCGACGACCAGATTGCATGTGCTTTCTAATTTTAAATGCGGATACATTTCTATTTAAATCCATAAAAACAAACAAACTATATTACATATTTGTACACTTTTTAACAATGTAAGATAATGAATTAAAACAAAAGAAAAGATGTTCAACACTTATAAATACATTTTAAGACATGTTGAGGCTAGTAGTAATATCAAAGTATATATTAACTGTTAAATATATACCGATATGAAGTTAACGTTTAGACCAAAATATATCACTCCTGTCATGCGACCTAAAGAACTGTAGAGCTTGCACTACTGCCTATTAAATAAAAATCTAAATACCAGCCGAAGTCGTTTTCAGTCTGCAACTAAATGAGATTGATTGGAAATGATTGCAAAAATGTCTGAGAAAGATTGCAAACGTTGTGACAGAAATAGTTTTTACAGCGACAGTCATTTTATATTTGTCAGGGACATATTTTTTCAGCCACAGAAATGTTTCCGTTGACACAATTTTTCTGTTACAACGGCGTTTCCGTTGTACCAGTCAAAATGTCTGTCACAGACATTTCTCCCTAGACTTAGTCCAAATTTGTTTCTTACAACGGCGTTAACGTTGTATATGTAAAAATGGCGTTCATATATATTTTCTCCGTTGTATCAGACAAAATGTTACCGTCACAACTCCTAATTTGTTAACAGCAGTTTGATATATATTCTTAATTTCACTTTATTTTATTAAATGTTTGGAATAAAAATCTCTGTTTGTAAATTGAACGTACGGACACTTTACGATTACAAATGTTCATACAGACCAGCCATACAGAGTGTTTGATTTATTGCATAAAATTCTTTGAAACTTGTTAATTCTGTATTGATTCGTGGTCAGAAAGTATTGGCACTTCACCCTACCGTTCTTTGGAACTATACTGATAAACCTTGAATCAAAACAAGGGCAGATACGTACCAGCGAGTGATAAACACTATAGTATGGTTTCTCTTGTGTGCATCCTATGGTTTATCAATATCCTATCCTACATCATTACGTTAACGAACATCGTATGGTTTATTTTTGAATGATACATCGTTTCGTATAACATTTACAAATGAAATTTAACATTAAATTACAAAGTTCTGAATGGCATATGGTGACAATAATAAATTACATCAATCGTTAATCTAAAAGGTTTATTACATAATAAAACGAAAGAAAACATAAACAAAAATCAGACTTCTTTTAGCGTTTACTGGTTTTAGTACAGCGTGTACATTGTCTTGGAGAAAATGCACACGAGTAATAAATACAACTCAAAGGAATATCCTATGTTGCCTTACTGTTTTTCATTAACAAAATTATCTATAATTTTCTTGTTCATCTTGTGACTTTTTAGTGCATATTGGAAACTAAAAATATATAACAGCTTTTAACAGTGATCCAAAAACTGAAATAAAAAAGTATTTGCGTATTTTTACTAAAATGTATTACTGCACACAGCGGGTTGTTTTAAATATATTTAGAGTGAATTAAATTATTTTATATAAACTTAAGATTATTGAATACAATTTGTACTACAAGTTTTATTTATTAATTCAATATCAATAATTCAGGTGCAGTAATAATGTGTAAGCATTACAACTAAACATCATACCTAACTATAACCAAAATAGACATGCTATTAAGTTCCCAGGGCTCGTAAATTCAAACCCGACATCAAGTTGTGTTTGACATCTACCTTAATGAACAATGCTGAAGGTCAAAGTTTTACTAAGTTCTCCTGCGACATTCAAAATAATTACTAGAAAACACGCTATATACGAAAATGGGTTGAAAAAGAAGAAATTACTCCAGCTAATAACTCAACATTTTTTCAACAAATCAATAACATTGACTCCTGAAAGACTGGAGAGAGAAAAATTAAATTATACCGATTGGCTATTACTTCCCAAAGTCCGAATGCAATTTAATTCTCTTTTTATTTATTAGGTTTCGTGCTTGACATAAAAGCAAACGGCGAACTCCATTTAGTTTCATGCGATAAAGTGTAGAAATTAAATAAAATACTACTTTACAATTGAGTGTTTTGTCTTTAGAAAGACAGAGAAAGTATTTTACAAGACATCACCAAGAATCCATAACTATAAATGTATTGATTACTTCAACATATAACACACTATCAATTCTTATTATGGTGTCGCCCGATATTTAATACACATGTTCGTTGATCAGAAAAGAAGAGGGATGATCTGTAATCTATATAACAACATGTGTTATTCTTCAAAATGGAGATATGCAACTTTATTGTGTACACTTAATTACCAGATCCATTTAAACATCAGTAGATGCAGATAAGAAACACACATGACTTTATTGGGTTTTTTATAATTTAATTGAAATACTAGAAAAAACACCAACTAAGATGTCATTATTTAGTTCTCGACATAATTAAAAGAATTTGCGATTCACCGGAAACGCAGTTGTAACATACAACGCGAAAAATGACGGCGATTTTGCAGTCATTTGCAGTCGATCTCAGTCAGTGATAGAAAAATATTACAACTGTTTTTAACAGCCTTCGTTATAGGCACTAGTGTAGTGATTGTGTCCTTATCAAAGAAAATCAGTAATTTAACGTTATTTATTATTACACTGGTTAAGCGTAATCAGAATGTTTATCAAAAATCGCTAAGCGTTTAGTTTAAACAGTTGACTACATATCAATATCTCCATGTCAATTTTTTGTTTTAATGTTAAAAAGTTCGACAAAACAATAAAAGATATAACTGTCATACTTACAAAAACTGTAGTGCAGTGAGACCTATAAAAGCATCTTCCTCTATCACAGAAATTTCGTTGTTTTGTAGATTTCTATTAAAATAAGTAAAATTAATAAAAATGTATTTTACATTTTGATTTCCCGCATTCATAATTAATATAGTACAACAACTAAAATGCGTTGTATTCGCCTAAAATATGATTTCTTTTTATACTAATATATTTTATTTCATATAACCACATCGTTTTTATTGTTGCTTGGAATACACAAAAGCATCACACCTGAAAGTCGAATTAACAAAAACAAATTTACAGACAGGATTGAGGGTGTCTAATACGGTACTGACAAATTTTATTAAAATTTCCGATGCGCATAGTTAAGAGGATATTACTATATTCGGAAAATAGCTATTAAAATGGGGAGATAAATAACAGTTTTTAAATCTAGGGATTAGATATGTCTAAAACTTAAAGAGGGATTACCTGTAATCTAAATAACAACATGTGTTATTCTTCAAAATAGAGATATACAACTTTATTGTGTGGACTTAATTACAAGATCCATTTAAACACCAGTCGATGCAAATAAGAAACACACATGACTTTATTGTGTTTTTAATATTTTAATTGAAAAGCCAGAAAAAACAACTACGTGTCATTATTAATGTTTACCACATAATTTTAAAAAAATTGCGATACACCGGAAAGACAAATATAACAGACAATGAAAACATGAAGGCGATTTTGCAGTCATTTGCAATAGATCTCAATCAGTGACAGACGGAGAACGACTGCAACTGTTATTTGCAGCCTTTTGTATAGGCACTAGTGTAGTCATTTTAAAAAAGCGTTTGTCCGTATTAACGAAAATCAATCATGTAACGTTATTATTTGTTACAATGGATAAGAGTAATCAGAATGTATATCAAAAATCCGCCAAGCGATAGTAGAACGGCTTATCAATATCTCCATGTTAATTTATGTTTTAATGTTAAAAAGTTCGACAAAACAGTAAAAGATAGAATTATTTGTAATACTTACAAAGACTGTAGTGCAGTGAGCCCAATAAAAGCATTTTCCTCTAACACAGAAATTTTGTTGTTTTGTAGATTTCTATTAAAATAAGAAAAATTAAAAATAGATGTATATTTTACATTTTGTTTTCCCGCATACATAGCAATATAATAGTACAACAACTAAAATGCATTGTGGCCGCTAAAAAAAGGATTTCATTTTTATAATAATATTATTTTTTTTCTTATAACGACATCGTGTTTATTGTTGCTTGGCATACACATTATATTTACACAAGTTACATACTTAATAACAGAAATCTTGCAATTGTCTAGGGATCTAAAATATAATGCAAAACGTTTGTATTCCCTAAATACAAAGCAAAGGGTCGTCAACATGATACAGGGTTGTTGTAGATTTACCTTATGGAAATAGCTAGATGAATTCAGGTTCGTTTTCACATTTATGTGACATATTTCTAAGAGTATTTTTTTATCTACAAAATAATGCATTTATTGTTCGCCCGACATTTAAACAGAAACATAACCTCAATCATTAATAGTTAGGTAAATTTACTAGTTTATAGTTTATTCAGCGCAGACCTTTTGTGGCATTTTATCACAAATAACGTTAATAATAAAGCACCAAAGAAAACTGTCTAAACTATAAATCCAAGAAAACGGCAATTTAAACTCCTTAACAAAAAAACAAAAGTAACTACATCAATTGTCCTGTCTAGGTGTAGACATTTCAGATAAGATGTTAGGGTAAACCCGGTTTTGAATACCAGTTTTTCTGCCCATTACTGTAGCGTGTGAGTTAGTATGTTGATGAAAAACAAGTTATGTTTTATTTACCACTAGGTAATCATAGTGTATACAATGATCATCGCACAACAATTGCAATGTACTAATTTAAAAAAATTGAAAAAGCCTTCTGTAACCATATCTTTACACAAGATAGAAAACTTATCAACAAGGAAATGGTGACTATAACGAAACTTTTTGAAGGCAAGCATGAGATGTCTTTTCTTACAAGACTATCCCCGAAGAAATAGACAAAAATCACTGCAAGCTCTCGCAGATCTGGTCCATAACCTTAGAAAAACTATTCAGCCGGGGCATCTTTATCAAAAACAAGCTGCTCCTTAAGTAAAGTATTGACAGTTCCTAAATAAGTTATCGAAAGACTAAGTTAACTGAGCGCGACAAAGATCACTAAGCATTCATTTGGCAATAAAACGCAGTTCAATTTCGTAATTCCTATACTACTTTTCAATCATTTCATAAATTCAGTTGATGGAATATTGATGATGCCTATAAGGCCTTACCTGAAAACAAAATGCATATCCATCCTTTAACCCGTGGTTAATTTAGACATTTAAAAATAAGGACTTACAAATAATTCAGATGTGGAAGGTTAAAAAAAGTTCCATTTTGTATGACAGATATCTTATTTCCGCTAAGTGATCTGGAATTAAAATTAAAGTATATTGCAAAACAAAATAGCAACCGCCATTCTGTTTACATATTTCGTGCTACCATGGTCACTGACATCATTTCTGTAACATTATGAAAATTTGCAGATAACATATTAATAATATATAGGTACATTAAGCTTTTAATTATAAAGAATAAACAGTCATTTTATAGGTTATCTAAGAATATGTAGCATTACCGGAGACTATTCACCTAAGCAATTCATAGGTCTACATATAACAAATATAGTGTTATTTATTTACTGTCATATAAGAACATTTTTAATCACTTTCATGTAAACACTAAAACAAATTATTAATATTGCATATTTATTTGTTGTACTCATAAATACAGTAATGTTTATAAAGTACCACTGTTATTTATGTATAACCAATGTATCCCGTAAATCCGTTGCACAGTACTAACACTACTTTAACATTTATCAACAAGTCGCTGTTTCTTTTCTTTTGTTGTGTTAAACAGTTAACAAAAAAAGAATAAAAGAAATCATGGTTGTCATAATAATTACAAAGACTGCAGTGTTCTTAAGTTTATAAACAAATATTCCCCTATCACAGAAATTTTGTTGTTTTCGAGGCTTCTATTAAAACAAATCAAATTAAAATCAATAGAGATGTTGTTATTGCGCATTCATTATAATTTAGATAAATAACTGTTCTACATATGCGGTGTGTCTTCCAAATATAGGTTTTCTTTTTTATACTTATATAAATGTTACCTCCTTTAACCACATCGTGTTTATTGTTGCTTGGAATACACAAAAAGATAACATTTGAAAGTATAAATAACAGAAACATATTGAGTGTGATTTATAAAGCATTCACAACTTTTGAAAAAAGTTCGGTTTACAGAAGGATTATCCTATATTCCGAAAAAGGTTATTAAACTGATATAAATAATACAATTTAAATCTAAACAATAGGTGTGTCTAAAATTAAAAACAAAATTAACAGTACAATTGTCCACTAGTTGTATATATAAATCAATAATTATCATATGTAAAAATAGAGGGTTGTTGAGCCACATAGAAAGTTCTCTAGAAACTCTAAAGATCAGTACCTCCGCTACGGTTATTATGAGCGACTACGAACGTACAATATTGGAGATCATGAAAACTTATGTACATCACAAGTTTTGTTTTACAAATAATAGTTATCTTTAGGACAAAGACCATAAACAATAACGATTTGTTGTAATACATCTTTGAAGTTGTTTTAAACAGGCACAATTAATTTAAATGACAGACTGTGATATCTTTTCTGGTATGTCAGGTTAAGGTACTTGGTTTGTTGATCATAAAAGTACCCTCAGAAAATTTTTGCATTCTGTGTCATACAATTGAAACACTTTAAAAATTCTGTTTTATCATCCATTTTGACATTTCTTAAAGTAAATTTCACGTTTAAATTGTCTACTTTTCATTTTTTTTATCGAAGAAATTTTAAAACGTTTTTACACTAAATATTGAAGACGCTTTCGTTAATTGATTTTTCTTCTTCGTTATATACATTTATATTGAAACTTTTATTCTAAACGTCTTTATTTAGCTAGTTTGTAATATCTGTTTTATACATGTTGTCTTCAAATTTGGGACGAAATTGTTGAAATTTCAAGATTATGTTTTTTCCATGCAAAATACTAAACCTAATATTCAAATATCTCATCAAGCAGTGATCGGAAAATTTGAAACTTTCAATAAATAGTAACATCCGATGATCTGTTTTTGCAACAATTTTAAAATCGGTTTTCGCATATGTATTCTCTCAAGAACACAGAAGAAAGTTTCAAATAAGTTTAAAGAATATAGAGGGTAGATTTTAGACATGTGTAATAAAACAACAACAAGGAAGATGTGTAAAAAAGCTAAAGTAATGTTATTATTTTACTCAGAAAAGCATTTTTACCCAGCAGCAATTACTTCTATCTAACAAGTGTAATATACGAGAGGAGAAAAAATAAATTATCAAATACTTATATCGAGCATGTTTATAATAAAATATTGCCAAGAAACTATGTTAATATAATACTTTCAATTGATTCAAACTTGGAATATTTACAAAAGCCCCATATTGGATAACAGAAATCTCGCAATTGTCTAGGAATCTAAAATATAATCAAACCTCAGTATACCTCGATAAAAGCAAAAAAATTGATCGTCAGTATCTGTAGGGTTCGTGAAGGTTTACCCAAATTGGAAAAGAGCTAGAAAAAATAAGATTTGTTTCCAAATATAATTTTTTTTCTTATAACGACATCGTGTTTATTGTTGCTTGGCATACACATTATATTTACACAAGTTACATACTTAATAACAGAAATCTAGCAATTGTCTAGGGATCTAAAATATAATGCAAAACGTTTGTATTCCCTAAATACAAAGCTAAAGGGTCGTCAACATGATACAGGGTTGTTGTAGATTTACCCTATGGAAATAGCTAGATGAATTCAGGTTCGTTTTCACATTTATGTGACATATTTCTAAGAGTATTTTTTTATCTATAAAATAATGCATTTATTGTTCGCCCGACATTTAAACAGAAACATAACCTCAATCATTAATAGTTAGGCAAATTTACTAGTTTATAGTTTATTCAGCGCAGACCTTTTGTGGCATTTTATCACAAATAACGTTAATAAGAAAGCACCAAAGAAAACTGTCTAAACTACAAATCCAAGAAAACGGCAATTTAAACTCCTTAACAAAAAAACAAAAGTAACTACATTAATTGTCCTGACTAGATAACATGTTAGGGTAAACCCGGTTTTGAATACCAGTTTTTCTGCCCATTACTGTAGCGTGTGAGTTAGTATGTTGATGAAAAACAAGTTATGTTTTATTCACCACTAGGCAATCATAGTGTATACAATGATCATCGCACAACAATCGCAATGTACTAATTTAAAAAAATTGAAAAAGCCTTCTGTAACCATATCTTTACACAAGATAGAAAACTTATCAACAAGGAAATGGTGACTATAACGAAACTTTTTGAAGGCAAGCATGAGATGTTTTTTCTTGTAAGCTTGAATTACAAGACCATCCCCGAAGAAATAGACAAAAATCACTGCAAGCTCTCGCAGATCTGGTCCATACACCTTAGAAAAACTATTCAGCCGGGGCATCTTTATCAAAAACAAGCTGCTCCTTAAGTAAAGTATTGACAGTTCCTAAATAAGTTATCGCAAGACTAAGTTAACTGAGCGCGACAAAGATCACTAAGCATTCATTTGGCAATAACACGCAGTTCAATTTCGTAATTCCTATACTACTTTTCAATCATTTCATAAATTCAGTTGATGGAATATTGATGATGCCTATAACGCCTTACCTGAAAACAAAATGCATATCCATCCTTTAACCCGTGGTTAATTTAGACATTTAAAAATAAGGACTTACAAATAATTCAGATGTGGAAGGTTAAAAAAAGTTCCATTTTGTATGACAGATATCTTATTTCCGCTAAGTGATCTGGAATTAAAATTAAAGTATATTGCAAAACAAAATAGGAACCGCCATTCTGTTTACATATTTCGCTTATATAGGTACATTAAGCTTTTAATTATAAAGAATAAACAGTCATTTTATAGGTTATCTAAGAATATGTAGCATTACCGGAGACTATTCACCTAAGCAATTCATAAGTCTACATATAACAAATATAGTGTTATTTGTTTACTGTCATATAAGAACATTTTGAATCACTTTCATGTAAACACTAAAACTAATTATGAATATTGCATATTTATTTGTTGTACTTATAAATACAATGTAACCATTGTTTGCTTAAATGCGTTGCGCAGTAGTAACAACAATGTCTTTGTTAATTATATGTTTATTTTATTTTATTTTTTCATGTTAAACAGTTGAAAATATAAGATAGTATGGATGTTCATGCTACTTACACATACTGCAGTGCTGTTACGTTTATAAAAGTATCTTCCTCTATCACAGAAATATTGTTGTTTTGTAGGTTTCTATTATACAAGAGACAAAAAACTAGACTTTGGTACTTCGCATTCATAATAATTAAGTTCAACTGCTAAAATAGAGGCTTTTTATATGCAGAGTGTCTTCCGAGAATATGATTTCGTACTGAACTGAAACGAATGTACTTTGCATATAACGACGCCATTTTTGTTGTTGATAGGAATACATACAAAACACACATCCGCATGTATTATTATCAGAAGCAGATAATATTGATAAGATTCATGGTGGCTAATTCTCCCAAATATTTTGAAAAAAGATTCAATGACAACAGTTAGGAGGATATTAATATATCGCGGTAAAGTGTTAAGAAATAAAAATACTTTTTAAATTTTGAAATGTATAACAGATACATTTTTGGACGACTCGGGTAAATATTATAAAGTTAAAAATATAATTTTATTTCTGCCATATAGTGCGTTCTTGGCAAAGCAAGGGGTCAAGACACCTTCCAGAATCTTGATGATAGACCAAGAACAAATGTATATTGACAACATGCGTATTGACAGTTTGTCAGGTGTTTGTGATCAAGTTAAAGTTATCTCATTTTCTCATTACCAATGCAAAAGGTGTTTGTCTCATTTAATCATTTAGCATACAAAAAGCTGTTTGTTGATACTGATTAGAAGTTAATTTAAAAGGCAATCCGAAGTAAGAAACAGACTGAGAAATGATGTTGGTCAAGTCAGTTATTTGATTCTTTATAATAGAATAAGAATATTGATGCAATCTGGTATAATTATATCAAAAGAGCAGTGTATACTCTTTGATTTAAATCTTTCTTCCAGATTAGTTTTTTTTTCTTTAAAAAATTTAAAGATTTCATTCGTCAAGAGATTTGTTTTCATCTAATTTCTGTCTGCATCCTTTAGCAAACAGCGCAGATATTTGGATGGTTTTAAGAGGATATATTTAGAAAATGTGTTGTACAAAGCTATCCAATAGGCATTACATGGTAACTCAAAATTGTGCAAAGCCTTCTCGCTCAGCAGCTTAATTGTCTTAGAAACTTTTTCAGTACTCATAAATAATTATAAACTTACATTCATTAAGTCTGTATTTCCTTCAATTATAACAGTGAAGCCCTATGTAATACTTACAATCGATACAAATTTGGAATATTGACAAACGTCCTAGATTTGATAACAAAAATCTCGCAGTTGTCTAGATATCTGAAATATAATATCACTGAGTTGGTTGTAGCACACCAAAATCGTTACTACAAAGCAAAGCTTAACACAAAAAGAATTAATCTTGTACAGCTCAATGCAGGAAGCATCTGTTTTCATCAACATGCTGCTCAAGACAAAATTTGTTATGATCATATGTTATAATGACCAAAAAAATATATAGTAATGTTAAAATAATAAAAACGCAATGATTAGATATTATACAATTGTTTATTTGCAGCGTGTACCTCACAAGTTAAATGATGTTTCGGTTAGCGTTATGTTTGTTTGTTTGTTTTGTATGGTGTTTTAACGCCACTTTCAGCAATTTTTCAGCTATTTCATGGCGTCCAGTTTTTATTGGGGGAGGAAGCTGGAGTACCCGGAGAGAACCCTTGGGTTAGCGTTATGATAAGTAGTTTCATTTGGTAAATAATTTCGTAAATGATTGAGGTCATGTAAAACATATCATGATAGCTTGTTTTTGTACTCTTATGAGGCTAAGTTTCTAGAAGGCCTGCTGAAGAAGAAAAAAGGACACTGACCCAGACCTTTAATTGTAAATGTTTTATCTCTGAACAATGCTGAAGTTGGTGACTATTTACATTCAATTTACCCTAGCGAGCTTGAAATTAAAGACACCACCAATACACTAAGGTCAGACCCTTATTTAGACGTTCTTCTAGAAGTAGACTCATGACAATTACAAAACTAGACTCTACGACAAACGTGGTGACTTCAACTTTCAAATTGTCAACTTCCCGTTCATAGACAGCAATATTTGAGCAGCTCCAGCGTATGGTATGTACATTTTACAACTTGTACATTATTCTAGATCCTGCAATCGGTATTCCAATTTTCCTGTCACTCCTGTTGACTGCTAATCAATGGTTTGTTGTACCTTAGGTTGATGTTATCCCTCCAGAAGGTTAATACTCGTCACCTTGACCTAATTCATCGTTATGGGAAATCAGTGTCTCAGATACGATTTGGCCTTTTTCGCTGAGGCATAGGTAGTGTTTCCTAACCTGGGTTTTACTTTTCCCTATTCATTACAATAAGTAACTCGACGGGTGTCCAATTAGAGGAAGGCACTCGTCTGGAGCACCTAAGTGCACTCATGGCTTTAATTGGGTTCAGGTTACTCTCTTTCTGTTTTTGTGTTTTTGGTTTTCGTGTTGCAATTTGTCTTTATCCGGATGTGTAACTGTCCCTTAAAGTTTGGCTTTTGTTGTTCGGTCGGGTTTCTTGCTATTTTTCTTGCAGTATAATTCAGACTTTTCAATGCTAGTTCGAAACTGTTTCTGACAAGGTAAAGCTAAGTTAAGAGTTTTTATTATAGTCAACACATGGACGAGTGTATTCAAAATGTATTCGGAATAGTTCAGACAAATTATTACAATCCTGCCTAAGGTCAAGGTTTTCTTCGGGTGCTCCTGCTTCAATAAAATAGAAACTGAAGCCCTTGACATAGCTGAAAAATGGGACAAACAGCGTTAAAACCCATTCAACCAAATATATTTGACAGCATCAGAGAAGGTTTAAAATGATCCAAAACAAAAATATTTTTCTAGTTAAAGTATTTAATTGCAATCAGGTGTTACTTGACAAATAACATGTAATGAATAAACATACTTAACAGTAAACCATAAAGATTTGTCATATTGAACACCTAAGTACACATTTATACAAAAACAACATTTGTCAAAATTGACATCGTCGATGTTTTATTTAACACATGGTTTGCTACTTGTATTTAACAAGAAAGGTAATAAAGCGCATGTACCATCGTGACGTCGAAACTCATACTTTATGTACACGACATTGGAAAGGGCAAAAATACTTACACATACTGTAGTTTCGGTAGATTACAAAAAGCACCTTCTTCAATCACTGAAATCTTATTACTGGATAAATACCTAAAATTGATGAACAATTTTCATGTTCTGTATAAAAATAGAAAACACAGCATATGTTTACTTGAAAGGCCCATTTAATCTCAAAACTTAACCTAATTCCATTTTAACAAATTACAATAATTTTCCTTGTCATTATATAACATCAGAAAGAAAACATAAATAGATTGTTTTTTGGTAAAACTGAAATGAGAAACCTAATGCGATACTAAATGGCCAATGGTCTCTTTGGAGTTTTGAACTTCTATCGCACAATATATTTCTGTTTATTTGACTATATGTTTTGACAAGTTCTGTTCGTTTGCCAACCAGGTATTTTTAGACATTTGATTATATTGTCACATGAATGTTTTTCTTTGGACAAATGTTTGTTTTGATAATATTGATATTTTTTATTCTTCTGTCAATTTATTCAACAAATAGGCGTGCATAATCAAAATTTATTTAGAATAGTTCAGAAAATTAGTACATTCCTACCGGTAGTCGGGGTTTCTACGGGTGATCCGGCTTCCCCCAATAAAAACTGAAGCCAGTGATATAGCTGATAAATGGGACAAGCAGCATTAAATCTCGTTCAAGCAAATATTTTTATTATCATCAAAGTTTGAAATTGATCAAAGCAATATTTTGTTTAACCAAAGTACAAATGCAACGATTGTCAAAACTGTAATCTTTGATGTTTTATTTAACACATGTTTTTATACTTGTAGTTAAAATTTAGGAAACTCATGCCTTCAGAAACCGGCAAGGAAAAATGTAATAATACTTACACATACTGTAGTTTTGGCAGATTACACAAAGCACCGTTTTCAATCACAGAAATCTTATTACTGGATAAAGACCTGAAATTGGTGAATAATTTTCACGCTCTGTATAACGATAGAAATAAATCAGCATTTGTACACCTGAAAGACCCTTTTAATCTCAAAAATAAAATCTAATACCATTTTAACCAATTTCAAGTTTTATTGTCATTATATGACATCAGACAGAAAACTTTAATTGATTGGTTTTGATAAAACTGAAAGGAGAAACCGCGGACGTTACTATCTGGCCGCTGGTCAATTCGGTCTGTTGAACATCTATAGCACAACATTTTTCTGTCTTTTTGACTATTTGCTTTGACAAGTTCTGTTCGTTTGATTTTTTTGGCCACTAGGTTATTTTAGTCAGTTGATTAATTGTCATGTTACAAGTTTTCCACTGGACATTTTTTGTTTTGGTTATATCTGTCCACATGACATTTTAATATTTTGTACAGTTTATCACGTGTCAAGTTTTTCCCTTGATCATTTTTTATTTTGACATTATTTGTTCACTAGACATTTCCTGTTAGCCTATTCTTTTTCTGACAATTCCTCTCTTTCTGCGCTGTCAATTTCCTAAGTGTCAACGCGTTGTCTTACTGACCCGTTGTCGGGAAAAAAAACTGCACATTCCGCTTCCGTTTTCCGGTCAAAATTTGCATTTTTGTACTGTTGTACTGTTCATAAAAATTGCAATTTGGATAAAAATATCATTATCTCGAAAACAATAATGCACACAGTATTGTTTCTTTGTCCGCAAATAAGTATTTAGGTCAGAACTTATTAGTTATAAGTAATAATACAATGTAAGTGGTATGTTTTGTTAGAGGAGCAATTTACGACAGATTAGCCTTTGTTTTGATAAAAGCCCCTAAAATTTTAAAGTAAGCAGACTATAATTGAACACGTGACCAAAGTTAGTGTCAATGATGTCCTTGATTTATAATTGAGCAGACCTCGGTAATGTTCAGGGAACATCGGAAATACTATATAACTATTAACGTTTTTTACTCAAGTCTACATTTGTTGTTAACATTCACTCAACAATATATTTTGTATCATTAACAATCGATTTAATGGAGCTTTATTTTTCGGTCAAAACAAAATTAAACGGAAACGTCAATTATGGGTCGGATACCTAAAAGTAAACGAAAAACTAAACAAGACTATACAAAAAAAGCATAATTAATCGTGGTTCATGAAAAGTAACATAACTTATCAATTATGACAGATAAATGTAGACTGTCTAAGGATATTAACACTCTAATTTTGCCATCCCCCAATTAAAATCCACATATTATTTTGAAAAATTGTCAGCCAAAAAGTATTTTTTATCCTTAACACTGGTATAATCCGCAACCAGCATTTTAACAAAATAGATATTACCAAGAATTGGTTCAGATCAGGTTTATCCAATAGGAATAACAATGTATATTTCAATGAAAAGTCAGTGTCAATATTTGCAATGGCCTGGCCATTGTCTTTACTGTAGTAGCATCATAAAAATCAAGGAACGATAATGATAAGCCTAAAGTTACAGATCATATTAAGCATTTAAAAAAATACTTCATTTTTGTACTAAAAAAACAAACAATGAATATCATTTCGGAGAGGACGACATGTACGTAGTCCGGTAGGTCACTAGTATCATCTACATATCTAACAAAAATCTTTACCAAGTTTCAGTTGTAAGAATTATATTCCACCATATCAACTCAAAAAGATGACATATAGAAACATTTTTAGAGCTCTAACTACATATATTTGGGGTTCTCTATATCTTTTTTATACTAACTTGAGTACTTGTTTCCGTCATACATTCAATTTGTTTATAGTATTCCTATCTCTTCTGAAGAAGGAATGCCCATTTAATTGAACAAAATTAACTGGTTGAAATACACAAAAATTTGAAATCAACACAAACACTACCAGAGAAGAATTTTAAATGTAGACATAAACTTCTAACAATTCTTTTATTATCCCCCATTTTAAAAAAGGACATTGTCCCTTGTTTGGACAACCTACAATTTTTTTCCACAATAATAATAATAATAATAATAATAATAATAAAGAACTACAATCCTAATGTTTAATTTCAAAAAGTTGCTTAAATTTGCCGACGAGAACGTAGTCGCTTTTTATTATGATAGATATTAAAAACATTCACAAAACCCTGCCTGATATTTTGATAAAGTAATTCGACAAAAGTCTATTTGACAAAAACAGAGATTTGACAACAATACAAGGCAAGATGTGATAATATTATTCTGTGCTATACAAGTAGTTAAATTAATCCACAGCAGATATCTTTTCACAAAAACATCAATTTAAACCAAGATTTTGACTGCTTCAAGTTTCTTTATGTAGGGCTAAGACTGAACACAATTGTACTATATAGGACTTAAATATATTTATTTTAAAGACATATATTTTATTTCAAATTCCATTTAAATCCCATAAAACATATCTTTATATGCCAACTATTGCTGCAATGGTAAAGAAATATAGAAATATAGAAATATTCTAAAGACGTTTGCAATCTCTGGATCAGACATTTGCGTTTTAAAAGAAAAATGTTCAAATAACAATTTATCTTCTTATAATTTTAATACCAAATATGCATTACGTGCTTGTGTTTGTAACATTACTATACAGTTTGATTGATGTTTTATTGATTTCTTCAGAACCACAGCATGTAGTTATGTTTGTTTGAATGGTGTTTTAACGCCACTTTAAGCAATTTATCAGCTATATCATGGCGTCCAATTTTTATTGGGGAGGAAGCCGGAGCACCCGGAAAGAACCCAGGACCTGCGGTAGAAAAATTGGCAATCCTTGTCAATTAAGATTGGAGTCGAGTACACCCTTCCTGCAGTGAGCATCGAAGCCGCAATCTCAGTTGACAGACCACGTGATTAATAGTAGACGAACTACCTTAACCACTCGGCCACCGAGGCCCCTGTCTGTAGTAATGAACTGATATGAAGTTTAAACCTTTTTTTTATAGATTATAAAAAAGCTTAATGAATTGCTGAAATTGAATAAGACACCGTTTAAACCGTTTTATGTTGTAAATATATAATATGTAAAAAGGCAATGTAAGAGGCTGCTGCTTTCAAAATATCGCATTAAAACAATACAATTCTTAAAATTTTTACTCTAACTTAAATAAGTACTTCGTATTCTGATCTTAAGCTATATAAAAGTAAATTAATTAATATATTAGAATGACATTTAAATGATACAAATACATGTATGTGGTTAATATACTATATAAATACTGACTTACAGGTAGTAAGTATCTAATGATAAGTTTGCTGGGAAACTATCTAATCCTCTTCCTGTGCAGTCTACGCTAATTCCATATGTGTATGGCAAACAAGAGCATTTGTCTGGACACGCTGACATATAACCGAAAAAAAATATGAAAACTGTGATAGCAGGTATCAACTGCATTTTACATCATGGAAACAATCTGAAATAAAAACGTAAAGTCCGTTTATATCTATCTAGTTTACGATCTTGATTGCGCAAACGGGTTTTAGAATGTTATAGAAACGGTAATTTTTTATTGTTTCTTTTGCAGTGCAACGTATGTATATTTAGTCTAAATTTTACTTTAATCAGTGTTGAAAATTCAGTAGTATAAGAATTTAAAAGCATGTAAAATCATGAAATTAGTAAAACATTTATCTGCATTACTAAAATGATTATAACACACTACAAATAAAAATAAATGAATTAGGCAACAGGCAAACTTGCCATCATTGGAGATTTAACTCTCCGACTGCCACAAACCATAATTTTATTTATTTTTTATTATAAAAGATTCTTTAAAACTTTAAAATTTTCATAACATACTTCTAGATGATTATCTTGAAATCACAATTCAGAGCACTTTCTATATTATCAAATTACCCGTTCAAAAGTATAATAATGAGTGAGGACAGGAGTCCTGCACTGATAATGGCACAATCAACTGAACTATAACCTTCAGGAAAAAGATATATTAGACGACACACAGGTTTTGACTCGGATAGATTAAATCGTGCACAACTTTAAAAAAAATTGATTTAACTTTGAAATAAAAACACACTTCAAAATTTCGAATAACTGACCACAGGCGTTAAATATAATGTTGTTCTCTTATATGACTTCAATATTTCTAATATTAATCCATATCTCGATAATCTTAAAATAATTCTAACTTGAAAATTCGGAACTGAATACTGTGGACACCTAGACTTGTATATTGTGTCGAATTTATTGTTTGTTTTTGCAGTTTTGTTTGCAGATATAAAAAATTCCGCCGTGAACAAGGTATATGGTACTTTTGTAATCTAAATCAAGTGGACGATGGGGTATATTTCCGTTTTTAAATGTCGATAATCTTAAAATAATTCTAACCCGGAAAATTTGGTACTGAATACAGTTGACTCATGAACTTATATATTTTGTCGAATTTATTCTTTGTTTTTGGAGTTTTGTTCTTTTTTTATTTCTTTGTTTAATGTAACTGATCAATGCAATATGATTTATGTAGTAGCCGAAAAAACAATAGCAAGGCGACCGACCGAACAATAAGGGCGGAAAGTCAAGGGACTGTTACAAATCAGGATAAAGACAAACATAAACAACGCAAGAAACAAAGCCCCAAAACACGAACAGAAAAATCCGAACCCAATAAAAACCATTGGTCTATTATGATGCACTGTACGAGTAAGCAGTGCTGGCCTTTTATTAGACACCGGTCAAGTTTCTCATCGTTATGTCCAGAAAAAAATCGAATAAACAAAATGGACTGACTACATATGATTCGGCAAAATGTCCGATCTTATTGGAGAAATTGATTATTCATAACCATCAATTAAGTCATGATGACGACCTTAGAACCACTGAAGGGATAACATCAACCTTGGTACAACAATTTTTTGGTTGAGTAGTTTAGTAGTCAACACAAGTGAGAGGTCTAGAAAATAGGAATACGATCGCAGGTTGTAGAATAACATTTAAATTGTGAAATGTACACACCATACGCTTGAACTACTGGAATTTCGCTATAGATTAACGAAAGTTGATAATTGGAAAGTTGAGGGCATTACGTTTGTGGTAGAGTCAAGTTTGTGGTTTTCCCAAATCTATTTCCAGAAGTAGGAGGCCGACCTAAGTGCATTGGTGGTGTTTTTTAATTTCAAGCTCACTAGGATAGTGTTTTTTCATTCTTCTTCTTCAGGCCTTCTAAGAACTCAGTCTTATAAGAGTGCAAAGGAGAGGAGCACAGTTAGTACCTATTTGAATACCAACAGTCTGATGCAAATCATGTTGTCCGAACATGATAAATATTATGTCAATCAGAAAATCTAACATATGCAAGTAACAATATATGTTTAAGATTAAGATATAAAAATCTAAAGCATATGTGAACATTTGTTAAAATAACAATTTTAAACAGGCTTAGGGCAAAAGGAATACACATTCACCATGCGTGTATTACATGTTTTTGTCACAAATGAATCATTATTATTATACTTTAAGCTGGAAATCAGTACTAAAATTAATTTGATGCTAAGAACAATAACCTTTTCTCACTCATAACGGCACATGGGCAAAATCACTGTCTGGGAATTTGAAAGTAGACCAAATAACTAGTTATCTGTTCGACGTGCCTTTAATCGAACATCAGGTAATACCCAAATGATTAAATCTCGAAAAATGTATTTATTTCCCGCTCCTGTGGACCTCGAAAAAATAATCATTTCTTGATTTAATAATTATGGATATTACCATCATTAAATGCCATAATTGTATATTATTATTATTTTCATTATTGTTATTATTTAAGTATATTGGACGTCTGCATACAATATTAATAAAAATACCTAAAGAATAAACAAAACATAATACTTTTTTGAATTTTTGATGTTAGTTTTCCCTCTTCCTGGATTTGTCTGTTTCCTAGACATAACATTGAGTAAATTGACTTGTGTCTAATTAGAAGAAGATACTTCTAACTCTTCCGTATCATCTGAGTGCAACAGTTTTTATTGGGTTTGGCTTGTTGTATTGTTGGCTTTTGTTTCGTGTAGCCCGAATTTTTTATGTAAAAGAACAAGTATTTGTCGAAACAATGTAATTTCCGTTACACCGAAAATCATTGTTCGTAAACCGTTTTAACCACTGAATAATTTTTATATTAAGTTCACACAAAATAGAACTTCAGAAAGGCATTGGAATGCGCCATACAAATTTAAAACAATTTTACTGAGATTCATGTATAAATCGTCATAAACAGCAATATTTGTGAACTAGATTAAATTATATGTATAAAGAGCAATATCAGGTAAGTAAAATATTACATTTAAAAAACTTTAAAAAAATTATTAATTATATGTTATTTTTGAGCATTCATTTTATCTAATCATAACAAACAGTCAGATGGGCGCGGGGACCTCGGTAGCTGAGTTTCAGGTAGTAAGTATATAATATTGATTAACAAGGCAAACTCTGCACAAAAGTATGATCGTTCTATTACATTAATTTTCCAACTACACATGCTTTCTATACTTGAAAGCACTACTATGTACAATGTAAAATGAATATTGTATATTGTGTTTAAACTTTCACAAACACAAAGCCGATTTAACTCTACTATTCCAAATTAAGATTCTGCGTCGTTATATTAAAAATAACAAACATTTAAAAGTGTAAAATTGACATAAATATATTTGTATGAAAACTTTAAATTTTAAAGTCGCTGATCTTGATATAAACCTTTTCCATATGGCTTATTTACCAGTGTCTATACCCTTTAGGTACAGAAATGAAAGATTTAATAAACAAAACTATTTTTCCATTATCACATTTTAACTCGTTAAATTGAATATAGCAAGAAATTTGTATTTATTGAATCAACAAAACAAGATATACGCATTTTCAACATATTTGTTATTTTTCCGTGTTTATCACGAGTGGTAATACCAATAATATTATTCTATACACCTTTTAAACGCACATTTTTGGTCTTTTGAAATAAGATCAACTTGCCAACATAATTCTTTCATTGTGATTATTTCCTTTTGATCCTTGTATGAAATATAAAAAAATCATGAATCAAAAAACCTAAACGCATGTTAAAGCATGTAGCGGCTATATATATGTGACCATAAAAACCTAAAAATATATCCATAATACTTTATGCGAATCGACAATTAATATTGATTGTTTGCTTTTGTTTGAATGGTGCTTAACGCCATTTTCATCAATTTTGTCTAGTTTGAAGTGAGGATGCCGTAGTATCCACAGAAAACCACTTTGGTAGAAAAAAACTGACAGTCCATGTCAAGTAAGATTGGAGTCAAGCGCACCATGCCCGCAGTTAGGCTTGCACCCAATACCTCCATGTTAACAGACCGCGTGCTCAAAAGTAGACAAACTACCACTCGACAACCGATGCCCTTGTTTAATATTGATTTTACTAAATATCAGTTGTGTGTGTGTAACAAAGTCGTTTTGTATGTAAAATATGACCTCGCTTAGAAAATGATAACTTACCTTACATTTTTTCGATGACATAAAATTTAACACTATGAGACAAAGAGGATGATACACACTGTATAAGATTCACAGTTATTTGTTCTTGTTAATATTGCTATTATATGCCATTTCCTTTTAAACCTACAGGACATCCCATGCTACATGCTTATTTCTAAATCAAAATCACACATTTCAAATGTCATAGCTGGACACGAAATAACTCTACGAGAAATAATCGTGCAAAGTACGTTGTCAGATTTACACATGGGTTTCTTTCGTCCAAAAAAAAATCACGACGAGACAGATGACAAACATAAGTATATTTAATGTGGGTACTCAAAAGCGGTTACCATAATATTCAAAAGATTCAAAAGAAAAAATGCTAACTATACTTTACATCAAATTCTAAGAGATTCCATTATTCTAATATCAAACAATAAAATCATTTAATGACAAGAATTAATTATGTCGATAGAAACATTGATTTACTAATACAAAAAGTTTTATTTTCAACAACAATAATAAAAGAAAGCCATACTTTTAGATAGCTCTGAGCAACTTTGTACATATAAAATGTATTGATAGGACCTTAGCAGCATATGTGTCATGGTATATTGAGTATCCAAGCCATTATTGCGAATACATTTGTTGATACTTATTTCCATTTGACTACAATTAATGCACACATTCAGTTTTTAATCTTTAAAGGTAGTTTAGAGATATAAGATTTTCTTGAAACTAACGAGCGACTTTTTTCATTGTGGGGAGGAAGACGAACATTAGACAATCCTTTTGAATTAAAGTTGGAGTAAGAAGACACTGCCAGCAATAAGGATATAACTCAGATTTAATGCAATATTCTTCCTATATAGAATTGTGTATCGTCATGGGATGCGTGCTTGCGTTTATAATTTCTTTAAGGGAAATGACATTACAAACTAGACATGGATATGATATATTGATACATACATGTCATGTACAAGGATATTGGTCTTCTGAAAATACAGGTTCTTCAGATTTTTTCCTGAGAAAGTATTATTTGTAAACTAGAAGAGTACTTATCCAAATGCTCATTCATAAAATATCGACTGAACATTCTAATGCACTTTACAAAGTTATACTGATTTTTGCAAACCTCACCAATTACGTCGGGATAGAATCGAACCCGCAATCTCAGTGCTTACAGACAACATGCGTAATAGTATCCGAACTACCTTAAACACTCGACCAGCTAGGCCCTTCGCAGTAATTTAAGTGGATGGTGTCTTGTTAAATGCGTGTACCAAGTCAATACCATTGCTGTATTTGTTGTTTTTTCAGTTGTTGGTTCTCATTTTTGTCCGTTTCTTGGACTTTATGGACTATTTTTATTTGACAGTTTACTTCCTGGTAGGTATTTTTTTATTTACTTAAACAAATGAATGTTTTAAAAATCGACAATAAGATGCCTAGTTTTGCAAAAACAGATAGTTAAAAGTACACTGAAGTTAGAAGATTCTGACAAATAGTTATTAATATTATAACTTTAAACTTCATGGTTGCTTATTTCGATGTACATCAGAGACTGTTAATTGCTATCTATCCATGTGTATCCACTGTAATTATAATTTATCGTTAATTTGGAAATTCTCGAGAGTTTCTGAATTTATTAATTTTCATTAGTATTAAAATAATGACAAATGTGTTAGTATTGAAATTACGATGTCGTTGTTGATTAGTTTTTATAGTTATACACCCGTGTCTATCCCCAGTAATTATCTTTTATTGTCATATTTTAGCCTTAATAGAATTTTCATGTAAGTACACAATTATTCATTTGCATGTTTGTATTGCCCATCTTTGGTGCATTTAAGAGAAGAGAAACATTTCACTTAAAATTTTGATTGTGTTTTTTTCCCCCTTTGGACGTTTTATTTCGACATATTTGTTTTTAAATAAGTTGAGGTAATGTTTCATAATTTACCCCCAGATGATTGCTTATTAAATTGGTGGGAAAATGTTTATATATTAAATGTTTATTGCTAACATACGACGTGTACTAATCCGAATAGCAATGCATACTCTGTTGATAAAAATCTACTTAAAAGAAGAACATTCTAGTGCAGTTTAGAATGTTTTCTAAAAGATGTTTGAAAGAATTGTTTTTTAGATCTTCAGTTGTGAAAAAAGAGATAGTTTAATTAGTATTGAAGTTTCATTATTATGACAAATATCTTTTATATTAACTTAAAATTTTATGGTTATGATGTTGATGTAATTTAGCAACTTTCTCAATAACCGTGATCTACCCGTGTCCATCCACTGTTATAACATTTAATAGTAAATTATAAAGATCTTGAGATCTAATAAACACAAATATTTTTTATTTTTACCTTTTAAATATATTAGTGTTACTATAATGACAAATGTGTTACTATTAAAACTATGATGTCGTCGTTGATTATTTTTTTATAGTAATGTACCCGCGTAAGTCCCCAAAGCTATGATTTCGTGGTTGATTATTTTTAAAGTTATGTACTAGTATCTATATCTAGTAATTACCTCTGATTACATTTTAAAGTTTCAGTCAAATGTTCATTAAATCTGTACACAATTCTTTCATTTGCAACTTTTTAATGTCTCATCTTTGATGCATTTGAAACAAGAGAAAAATATATGATGTGATGTGGTTTCTTTTTCCTACGAAATTGAGTCAATGTCTCATATCTTACCTAAGAGGCGTGATTATTATATTTGCGGGGGAATAAATGACTGGTGCATCCTTGTACATGGTCAACTGGATTGTCAAAGTTTGTTTTAAACATGGATAAAATTCGTTTTGTCCGACAACCCAACAATTCGAATAGATAACGAACGATTTGTGAACAACATTTTTTTTTATCAACATGTCTTATTAGTTTTTTTGTGGATTAATTTTTATATAATTTGTATGAAGGTACTGTATGAATGGAGTTATACCTTTATATATTGCATTCGTGGTCAGAAAATATGTCAAAATTCAATTAAATTTGTAGGAACCAATATACACAACACACTTATGTTCATCATTTTTGAAAACTCGATCACATTACAAGATTGCGGTGGACTTTTCATTTAGACAGAGAATATGCTTACATGAATAGACAAAATACAGATGTGTGTTAGAATATCTTAATAACAAAAATTGTATCCAACCAAACAATAATGCACATGTTGGGTGTAAATCTGTAATATGCTGTCAGTAAATGCCTTCTGTGTAAAACGGTTCTCTCAAAATAATAGAAAAATATGATATTTGAAACAAAAGCGGATGACGCTGATGTATTTGATTAAACAAATGTTTTAGTTAATGAAAGAAAGATTCACGTTCTGTAAGATTAGATTACGAGAAAAGTGCTTCCTTACCAAATTTCTCAATCGACGACTGGAAACAGATTCGTTTCTTAGTTCAATATTAATCAACATTTAGTTAAATTAAATAAGGCTGTATTATGTGGCATTGAATATGTTGCACCTGACAATTCATAATATTATACCTGTGTTCCATATAGCGAAATTAAAAATAAATATCTGAACTTTAATGAGATTCTTAATATATTTTTTTGGTTGGGACTAAAATACTAGAGATGGTGATAAAAGTGATTTTGTAAAAAATAGCTACAATGAAATAACAAATAGCTTAGAATGAAGATATTTAGACGAACGAAAGATACGCCTCCAAGTAAAAGAAACCATACTTTTAGAATAAACTTTTACGAACTGTTTAATATGTAATTACAAGTTTATTTTAAATGGCAGAATGTGATCCTGATACAAAATACAGGTCGGTTGTATTCGACAGGAATAAATTACTTATAAAACGGTAATTGCAGGATAACTTTTTTTACATCGAGTATGTTTAATTTGACAAAATATGTAAACCTATTTAATATTGCTGTAGCGAAATATGGGTTTTGGTAATAAACATATTATTAAAAGTGTCCACCTGAAAATAAACCTAAACTGAACTAAATTATTTACGCTTGCAGAAATATTGAAGCATAAAAAGTAAAGATTGAATGTATTCAGGCCATTATGATTAGCTACTGGTCAAAACTAGGTAATGGTAAAGATGACAGCTGTCAAATAATTTGTTGGACATTTTTCTTATATTTAGGAAATATATCTCCGGTGCTCACTAACACTGACAACATTTCACATCTCTGTGGGTTTGGAATTATATGTTAATTATAGATCCATGGCATAATATTGATTAACAACACAAAGACAGCTATTGAGTATCACTAGAACATGTCGCTTTTAAAAACATGGAAATAAGTTGTCAAAAATTAAGACTTCTTTGAATCTGAACTGTATTTAATGTATATCATATCATTTGTGTGTGGTCTTACGGTCTAACGAATTATTGTTGCATTAAATAAATAAATAAATTTATGAGGGTATGTCTTAATAGGTAAAGATATCTGTAGTTTAAATTTAATTAAAGAACTATTTAAACTTTTAAAAGTTTGTATTGTAGTTGAACAAATAGTTATACAATTTTTGGATTAATTTAGTTTAATGAAATCAAAAGGGTTGCAAATATATAAAAATATTTGAAAGAAAAAAATGGTGCATCAGAAAGAATGTCATTATTAACATTTATCATTATGAACAAAATGTACAAATAGGATAATAAAAATATTATATGCTTAAACAATGTCATGGGGTTTTTGGTTTTAGCAGTATTTATTTTTAGAAAAATTTCACACCAACTACAATATGAAATTAGCTTTATATCATTTAATTACAACATTTACTGTGTCGATTGATTTTTTAAGAAGTTTTTTTCTGTTTAAGTCATGTTTAAAAAAAATTATTATGTGTTTAAAAATAAGACTTTTAAGTAGCAATTTACTTACCATTAGGATTAGTCTTTTGGCTGAGTTTTAACTTTCAAGTGTAACTTTTTGCACAAAATACCAATTATGTAAATATCCTCGGAAAATATTCTAACTAACGTTGATTAATAAAACACGAGACATCTTGTTCATTTTACGACTTACCAAGTTGTGGTTGAATGTGACAATTTGTGCGCAACAAAGATCTATTACAGTTCTTTTCCAATCATATTTTGATAATGTATTTTGACTTTGATGCGTTATTGATTACTTCCAATATCCGTGATGAAGGTAAATATTTAGATGTTTGTACCTGCCAATGACAGGACACATTTAATTTTCAGAATAAATATGTTTCAACAATTATACAAGTTTGACTGTTTATTGAAAATCATTGAAGCGTTAAGGTGAGTCAACCATAATTATCATTATCGATGAGAAAGCACACATTACAGTTTATCGTTCAGTCCTCTAATGCCTTTGATAAGCATTTCGACCACAATGAGCTGCTATTACTATATGCATGATACGGATCTCATAAAGAAGATTTCAGGTAATTTGGTACATTACTACATCAACGAAGCAGTAGGATGCGGACAGTTTGCTGGAGGCACCAAGCATGTTCAATGGAATTCAAGTCGGTTTAATTCTACATATTACATGTCCTTTTACAGAAAAACAGTGACTATACGAGATTCTTCAAGACGAGTTTTATCGTCCGTTACAATACAATCTTTGGAAGAAGGACTAGCATACGATCTTGCAATCGGGTCCAATATGTCATATCTAGAGATTGCCTGCGATTGTTTGAAATATGTATTTCCAGCTTTACTGGTTCAGGCCCAAACCTTTACAAAACCACTTTTAAAACGGTCTTATTCAGTAGCACAGAAGTTCTCACAACGTTACCCAATCATGCCCCAAACAAGCTCGCGTTTATAATGAATCTTTACACAAAAAACGCGAATTACATGTATCTGCAAAATGAATCCAATCACTAAGTTGCCAATGTAAAATACTTAATGCCAACTGTAGTCGATCTGTTAGATGTATTACATTAATGTGAAACTAATTGCTGGTCAAAAAGTTGATGAGCTGCACGTTGTCTGTTTTTTACTGTCTGTAATGACACACGCACTACTGTTGGCGTTGGGAAGTCTGAATTGATAGCACTCTGGAACCTCTTCCGCTTTGCATATTAGTGAAGCAGTAAGCTGCGGACAGTATACTGGAGGCACCAGGCATGAGCGAACACGTAATGTCTGACTATGGTTGACCACGGGAGACCTTGTCTGGTCTCTACAACATTATCAGTTTGTTGAAATCAATTAAGAAGACAATAAAGTGCACAACAGCAGTTCTTTCACATGACAAGACTGTAGCAAACAACAATTCTTGCTTCGAAAATATTATCCTTTGCTTTGTTTGTTCAGTATATATATGCGTTATGGTTAATACGTGTTATATTTTTGAACTGGCCGGAATGTTTAAATGCATTCAGGTAAGTTCGTTAAAATGCATTCAAATTCGTTGAAAGTGCATTCAACGATTTATGCTCAGTTTACGGGCAAACAAACACATTAAAGAAGTATTAACTTTTAACAATTTAATAAGACTGGGTTGATGTAATTTATTCCATCGTGATTGTTTTTTTAAATAAAGTTTACATCTACTTTCACAACTTTTCAATTGTGACTGATTGGTTCCCCTCTTTGACAATGTCCATTCTTCTCTTCTTTGAACAAAGATAATGCAGGTTCTCATAATATTTTGTTTAAGAACTTAGTTCTTTTCGGTAAATGTAGGACAATTTAAATACACTTTATATAATTGAGTAGTATATTTTTGATACGTACTACATGTACTCGAACAACACACAAACACTGAATTAATAGAAGTAACAAAAATATTCATGTGAATTCTTCATTTTTGTTGACAATTTATTGAAACGGTTGCTAATAGCAAAAATAGAGCACAACCTTTTAAAATAAAAAAAAAATATGTTTACTCTGACGCTGATTTTGTTAATAACGAGGAAAATAGTATCTCGTCTTATGTGTACAATATTGTAGCTGTATGTAGCTACAATTGTTTTTTCGTATGCCTGAATGCCAAACATACTTTAAAATATTTTCATCGTTCTTCGTTCATTTCAGGCTCAAAAAGCTAATTCTATGCTTTCTTTCTTTAGATAAAGTAACTATAACGTCTTAATGAAGAACAGGATTATCACCAGTTGACTAATTTTCTGCACTTTAAAAGTATACAAGAAGAGAAGGAACAGCTCCACGTGAATCTACATATTATAGCTTACAATTGATTATGAAACGATGTTCACACTATTTGCTAACACTTTACCGACATGACAATTTACTCGATAGTAAACCTGCTAAGTACATCTCAACATACAATAGGATTGTAGGTAATTTAGAGGACACTAATTTCACACTCAATTCTTGTATGTATTAGATGTGTTACACATCAAGAACTATTTATCCGAGTATATTTACGGATGTGGAGTTGCAAGTGAGGTAACGACTAGACACATCTATTATTACTTTACACAAATTTGCAGCCTTATATAGATCTAAGTTTGAGATAAATACTGTGATTAGTTCGATATCAATCAATTTGGATCCAACTTCTCTTCCTATACTATGGGACAAGGCAACTTTAATTGTTTTAAGTCCTAAAACATTTGTATAAACCTGTCTTGTCCTCACACCCAACACGAAGTTGTGAGCTGTCAAGTATTGTTTTCAAATCTTCATCTTGGCATACACCATAAAGATTCGATATAAAGATCGTGTCAAAGGTGCTTTATTTAAGAAATATCGTTTAAACAAACTTCGTTGTAAAATACACGATAAGTTTCTCTTAGGCTGTAAAAAACTTTGTTTAGTTGATTCTTGAATTTATTACATTAACGGTTAACACTATAACCGTTTATGTAATAAAGCTACCAAACGCACACAAACTCTATGTTACCAGGACATATTGCAACACAAACGTTTCTGCTATTAAATACAAGTTACTATAAACGATCTACTAACTGTATTACAATTCATTATAATATACATAATTAAAAATTTGTATATTAAAAATTATTGGTTGTTTTTACAAAGGTTGCTACAGCGCACCCTGCACGAAGTGAGACTAATACCTTTACCAATCGGCCACCGCGTATCCCGGTATTATTGATAAAATCAAACTATATTCAATAAATATTTCCCTTTGGGGCAATCCATCATGACCTTCATGAATGTCATGACGCATCGAAGCCAATTCGGATTTATAAGCAAAATTTATATAAAAAACAAACGATATTTTTGTTGAACATCAAATTAATAAAAATAAGAAAACATTGTTATGCATTAAATAGCAATATAGACTTTTCAGTGTGCATGCATTAAATTATCTTATTTATTATTTTAATGCTTTAGTAAACAAATAAACCACATACATTTTGTCACGATACTTACAAATACTGTTGGTTTCTAACTGCAAATGGTGTCATCTGAAAAATGGCTCATTTTCTATTAACTTATGGTGGTTTAAGATGTTACTACATTGAGCTCTAAATTATGCTCTCTTTAATTTTAGGAAATCGTAAACCCCTAATCAATCTTTTTTTATCTAAGTTGAGATGATTTTATAGTAACCGTTTTTGATGGTGGCTTTCTAAGCATGTCATAGAGTCTGTTTTTTTTAAAGTAACATTGACCAATTTAAATGTCTTATTGCGTCACATGAACGATGTTTCTCCACTACGACAAATCTTTGTGAACTGTATATGTCTATATAAAAGGTCATATTCTGGACAAGGTTTGCTGAGAAGAAGAACAAAAACGAGACGAACGAGAACAAAAAGATCGCGAACGAAACTATTTCCCCTTATAAAAGTAGAAGAAGAGTTCTACCATCTCTCTACTGTAGCAGGAACCGCGACTCGTCCCTTAATGTTTTCCTTATATACGCTACCGATAGACTGTTGAGTAGACCACAAACTTTCCGTTAAAAACGCTTTTTAAATTTTGCGACAATTCATGGTGTATATGACCTTTTCAAGTGTCATTTTTGTAATGTGGAAATATGCCAAAGGTGACGAAGGGACGCTAAACCATCTTAAATTATCTGTAGATTTATAACGTTCAATTGTTCTTTATAATTATAATTATTATTAAAAAATCATTTTTGTAAACTAAAACGTAGCTACGCGTGTCCATTTTTGAAGAGTTAATACCCACAGCGTATCCACAACGGACAGGGTGTACTTGATTCCAATTTTAATTGACAAGGATTGCCAGTTAAGATTGGAGTCGAGTACACCCTACTGCAGTGAGAATGGAACCCGCAATCTCAGTTTTGACAGACAACGTGATTAATAGTAGACAATATCATTTAGGCTACACCTATATTATATTATATTGTTGAATATTATCCATAACACTACATTACTTTGAACTCTAATATTTTGTGTATGTTCAGTTTATAACTATATTGACATTTAAATAATTCCGCTACTAGAGTGTAAATAAGTTGACTGCGACTTGAATGACAGAATTCAATGGCGCCAGGCTTTTGTGCCATGCATATAATATTTGAAAAATTAAATTAAATTGAATATAAATATATCTTTTTGAAATCATTTATTATGAATGTACAATATATATATATATATAACAAAATATACAAAATAGCAATTGTCACGTGTTGTAAACAAGATTGAATTCTGTTATCGTTGCAAGGATAGAAGAAATAAAATTTGAAGAAAAAGATTGTTCATCATTTAAAATACTCCTTCTTAAAAAGAAATAATTAGTGGGGAAAACCAATGACATATTGCCTAAATGTTAGCATATTTGAAATGAATAAAACCAGATGAAATATTTACTCTTAGCGCACTCAATTGAACATTACTAAATTATCACAAAAATCTATAGCAAAAAAGCCTTGTATTATGTTACAAACACATTGTTTCTTTTTGTTTTGACATGTTTGAATATTCACGACTGGTTTTATGTGTTATGCTTTATTTTGTAAATTTGTATCATTGCTCTTACTTTGTAATATCTTGCTAATTTACTAAATCTTCTTTTAAATTACAAACTAACCAGTCAAACTTAACTTGTAGGCAATGTTTTTGACTGTTTTGCTATTATCTATTTAAACGTATTTATAAATTGAAATTCTAACAAAAGTATTAATTAATACAAGGGAGTTTTGTAAAATGTAAATGCTCCTTTTCAAAGAGGACGGTAACTTACATAAGTAAATCTTGTCTCAAAAGTGCAGACAAACATTTGTCAAAGTTTACCTTTAAGGGCACTGTCCTACCGGATAAAACACTAAAGATATTTAATATGTATCATTCATTTTGTAGTTAACTGCTTAGGGTGAAAGGTGAATAAAAAATAAAAGTTGTGTAAAGATAGAATAAATTTTCCGCGTATTTTCGGAATGCTAGTTAAAATTTATTGTACATTAGAAATTAAGGTCTAAAGTAACACTATTAAATGTAGTAACGATAAGAAAAAATAAAAAAAAATTAAAATACATTTATCTTTACAAAGTATATGTAAGCGTATGTCTATGAAGCGAATTTACATTAATATACTTCGTAACTACCACACATGCATATATGTTTATATGGTATAAATATATAATAAAAACACAAAATCGAAGCAGAAGGTATCCACTTATCAGTTATCGTCGTTACTGATTGCAAACACAACAACGTCCCCACTTGGTATTTTCTACAGTCAAAATATGTCGAATGGCATTGGTAAATTGATTGGACCTGTTATATTTGCAAAATGCACAATAGTCGTGACTTATTATTTTAAATAATCATTATTAAAAGGTTGAAATCAATGAAAAATTAACATGATATTTACAACATAGAACAAAATATTAAACCAAGGACATTTGAACAGGATATAAAAATATTAATTCATCATCACAGTAAAGTCTATACAATAATACTCTTTTGAACTTTTTCCTAGTATCAGTGAGCAATAATTAAACGGGACATTTGTTAGCAACAAAGGATATTCATTGATAACTTCTTAAAATAAGACATGACCGTATGCCATGATATTGAATGTAAACGTCACATTTAAAATAAGCATTAAGATTGTATGACCTTAACAAGCTTTTCATTCTCGTTTGTATTTTGTTTACACTACACAAAAATACACTACAATAAGTGCATAATAGCTTTGGTTGATCTGGGAAGAAAGAGAGCTACGAAATATCAGGTATCTTTCAGTTTCATTAGATGAACCTTATTTACTCTAGCTCTAAATAATCATGGACATCCCTCCTAGTATTCGTATCAACCGTAATACTCGGTGGTGATACTGTTTCATCATCTGTTATATGTTCAGAAGCATCATATTGTGAGTAAGTTTCCTCGGAGCATTTGTTATCATAAGCGTGATAAGCCACTTCATCTACAGTATAATAATCTGATTCCGGTTCCAAATATCCATCGTCATTTGTGTTTGTAGATGGTACTATAAATTCCATTGGAAACTGCTCATAATGTGTTTCTTCATTCTCTGGACTAACAAATGCAAAGTAATATTTGTGACTCATGCTGAATTTGAATACTTTTGACTATATTTATCATTTTTGCGACAAAATGTCTATATGACATAAATAATATCACTGCAGGAAAAAGAATGTTTCCAACTATCCCATATATTACACATTTTCCGTAATTACATTGTATAAAACGTATTTTTGTTACATAACATATACTATCGATTTGTTTTACTCACAAAATGTTATGCTAGCAAACAGGTTATGCTTCCCTTTATCAACACACATAATCTCATCCACTACATTTTTTCGTGTTTGTAAATTTTTCTCATTGACATAAAAGATACTTGCAAACATTATTTCTATAAAGTATCTACGATTTTCTTTGATTTAATTGCTTATCAAAAATATGACTGTTGCCGGAACTTGATGCCATTTTGTCAGATATGAAACTCTTAAGTGATCTACCAAAATTTAGAAGATTACATTCCGAATGTCTGTTAACAGATTTTTTATGATGTCAGCCCTGAATACACCAATTATGTTGGCGATATTACATTTACAATTTAACATGTTATATAGTATTTCAACTGGTTGCTTGCAATGTTTTACCAAACTTATGAATTCAAAACGCCAGTATGTTGACTACCACAATGTCCATGAGCTGTAAGCACAAGTTATAAAAATGAAAAAGAAAAGATATAAGACTGTTTGAGATAACAACTTTCAAATACCAATTGATAGCTATCTATGGTTGCTAGAACAGCATTACCTATTTATTACTGACTAGGGTAAGTAATTGTCCTTATAAATTACAGATTATACTTTTTGGATAATATTAACAAATGTGGGTCTTTCATGTCTCTGCAATTCTAAAACTGCGTTTAAATTATTCTTTTTGAACAATTAGTCACTAGTTCACATTATTATTGGAATCAAAATTTTGTTTAATTAGTTCTCTAGGGTGGCAACATTTTTAACGTCAAAGAAAGAGATATAAGATACATGTAATTGGTTTAGTCCGTTTAGTAATGTTGTTGACAAAATGGAACTATGATGGAGGAAAATGTGTACAGATGTGTTTGGTTCAATAGTTATCACTATCCAACTTAATGGACAGAATTGTTTTTCGATTTTAAAGTGCAGGTGATATTGTTTGCTGTGTTCATGCAGATACACAATTAAATGAGAAAATACAAGTGCTTTTAAGTAGGAATTGATACTTACACCGATTACTTCACCAGCACATCAAATGGCAAAAAATTTGACATTCATGTCAATTTGAATTGTAAAAGTGAGAACATAATATACCTGTTACAGTGTGGTATACGTAATCTAAAGTATATTGGTGAGTCTGTGCAAAGGTTCAGCAAAATAAAGAATGGGCACAGAAGCCACACAAGATGCAAACCAAACTTAACCCTTAATAGGCATCTACGTACGCAAGGCACTGCAATAACTGAACTTTTTCAATAAACTCAGGATGATCCTCATAAACCATTACCCAAGCAGAACGTTTTTTGGATCAAAACATTGGTATCCAAAGGGAATGATTGAAAAATTATTGGATTGTAGCGCAGATACAACCATGGTATTCAAATATTCACGTAGAATTACGGGTCGTTTTATTTATTTTAAAATTGCTTGTAGCCTTATTAATAGTGCTACTTACTTATACACCTGTACATACGTGTAATAGTACTAACAAAAACTGTTTTCGTTAATTATAAGAAATCGTATATATCATATACGTTTATTTGCTGTTAAAACACAGATGAAGCCTGTTTGTCAGGCGAAATATTTGTGCTTAAAGTTTAAAACTTTGTTTTCGCTTTAATTATGTATCTAAATGTTGTTGTACAACATTTTAAACGATTATATTAATTTTATTAGTCTGTACAGTATCGTTATGTACCGTAACGATCCAACATCCCGTACGAACAATTGTTGACTATGTACATATATACAAGTCTAGAAGATTATGCAACGACACGTGATGGTGTTTTTGTCAAAATTATAGACACAGATTGACCATCGAATGCCCTTAGTCATTGAGGGTCAATATAAATTAAAAACGTCAACCAGTCATAAAATATTGATCTTGAATTTTCTCACTCCAACTGAACTTCAAACTTCTATACATTCCCTTAACCATCCGCCACCGGCGGACGACCTGTCACTTGGCTTTGCTTAAATATTCCAACAAGATGTTATCAAAATTATCAAGGTGACAAATTCATTACGCCAGACGCGCGTTTCGTCTATTCAAGACTCATCAGTGGCGTTTAACTCTAAATGCTTAAGGCATTCTTCATTTGGAGATGGAACAATATAAGTCCACTGGGATCGTGTAAATACACAATACAGGTAGTTGAAAATATTATATAAAGGGTCTAAAAATCTACCAACCAGTACACCTATTAAGTATCGGATCGACAAACATGACGATACAGCATAAACAAAAAATAACATACAAGTCTAGAAGAATATGCAATGATACAAATGACGGTGTTTTTTGTCACATTAATAGGCACAGACTGACCAACGAATGGCCCTAGTCATTGAGTGTCAATATAAATAAATAACGTCAACCAGTCATACAATATTGGTCTTGAATTTACTCTACAATTGAACTTCAAACTTCTATACATTGCCTTAACCATCCACCACCGTCTGACGAGCTGTATATATATAAGTTTAAATTTCTGCCCGGAAATGTCTAAAATGATTTAAATTCTGAAGTTTTTTTTATTCAGAATATGAAGATGGCCTCTGCTGGATTTAGGAATTTTAATAATAAATGCTCTTCAAAATCTTATTTTTTTTAATTTTAAATATATTTTAGGCTTGATCAACACTTATGAGTTTTGATTAGACAAAGCATGAGTCTGGCGTAGTAAATTGTACAACCTTGGTATCTTTAATGGCATTTTATTTATTAACAGATTTTTAAGTGTAGCTGTTGCAATTAGTGGTGATTTTGAATAAAGGATGTCAGTTGATACTACCAGATGGTGGCAACTAATTCTAGAGCAGCAACGCAAGGACTTTAATGGTTGAATTGGATGAATGGTTTTGTATCGTTCAGAAAATAATTATATTTAGGTCGAGAACACTTGATAATAGGTTAATGGAAATGTTATCATCTATCTTTATTTGCAACCACTGGGTCGATGCATCTGCTGGTAGACTGTTGGTACCCGAAGGTATCACCAGCCCAGTAGTCACACTTCGGTGCTGACAGGAAAGTCATTGATTCTAATAGTGATAAAGTCATTGTCTAAATTTACTGACTAGAAATTTCACAAAATATTTTATTTCTAAGGTTTTTTCTATTTCAAGGTGTAGATAGCCTTAGCCGGATTTGATATAACGTTTTGGAATTTTGGTGATAAAAGCTCTATAACATCTTAATCATTTGGATTTTTACATATTGTTTGGGGTTTGAGCGCCACTGATGAGTCTTGATTAGACGAAACGCGCGTCTGGCGAACATTTATACCACCAGATAAGTCTAAAAGGAGAATTTCGGCTGATATCATTGTAAGCAACCAGAGTCGTGTTCAGATTAATTGATTGATTGTTACCGACAACAAAATTGAGTTACAGTTGATGCTTTCATGAACAGGCATTTATGCTTGTTAAGCCTTTAAAATATATGTTTACCTGTTCTCTTCATACACATTCTTTCTGCAACAGCCTATTAAGTCTAAATAATGATATTATTTATTAATAGCATTACTTTCAAAACAAAGTTAACTCCAATGTAAGTAAGCCAACACTGTGTGTAAATTAAGAACTAATATACGTCACCATAGATACATAGATAGTATTTAATCATAAAATTATCTCTCATATATGCAAAAAGTCATTACTTTCATTACTTTTGTGTACGACAACAACATGTACATCAATTTCAATAAGTCCGAGCTTGTTTGTTGAAATTATATGCTTTGGAATGTATATTACAGAGTGTTTGGGTTGAACTCAGAAATATTACATCTTTCGTGTAATAGAACAAATAATTTTTTTTTTAAATTCCTACGTTTCAGTTAATATTTAAGTAGATGCAGTAATTGCGTGATTATTTATACATTAATGTCATGTGAAAACAGTTTTCTCCCTTTTGTGCAGTTAAGCCCATATTGCTAGTTAAAATACCTTTTCGTCTTGTATATACAATGACAAATATTGCTATTATAAGCAACGATATCGGTACATAAAAGAATACTTCGTAGCTAGTATTTGCTGTAGAAACTAAAAGTAAATAAAGTTGTAAAAAATGATTATTGACACAAATTTCAGCAAAGCCTTAACAAAGAAGAATGGAATAAATCACACTAATGTTAATGAATGATCGTTTTTGAACTTAACGTTTTTGTCCACTTTTTGTGGAATTTTACAATAATAAGATTTATTTTTAATGATCATTTACGGATTGCAATATATGAAATTATTTTATCTAATGTTTTGGTAAATGCAGTCTGTATTCCGTGAAGAAAAGTAGCAAAGACATCGACTGACCAAGAAAAGGCAAATGTCAAGGAACGATTAGAAGTCACGATTTAGACAAAAATATATAACACAAAACAAATATATGCTTTACTCGTGTAATACTATAACATGTATTCAATAAGAAGCGCAGAGAAAACATTTTATATTATTATTATAATATAAGGATGAATTTTCAAATGTGTTCTCTATGCTTCTTACTGAATGTTGAAGTTTGATTAGTATTCTGTATATTTTCACGAGAGGAGATCTAACGTTGATCTTCTATAGTTCTATTAGCAAGAATTTACACTTACCTGTTCTGTCTGGAAATGTTGGACTTGTTGTAGTGTAGGCTGAAAAATGATTTTCATTTAAGACTGTCCTCCCTTAACAATATCTTTACATCCTTACGCGTGTCACATGATTTTTTACGTAGACGTCTTACTTAACTTGTCAATAGAAGCGATTGTGTCTAAGGAAAAGGATATAAGTCCAAAAATATGAAAAATAAAAATTACACGTGTAAAGTCGATTGTCTGCTTAAAAGAAACTTTTGCCATTTCCTTTCAAATTTTATTGTAATGTGTCTGTTTGGAGATTTATCGGTATGTTTCAAATTATATCTTGCAGGTAAGTTCATTTTTGTTAATGATTTTGGAAAGAAAAAGAGGTGATGTTGATTTGTTTACTTATAGAAGTAATCTTGATAAACTGGAAACCTTGGCATGAAACATCTGAAGGTAAATTGTGTTATGTTTTTTTTAAATTTGATACTTGTATTGGATATTATTACTTTTACCTTTAAAGACAAGAAAAAAAAACGAATTTTTTGCAATGAAAGCAGCTTCAAATTCTTTTTGATCTAAAAAATAATATACATATTTCATTAAAAATACTTACGCTGACATTTCGACATGATTTCCATAGGTAAATTTAAAATTAGAGTTCCATTGTAATTGCAATTCGCTCCCGTTAAGCTCTTCTTGTATTTTGTTGACAACCAACTGTAGAATGACCAAATGCGGCAATCGCATTTGAGATTGTTTCCGTCTACACCCCTGCAGTGTGTGATACTTTATTACAAATGCTTTTATATTCTAGTTAGTAAAATTACAAACTTATCAAGCCTATAAATGAATATAAATGAGTAAATCAAAAGATGCCACCGAAAAATAAACACACAGAACAAAACAGACAAATACATCAAACATGTGTAAATACAGGAAAATAAAGATGAACAACAAGAACCCCTGTAAAATTGGAATTGAAATTAGGAAAATAAAGCAATAAGCTGATTATATTTCTCATTTGAATGGTGTGTCAAAAGCAGAAGTTAGGTATTCCTGTTTAAACAAAACTAACCAATATCATACTGTAAAAAGGTGTGCAAAACAGAAAAACCTATCACGACGAAAATGAATCAGCGTACTGAACCACAGACAACAAAACTTGCGCAATACCTGATGTCCCCAAACATATAAAAACTACAGAAAAATACTGCGACAGTCCAAACAAATTTTAACCTCGGAAATAGAAACAAACAAAAATGCAGTATGCAGCGTACAGATGAACATTAATATCTTATTAATAAAAAGCACTTATTGGTTTCAATAATTTGCTAAGAGTTTATTTGACAAATTCTATTTATACGTTTCGTTTTTTTGTTCAAACGCATTAAGAGTCCTGTAGTTTGTATACTAGTTACGACCAACAATTAAGTCTCGCGTGTAAACATCAAACTCATAAGTGGACATATATTTATATACGCAAATGTGAAATTACAAATTACAAATAAAAAAGAATATGAAGCGTTTCACGTAAATTGTGCGAGTTCAGGGTAGCACGAAATGTTCAACAATATATGTATTAGCTACGATAGAGTTAATTTTTTTTAAGTTTATCCATCTTTAGATGAGATAAATCTAAGTACAATTTATAAGTTTATTTTATAATATACTGACTACTTGTTACTTTATCAACACCTACACATATTGAAGATCATCCATATTAGAAACTTCAATAACGCTCAGTTTGTTATTATCAAGCATTCTGAAAAAAATGAAAAAAAAACTTTATGTTGATCTCGCATTGTATTTTTTACTAAATCTACCTTGAGTAGTGAAAAAGTCTACAAGTAAGTATTGTTACTAGTATTTTATCTTCGTTATACAAAACCTTTAACATAAACAACATACAATAACTGAAAAATACTGCATATTTTCATTCAAAACCATTAAAGATGACTTTCTTAACGAGCATACTTTCAAGATTAGGTTTAAACCACCATTAAAGTTGAATTAAAAAAAGCAAATACAATCGGAATGTGTTAAAACATATTTTAAAATTGTGTACAACACATAAAAATATGTTCTGATTTAGAACACCAATAAATGCCACTTTTGTTACATGTGAAGTTGGTGGTAGCAGAATTGTATATAGTATTTGAAGTAGCGAAAATATATGCGACTGTTACTAAAAATATATTACATGAAATATTGAACGTAGTCATAAAATGAATATAGATGACTGCTTTTATTGATATAACAAATCTCAGATTTATATACATTATTCATACATAGTCAGAAAATATATAATCTCTTGTAAGAGCCTAACAAACCGGTAGAAATGTCGAGTATTTCTCATGTTTCGCGACGAGTACAGATACACTTCATATTTTCTGACAATGTACGAATATTTATTTTATCCTTTAACCTTAAAACATTTTATACGAGATGCCATTTTCAAGTCGAAAATCGGCAATAAGTCCACTTTTTCGTCTCTTACCTTGCATCGTATCAAATACGATAATTGTTTGTGACGTCAGGCTAACCCTAACGACGTCACAAACAAATATTGTATTTGACAACATGTCTTAACTAGAACTGAATACTACATATCATTAGAAATGAGAAGACAGATATGAGGATATTTTATATGGTCACACAGCATTATTTACAAAAAGCTACTTTATTCGTAGGGTCATATATTTAGAGTTGAAGTAGTTGCAAGATAAAATCTGTTAGCTTGCTGCAATTTGAAGTAAAACTGTATTAAGTTTTTAACGCTATGGTGCAGACTTGGGGTCTAGAATATGTTGAATCTTTATATATATTTTTTGTCAAAATGCATTACTTCCAGATGCTAAACATTCGATAGGATTTTTCAAAGGTCAGTGTTCAATATATATTTATGTTATAAACTTTATCGATTCTGTTGATTGATAGTAACAATAGTATATGTTTTGAGTCCTAGGAAAGCGCAATTATTTCATCACCTGTGAAATTTGAATTATTGTGTCTGTATAAACGTTTTTTTACAAATCGCAACTTCGCGACCGATTGGGGTTAATATGCTAGGTATGCAGCAATAGCTTCAGGTGTAAAAATTCAAGTAAACGTTTCTTCCAAACGATATTAAAAAAATATTGTATAATTGTCCCTTCTAAGAGGTTTTTGGTTCAATGACATTGAACTTGATTTCCTTATACGAGAAAATTAAAAGTTGTTAAAAATAATATCACAAGTAGCTCTTAAGGACAGGCATAAACAAAATACCTTGATTGGCGAGAGGTATAAACTCTCTGTATATCAGGTATTTAAGGAAGTCTATGCAACTTATTGAAGTTCCATAAGTTCGCTTTGACATAACTATCCTGATTAATTCTATATTCTGGCAAAAATTACGCTTACGACAATAAGAAGATTAAAAACGAATTAATTACATACTATAAATAATAACTCATATTAACACAGCATTATAAGACATTTTGTGAGTTGTTTTGTTACCCTCTCGTTGGTTTGTCGTCTTTTAATTGGACTACTTGAAAACCGTTAAACATCAAGCCATAAAGACAATATTTTGTACAGAAATAGAAAGCACAACTGACATCTTTTAACGTGACCTTATAAATCGTCTCAACGTCAAAATTCCTATCGTTTTAAATTCATCGTTATCATTGAAACATGTCTTAAGTTCAACTCAAAAATGTCGAATCATGACAAAGAATACGCTGTTTTGCACGTTTAAAGGATCAAAACCTCTTTTCAAATGACACAACTCTTACGGATTTAGGTTCAACCAACATATACACAAAATATGGAAAGCTAATGTATTATCGTAAAATAAAATAAATTTCATTCCAATAAAGACTGGCAAAATGAATGAAAATATAAACCAAGATCTTTGGTGGTCATCAAGAATTGTTATTTTGAGTGATTACCTTACAAATAGTGAAATTTCTGTCAACGCTGAAATACCATTTTATGGAAAAAGTACCTAGCGACCTGATAATAACTGTTACCCAAATAAGGTATTTCCTTTTTTGAAATTGTCCTTCTACTGTTATAAGTATCGAGTTATATCATACTTAGTTCGAAACAATCTTGATATCCCAAATCTTTGAATGATTTTCAATCTAACACCTTACAATCATTCATTGACACTTTCACATACAAGCGGATACTTAATATACATAAATAATTAGTGATCCGGTTAGGAACAACCGTGATTTCTATTTTTCATGAGTTCAGTTTACGCAATTTGATATTCCAGTAAATAAAAATGGTTCATTTGAATTTCAGTCTACAGTATGTTGGTTTGTTTAGCAAGACATGGCTATACTGAATTATGTTTGAATTATTTTATTTTTATACCAGCAATTTGCCCATTATTTCTCGATTTAAAAATAATGAAACACATGACACGCGAATATTAGCACATTTGTCTATATCGAGAATAACTACTGGATTAGCATGTTATAGGTTCGGGAAAAGTTTATGTCAAATAATTATGTCATTAACAATTTAACCTACAGAAAAATTTAACAGTGAAACGTGGAATCATGAGAATTGTTGAGCACGTAGAGATGCTGTTATCGAAAAGATTTGTCTAAACTTTTAATGAATGTTCTGTTATGGCATAAATGCAACATCTTAATCATTTGGATTTTAAATATTGTTTAGGTTTAAACGCTACTGATGAGCGTTGATAAGACGAAACGCGCGTCTGGCGTAGTAAATTCTATTAACCTTGGTATCTGTGATAACATTTTATTGTTAGTCAAAGGCTCACGCAAAGCATCTTTACCTTGAATATTGTATCACACCGTAAATGGTTTTTTCGTAAACAATGCACCCAGCAAAGAGATTTCATTAGATTTTAGACGAACACGTGCTCGATAAAGAACGACATTACTTCTCAAATTAAACAATTATGCACAGCGAAGGTGCAATTGCGTTTGAAATAAAATCCTTTAAAACCAAAAAGATTAGTATGTTAAATGTCTTTAACATTTTGAGTGCATATGGATTGCTATCAAAATCAACATAGCTAAAATTTGACCTAACAGGGAAAATCCTTACAAATGTTTCTTTACCTATTAGTTTTTAATTTGTTCTTCGTCGTCTGTTTTCAATGTCAATTGCATATTATAATTTTGTTTTATTGTGTAGTTGTAAACGTATCTTTACGAAAACGTTTGCATGAAATTAATAATGCATTGCTAACTTAAGCTTAAGCGTCAAGGTTTCGAAACATAACACTGAACAACTGTCCTTTAAATCCAGGCATTCATTCACTGCCAAACTGTGTTAATGTGGAAGCTACCTAAATCTGAACATATATTTTAAATGTTAGTTTATTATTATTAGATACTTTTTAAAAATGTACAACATTTTATAAGCATGTTCATATCTCCAGTGGTATTTCTTATTTAATCATGTACAAACAATTATAGAAAATAATAACAAAATACATTCTGCATGAAAGAAACGCATAATAGACTTTGTAAAATTTTAATGCGCATACGTCGAAGTAATGTATCACCTTTATGCTCATGATAACGACACCAAATTTAACACAAAAATGTTATAAGGTGTATTTATTTGTCGACTGTTATTTTAGAAATGTCCATTCGGCTACTTTGTTTACGGTGACATGAAAGTTGGTACGTACTTAGACCGCTACGTGCAGCGTCTCCTCAGCAAGGATTAGATCAAATGTTTTTATTTTTCTGTTGTATTGCGATCATCTCTTAATTTTGCGACAAAAAAATGAAAAGTTGTATTTGGGAAAAAGCTTAAATGCTTATTTTAAGCTTTGAGATCAATGTTATTAGAAACAAGTAGAAATCCGTCTTTTTAGCCGTTTTCGTTGAGAACAAACTTACAATCTGTTCAGATATACATGAGCAGTATAATGTTCAGCTTTCAACAGAAGAAAGTTTGTTAGATTCCGAACCTTTGCAAACATTTAACAATTCAATTTCACTCTCTATATGTGGATGTCTTATATTAACCGAGTACTGAATTTTTGACAATGTTTTATTTTTTGCTAATTTAATACTTGATTAAAAAAAATATAATTGTAAATTCAAATACAGCATGACCACAAGTGAGTTATGCAAGAAACATGTATCCTCAGTTTAGTTCCCTTAACGTAAACCAATACAGATGAACATACATTGCTTAAAGGATGAAAAAGAATATTTCTAGCCAATTTCAATGTTAACAGTGATGTAATTAATTATGACATCAATATAATGTTTTGCGTGTTTTTGATTGGTATAAAAACAACTTTTGGGTCAAATAAATAAATCGCAACAGCACTAAAATTACATTAATATATTATAAAAGCCGGCTTGAATTAGTAGTTAGCTGGTCTATATTGAATTCCGCTTGACTTCGATGCAGTGGAATCTAATATCAACCTGGTAACTACTAGTTCAAACCGGTTTTTCATGACGGTTCCAATATAACTATACTTTTCAGTTTTAGTGGTCATTGAATTTGATCATATGCAATTTTAAAATATACTGTTAAAAAATGTAAGAATAAAATCATTGATTTATTTATACTCTTCTCTATATTTGAAAAGTGATGAAATTGAATTTCAGGATTATCAGCAAATCAATATCCAAATGCAAAAAAAAAGTTAAGGGTTACCAGTATTACAACAATGACAAAATGTTAGTATCCTCTGTTTTTCTGATCAAGGAAGATCAGGATTTCTTGGCCCTCAAAAATGTATATTCACATTTGTCTGGCAGCCAAATCATGATAGCAACATATATCAAATCATTGTATAATATCGTTGGAATTTAAATCAATGGTTCAAAAAGAAACTTACAAGGATGTGAGATTTTCAAGACCAGTTAAAATGCCGCTTTCAATTGAAGTCAGTAGGTTAGAACTCAAATCTCTGCAAAATAAAACATTATTTATTTCAGATACGTTATTTCACGTACGCAATGGAAGATTCACATAAATATCCTTGAATATACAACAATCATTATATAATACTCAATTAAACAAATGTATGTATCGTTGTAATCATTATCTTAACATAAATTAATATAGATTTTTTCTTTAATATACTCTCCAAAGAAGAAACGCATGGTGGGTTTTTACATATTTTAATAACGACATTAAAATCAAAATTTAACAATTACAAGAAAGATATCAAATGTTTGTTGTAAGCAAATTAACAGGCATTGTACAAATCCCAAATCTCATTCAATAAATCACAGTTCAACGTCACTTCCGGTCAATTGCAAGTTAGTAATGCTTCACCACGTGAAGCCAGCACTTCTATGCATCCCCTCGGCATGGACACGAACACTATTGCAATGTAGTATTTCCTTTCCTCTTGCAACATATGTCGAAGTTGATTTATGGTGTACGTTCTGTGGTTGGCGGTTGAACACACGTTTGTCCAGTTGGTCCAAAATATGTTCGATGGGATTCAAATTCGGCGATTATGAAGTGCATGGCAACACATTTATGTTATTCCGCGCAAGAAAGTATTTGGTTGGTTGGCTGTTTGCGGGATAGCATTGTCCTGTTGGAATAACTCCTTCTGGTGGTCGATATTTGTGAAAAGATGTGGTTGAAGGATAATCTCCCTGTACCGCTTAGCCGTTAACTTGTGTGGTACGTATACAAGCTCTGATTTTCTGTCATCTGAAATCGCCAGTCATGACGCTACCTCTGCTGAATCAATCCACTTCATTGACACATGACAAGGTAAATCGTTCATTTTATGGGCAGTAAACATGTGGTCTACCATCACGCTTCTATAATTAGCAGTAACCACGACTAGTCACAAAACTAGTTCCTGTACCAGTTCTGGTCCAGACCATCAACATGTTGCGCTATCTGACTTATCTCGGCTATATAACGCCGTCAAAACTGGTTTGAAATAGGGTCTATTGAGTCTAATTCCATGTTGTCGGATCCGGTTTCTGACAATTTGGGCGCTGATTCTTCGCAATCCAGGTATACCGACTGCAATGGTTGTTGCAGTGACTGTTCGATTCCGTAGATGGAATTCCCGGATGTACCGTTCTTGACGTTTTGCGACAATGCGTGATGGTCATTAGTTGTACCAGTCTGTTGGGATCGGGCCCATAGTCTTAAAATGGTACTCTGATTCACATTTTTTTTAAGAGTATAACAAGACGAAAAACAGAGATTTTGAACTTGATGCGTTTTCAGAAATCTTACAGCACCTTGTCTAAATGTTAAAACATTAAAACCATTCAAAGTTTTCATTTTCGTTTTCCCTAGCCGAAAGCAGATCTTTGAACTGTTCTATATTTGAACTATAAAAAACCATTTTTAAGGGTGATATTTCAGGGTGCCGTTTCATAAAGGGATCGCTAATTAACGTGCTCGTTATCCAATGCAATTTAAATGGGATAACGTGCATGTTAAGCTAACGATCGCTTTATGAAACGGCACCCAGGATTACATTATTTAAAATGTGAGTCTAAAGGAGCGCAAACACCATTATATACATAAATATATACAAAACTAAGTTTTACCACTTTGTTCGAATTACATTTTTGTTTAATTTAAAACGAATAATACAAAAAAAAACAAACTATTAAAAGGCACAAACGGATGCTTTTATTATAAATTTTGGAACATTGCAAATTGATCCAAACATCAAATTTATAACGCAGTTTAAAGGGTACCAGTGCGACATGTTACATATAGCAATTAAGAACGACAACAAATTGCATGTTGATATGAGACTCTTTCTTAGACAAAATAAAAATCTATTTGTGATGTGAATCGGAGCAAACATATTTAAAATGGTCGCAGAACATGTTAGTGTGTAATTCATACAATCTCAGCTTTTTTCGCCAGATAAAATTTCGTTTAATACTGTATTTGACTGTTTAAAGTTATCACACTGTTAATTCATATTTCAAAGATAACTAGCTTTAATTTCTTCTTTGAAATCTGATGAGCATATACGCCATTTTGTTTTCTGTTTTTTTTCAATATAATAGCGTTCAGTTTTATTGGGGTAAAAAAGCCGGACTTCGCATTGAGAGTTATCGGACAATCCTCAATTGATACCGCAGGTCGGGGGTTCTCTCCGGGTACTCCGGCTTCCTCCCCCAATAAAAACTGGACGCCATGAAATAGCTGAAAAATTGCTGAAAGTGGCGTTAAAACACCATTCAAACAAACAAAAAAAATCAATTGATATTGGATTCAAGCACTCTTAAAACGTAGGACTCCATTCGTGTTTCGTTTGTTTACGATAAAACTCAATTCATGCATCAAAACAGGTTATATACGATATTAAAAATCCTAGTGTGTCGATTTCGTATCATGTGTGCACGAAATAAATTGTGTAACACGATTAGGAGACGTGTTTACACGCTCAAATGCACGTGATAATGTTATCGGGGCAGATACGTTAAGTTGCCTTAAAATTAGCCTCTAGATTTCAAACAAATGTGTTGTTCTAAATTAACTTTCAATGTTCGCCTAAATATACAATTAAACAAATGTGTCTTATTTTCTTGCAATTGTATAACACAAATCCTGAACAAAGATTATGATATAAAATCCATATCGCAATACATATGTTTTTATTTATCATGATTTTTTTTGTTTTAATCATAGTCTCGTTTGTCCCTGACTTATTGTCTGTGGAAAATTCCTCGATATTTTCAATTATTTTTTTACAAGAGTTACAAGGCGATGTCTTCAAAACTATCTTTGAAAGAAGAAATATTTTTGATATAATTTATGTTCCGAAGAAACACGATGCTTTACAATAATTTACTGTCAGTCTGTTGAATCTAAGACTCAGTATGACATACACAATGTCACAATTTAAATATATATATATAAGTATCGGGATCGCCAACATGATGCAACAGCATCAACAAAAAAAATAATATGTTAGTCTAGAGGATTATGCAACGATACAAATAGAGTTGTTTCTACTATAAAATAAATGTATAAATATATTATATATATAAAGGGTCTAAAGAACGCTACCAACCAGTATACTTATTATGTATCGGATCGACAAACATGACGATACAGCATACACAAAAAATAATTTAAAAGTCTAGAAGATTATGCAACGATACAAATGACGGTGTCTCTGTCAAAACCATAGACACAGACTGACCAACAAATGGCGTTAGTCAAAGAGTGTCTATATAAATAAATAACGTTTAAGTCATAAAAATATTGATCTTGAACCTTCTGACTTCAGCTGAACTTAAAACTTATATATATTGCCTTTCCCATCCGCTACCCGGGGATTGAGCTTTCAATTGGCTCCGTTCAAATATTCCAACAAAATGTCATCAAACTACCAAGGTGACAAATTAACTACGCTGGACGCAGTGAAAGCTCATAAACAATGTAGAAAAAGTCGGTGAAGTAAGTTCAGAACTCAGTTCTAAAAACTACTCAATTAATGATAAGAGAAAATTTTATTTGTGATGTATAAGTCAAATGCACACTACAACGCTCCAGAGAAAAGAATGATTATATAGCACGTGATCTGCATATACGAGGTTACTATAGGTCAGATCAGTATTTAGGACGCTTACAAACTATATGCAACCTAACCTATGCAACAAACTATAAAAAATCTTAATCATCAAATACATTTTAGGTGCATAAATTTGCACTCAATAGTCATTGTATTGTCGCAGTGATGCGATTAACTTGATAATTTTGGTTATAGAATTTAGTTAAACATTGCCACCTTAACTTGGAAGTTATGCCAAATTTTAATGGTATCAACAATTTTATCAGAAAAGTAAGGTAAAAGAATAAATACATTTATGTTTTTATGGATAAACACTCCAGATACATTTGTCTTCCCATCTAACGATATTGAATATTCATTCTGTTCTTGTCATGTCATCACAAAATTACGCATCTAAATTGTTAACACGACCATAAACAATGTGGCAAACGTGATCATCAGAATGTTTTTATATCTATTTTAATTTTGTTTATAGTTTGTACTTTGTTTACGAATTTAATCAAATGAAGATGTAATCTGTGGTTTATAAAACATTCATACGTTCAAATGTATATAATAGCTTAATGTGAGGGCATGTAAATTTTTCATTTATCTTCACTCCATCACTTGAATGACGTTACATCTTAATTAGTTTAATATGATTGTACATTATGGTGTATCTAACAAATGTCATTATTGCCTGGGCTTGTCTGAGTTTAGGTAGTTATTAAACTCCTATTGATCTCATGTTCGATAACACTAAGGTTGCGTGTAGGAGTACCAATAAGTATAGGGTTTGCTAGGCTCCGATCTGAATTGACAAGGATTGCTAGTTTGTCAAACAATAGTAATGTTTTTATTGGATACTTGGTCGCCCCCCCCCCCCCCAATGCAAAATGGACGTCAAGGTTTTGCTGAAGGTTTTGTTAAAATTGGCGCTAAATCGCATTAAAAAATAATCGTTACAAGAATGAAAAATATGAGTGTATTGCCAGTTTTGTATTTATATTTATAGTGTTGTATTCAGAAGAAGTTCTTTCATTTTGTGTGGTGTATTTCGTTATTTATTCTCGGATTGCCGAGATTTTTGGTGGATTGTGTTTCGGTTTATAAGTTCATTTTTGTTTGAAGATGGCGTCGCCATTATTTTCCAGTGTAGTAGCTAATGTTAAGTCTACTCAGTTGTTGTCGGTCGTTGCCTTAGGCAATAGTTAGATTTCTACCAAGGACAATAGGAACCTTAAGTTAATCAAGAGGACAATGCCGTCCAAGGTAGGTGTAAAATCCGTGCCCCAGGCTAATGTTAGTAATCTTGTAAATTCGCATGGAGAAAGTCCAAGATTAAAAAGTTCTGCTTTGTCAATCGGAAATAATGTAGAGTTTGCACGAAATAGTGTAGTATCTGAACAGAACGATGACATGCCGTCTTTTGGACATAAACCGTTCGGTTTTGTGTCAAGGAAACATGGAGTAAAGTTAACCAACAGACAGTCATATTTCTATTGAGCAATACGTTGTTGCTATTGCTACTATTGAAAAGCCTGAAAATATAGTGGCTGCCTCTCTTGTAGTGTTCCTATCCAACCTTGAAGATGTAGAAATCTTGTGTTCTAATGGCCTTAGTATAGGTGATGAATTTATTAATGTTCAATGTTTAGTTAAAATCCCCAAAAAAGTAACTTTGTCCAACTGCCCTCCTGTTATTTCCGAATGACTTACTGGAAGATTAATTGATGCGTTATGGCCGCATCATTTCTGACATTAAGCCTATTGCACTAGGCATCAAAATGCCGGCTCTTAAACATGTAAAGTCCTTCAGAAGACAAGTTTCCCTTATTCTCCACCCCTGTGTAGTGTTACCAGAATATTTTGATATGTTCTACCAAAGACAAAACTACAGAATATTTCTTAATGGTAATGTACTTTGTTTTAAATGTAAGCATACTTGACATATTAAGAATAGATGTCCAGAGAATAAATCTACAGCCGATAACAACAAGTCAGAATCAATTACAGATATCCCATTTACGGCTGAACCAGCTCCGCTAACTGGGACAGCGGGACAGTCTGTTACCTTAGACTCTGGAGTCCATGACTCTGCATCTAACACCCCAGCCAATGGTGCTACAATGGCAAAGTCTGGGAAATTTACTGTTGCTAATATCATTGTTGGTCTGCACACCCCTGTTGAAAATCTGGAGAATGATCAACTGCCAGCTAAATCTGCAGTTAAGAGGAAAGCAGCAGACAATATTGACTCTATTATTACTATTAAATCCCCTACAACGGCTAAAATTGCAGATGTATTACCCCCACCATCCCCTTGTGTTCTTAACACCAATGAAGACGAAGATATAGACATTGAGTCTATATCCTCTGATTTGTCAGAACAAAACCTATCACAAATAGTAGTAGATACTGAGCACAAATTATCAACTGAGGAGCTGGATAGACTTCTTGTGGAACCTAAAAGTAATAAAAAGCCAGTTGAAAAATGCCTAGAGTATACCACCAACCTCAGGCAACTAGGACAAGATTTTATTGACCTTCGACGCAACCCTGAGTTCTCTTCCCAGCTGAAAGCCCGTCTAAATAAATTGATAAAGAAATCAAAAACCTACCTAAAAACTTATGCTTAAAGATTAAATATATCTAAGTCAAAGGGTATTGTCCACTTATTTATGCATTTTTGTTCTGTATTTTTATTACAATTACAATTGTAATGTCCGGTTTTTCGATAGTTTCCCTGAACACTCAAGGTTGTCGTGACTCTTTTAAAAGATATTTTATATTAGATTCTTTGAAATCTAGATTAAATGTGGACATTTTTCGTCAAGATACACATACCATTCCTTCTGCTGAAGGTATATAGAAAATGATATGGATAGGAGAAGTAGTGTTCTCTTATCTCTCAAATATTTCTGCGGATTGGCGATATGTTTTTCAAATAATTTAGAATATACTATTCTATATCATAAAGTTATATTACCCGGTCGCATTTTACATGCTATTATCAAATTACAGGAGCAAAATGTTTATTTGTTGAATGTCTATTCCCCCACCTGTCCCAAAGAAAAACTTTTTGAAATGTTTAATACACCATTTGAATCAACTTGATCCTTCCTATCCAATATTTCTTGGAGGTGATTTTAATTGTACTGCTTATCCTTCCATAGATAGGACAGCAAATGTTGAACCCCACCCCCACTCTTGTAATGAATTAAAAATATTGTTAAGCGTTTCAAATTTATTGATACGTTTTGTAATATTCATCCCTACGATAAAATATATTCTTGGTCGAGAAATGACGGTATCGCCGCAAGACTTGATCGAATTTACATCTCCAAACATTAGAGTCAGTTCATCAGATCATTAGAAATAAAAGAATGTACATATTCTGATCACGATTTAGTTCATGTTTACTTTAGAGAAATTCAAGGTGAACACAAGAGTGCATACTGGTATTTAAATAGATCACTTTAAGTTGATAAATCGTATATTGATATGATTAATAACTATTAGATTTCTTGGCGATTACAGAAATCTGAGTTGAAGTGTATTCAAGATCGTGGAAAATACAAAATAAAGGAACTTTCGCAAGAATTTTCCATTAAAAAGAATTATGATTTTAAACGTAAATTTAATAGTTTGCAGTTGCGATATTCAATTATTAAAATCAAATTCTGCCGCAAACCCTGATATCAATACCATTTTAATTGAGAAACAACATCAGATGTCTCGTATTCAGGCCCATGGTGCTAAGGTACGTTCAAGGTTCAAATCTGTAAATGATGCAGATAAACCTACGAAATATTTCTTTGACCTTGAAAAGAAACGTGGTACAAAGAAATTATTATCCCATTTAACATTGCCAGATGGCAGTATAACTGATTCAGATCACGAAATAAGAACCCTTGCCACAAATGTTTACTCTGACTAAGTGAAATCCAAAAAGAAACATTAGATAGTGTTATTAGTTACGATGAATTGTCCTCTGCCGTTGATGTATAATAATAAATCCCCTGTTATTGACCGGTTGCCTTGTAAATTTTATAAAACCTTTTGGAACGTCGTGGGAAAAGATATGCACGAAGTTATTGTTACTTCTATTGAAGAAAACAGACTTCCACTTTCGTGCAGAAGAGCCGTTCTGACGATGATTCTGAAAGTAGTTTGTTGAAAAACTGGAGACCAGTGTCTCTTCTCAGTCTTCTCTCTTGCGACTATAAAATATTTACTAGAGCTTTCTCGCTTAGACTCCGTACCTTTCTAACCAATATATTAAATATCGATCAAAGTTATTCTGTTCCCGCCGTACATATACTGTGAAATACTTTTTATTCTTGGGGTATCAATTTTAGTGGTTTTCGTGGAGGCCTCAGACCACGAAATTAAAATCCAATGAAGAATATAACTTCATTATCAGATCGGAACTTAGGAACAACGATCTGAAAATGTCCAAGATTGTTCATTTATTTGTAAATGTAATTTAGGGTTTTGTGGTTCGATCCATACTTCATTTTTAGCTCAATATCCATCTGAAATGATTATGTAAGCAGTTTTATGTTCGAATTGTGTTTTTATTAAATGTTGGTATCATTTAATTGTAAATAGTTCGAAGAAACATCGACTTCAGGTCAAGGTGTGGAGATATAAGGTGTTCATTTTCGCTGTGAAAAGTAACAAACTGGTATCGAATTTATTAGTGTGGTTGCTCATTTGAACCTAAATAAAATAATATAATAAAATATTTAAAAGATAAGCTTTATTTTATCTTCATTAGTACATTTCAATGACACATCATATTTCAAACGGGTGTTGTGCTTACATGAAACCGATCATGGCACAAATGACAGTTAATAATACCTTTGTAAGAGTAGTTTATTGTTACTCAACACCTGGAGTGACAAAATGACCGTCGGCTAGAAATGCTTCTTTTGATAACAATTAGAGAATTAAAAAGACTCAAAGTATTGTTAATTGCAATTAATCGATTTATATATTACCGAGTTTATAATTAGCTATTGATTTCTGTCTTGTTAATGCTAATATTAGGATGCAAGTAATTAAATTTCTTTTTTATTAAAAGTATGATGTATTTTTATTAAAAAAAAACCACAATCTTGACTAATGAACACTGTAGTGTACAGTCGTAGCCATGTGCGTCAACAAACAGCATGTTATGCAACTGTTTTGTCTTCTTTATATGTTGATATTTATTATCAAGAGTGCAAAGGATTTTGTGTTCATTTATTTTCAGTTTTTTGCATTTTCGCAAACGTCAGTCAACGAATTTAAGAACCCACGAACATATAAAATTTCATCAAATTACGAAATTTGATGCCCACGAAGAAAAGAACTTCCACAGTAAGTGATAATATTGGTTTTATTTCTACGTGTTAAGCTAATCAGGAAAATATCCCCCTTGCTATTGTTTCCCTTGACCAGGCTTTTGATCGTGTTCATCATGGTTATTTGATGAAGACATTAGAAGCCTTCGGTTTTGGCGATTACTTTATATCCTTTATAAAAACTATTTATACAGATGTACATACTTTACTTAAAATTAATCAATCGTTATCGCCTCCCTTTCAATTTAAGAGAGGTATACGACAAGGATGTCCCTTGTCTTGTAAATTATATGTTATTTGCCTTGATCCTCTTTTGCACAAACTAAGGTCAAAAGACGGCTTATCAGCCTTTGAACTTCCATTATCTGATGGTAAGAAAAGTTGTTTATCTGCATATGCATATGATTTGGATACTCTTTGAACGCAGGACTCTCATTTTCAAAGGTTGTCTTTCTGGTTAGATATATATAAATTAATTTACAAAAGACTGAAGGTTTGTGGGTGGGAAGTTGGAAAAATAGAAATGATTGTCCACTTGATCTCAAGTGGAATAATAAAGGCCTTAAAGTTTTGGGCACTTTTGTTGGAAACAATAGGGATTTTTATAAACAAAACTGAGAAGGGATGGAGGAGGATATTACTGTCAAACTTGTTGGGTGGAAACCATTTGCTTGTGGTTTGTCACTTATAGGACGAACTCTTGTAATTATTTTACAATCCGCGTCAAAATTGTGGCATCGATTAAAATCCGTGGCCGTGCCCGACGAAATTATTAATGCCATTCAAAATAAATTTATAGATTTTCTATGGCAAGGAAAACATTGTGTTTCCAAAGAAATGTTGTACCTTCCGTATGTACTGGTGGACAGGGTTTGGTTCATATTTTGTCTTGAATTCGTGATTTTCTAATTCAATTTATGTATCGATTTTTTACATTAATGAATGGTGAAGATTTTCACCCTTGTCAATATTTGGTAAATATGTTTTTGTCTACTGTTTCTAACTTGAATTATGATATACAATTGTTACTACTTGATGGGGATTTTCAGTATCCTAACATCTCAAGCTTTTATCAAGATTTAATAAAAGCCTGGAAATATTTTGAATCATCTAGAATGAAAAAAGATGATACCTCAGTTGCAGACGTTTAAGAAGAACCTTTGTTCTTTAATCCTTTATTAGTTAACCCTAAAACCGAACAACCTTTTTATTTTGAAAATTTTGTAATTACGGGTATAACAAAGATTAAAGATCTTTTTGATACTAGTCTAATAAGAAAATGTACTGCAGAAGATCTTGATGGCATAATAAGCATTCGCGCCGAACGCTGTATATAACAACATCTTGTTTTACTATGGTCGTCTTTTCCTCCGGAGTGGAGTAAATTGATAAATAGTTTTTTAGATAATAATATTGATATTGGTGTAGCATACCGACATTAGAATCGGATGAAACATATGTTGCATTCTTTGCAACTGCATTTTATTCCAATGTCTTTAGTTCAGATGTACACTGCATTTATAAAATTGTTTGTCAAAAATCTATCATACGACAGTTTTAGTTTTCAGGACATTTTGTAATTTCAAAGTCAGTTGATGCAGATGATAATTTTAATATAAAATAAAAGCAACTGAAGAATTCCAATTTCTCTTACTGTCAATTGTACATGTATAAAACATAGGTACATGTATATCACTTTGAAGTGCAACAGATGATAGATGTTGAAAATACCATTCTTTAAGGTACTGTCATCCATCAGTGTAAAAGTCATGAAATTGACATCTCAATATACTGATAATTTTTTTCCTTTCAACTGTTTTAACTGTTTTGTGAGTATTTGTGCGTAGTACATGCAGCACTTTGGACCAGAACAGAAAAGCCAGCTATGATCATCTTCTTCCCTGTTTAAACAATTGAAAACATGAGAAATAAGAGCAGTCACTTGGAAGAAAATAAGAACTTACATTTCGTATAATAGTCTGTAAAGTAGAAATTCTTTATGTGTATCAAGTTTATTCCCTATTATTCAGTCAACTGCATCTCTTTATTGTTCAATAATTTTAATTCAAAGTTACAAATTGATTAGCACCTTTAATCATAGCCAATGAACCAAGTTTACAAGCTTTCCCTATGCTGTTATAAATCAAGGTACATGTATTTATCTAAACAATGGTCACATTCTAGATGTAAACCATATTAAGTATTGTGAATAAATATTAAAATGCAATTTTTTTTAAAACTGCATGTCACTGCACTTTGAGCAAAGCCTTTTCAATTCTTGATTATTAATATTACATTTTAAATACTTTCACACAGAATATAAGAATGCATCTATGAGGTGAGGTTACTTTTAAATAACTATCCACTTTATGAAGATCTATACAAGTTGAAACTTTTATTTACGAGATACTTAGTACATTTTACTTTACATTACCACATTCCACTTACAAAGTTGGCATCATGTTAAACTCATCTAATTTGAACAGAAACTTGGAACTTTTGAAAATTGCTTCTCCACACAGGGTCACCAACTTGACTCGGCGATGCACAAATGATATCTATAAATCCGTCTTTGATATTGTGATATGTTCAGCCATCTGAAATGAAATTGTTGGTCATGTTAATTTATACATGTATTAAGTGACTTTAATAACTACAAAACTATTTTATTTGTAGTATTGATTTTCACATACCTTTTTCGGACAAATAATTTTTAAAAATCTTTGCCAGTATTTAGAAAAAAAAATCCACAACTTAAATTTTTTGTGACAGTCAACCAAGCGATGAATGACGATTAAAACTGGAGCAACAGGATGTAGGATGAATAATTAATGTCTACCAGTAGTTTTATTGATGGTTTTTGTCAAATGTTTAATATTAATTCCGCCTATCATCTCCTAACCACGTTAGTAGATGTTTATACTAGTACTATTTTACTGATACTATGTTGAATGTTTATCATATGTAATTCTCCTCCTCTTTTTTCTTGTTAAAAAACTCGTGCCTTATTGTGAAAAAAGTCCATATTTTCGTATATAATTTACGTACTGACCTTTCTATGCTGCCGTTAAGTTTTGAACATCTGTTTACTTGATTCTCTATAAGCAATATCAAAAGCAGACCAACATCTCTCAATTCAATTAAATAGCGCGATGACGATTTGTTCATCTTTCTCTTCATTGGAATGTAAATGATACAAATTGAAGTGGAAAGAATTTCCCAAACGCTTTTGGAAGAACGGCAACGCAATCCTTTTCTTTCTCTAAACAATCCAACATAATTCTTTGAGTTCTCAGGTACTAAAATAGTTGTAAAACTTTTCAGACCGCAAAACGCATCGGATATCGCCATTTTGACAGTAAAGCCTAGTGTGATATACAAACCAGTATTTGATTGGTCGAATCACTCAACTGGAACTGAAATTTGATTGGAAGATCAAAATTAAAAATTTTGACCCCTGTAATGGGATGTCGTTAGGTCTTACAACGCAGCGACCAATAACAAAAAGGGGGGAGCATGAAAGATTTAATTTTAATTAGATTGGTACCAGTCCATGTTGACTTTGATCATTCGGACAAAGTCATTTATAGGTTTCTCTAGGTTAATGTTAAGTATGTAAAATATTTAATGTTAAAGTTTAAACTGGCTTGTATCAGTTTAAACTGACTTTACTCACAAGGACAAAGTCTTTTGGTTTATAAACTTTCTATCGCATTGTCATTGTGTATTTGGCTTTAATGATATCATTATATCTATTTTCAAAATTGTTACTTAAGCTTGTCAAAATAATGTATTTGTTAGGTTTATATGTTATGTATAATGAATTTTTGATGCCTTGTTAAACTGTGATATAATGTTTTAATCAATAAAGGGTATTGAAAATTCAATTCTTCTTCTTCTTCTCCTTTTTCGTCTTATTATTGTTATTATTATTTTTATTAAGGTCTTTCCCACTTCCAGTGGAAAGACCTTATTGTATTTCTTCTGATTATTAAGGTCTTTCCCACTTTCATTGGAAAGACCTTATTGTATTTCTTCTGATTATTATTATTATTATTATTATTATTATTATTATTATTCTTTCTTCTTGTTCCGCCCCTTTTCGAAAGCCCATCAATTTGAGAGTTCGCGACATATCATTTCGAAACTTTGGATTATAGACCTGGGTGCCGTTTCATAAAGCGATCGCTAATTAACGTGCTCGTTATCCCATGCAATTTAAATGGGATAACGTGCACGTAAAGCTAACGATCGCTTTATGAAACGGCACCCTGGACTTTATTCTCTATTCGAGACTGCGTTTTGCAAGTCGAATACTTTTTACTGACAGAGTTATCTGCCCAAACACCGAAAACCTTGTTATCAGAACAACTCAGAAACTATAAAATTTAGAGAAAAACTGAAAAGTGAGAAATGTTAAGGAACTTTTGAGACAACTTTGTGCCATAATTTGGCCAAAAAATTTTGTCGAGCGAAGGCGGGCGGTATACCTTGAATTTTTCATGGTCTAAAACTAAACTTTATGAAGAACTTGGTTGGGAGCCTCTTTATAAGAGAAGAGAAAAACATAAACTTATATTATTATATAAGATTATGCACAATATTTACATGATATTGTACAACCATTTACAGTCAATATTCATAACTATAATCTGAGAAATGCTATTTCAGAGAGTAATTTTAGAATTCCTTTTTGTAATTCTGTATCTTATGATAAGAGTTTTATTCCCAACACTTTTAAACTTTGGAATAATCTTCCAGAGTCAATTAAAACAAGTCCCTCCATTGAAATATTTAAGAAAAGGTTAAAATCTGATGTAATGGCTTGTCCTGAATATTTCAATGAAGGAAATAGAAAAGAAAATATAATACTCTGTCAGATGCGAAATGATGCCAGTAATCTGAATAAACACTTACTATGTCATCATTTATCTGATAGTTCTGCCTGTCCTCGTTGTAACCATACAAATGAAGATCCCAGCCATTTTTTCATGTATTGCCCCTCTTATAGTATTCAGAGACAAAATCTTCTGAATGCATTTGCAACTTTAAATATTGACTTTAACATTCAAAATATTTTATATGGCAGTCCAATTTGTAATAATGAACAAAATAAAACTTTGGTCCTGTCTGTGCATGATTTCATAAAGGGAAGTAAAAGATTTATATAATTAATTGGTTAATTAATTAATTAATAGTAATACAGGTATATAAATGAATAATAATTAATATTATTAATGCATTTATCAATCGAGAGCACTAATGATAATTATGATGACTAAAATATTATGTGTTATTTCTCTATTTTGTTTGTATATATGTTTGTTCTGTGATCTATCATCTATATTTCCTTCCTATTTTTTTTTCTCATGTACTCGAAAAGCCACAGATCTCATATTCCATATCCTTGCTTTGCATCTATCTACATTTGGTTATGATATATACATGTAAATTATTAGATAATTCTTCTTTATTTTCCTTATTAATAATTACAAAGAAACATTATAATAACTGAGATTTTTGGCTTACAATAGAATTTGAGTTGTCTTTCTTTGACTTAATTATGACATGTCTGTGCCATTGTTTGATGTTACCATGGAGAGGATATATATAGGTTTGGTCCTGCTATCCAATCCAATTCATGTATTTCATGAATAAAATATGTTTAAATCAAATCAATTTTTCATGGACTCCAAAACACGCAAACCGTAAGTCGAAAACACCTTGGGTCTTCGCCATTTGTTGTTCTGTGTCATGACCTTAAAGAAAATCTGAAGGTCAAAGTTCAGATATAACCTCGACCTGAGGCCTCCAATTTTGTTATCATAGGAGTTATTGCCCTTGACATGTTTCGGTTGATTGGTTTTTGACTTATAACTTGAAAATGGTTAGAGATAGTATAGTAAACCAGCATAGCTAAAGTGATCAGTAGGTAAAGAGCTTCAATTTGAGCCCAAGGTCAAAGGTCATGGGTCAAGGTCACACCATAGCAACAAGGTAACCATTATAAAAAGTCCTTAGTAACCATATATATTTAGAATCAGGATGAAGTATTTCAGTAAAATATGTCATTACACAGCCGGAAGTGACATTTTGTCCCTAGCAACGGTCACAAAAGTCCTTAGCAACCATATGAATAGGGACCAATTGCTTTACTTAAATAACTAATTTTCATGACTGCTAGTGACGTTTTGTAATTAGCAACAGAAAAAACGTCCACAGAATCCCCATATTTACCATGCTGGGAAAGACCTTCACATTTGTTCTTTGAACAAATGACCTTTCATTATTATTATTATTCTTTCTTCGTGGTCCGCCACTTTTCAAAGTCCCATCAATTTGAGAGTTCGCGACATTTCATTTCAAAACTTTGGATTATGGACCTGGACTATATTCTCTATCAGCTACTGCGTTTTGCAAGCCGAATAATTTTTCCATACAGAGTTATCTGCCCAAACACCGAAAACCTTGTTATCAGAACAACTCAGAAACTATAAAATTTAGAGAAAAACTGAAAATTGAGAAATGTTAAGGAACTTTTGAGACAACTTTGTGCCATAATTTGGCCAAAAAATTTTGTCGAGCGGAGACGAACGGTATACCTTGAATGTTATATGCACTCCGGTCATCACCAAAACTCGCAAACCGGAAGTCGAAAACACCTTGGGTCTTCACCATTTGTTGTTCTGTGACATGACCTTAAAGAAAATCTGAAGGTCAAAGTTCAGATATGACCTCAGCCTTAGGCCTAGAATCTTGTTATCATAACAACTCGAAAACCGTAAAAGATAGAAGCAGACAATAAGTTGGAAAAATACTCCTCTCATTAAGACCTACATTTAGTCTTTATGTCCGAAACTGTTCAATCAACTGTTTAGGAGTTACTGCCCTTGACATGTTTCGGTTGATTGGTTTTTGACTTATAACTTGGAAACGGTTAGAGATAATATAGTAAACATACAAAAGCTAAAGTGATCAGTATGAAAAGAGCTTCAATTTGAGCCCAAGGTCAAAGGTCATGGGTCAAGGTCACACCATAGCAACAAGGTAACCTTATAAAAGTCCTTAGTTACCATATATTTTTAAAATCAGGATGAAGTACTCAAGTACAATACATTATTTTACAACCGGAAGTGACATTTTGTCCCTAGCAACGGTCACAAAGTCCTTAGCAACCATATGTAGAGTGAATAGTGACCACTTGCTTTAGTCAAATAACTAATTTTCATGACTGTTAGTGACATTTTGTAATTAGCAACAGACGAAACGTCCACAGCATCAATATTTTTACCATACTGGGAAAGACCTCACATTTGTTCTTTGAACAAATGACCTTTCATTATTATTATTATTTCGGGTTCGACTTTTTCTAGACCATGAACTTGTCCGACACATTTCTCAGAGACGCCAAAATAGAATCAAATGAAACTTGGTACAGTTTTAGATCGACAAATGGAGGGGTGCGGTCAGTAATCAGAGTTATGATAATGGCAGCCTCTTGACGACAACCATCGAAACATGGCAAAAGTTTTCCCGTGGTCCGATTTCAACGAAATTTGGTAAGGAGGTAGATTTCAATATTTTGATTGAAACGCTACATTGGAAATTTATTTCCGACGTCGCGTTTCAAAATGGCGGCAAATAACGTGTATAATTTTCAACGTTATCCGATCTAGATGACATTTAAAGTGTTCCGATTGCAACAAAATTTAGTGTGGAGGTAGATTTCAGTGCCCCGAGTGGAAATCCACATTCGGAATTTTTTTCGGCCGTGAGTTTCAGGATGGCCGCCAAAACGCGTCAAATTTTAAACGTTGTCCGATTTTAATTAAATTTGATTTGTAGGTACATTTTAATGTCCTGAATGGACCACTATACTATACATGTGGATTTTCGGCGACTTCTGTGTTGGCATCCCAACACATAATTTTTAATTAAGTCGCCAAAACGGAGTTTTGGCGAATTATTGTTTTGCACATATTTCGGTTTCCACTTTTTCTAGATCGTGAACTTGTCCGACACATTTCTCAGAGACGCCTTAACATAATAAAATGAAACTTGGCACAGTTGTAGACCAACATATTGAGAGGTGCAGCTAATAGTCACAGGTTTGATAATGGCCGCCATTTCTAAATGGCCGCCACTTGACGACACCCACCCAAAAAGGGCAAAAATTTTTCCGTGGTCCAATTTCAACGAAATTTGGTATGAAGGTAGATTAGTATTTCAAGTGAAATGTTACCTTTGAAATTTATTTCCGACATCGCATGTCAAAATGGCGGCAAAAACGGTATAAGTTTCGGCGTTATCCGATCTCGATGAAATTTAATGTGCTCCCATTGCAACTAAATTTGCTGTGGAGGTAGATTTAAGTGTCCCGAGTGAAAATCCACATTCGAATTTTTTTTAGATAGTGTGTTTCAAAATGGCCGCCAAAAACGCGTCAAATTTTTAAAAGAGCTTCAATCAAATTTGATGTGTAGGTACATGTTAATGTCCTGAATGGAACGCAATACTATCCGTGGGGATTTTAGGCGACTTCTGTGTTGGCATCCCAACACATTATTTTTAATTATGTTTCTCCTTCTAAGACATGAAATTGTCCGCACGATTACGAGCAAATGCTTTGACCGATCAATTTGAAACTTAGGGAGGTTATGGAGTACTCAGAGGGGTGTAATCAACTTTTAAAATTTTCGAAATGGCCGCCATTTTAAAAATCACCGCCATGGAAAATAAAAGTACATTTCTCAGATCTCGGTAATGGCTTGACAGATTTAAATGAAAATTGGAACACTAATACAGTTCTCTATCCTGAGCATTTGTACTGGAAAAACATTTGACGCGAACGCCGCCATTTTGTTATGGCATCCATTTTACCACACTCCCCCAAAAAGTCAACTTTGTCCGATTTCAACGAAATTTGATTTCTTGGCATATTTTAATGTACTGTTTTGAATGAAATACTATCCATGTGTGTTTTGGGCGACTTTTTTGTTGGCATTCCAACACAAAGATCTTTAATTATTATTCTTCTTTCTTTTTTCCTTTTTTTTCCCGCTCAATCATGTCCGCACATTTTGTCTGAGATGAAATATCCAATCAAAAAAAATGAAACTTTGAGAACATGTTAAGGGTGACCTGAAGTTTTGCAATCAAATTTTGGAATTTTCAAAATGGCTGCCGTTTTAAAATGGCTGCCATTTCCATGGACACGGGGTCATTATATAGAACATTGCATTATCTTGGCAACACTTAGGTATTTGGGGGTTTTGAACATAATGAACATTATAGTGGCAATGTGGGTTCGTTTGGGAGACATTCTGTGTTGGCATACCAACACAATCAGCACTAGTTATTATTCTTTTTCTTTCTTTTTTCTTTTTCATTTTTTTCCGTTCAATCTTGTCCGCACGGTTTCTCTGCGATGCAATGTCAAATCAATATGAACCTTTGGGAATATGTTAGGGGTGACCTGAAGTTTTGTAATCCATTTTTTGGAATTTTTAAAATGGCGTCCGCTTCTATGGAAACAGGGGTCATTATATAAGACATTGTATTATCTTGGTAGAAAATTTGTATTCCGGGTTTTTAGGGGATTTTCAACAAGCTCAAGATGATTATAGTAGCAATAGAGGTTCGTTTAGGAGATATTTGTGTTGTAATCCCAACACAGTCATTACTAGTTTTTAATTCTGTTAATCTCAATATCAGAGTTCAACTGTGCATAATAGTCACAGAGATAACTTTGCGTTAACAAAAAGTTTGATTTGAATAGTCAACTGCAAAACCACAATGACTAAACGGCACACGATACTAATACTTCAATTATATGTCGCTGAAAAAACAACAAAAAGGAATACAACTTGATGAAAAAAATATAATAAACTACAGAACAGCTTAAAAACCTTCTACAGTACTTTGATTTTGAAAAATAGAGCAAACATAAGAATAGTATAATGATATGTTGCTCTGCTGTTAAGCTGTAAGTCCCCAAGGGAAACACCAGAACATAAGTCACACATCGGTTCAGGCCCAAGTATCAGTGATTCATTAATTGATATTGCAATGAGCTGAAATATCTGTCATGAAAATGTTTAAAGGTTTTAAATAATAATGTGTCTTTATGAATATGGTTGATTGAGTCGGATTTGATCAAATATTTGGAAATTGAAGAATATGTTGGAATTTGAAGATAAAATTTCTTACACATCTAATGTCTTTTGCATATACTTCGGGGTTTCGGCACTGCCAACGAGTCTAGACGCAAGTCAGACTTGCAATTTGTGTAGCCTTGATAGTTCCCTGGACATTTCGGGTGACACCGATTTGCCAACATCACTCCCGGTTTCTGTTTATCCCAGAGGTATCATTAGCTTATGAATTACAACTACGTTCCTGATCCATAATCATTGATTCAGCAATTTACAACTTAATATATAAATTTACAGCCCTGAAATTTCGAGATGTTTTCGTGTGTACTTTGTTTTCCTTGTATACCAAATCCAAGAATTTCTGACCTACATTCACCTACATATAACTTTAAGCCATAAATTGTGGAGTTATCTCACATATGTTATGTGAGATAACACTACATCTCCTTTTATCGGCTTAACTAGAACTAACCTTAACCCTGAAAAAGTAATAAAACACTGAAACAATTTTTACAAGTCAAGTTTAACTGGCGGTTTGACAATCTTCCTGACCTCGTAATGTAATGTGTTGATTCTGAATCAGCTGATTGCTGCAGGTCAGCGTTAATTTGTTTATTATCATTATTGTCATTAGTCGACTCAGATTTCACTAACCCTGAAATATCGGGAATGTATCGACGTCTGCTTGGTTTTATTTGCATACCGAATCTTAACAGTTCTTAGCTGAACTAATATAAATTTTAGCATTATGGTAACACTTACAGTGTATGCAAATTCTGGAGTCCGTTAAAAGTATTACTGGGAATAAAAGTACTTTGGTTGTGAGACAAAGACCTATGCATTTACAGTTGCAATATTAACTGTCTCTCATTGTAGTGACGTAAAGTTTCTGTCACATTCGCTCATAAGCTTTTATAGACATGTTATAATAAAGCGTACTAAATATTATTCGTGCGATTCATTACTAATCCAACTTGTTAAAACTGTCGTCGCAAAATAGTTTAATTATCAAAGCTCAACTGCGCACAATAGTCACAGAGATAAGTCTGAAAAACAAAGCTAGAGTTACACGTCCCTAAAACAAACTACACAAGGAAAAACAACTTCGGGATACAAATATAATAAACCGCAGAAAAACTCAAAACTCGTCTACTTTGATTGTAAAAAGTCTGATGTATCAGAAGAAATGAAGAATTCTTTCTGTTTGGAAAATGAAAAAGTTTACAAAACATAAGAATAGCATGATGATATGTTCCTCTGCTGGTGAACAAGTACAGTTGTCACAGCTGGATTCAGATGCAATTATTATTAAGTGACATTACAATAGTCTGAAATAACTGCCATGAAATTTGGAAATGTTTTAAATAATAACTTGTCTCTATGCACATCCTTCAAATGGATTTAGTCTGATTTGATATATTATTATGAAATTTGAAGATAATAGCTCATAGACATCTTATTATTTGGCATATAAAACTCTTTGGGTTTTGGCGCTGCTGATGAGTCTAGACACATGTCAGAAGTGAAATATGTGTAGCACTGTTATTTCTGTGGATATTTTGAGGGACACCAATGGACCGACACCCCTTACGGTTGGATGTTAACCCGAGAGAAGTCAATAGCTTAGGAATAACAACTACTTGCCAGAGAGATAATCAAAGATTCTGTCATTTATGAGTATTGGTATTTCTCTAGAAATTTCTAGTGCAACCACTGGGCCAACATCTACCCCGTTTCCCTGTTAATCCCAGAGGTATCACTAGCCTGTTAATAACAACTGCGTGCTATACTGATTATCATTGATTCAGCCATTTACAAGTTAATATAAGTTAATATATAAAATTATAGCCTAGAAATTTCGCCAACGTATCGACGTGTACTTGGTCTTCACTTGGTCTTCCTTGAATACAAGATTCCAACGTTTTATTTCTCACGTAAATTCACCTACTTATAACGTTCACATAAAATTGTTATTCTGTATCTGTTATTTTCATTAATTCTTTGCAATTAAATTTCTCTGTGTATACATCTTTTTGTGTTATTGTAGAATTATTTATACTAATTCGTACAAAATCTAAATTAACTACGAGCTTAACTAAAATAAATAATAGTAAGTACAGTAACACTTACAGTGTTTGCAAATTCTGGAGTCCGTTAAAAGTACTACTGTTAATGGAAGTAATTTGGTTGTCCGACAACGTCCTGTAATGCGAAAAAAAAACAATTATATTGTGTACATTTCTCCCATGTTTAGTATTCTTTCTTATCGTACAATATGAGACAGATATATTCCTCTGCATTTACAATCATTTGAGATATATAGTCTCCCATTGTAGAGCGTAAGGTTCTGTCACTTTTGCTTTACAAGTGTCTTATATACGTGCTATAACAAAGCGTACGCAAAGTTCTTATTGTGATTTTTTACTGATCCAGTTGTTAAAACTATCTTCGCAAGCTTGTTTCACTATCAAACTTTAACAGCGCACAATAGCCAGACAGATAAGTATGCGAAAACATAGATTTGAATTGTCATGTCAACTGTAAAACTGCAATGTCTAAACGTCTGTTTAGGAATACAAATATAATAAACCACACACAAAAACATTAAAATCTTCGACGTTGATTGTGAAAGGCCTTTCGTATCAGCAGGAATAAAAGAAGTTGTTCTTTATGGAAATTTAGAAAAATATAGCAAACATAAGAATAACATACTTATATGTTCTTCTGCTGGTGAATTGAAAGTCCCCAAATGGAATACCAGTACAGTAATAACAACTCGGTTCAGACATAATTATCATTAAGTGATATTACAATAGTCTGAAGTAACTGTGCTAGAATTATGAAATTGTTTCAAATAATAATGTGTCTCCATGCACATGTCTTTAATTGAATTAGTCGGATTTTACATAATATTTTTAAATTTGAAGATAATAGCTCTTAGCGTAATTATTAGTTATATAGACTCTTTTTGGGTTTTGGCGCTGTTGATGAGCTTAGACGAATTCCAGAATTGAGATTTATGTAGCATTGGTATTTCTGTAGACATTTTGAGTAAAACCAACGGGCTGAACACCACTCCAAGATGGCTGTTAATCCAAGAGGTATCACTAGCATAATAATAACAACTGTTTACAAGATCGATAATAATTGATTCAGTTCTTTATAAGTCAATATATGCATTTACAGACCTGAAATATCGAGAATATCTCAACGTATTATCGGTTTTACTTGCATACAAATTCTTAACATTTCTTAGCTGAACTAATATAAATAATAGTATGTATGTTAACACTTACAGTGTATGCAAATTCTGGAGTCCGTTAAAAGTATTACTGGGAATAGAAGTAATTTTGTTGTAAGACAAAGACCTGTAATGGGACAAAATCATACCGTTAATGTACAACGTTAATGTTGGTATAATGGTTTATTATACAGAGAAATGAAATGAAATATTGTATTGTATACATTTCCCATGCTAAGTGTTCTTTCACATCGTACAAGATGAGAAGCATTTATTCCTCTGCATTCACAATGTTGCAGAATTAATTGTCTCCAATTGTAGTGACGTAAAGTTTCTGTCACTTTCGCTTCATCAGGTAATTTAGACATGTTATAATAAAGCGTTCTAAAATTTATTCGTGCGATTCATTACTGTTCTAAGTTGTTAAAGCTATCATCGCAAAATAAAGTTTCATTATCAAAGTTCAATTGCGCACAATGGTCACAGAGACAAGTCTGAGAAAACAAAGATTTGAATTGTCATGTCAACTGTAAAACTGCAATGTCTAAACGTCTGTTTAGGAATACAAATATAATAAACCACACACAAAAACATTAAAATCTTCGACGTTGATTGTGAAAGGCCTTTCGTATCAGCAGGAATAAAAGAAGTTGTTCTTTATGGAAATTTAGAAAAATATAGCAAACATAAGAATAACATACTTATATGTTCTTCTGCTGGTGAATTGAAAGTCCCCAAATGGAATACCAGTACAGTAATCACAACTCGGTTCAGACATAATTATCATTAAGTGATATTACAATAGTCTGAAGTAACTGTGCTAGAATTATGTGTCTCCATGCACATGTCTTTAATTGAATTAGTCGGATTTTACATAATATTTTTAAATTTGAAGATAATAGCTCTTAGCGTAATTATTAGTTATATAGACTCTTTTTGGGTTTTGGCGCTGTTGATGAGCTTAGACGAATTCCAGAATTGAGATTTATGTAGCATTGGTATTTCTGTAGACATTTTGAGTAAAACCAACGGGCTGAACACCACTCCAAGATGGCTGTTAATCCAAGAGGTATCACTAGCATAATAATAACAACTGTTTACAAGATCGATAATAATTGATTCAGTTCTTTATAAGTCAATATATGCATTTACAGACCTGAAATATCGAGAATATCTCAACGTATTATCGGTTTTACTTGCATACAAATTCTTAACATTTCTTAGCTGAACTAATATAAATAATAGTATGTATGTTAACACTTACAGTGTATGCAAATTCTGGAGTCCGTTAAAAGTATTACTGGGAATAGAAGTAATTTTGTTGTAAGACAAAGACCTGTAATGGGACAAAATCATACCGTTAATGTACAACGTTAATGTTGGTATAATGGTTTATTATACAGAGAAATGAAATGAAATATTGTATTGTATACATTTCCCATGCTAAGTGTTCTTTCACATCGTACAAGATGAGAAGCATTTATTCCTCTGCATTCACAATGTTGCAGAATTAATTGTCTCCAATTGTAGTGACGTAAAGTTTCTGTCACTTTCGCTTCATCAGGTAATTTAGACATGTTATAATAAAGCGTTCTAAAATTTATTCGTGCGATTCATTACTGTTCTAAGTTGTTAAAGCTATCATCGCAAAATAGTTTCATTATCAAAGTTCAATTGCGCACAATGGTCACAGAGACAAGTCTGAGAAAACAAAGAGTTTGGTTTGAATAGTCAACCGAGAAACCGCAATGTCCAAACTGCCCATGATACCAAAGCTTATGTAGTACAGAGATCAACAGAGACTTTGAATCATTTTGTATCCAGTTCAGCCCTTTAAATAATACATTTATCGACAAATGCTTGCCTACTTTAAATAGACGACGGCTTTAATAAATTATAGTGATAAACTGATTAACAATTAATATAATTATATTTGCATGTTTTTCAAGTATTTAAAAAAGATGAAATTATTTAATTTTAAATCTGTATGTAATACAATTTTATTGTTGGGGTTACTGTTAATATTAAATCGAAAGTCCAAAGTCGTTGTTTTCTTACATACATAGGTGTTGACGAAGGATACCTCATTAAACCATGTCTCGTCAAATTTAAATAAACTTCATCGGACAGTTAGTAATATTATCCATTTTTGTTCGATAAATAAAAGAATATTTAGGTTGAAACGTCTAAGTAAAAGAGATGTACGACGTTTAAGTAATAAAATTGAAACGAGACCGTACATTTTTCGGATGGGTGGGGGTAGTAATAAGTCCGCTACGGCCTCAAGAAAGTGTTTTGGCTATTGTTTGGAATTTAAACTTCTTGTTGCAACGGTTCTGTTCATACTATCGACACACCGACCAATTCTCTCATTGAAATCTTAGGTAGCTCAATCTTCTACTGGAAACTGTGATCGACACGATGCCCAGAACGATGTATGTAATACCTAGCAATTTATAAAAACTAAGAACGCTTGAAATTTAATTAAAATAGTTTCGTCAATCATATATATATATATATATATATATATATATATATATATATATATATATATATATATATATATATATATATATATATATATATATATATATATATATATATACGTCTACAAATTAAGCATAACACTGTTTGAATTAGATTTTTAACACTGTCAAATTTTATATGTTTTATATATCGTGCGATTAATACAGACTGTATTTTTTGGACATTTATGTGGTATGTAAAAAGGTAAATTGGCATCATTGTGCATCATTTTAAATTTTTTTATTATATTTGTTGAGAACGATTTTGGATTTGTAATTGTATTAAAATCGATAAAGCATTATACATGTGATTAAGTGAACCTTTTTAATAGCCTTAATCTTATCATTAAATGACCCTAAACCTCTCTGATACCTATAAACACAAAACGTAAAATTGTGAATTGTGATTGCAGTGGTTAGTCTCTCTGAGCGCATATTTGACACGTGTGTGTTTTATAGCACAAGGAAAAATCATAAAAATGTTGAAAACAATTGAACAAAGTAGTCACTCTGTAGTTTATTTAATATCAACGCTACATCAGGAAATAGTGAGACAGTATTTAAATCTAATTCTAACAATGATGGGTTTAATTTGTATAAAAGAAATGAATGGAAGAGCTCTACAATTATACTGAGCTTTCAAAAGACATCTGTAAACATGGCTTTACCTGACGATAAATTAGTTCAATTACTTCTAATTTGAGCGTTTTCATAGTTAAAAGCAAGCCTATTTGCCTTTTTCAATATGATGTACTGTACACAGTTCTTTGAACGTTTAATCTTGAAATTAATCCTTGTTTTTGTTCTTTTCATTGGGATGTACAGTGCAGAGTTCTTTAAATTGTAATCTTTCGCTAGCCTCCTGTTCAAAGGCACTGTTATGACCATTCAGGCGTTTGTGGAATGGCTGTAAGAATCGCTATCATAGTGTAGGCAACACATGAAGAATTCAAAAATGAAAATAATATTCGAGTTCTTGCAATTTACAGTAGTACATATTTTATAATGTTTATCCGTGACCTTGATGGTGAATGTGAAATAGGGTTGCATATGTTTGCTACATAAGCAACGTTTCTCACTCCACGACTGACCTTTGCCAACCCAGGTGTTATGCTTAACAATCTCTGTCAGTACCAATAATTTACGAAGACTGTTAGGTTCTCTTAATGCAACCACGGTTGGCTCAAGAAAGATTATGGACAGTCGGTGTTTTTTTCAATAGATTTCCAATTCTCACAAATGGCGCTGAACGTGTTTTTTAAACATGGATGGCAAGTCAGCAGACACGATCTAATATTACATCGTGTTATCTCTTTCACTTGCACACTTTTCACTCGTAGTCTTTAATGTTAATGTTTTGTCATGCAAATTTCAATGAATTACTTCCAACAGTTATTGAGCAATTGCGGCAAAGTTAAGCTATTTTCTTCGCTACATTTCACGAATCCAAAACAAGCACTGCAGCAAAACCATCCTGTGCACAGATAATAAAACGAAAAATAACCAAAAGGTCTTTCAGTCGTATAGTGGAAAGAAATAATAATCTTCAAAATGACAAAAAGACATCCTACGTGGAAAAATGTAATCTTTTAATTATGTGTTAACCAGATAATTTAGATATTCTCGATAGTCGATCTCTCTGTATCAAGATAAACAAATTTATTCCGATACTTTAAATTAAATAACGTGACAATCTCACGTTTCGTATTTTATTTGCATATATTCTCGAAGTGTATTCTATGTTGACAAGGATTTCCGGTTTTCCTGTAAAAGACTTTATAATCTCTGTCTTCCTTATCCACTTCGATTTAATATTCCAGGCAATATTTGAATGGTACATAATTCATAGTTAAGAGTCATATTTCTGTTCTAAATTATTTGAAGAACTGTTTTTTTTACGGTAAACGCTTTAATAAATGTAAAACAGTACTATAATAAAAGCTGTTTGAATAAATTATTCGATGTATGTATCAGATCAATCAATCACAAACTAAGTGAAATCCGAAGAGCTTCGTAGAAAGCTCGAGAGGAAACCATGGTGGTTGATGTGTTTGGATGGTTTCGAGTTACCTTAAACTCGGTTTTAATAGATGCCGAAATAGAAAGTTGAAGAGGTTTATTATAACCGCTAGAAAAGACAAAAATTTTCTACACTTTCATAACATTCTAATTTTTTCTAGCTCCAGTTAGAATACCCAATCCCCTGCCTACTAAAAGATCAAATTTATTGTATTGATGCATATTTTGTTTTCTGGTTTCATCCAAATATTGCTAAACAAATCGGTTTGTGTATTAAGTGATTTCCATTACATTTAATTTCTTTTGATTGTTCGAATTATATATAACATATTTGAATATTAATGTCATGAAAACATTGCTGACAGTACACATAGTAGAATGGGACATGCCATGCTGTTTATTGGTTTATTGTGTTTTACGCCAGTTCAGCAATTATTGAGATATATCAGTAAGATGGCCACATTTAAATACAGTAGTCTGTATACTCTTTATATTTTCTTTAAACATTTGCTGCTGATTTCGGTTAGTAGGTGTATATTTTGAACACAATTTATTGCATTTCTTGTCGCTCATTTCCTTTCATTATTATTATTATTTTTATTATTATGTCATTACTTAATAGAAACGTGTGCATATGAAGGATATGTTTGAGCAGTTTGTACGTCAGTACCTTTGTAAGTGTAGATGTGCAGGCCATGAGTACTTGCCAATTTATACTGTGATTTATTATTTATCACTATGTTTGTTTCTGTTTCGAATTTTCTGGAAAACTGTTGTTTTGACGGTGAAATTATTGTTAACTTTCGTCAGGTCTATTGCAAAACTGGCAAAATAACATTACATAGCCTTTTACGTGTTTTTCTGTGTAAATCAAACCCCATCATTTTCTTTCACACACACACATACACGTCTACCTGTACAAAATGACTTTCAATCTGTAATTTTTATCAACACTTATTCTTTGAAAGTAATGTCTTTTACAAAGTATTCTTTTATTGCGTTATTAGATATTACTTAAACTAAGTCAACATCACTAAATTAATGCAATTATCATACAGCATTCCAATACTAAATGGTCTCCCATTGTAGAGACTTAAAATAACTTTCGCTTCCGCTTATTAAGGTACTATAGACAAGTTATAACAAATCGTACACAGAAATTCTTCGTGTGATTCATTGCTAATCTAGTTGTTAAAACTATCGTCGCAAACTTGTTTTAGTATCATAGTTCAACTGCGCACAAATGTTAGAGAAATAACTCTGCAACAATGAAGTTTGATTTAAATGGTCAACTGCGAAACCTCAATGTCTAAACGGTCCATGATACCAAAGCTTCTGTTACATGTTGCTAAATAAAATCTACACAAGAAACAACAATTTGGGGACGCCCTTCTATTTGGATTGTGAAAGCCTGATGATATTTTTCTCTGCCGGTGAACTGTACATCCCCAAGGGGAACACCTGAAAATTATGTGATATTTCAATAGTCTAAAATTATTGTCATGAAATTTTGGAAACGTTTCAAATGGTGTTTTTTTCTTTTGGATTTCATATAATATATTGGAATTTGTAGATAACAGCTATTAACAATTATTTGGGCATATACACTCTTTGGGATGTCGGCACAGCTGGTGAGCCTAGACGCATGTCAGAAATAAAATTTTTCTAGCTTTAGTATTTAAGTGGATATCTCGATTAAAATCACTGGGCCAACACCCCTCCGGGTTGACTGTTAATCACAGAGGGATGACCAGCTTAGGAATAATAACTACGTACCAGATCGATAATTATTGATTAAGCCATCTATAAGGTAATATGTAGTTACAGCCCTGTAATTTCCATAATTTATCGAAGTGTACTTGGTTTTCCTTGTATACCAGATCCCAACATTTTATTTTTCACGTACATGCACCTACTTATAACTTTCACATTAAATGTTTATTCAGTTGATAATATTATCAATTAATTTCCCCTGTGTGTACATCTAATGGTTTTATTGCATTATTAATTAAATTAAGAATTGAATGCTTTGTTTGAAGTCTCATTTGAAAGCGTTGACCAAGGTACATTCAATGATCGCTCGTGATTAAAATGTGTTTCGGTCAACGCTTTCATACGTCAATAAAACTTCAAAATAATGCATTCAGCTTTTATATACACATTTTATTTCATTTAAAAAAATGCCTGGGTCCCGATTTACATTGTGCACTAGATATGTTTGTTGATTTAAATCATGCATCGTTGTTTCTTTACTGTGGACCTCGTCAAGGAGGCGCGTGCTCTTTAAGGCTACCGGTTTCATTGAAAAATGCAAGTAATGAATCTACGTCATCTGTAAAGGAATGAACCAAAAGAAATCTAGGATATCGATGAAAGACATACGTAAAGTAAATAATATTAATTTGCACACGATTACAATTAATTTTAAGCTGAACAAATATCAATATGATTATATATTTTAACACTCACAGTTCACGTAAATTCGTAAGACCGTCAAAAGAACCATTGTGAATAAAAGTAATTTGGTTCACAAACAATAACCTGAAACAACAATTCGATTAATTTATAGTTGTTCTAACATAATGGTTCATCATACAGAAAAATCAAATGACAAATATAGTGTTGTATGCATGTCCCATGTTTAGTATTCTTTCCCGTCGTACAATGTGAGAATTATAGGATAATCAATTGATCAGAGTGTAGCATTGGTATTTCTGTAGACATTTTGAGTAAAACCACGGGTGAACACCAATCCCAGATGGCTGTTGATCGCAGAGGTGTCACTATCATAATAACAACAACTACGTACCAGATCGATAATCATTGATTCAGCCCGTTATGATTTAATATATGCATTTACAGCCCTGAAATATCGGGAATGTTTCGACGTATTGTTATAATTACATTGTAATCTTTTACATTGATTGTTAATTTAACAGTTTACTCTTTTATTGTAATTAATTAATTAATTAAGTGTAATAAATGATAATTAATATATAATTAAATTTTAATTTGTATTTGTCTTTTGTTGGCTAAATTTAAAGTTTATTTCTACCTGTAACATTATACTTGGTTTTAATTGCATACCACATCTTAACATTTCTTAGCTGAACTATTATAAACTATAGCATTATGGTAACACTTACAGTGTATGCAAATTCTTGAGTCCGTTAAAAGCATTACTAGGTATAGAAGTAATGTTGTTCATATACAAAAACCTGTAAAGGGACAAAATAATTCCGTTAATGTACAATTGTTTTGGCATAATGGTTTATTATACAGAGAAATGAAATGATAAATATTGTATTACATACATTTCTAATGTTAAGTATTCTTTCCCATCGTACAATATGATAAACATATACTCCTCTGCATTAACACTGTTGCAGAATTAATTGTCCCCATTGTAGTGACGTAAAGTTTCTGTTACTTTCGCTTCAAAAGGTACTATAGACATGTTATAATAAAGCGTACTAAAAATTATTCGTGCGATTCATTACTGATCTAGGCTGTTAAAACCATGGTCGCAAAATAGTTTAATTATCAAAGTTCAACTGCACTCAATAGTCACAGAGATAAGCGTAAGAAAACAAAGAGTTTGGTTTGAATTGTCAACTGCGAAACCGCAATGTCCAAACGGCCCATGATACCAAAGCCTCAGTTACACGTCCCTAAAACAAACTACACAGGGAAAATAACTTGGGGAATACAAATATAATTAACCACAGAATATCTTAAAACTCTTCTACTTTGATTATGAAAAGCATAATGTATCAGAAGAAATGAAAGAATTCTTTCTGTTTGGAAAATAAAAAAAAAACAAAACAGAAAAATAGCATGATGATATGTTCCTCTCTGGCAAACGATAAGTTCCCAAGGGGAACACCAGTACAGTAATTACAACTCAGTTAAGACACAATTGTTATTAACTGACATTACAATAGTCTGAAATAACTGCCCTGAAATTTTGGAAATGTTTTAAGCAATAACGTGTCTCCATGCACATGATTCAAATGGATTTGGTCTGATTTGATATATTATTTTGAAATTTGAAGATAATAGCTCTTAGACATCTAATTATTTCGCGTATAAACTCTTTGCTGATGAGTCTAGACACATGTCAGAAGTGAAATATGTGTTGCATTGTTATTTCCGTGGGTATTTTGAGGGAAACCAATGGACCGACAACCTTGACGGTTGGCTGTTAATACCAGAGGTGTCACTAGCTTAGGAATAACAACTACGTGCCAGAGCGATGATCATAGATTCGGTAATTTATGAGTATTTGACATTTCTCGGACGTTTCTAGTGCAACCACTGGGCAAGCACTTCTCACGTCGTATAGCTGTTAATCCCGGAGGTATCACTAGCCTGGGAATAACAACAGCGTGCAATACTGATTATCATTGATTCAGCCATTTATAAGTTAATATAAGTTAATATAGACAATTACAGCCTAGAAATTTCGAGAATGTATCGACGTGTATTTGGTTTTCCTTGAAGACACGATCCAAACTTTTATTTATCACGTACATTCATCTACTCATAACGTTCAAATTAAATGGTTATTCGGTTGCTGTCATCTTCATTAATTCAACGCAATTAATTTCTCTAATTTCTCTGAGTATACATCTTTTTGTTTTGTTCGATAATTATTTCTACTACTTCGTACAAAAACATAATTGACGACGAGATGAAATTAAATAAATAATATATCTATGCCAACACAAATTCTGGATTCCATTAAAAGTATTACTGGGAATAGAAGTAATTTGATTGGAAATCAAAGACATGTAAAGCGAAAAAAAAATTCCATGTTAATGTACAATTGTTCTGGTATAATGATTTATCATACAGAGAAAAAAAATGATAAATATAGTATTTCCCATGCTAAGTATTCTTTCCCATTTTACAATATGATAAACATATATTCCTCTACATTTAAAATGTTGCAATTATTAATACTAATTCGTACAAAATCATAATTAACTTCGAGATGAACTTATATAAATGATAGTTCCTATGCTAACACCTACAGTGTATGCAAATTCTGGAGTAAGTTAAAAGTATTACTGGGAATATAAGTAATGCTGTAGGCATATACAACTGTTCTAGGTAAATGGTTTATACTACCGAAAAATAAATTGATAAATATTGTCTTTCCCGAGTTAAATATTCGTTCCCATTTTACAATATGGTAAACATATGTTCCTCTGCAATTACAATGTTGCAGTATTAATTGTCTCCCATTGTAGTGACGTAAAGTTTCTGTCACTTTCGCTTCATAAGGTAATATAGACATGTTATAATAAAGCATACTAAAATTTATTATTGCGATTCATTACTGATCTAAGTTATTAAAACTATCGTCGCAAAATAGTTTCATTATCAAAGTTCAACTGCGCACAATGGTCACCGAGACAAGTCTGAGAAAACAAAGAGTTTGGTTTGAATAGTCAACTGCGAAACCACAATGTCCAAATGGCCCATGATACCATAGCTTCAGTTACGCGTCCCTAAAAAACAAATTACACAAGGAAAAACAACTTCAGGAATACAAATATAATAAACCGCAGATTATCTTAAAACTCTTCTACTTTGATTTTCATTTCGACTTGTTATAAAAGTTCAACTGTGTATATGTGTCGGTTAGATAACTCTGTGACAATATAGAGTTCAATTTTCATGATCAACTATGAAAGCTATCTGGGTGGTCCATGGTACAAATTCTTTTAATACACGTAGCTAAGCAAAAACGACGGTAAACTGCGAAATAGTTCTAGTCTGATTTTGGAAAGCACGACTTTATAGAAGTTAGGAAGAAATCTTGAAGTTTGGAAACTGAAAACAAGATATATAGCAAACATGATTACAACATAAGTATTGTAACGGAATTGAGAAATCCGTTATTACCTCTTTATTACGAAAGCTCAAAAGGCTCATTCGAAATTCGAAATTCGAGATTCGAGATTCGAAATTCGAAATTCAATATAGTTATAACAATCGGAAAGCGTGTGACATAATCGTCAACCAATCAGAATAGTTCTTATATATTCGAGATTCGAAATTAGAGATTCGAAATTCGAAATTCAATATAGTTTTAGCCAATCAAATTTCGTGTGACATAATCTCTACCAATCTGAATTCCTTGGTTATATTGAAACTACATAAAATTTGGTTGAGTAGTTTTAGGAGAGTTAAAGCGAAAGCCATGATTATTGAGGATTACTGAAAATTTCTAAGTTCAGAGAGCCATAACTACCATATAAATTTAGGAATCAACAATTCCTGATAATATGTACAACTAGATATATGGTGTACTACTAGTTACATACCAAGTTTCATAAAATTTTGTATAGTACTGAGTAGTATCAGAGGATTTGTGCTGACAAGATAATTAATGGGTATTTTCAGCACATTTCTAAGTTCAAAGGGTCAAAAAAAGCCAGTGGCGGATCCACAAATTTCGAAAAAGGGGCGCTGACTGGCCAAGGGTGCCCACTTTGGTCATGCTTTAATGATTTCCTATATATCCAACCACATTTTTCCGTCAAAAGGGAGGGCCCCTATGGATCCACCCCTGATAGCCCCCACAAAATTTGAGGACCAAAATGCACTGGTAACATGCACAACTACATATGGTGTACTCGAGTTTCGAATCTCGAATTTCGAATCTAGAATTTCGAGTTTCGAATCTCGAATCTCGAATTTCGAATATCGAATGAGCTTTCTGGGCTTTCGTACTTTATTGATAATTACAAACTTTTATTGAAAGTGTACATTCTGGTGTACTGATATTGTGTTATTATTATGTTAATTATAAAATGTTAAACAGTGATACTACGTTGAACGGATATAGCGGTAATTCGATTCCAACTCGGGAGAATAGACTTTTCCATTATTGACTGTTGTAATGTCTGAACAAATAATTATGAAATGTTATGATTGTTATTATGATTATTATTTTTGACGTTGTTTACCTTTAATTGACAGTTATTCTCATGTAATTTGTATTTCATTGTTTCGATCCTGACACCCTTTTACCAACTCGCCATCTTTGTTTTTGCCAATTCGTTGATTCGGAACGTTTCCGTATTTATTTTAACGGCAATGATAACATCATCTTTTTAATGTTTCCGAACGTCATTTTGGTAAAAGTTGTTAAAAAATTGGTAAAGTTGGCATTTTAGATTTGCATATTATATATTATACTGTTTTGACATTCATATCATAAATCCTTTTAAACCTCTGAATTATTTGGTATTTAAATGTTGTAGGAGCTTGGGCGTCGCAGATGAGTTTTATTAAAGAACATGCACTTCTTCCTCATTGATATTTATCAAGAAATTATTAGATTAGGTAATGAGAACATGTTAAGCTTGTGTTATGTTGTTAATTCTTTAACGAGTTCAATATATTTGAGCTTCTTATGTTAGATTTGATAAAATTTGAATTTTTAGAATGATAAAAAAACAAATAAAATGTCATCAAAGATACCAATGTAGATAGAATTTACTACGTCAGACGCGCGTTTCGTCTAATCAATACTCATCAGTCGCGCTCGAACCCAAACAATATTATAACAACAATTTAATAAGAAATAACAAACTGCATGTTACTTTTACACCTTTTTGCAGGTAGTATGCAGTTAAAGACGATATTTGCAATCTGTACTTCTTGTGGTCTTTTGATAAACAGTTTAAGTTGATACCTTTATCAACTAATAACTAATAAATCTGCTTTATTATCTCACATTAATGAACACAGTTCGCATCACTAATTTTTTAAATATTGAAATTAAATTTCTACAACATTATAATAAACAAAGGACAAATCAAAACAGTAGTATTCGATATTAGGTAATGAAACGCGTTATTGAACATTAGTGAATAAATAAAATTGATTAATAAATTTGTTATATACAAATTAAAACCACATCATAATAGAAATGTGTGTGCATATGAAGGACTTGTTTGAATAGTTTATACGTCAATTAAATCTTGTAAGTGTACGTTTGCAGGCAACTGGTCCTTCCCAATTTATGTTGTGATTTATAATTGATCATCATGTTTGTTTCTGTTTCGAATTATCTGGAAAAACTGTTGTTTTGGTGGTAAACGTTTAAAGCAATTTAAAACATTACTTACAGACTGTTTAAATTTTCAAGACCTGCAAATGTTCCACTCTCAATTGAAGTCAACTTGTTACGACTTAAATCTCTGCAAAATACAAAAAAAATCAGAAAGGTCCTTAGCATTGGACAGACAAGTGACAATATCCATCAACGCATGTCTATTTTTGCTTATTAAATAAGTATTAGAAAAAAGACAATATAGTTGAGCGGTATTAGTATAATGATCATACATAATTAGCTGTTGAGTAAAACAATGTTTAAAGGAAAAGAATCAATCATGGCGCATTGCGAAGTTTAAAACACACCTCACATGAAAAAAAAATTTACACACTGACTTGAAATATTGTTTATTCTTTAAAGAGTTCAAATATATTTGAGCTTCTTATGTTAGATTTGATAAAAGTAGAATTTGTTAGAATGATAAAAAACAAATAAAATGTTATCAAAAATACCAAGATTGATAGAATTTACTACGTCAGACGCGCGTTTCGTCAAATCAATACTCATCAGTCGCGCTCGAACCCAAACAATATTAAAGCAACAATTTAATTAGAAATAACAAATTGCATGTTACTTTTACACCTTTTTCCAGGTAAATAAGATAACGTGTGAATCTCACGTTTCATTTTAATTTGAATATCTTCTGCAAGGGTATTTAATATTGACAAGGATTTGCTCTTATCCTGTAAAAGACTTTATAATCTCTTGATCTCAAATCCCCATCAATTAAATATTCCAAACAAAGTAATGAACACAGTTCATTAAATCAATAAATCGTCATATACCTATTATAACCGCATCATACAAGATATATGTGTCTATATCCAGAACATGTTTGTATAGTTCCATTTTTTGCATGTATGTTGCACCTTTTGTGAATGAAGATTTGCAGGCCACTAATCTTTGCCAAATCATAATAAACTTATAGTTTATCATCATGTTAATGTTCCAAATTGTTTTAAGAACTGTTCGTTTGACGGCGAATGTTTTAATAATGTAACACAGTATTAAAAAAGCTGTTTTGAATGAATTATTTGAGGTATGTTTGAGATCAATAACTCACAAACTAAGTGAAATCCGAGAGCTTCGTGGAAAGCGCGAGCGCAAACCACAGTGGTTGATGTATTTGAAGGGTGTCAAGTTACATCAAAATCGGTTTTAATAGATGTCGAAATATAAAGCAGAAGAGGTTTATTAAAGCCGCTAGAAATGGCAAAAATTTTCTCAACTTTCATAACATTCTATTTTTTTCTAGCTCCAGTTAGAATAACCAATCCCCTGAAAACTGATAGATACAATTTCTTTTATTGATATATATTGTGTTTTCTGGTTTCGTCCGAATATTGCAATAAATTAATTCGATAACATTTTCGGTTAGTAGGTTTATATTTTGAAAAATATTTATTGCATTTCTTATCTCTCGTTTCCTTTCAACGATTTAAACAAGTTAGTAGCATACAGTCAAATACGATATTTGCAATCTGTACTAATGGTCTTTTGATAAAAATTTTAAGTTGATACCAATAGCTGAGAAACCTTCTACTATGATTATGGAAAACCTGACTTGACAGAAAAGTTCATAGGGGCCTTTAAGTTTGGAAAATGAAAACAATAAAATAAACAAGAATAGCATAGTTATATGTTCCTCAGATGGTAAACTGTAAGTCTCCAAGTGGAACACCAGTACAGTTGTCACAGCTTGACTCAGACGCAATAATCATTGACTTAATGAAGTGATATTGCAATAGTCTGAAAAAGATGCCCTGAATTTTGGAGATGTTTTAACTAATAATGTGTCTCCATTCAGACCTTCTAAATTGGTTTTAGTCAGATTTATTTATAATATTTTTGAACTGAAGATAATAGCTCTTAGATATCATAATTATTTGGCATATACACACTTTGGGGATTTGGTGCTGCTGTTGAGTCTAGACGTAGGTAAGAAAGTAATTTGGGAACCATTATTTCTGGATATTTCGAGTAAAACTACTGGGACAACACCCATCCCGGTTGGATCCCAGAGGGATCTCTAGCTTAGAAATACGTGGAAGATCGATAATCATTGTTTTAGCCATTTCTAATGTAATATATATATAGTTACAGCCCTAAAATTTCCAACCCCGTGTGGGACATATTGTTTTCGTAAGGTTTCTTAATTATTATTATTATTCTTTTCTCTTTATTTCTTTTTTTCCCGCTCAATCTTTTCCGCACATTTTCTCTGAGATGCAATGTCAAATCAATATAAAACTTTGGGAACATGTTAAGAGCGAGCTGAAGTTTTGCAATTCACTTTTGGAACTTTTAGAATGGCTTCCATTTCAAAATGGCTGCCTTTTTAATGGAAACGATGGTCATTATATAGAACATTGCATTATTTTGGTACAAATTGGTATTTGGGGAGGGGGGTTTCAACATGCTCAACATTATAGTGGCAATGGGGGTTCTTTTGGGAGATATTCCGTGTTGGCATCCCAACACAACCAGCACTAGTTATTCTTCTTCCTTTTTCTTTTTTTTTCTTTTTTTTTCTTTCCGCTCAATCTTGTTTCAGTATCAAAGTTTAACTGCGTACAATAGTCACAGAGATAACTTTGCGACAACAAAGTGTTTCATTCGCATTATAAACTGCGAAGCCGCAATGTCCAAACGGCACATGATACCAATGTTTCAGTTACATGTCGATAAATAAAAAATAACCCACAAGAAAATATTAGGGAAATATAATTATCAACACAAATAAATACAAATCGCGCAAAAGCTTTAAGCCCTACTTTAATATTAAAAAGCCTGACTTATCAAAACAAATGACGAAGTCTTTCTGTTTGGAAAATGGAAAAAATATCGGAAACATAATGGCATACTTATATGTGTCTTTGCTGGTGAACTTTAAGTCCATTAGAGGAACACCAGTACAGTAGTCACCGCCTGGTTCAGACACAATTATCATTAACAACTTATATAACAAAAGTCTGAAATAACTGCCTTAGAATTTAGGAAATTTTTCAAATAATGATGTGTTTCTTTGCACACGTCTTAAATGATACTACTCGGATTTGATATAACATTTCGAAATTTGAAGATGATAGGTTATTATTTGGCATTTACACTCTTTGGGGTTTTGGCGCTGCTGATAAGTCTAAACATATCTCAGAAGTGGAAAATGTGTAGCATTGGTATTTCGGTGACATTTCAATGGAAACCAATGAACTGACACCCTAAATGGTTGGCTCTTAATCACATAGGTGTCACTAGCTTAGGAATACAAATTACGTGCCAGAGCGTTAATCATAGATTTAGACATTTATGAGTTAATATATAAAATAACAGCCCTGAAAGTTAGAGAATTTAACGACGGGTACTTGGTTCTCCTTGAATACCAAATTCTTAATCATATTCGCCTTCGTCTCTTCAAAGTAATTACATAGCCTTAGTTCTCTATGAGCATTGAAGCGTTACAGTATAATCTTCGTTAAAAGAAAAAGACTATAGAATACCTATAGTCTGTCAGCATCCTAAACACTGACCTGACATATAGTGACCTCGTATATAAACCCATTTCTCGTGCAGCACAATCATTCTTTCTCTGGAGCGTTGTAGTGTACGTTTGGCTTGTACACCACAATTTAAATTTCCGTTTTTCAAGTGAGTAGTTTTTAGAACGTGGTTCTGAACTTACTTCACTGACATTTTCTAAATTTGTTTATCACCGTTTAATGCAATGGACTTTCGACGTTTTATCGTCTTGTTCTTGTTAGAATTTATTAACTTGTCTACGTAGTACGACAAGAAATTTGGAAATAAAAATTGTTTTACTCTCTACGTGGTACGAGAGTTTATTGTTTACATTTTATTGATCGTTTTTCAAACACCACTCAGTGTATCTACGTGTGATTAAATTATAATTGTTTATTTTATCAATAATTCTGTTTTACACACCTGTTTGTCGTTTTTGGAGGTGTGCTGTTGAAATATAGAAATATTATGGCTGATGACCAGTCTGATGTGTTGTTATTAGATGACGGTAATGATTTGAAGGTGTCTGTTAATAGTATGGATGAACATGAGGTGTCTAAATTTATAGAAGATGACCCTCAAGTTGTCAAAACTAAAACTAGAAAAGGCAAAGCTTCTGTTGGTAGAGTTATAAAGGGCTCTGCATTAGTTGATAAGGGTGTAAAAAAAAAGCCAGTAAATCAGCAGCGGATAAAAAAGTAATTAAATCTTCTTTTTCACATAATGAAATTCAGGAGCTAAAACAGAAAATGGGTATTGACTCAATGGCTAAATCTTTGGATAGTATTGATAAAGTATTACAAAAATTGACAAATCCACAGTCATCTAGTACTGTTACAAGGGCATCTAGTGCTGCTGCAAGGCCCACTTGTATTAATCCTGAAGTGCCAAGAATGGCTCAAAATTCTTACAGCCCTATTCTTTTATTAGAGCCAAATTTAGATTGTTAACAATTTTGGTACAAATTATTTAGGTAATTCACCTGTATCTAGTTCTTTAGCTAGTGCTAGTCCTGCTACCGTTAATGTTAGTTCATTTGATCCTGCCAGTGGTTTTGCTGTGGCTTTCCATGATCAATATATTCAGCAGGTACAACCTGACAATACGCCTGTTTCTGCATGTGATGTACAGGCCCAGAGTAATGGTATATGTAGTACTTTTTCTAGTGCTGTACATGTAGCTTCGGCTGTTCATGACACGAGTCGTAATGTTCTGTGTAATACTGATGGAATTGATTTATGGGAAATTCCACAATTAAGGTCAGAAGAACAAACTGCTCCTTCAATAAATGTTGGTCTGGCAAAAGCTGTTAATGCTGCGGTTACAATAAAACCCAATGTTGATAGTATTAAAATAATAGAAGATAAGTATCTCAGACCACAAAACTGTGACAATTTGTGCTGTCCTAGAGTTAATAAGGAAATTTGGGCAGCTCTTCCCAAACCTGCACAAAATGCAGATTCTAAATTACAGGAGGTTCAGAGATACATGGCAAAAGGTATGATCCCACTTGTTCAGTTGGCTGATCTTTGTACAAAAACAGAGCCTCTAGACCCTGTTAAAACAAGGGTTATGCTGACAGACTCGTTATGTCTTTTGGGTACTGCATTTCGTAGTTTTTCTCAGAGGCGTAGGTCTATAATGAGACCAAACTTTAACGAAAGGTTAAAGCCTATCTGTAATAATGATGTTCCAGTTGATAATTTGTTATTTGGTACTGATGGTATGAAGAAAAAGAAGGAGTTGGGAGATTTTACCAAAATGCCTATGACAGTTAAGTTTAAACCTCTAGGTAAATCTAAGGTGTATGGTTCTGGTTTCAATTACTATAACAGTAACCATGGAAATTTAAACTACAAGGGCCCTGTCATGGGACAGGGCAACAGATTTCCAACTCCTCAGAGCGGCAGGAGCAGAGGGTCTTACAGAGGAACCTCAAGAGCTGCCAGGGGCAATTACAGTCGTTATTAGAACCTTCTGTTGAAAAGGTGAGAAATCTTAATAGTTCTGAGTGGTATAAAATTACTTCAGATCTATGGATTTTAGATACTGTACAAAATATCTATCGGATAGAATTTGAAATCTTGCCGAAGATTTCATCAGTAATGAGGGAAATTAATTTCTCCACTGATAAAGCTTAGGTTGTCACTGATGAGGTTAGTAAACTGCTAGCAAAAGGAGCTATTTTAAAGGTTGATTCTGTTGAAGGGCAATTCATATCAAATATATTTCTTGTTCCCAAGAAAGATGGAACTTTGTGCCCAGTTATTAATTTAAAAAATCTGAATACGTTTGTCAAATATCAACATTTCAAACAGGAGAACATTTCTTTTACATAAGATCTGATTAACAGAAATGATTTTCTAACATCAGTAGATCTTACTGATGCATATTTTAGTTTAGGTATACACAAGGATTTTAAGAAATACTTGCGTTTTTCTTGGAATAACAATTTATATGAATTTCAAGTTTTGTATTTTGGTCTGGCATCAGCACCTAGAGTTTTTACCAAAATATTAAAACCTGTTTATGCTTTCTTCAGAAAACTTGGCATTAGATGTATTTATTACATTGATGATTCTCTTTGTGTGGATAGTAATTTTAATGATTGTCAGCAAAAAACTGTATTTATGACAAATCAATTAGATAAATTGAGTTACAGAGTCAATTTAAAGAAGTCTGTTCTTGTACCAACAAAACGAATAGTTTTCTTTGGTTTAATTATTGATACCGTTGTCTTCAAAGTCTTTTGGACTGAAGACAAAGTTGATAAAATTGTCTCCCTTGGTAAATTGTTGTTAAACAAAGAAAGGGTTTCAATACGCTGTTTATCTTCTTTTATTGGATTAGTAGTTCATGCCTTCAATGCAGTGACTGTTGGTCCTTTGCGTTATAGATCTTTGGAACGTGACAAAATCTCAGCTTTGTCTAGTTCTAATGGTGATTTTGATATTGAGACAAATTTATCTGAAATTGCAAGAAAGGATATTTTATGGTGGGTTTCTAACTTAAAAAAAATCAATGGAAAATTAATTAGACCAAATACTGTTGATTTTTGGATGGAGTGTGATGCCTCAATAGAGGGTTGGGGCGCAAAATTTGGTGATAAATTGGTTGGTGGTAGTTGGAAAAAACAGGAAACACAAAATAATATAAATTTTTTGGAATTGATGGCTATTTTGTATTCCCTTAAAGTTTTTTTCCCAAAGAGAAATCACTGCATATAGGCATTTGCTCAGACAACACAACAGCAGTGGCTTATATCAATGAAATGGGTGGAATGGCATCACCCTTGTTGAATTAGTTGTCTTCTAAAATTTGGTCTTGGTGCTTTGACAGAGACATTTTTATATCAGCTCAACATATTCCTGGTTCGCATAACTTTGATGCAGACCATATGTCGAGAAATTTTACTGATTCCACAGAATGGAAGTTAAAACCTGAAATTTTTACAAGAATATGTAGGCATTTCTTTGAGCCTGATATTGATCTCTTTGTATCTCGTTTAAATGCTCAGCTAGAAACATTTGTCTCGTGGTCATATGACCCACAGTCCTCATATACAGATGCATTTTCTATTTCATTGTCTGATTTCAAGCCTTATATATTTCCTCCTTTTAGTTTGATAGGAAAGATAATAAATAAGATTGTGCATGATAATGTTAGAAATGCAATTTTAGTTGTGCCTATTTGGCCTTGTCAAAATTGGTATCCATTATTGTTATCAGTGTGAATTTCTTTGCCAGTTAGGTTTCCAAGACACCAGGATCTAGTGACCATGCCTCACTCAGGACAGTGTCATCCTTTTTTGAAAAGACTAAATTTAATCGTTTGTCCTGTATCAGGACAGCACTCCTTAGTAAAGGATTTTCGGAAAGATCTATTGAAGTTATCACTGCCTCCTGGAGACAGACAACTAATAGACATTATGAGTATGCTTGGAGGAAATTCTTATTTTGGTGTGATAAAAGGAATGTTAATCCCATATGTCCAATTGAGAAGGGCATAATTAAATATATATACTTTTTGTTGGAGAAAAAATTTTCATTTTCTGTAATTAATACTGCCAAATCAATGTTGACTCAGACTTTACCGTTGTTTGGAGTTGATGTTAGCAACTTTCATTATTTGGAGCGTATGCTCAAAGGATGTTACAATTGTAATCCGCCAGGAGTGCGGTATGTACACATGTGGGATGTTCAGATTGTATAACGGTATCTTATTACTTTATATCCTTTGGAAAAACTTAGTTTGAAGTTTTTGACTTTTAAGTTAATAACTTTAGTTGCTTTAATTACTGCAGCAAGGTCTCAAACCTTAGCTGCACTGGATTTGAACCATGTTATGTTTTATGATGGAGATAAGAAGGCTATATTTTTGGTTCAGAAATCTATGAAGACTTCTAGACCTGGTATACCATTACCTAAGGTGACTTTACACAGTTATGTGAAGCCTGAATTATGTGTTATTAAAACTCTTTTATATTATATTGAGAAGATAGGAGATGTCAGAAAGACATCCAAGTTGTTTATTTCATATGTTACTTTTAGTGAAGTTACGACATCAACTTTAGCTCGTTGGATTAAAACTGTATTATTTCTGGCTGGTATTGATACTTCTGTGTTTAAAGCACATTCAGTACGCAGTGCTGCTACATCGACAGCTTTTGCATCCGGTTGTACAATGAAAGAAATTCTTTCAACTGCAAACTGGACTAATGCTAAAACTGTTCACAAGTTTTATGATAAACATATTGATCAAAATCTGAATTTTGCTAATGCTGTCCTGTCTTTAAATTAATTGTGTTATCATTGTATTAAATTTTGTTTATTTGAAGTTTGTGTCAACTCTTTAAACAAGCTATGTAATTACTTCGAAGAGACGAAGGCGAATATGATTAAGAATGTACCCTCATCCAAGCATACCCAAGGGGTGTGAAGGATGAGGGTCATTCTTTGAATAGAGCTTGAGGCTCGAGAAGTAATTACATCCACACCCATGACCCACCCTTTATGTTTGTTATAAAAGTGTCGGTTGACAACAAACTCTTTAAAGAATGATTGTCAGGTCAGTATTTAGGATGCTTACAGACTATAGGTATTCTATAGTCTTTTTCTTTTAACGGAGATTATACTGTAGCGCTTCAATGCTCATAGAGAACTAAAGCTATGTAATTACTTCTCGAGCCTCAGGCTCTATTCAAAGAATGACCCTTATCCTTCACACCCCTTGGGTATGCTTGGATGAGGGTACATTTCCACATTTTAATTCCCCTACTTATACCTTTCACATTAAATGCCTATTATGTTGCTGTTTTCATCATTAATTCTTTGTAGTTATTTCGCATGTGTGTTCATCTTATTGTTTAATTGGATTATAATTTAAACTTATTTGTACCACATCACAATTAACTACAAGCTGAACTAATATAAATAATAGTTAGTCCGTTAAAAGTATTACATAACTGTTAATGGAAGTAATTTGGTTTAGCGACAAAACAAATAAAACAATGCAAAATTCTTCTGGATTAATGGTTATCATACATAAAAATATAATGTTAAATAATGTATGTGTACAGTTCCCACGCTTAGTATTAAAATGTTTCCAGATTACTGGTCTACCAAAGTAGAAGCGTTAATTTTCAGTTACTTTCGCTGCATTATGTACTATATTCATGTTATAACAAAGCGTACACAAAACTCGTCGTGTGATTCATTAGTGATCTTGTTGTTCAAACTATCGTCGCAAAATTGTTTCAGTATCAGAATCACAGAGATAAATATGCAAAAACAGAGAGTTTAATTAAAATTGCCAACTGCGAAAGTGCAATGTCAAAAGAACACATGATACGTATGCTTGAACTACATGTCGTTTAACAAAATCTACTCAAAGTAAACCAACTTGTCGAATACAAATATAAAATACAAATATAAAAACAGCAGAATACCTGAAAACCCATCTACTATGATTGTGGAAAGCTTGACTTAACAGAAGGATTCATAGAAGCCTTTAAGTTTTGGAAAATGGAAAAAATTAATAAACATTAGAATAGCACAGTGATATGTTCTTCTGATGGTGAACTGTTTTTCTCAAAGGGACCGACAGTACAGTTGTCACAGCTCGGTTCAAACGTAATTATCATTGATTTATGAAGAGATAATGCAATAGTCTGAAACAAATGCCCTGAATTTCGGAGATGTTTTTCATTCCTTTCAGACGTTCTAAATTAAATTTAGGCAGATTTGATAAAAAAATTTTGGAACTGATGACAATAGCTCTTAGATATTATAATTAGTTGGCATATACACATTTTGGGGTTTTGCTGCTATTGAGCCTAAACGCATGTGAGAAAGTCATTTGGGAACCATTATTATGTCTGCTGATATTTCGAGTGAAATTTCTGGGACAACACCAGTCCCGGTTGGACCGAAGGGATCATAAGCTTAGGAATAACAACTACGTGCAGGATCGATAATCATTGTTTAATCCATTTATATTGTAATATATATAATTACAGCCCTGACATTTCCGTAATTTATCGACGTTTACTTCGTTTTCCTTGTATTCTAGATTCCAATATTTTATTTTTCAAGTTCATTTACCTACTTGTACCTTTCACATCAAATTGTTATTCAGTTCATGTTACCGTCAATCATTTTCCACTGTGTGTATATCTTATTGTTTATTGCATTATTAATTAAAATTAATTTGCAAATAATAACAAATATTTACGAGCTGTATAAATAATTATATATTTTAACACTCACAGTTCATGTAAATTCATAAGACCTTCAAAAGAACCATTGTGAATAGAGGCTATTTGGTTCCAAGACAACGACCTGTAAAATGGCAGAACAATTCGATTAATTTATAGTTGTTCTGGCAAAATAATTCATTATACAGAAAATTCAAATGATAAATATAGTGTTGTAAACATTTCCCATGTTTAGGTTTCTTTCCCATCGTACAATGTGAGAAACATATATTCCTCTGTGTTTACAATGTTTCGAGATTGGACATCAATTGTAGAGACGTAACGGTTCTGTCACTTTTGCTTTTTAAGGTAATATACACATGTTATAACAAAACATACTCAAAATTCTTCGTGTGATTCATTACTGATCTAGTTGTTCAAACTATCGTCGCAAACTTGTTTCAGTATCAAACTTCAACAGCGCACAATAGCCAGACAGATAAGTCTGAGAAAACATTGAGTTCTATTTGAATTGTTAACTGTAAAACTGCAATGTCTGAACCAAGGTTTCACCTTGGGAATACAAATATAATAAACCAAACAACACACTTTAAAAACCTTCTATGTTGACTGTGAAAAGCCTTACGTATCAGAGGGAATAAAGAAGTTGTTCTGTACGGTAAATTAGAAAAATATCACAAGCATAAGAATAACATACTGATATCGTACTCTGCTGGTGAACTGTAAGTCCACAAGGGGAAAACCAGTACAGTAATCACTGCTCGGTTCAGACATAATTATCATTCAGTGATATTACAATAGTCTGAAGTAACTGTGCTAGAATTTTCGAAATGTTTCAAATAATATTGTGTCTCCATGCATATGTCTAAAGGGGAATTAGTCGGATTTTGTATAATATTTTGATGAGTCTATACACATTTCATAATTAAAATGTGTGTAGCATTGGTATTTTTGTGGACATTTCGAGTAAAAACACGGGGTGAACACCACTCTTACATGGCTGGTAATCGCAGAGGTATCAAAAGCATAATAACAAAAATTGCGTGCCAGATCGGATATAATTTATTCAGCCCGTTATGACTTAATATATACATTTACAGCCCTGAGGTATAGTGAATGTATCGACGTATGCTTGGTTTTACCTGCATACCAAATATTAACATTTCTTAGCTGAACTACTATAAATTATAGTATTATGGCAACACTTACAGTATATGCAAATTGTGGAGTCCGTTAAAAGTATTACTAGGAATAGAAGTAATTTTGTTGGAAGACAATAACCTGTAAAGCGACAAAATAATTCCGTTAATGAACAATTGTTCTGGCTTAAAGGTTTATCATACAGAAAAATAAAATCATAATATTGTATTGTATACATTTCCAATGTTAACAATTCTTTTCAATCGTACAATATAAGAAACATATATTCCTCTTTATTTACAATGCTGCAAAATTAATTGTCTCCCATTTTAGTGACTGTCACTTTCGCTTCATAAGGTACTATAGACATGGTATGACAAAGCGTACTGAAAGTTCTTCGTGCGATTTATTACTGATCTAAGTTGTTAAACTATCGTCGCAATATAGTTAAATTATCATCGTTGAATAGCGCGCAAAAGTCACAGAGATAAGTCTGAAAAAAACAAAGAATTTGGTTTGAATGGTCAACTGCGAAACCGCAATGTCCAAACGGCGCATGATACCAAAGCTTCAGTTACACGTCCCTAAAAATAAACTACACAAGCAAAAACAACTTGGGGTTTATAAATATAATAAACCACAGAATATCTTAAAATTCTTCCACTTTGATTGTGAAAAGCATGATTTATCAGTAACAAAATAAAGAATTATTTCTGTTTGTAAAATGAAAAAAACTACAAAGCATAAGAATATCATGATGATATGTTTCTCTGCTAGTGAACTGTATGTTCCTAAGGGGAACACCAGTACAGTAGTCACACCTAAGTTTAGACACAAGTGACATTACACTAGTCTGAAATAATTGTTCTGAAATTTTGGAAATGCTTTAAATAATAACCTGTCTCGTTTATTAAGTTTGAATAGTTTGCAGGCCATTGGTCTTTCACAATTTATACTGTGATTTATAATTTATCATCATGTTTTCTCTGTTTCGAATTATCTGAAAAACTGTTGTTTTGGCAGTAAACAAGCAATTTAAGCTATTACTTACAGCGTGTTTAGATTTTTAAGACCTGTAAATACTCCACTCTCAATTAAAGTCAACTTGTTAATGTCTAAATATCTGCAAAATACAAAAAAGAACAAATGTTGTATGCATTGGACAAACAAGTAACAATATTTATCAATGTGTGTCTACTTTTTGTTATTAAATAAGTACAAGAAAACAAGACAAAATAGTTGAGCGGTTTTAGTATAATGATGATATAAGAAAAAGAATCAATCATGGCGCATTGCGAAGTTTAAAACACAATTCACATGAAAATAAATTGACACACTGACTTGTGTTCAGTTTCGTCAGGTCTATTGCAAAACTGGCGAAATAACATTACGCCATGACAATGTTATACACTTTTACGTGTTTTCCTTGTAAACCAAAGAAGCCAAAGCATTTTCGTTCACACACACACACACACATGTACCTATACAAAATGACGTTCACTCTGTAATGTTAAGTAGTTTTTATCAACACTAATTCTTTGGAAATAATGTTAGTTGTCAGTACAAAATATTGTTTTATTGCATTATTAGATCTTACTTAAACTAATGGTCAACATGACTAAATAAATTCAATTATCATATAGCATTCTAATACTAAATTCCATTACAAGTACCATTGACAATATAAGCAACGACACAGTTCAAAACCATTCGAATAATGAACGTTTTCTTTGCCTAATGCTATATCATGCAAAAAATTTAGATGAAACATATTGTTGTGTTCCTATATTTAAAATTATAGTTTGTCTTAATATTTGGAAAAATATATGTTCACCCATTCAAAGATTTCAGTTGTCTGTAACTTTCCTTTCGTACAGACCTGTATTGACAAAGTGTCGTGAAAGTCGTGCGTGCCGAAGATACTCAAGAACCTACCAAAAAATGTGGCGAATATTGATCTCACGGATAAGAGCTGGAATACAAACTAACACAAAGATTAACAGAAGGGTCTTCTATTGAGATGTTGGAAGCCTTAGTTGTCTAAATTGAGAAGGCTTTCCAGTTGGAAATATAAACAAAATATAATACCAGCAAATGAATGGTATAAGGATAGCTGCTTCTATGTGTGGATTGGTACACCGAACCGATTATCATTGATTCCCTTAATCATATTCCCACATATTCGAATTTACTGCCATGAAATTTCGAAAATTTTGTTAGTGATGGCCTAAGTCAAATTGATAAAAATTTTGGTAATAAAACCTCTTCAGCATATGAATCATTTGTTCTTTAAATACTTCCTGGGGTTAGGTCGCACCTGATGATTATTGACAAGACAGACCATCTTACTGTCATAAATAAATAAAATTTATAACCGTGGTATTTTGTATAACATGTTCTTATATAAAACTTTCTACTGTAAAATGTTTGTCTGAATATAAAAGGATGTTCTGTCTTCCGGAATTTTTCATATTTTTTTATTTGTTCTCTCTGTAAAAAGTCTGCATATGAAAAAATTGATATCTTCCTGTCAGATTTTCGATATTTTGTCTTCTTGAAGCGCACATACGACCAACTATTTAGATATTGTAATTAGCGTAACTTATTGCTTTGCAATAACTAGGAGGCCAATCAGTGCTTGACCCATGGTTGTGCATGGCTTAAACACAACATATGGAACCGGGCTAAAGAATCATCACAATAAGGCTCCATAAATCTTCTTTTCTTTACATTTCTCAACTCAAAATACAGATATGTTGAAATATTGAAATATACATGCATAATGTATATATGAAGCAAAACAGACCGATCATTTTCAGACAAATTATACATGTGCATCTGTTTGGTTCTATTGATAACTCAAATACAGATATGCTGTTGTGAAATCTTTCAAATAGGGATTGATGACAGAAACAATGAAGTGATCACATCTGAAGTTGTATAGTTTTTAAAGGTAGAACTGCTGCAAAGTATTGATGTGTGTGGAAACAAAGCAAAGGGTTCTTATTATCTCGGAAAATGGTGATATTATTTCGAATAATTTGAATATTTTAACGTTTCATGAATTAAAACATTTTAGAAAATGAAATAGACTTTAAATAAATTATGTCCGTTTCTGTCAGTGAACTTTTTTTTTTAAATATGTAATATTCTATTGGTTCGTGTTTAATGTAAAATAATTCGAATTGTTAAAGGTTTGTTTTTTTCTTTTTTCGTTTGTAATACGTTGCAATATTTTTTTCTTTACTGTTTTATGATTTTCTTTTTGTCATTTTGCAATAATGATCTACAATCGTTTCTTTATAGCTGAAATGTAAAAGAGGTCAATATGGAGAAAATGCTTCAATTTATGTGTGTTTGGTTTTTAAGTCTTTTTCTGTCGTATAGTGTATAGACGCATAATACCTTTATATGATACGGTTATTGTTATAAAGTGACATGTCTGATGATATCTTGTAATAACTTGTAAAATGCATGCAAAAACGTCAATATAAGTTTATGTCTACGATTCAAGAGATAATTGAAGTGAGCTTAGTTTGTTGAAAGAAGATAATAAAATATTCTTTTAATATTAAATAACTTTGGCATAATTGAACGTATTAACATTGCAAATAACATATAAACATGTAACTTTAACTGTGGAACAAATAAAGCGGTTTGTACAATAATTCAGGGATGAAACTTAACGGTCGCCCAGTCGCCAATGCGAGTGGAATTTCGGGCGGGCGACCAAAAGTTTCTGTCTGATTGACCCAGCTGGCGACTATAAAAGTGTTGTACAGCTGAACAAGATAATTACCAGAAAATTCTAATCTCCGTCAGTTCAAATTAGAAGTCATGTTTTCTCTGCCGCGTGTTTTCCCTTTCGCTATAAATAGAATATTGTCAAAAGGATATCCCATAATGCATAGTTCTAATTATCAAACGAACCAATTCCGTTTTAACCGATTGTTGAACATATTAAAATAAACAAAGAGAGTTGAGTTTTTATTTTAGCATCGAACAAGTTCTTTAATATGCTTTCAGTTGTGAACAAACGTCTTTTAGTTCATGTCATGTCCGTTTCTTGAATTGTTTGTATTTGAATCAAAATAAAACTATCTTAGTTGCTCCGTGATCGATTTTACATTACATGTACATTGCACACTTCCTAGTAACATAATAACCACGTGGGGATATAAAACGAGTCGAAGAGCTGGCGGAGAAAAGAAAATCGGAAGAAGAAAACCGATAATATAATAAAGAATACGAACAAAAAAGGAAAAGTAAGGAGAAATATGTCAATGAAGTTTTGGACAAGATGGAGCAAGTGGCAGAGGAGATTGATGAGTGTGACTGAGGATTCTTATTCTGCTTTATCTGATGATGACCTTAATGAGGACAATGTTTTTAGCAATCTTATGTGCAGTGATTAAACAAATATTTTATTTACTATTATACATATGTGAAAAATAATGAATTTTTCCATACGTGTTGTAACATGGGTTATACATGTTGTTTGTTCTACCATAAATGGTAAAGAAAAAGTAAACTGTAGTGAACCAGATGTAGACATTCAGGATTTTGTCATATCTTTTTATTTGACCTGTTATAACATTATTGTTTTGCCTTAGATGTATCAAATAAAATACATGCAATTTATTAGTTCACTGTATATTTATCAAATGTTTTGATACTGTACCAAAGTAGTAAATGTACATGTACTTGCAAATAAATGACAAGACAAATTATCTTAATTCAGTATTTTAATAATAACAAACAACGTGACAAAGGTTTTAAATAATGAGGCACGTTAATGAAAAATATACATCATAGTTTTTAAGGCAACTATTGTGTTGACAAAAAGTTGGGCCCCTAACATTTTTGTTGGGCCCCTAGAATTCTAGAGGTTAGGAGCCCAGCTGGCCCCTGAATGAAAAAACTTAAGCTCTATCCCTGAATAATATTAACCGCTTAAACAATATGTCCTGACCACCTGTAATGTTTTGTTTCTTTAGCTCCGTCGAATTCACACAGCAGTTGTTTGTTGTTGTTTTCGAATGGATATAAGTATTTCCTCTTGTTAAATAGAAGAGCCATATTTTTTAATATGCGCACCTCATTTACAATGTGTTGTAATATACAGTTATTTAATGCCTGTTCATGGAGCAGTCAAAACTATTATCCCGAGGCCGAAGGTAACAGTTCCTAAATCATCTCTTGAGCACCGATGGCATAATAGTTTGATTTCCCCATGAACAGGCATTAAATAACTGTTTTATTAACTTATAAACTTTACAGAGAGAGTGATCACGTTAAAGGATCTTGGTTGGCCATGTTAAAACTTTTGGATGCCATTGGTTGATCAAATCCTCGCTTTCATTATGGGTAACAATCTTCAAATGACATGAATGAGATGGTAGTCTGTGCGCTTGACACTGCGCAACGTTCTCGGGCATGTAACATTCGTTCCGGAAAGAGTGAAACAGTTAACTGTTACACGCTGACGTCATTGTGGAAAAGAAATGAATGAAAACATCCGAAATTACTTCATATGAAAAATATTTACTATAAGTTAATAAAATAAAATGTCCTAAACATAAGATTTGTACATGAAATTCGGATAGAGTAAACAGGTGGATGCATGTGCTCCAGAAAGAACACTGTGTTGTTTTTGACACCGCGATGTTAAAAATGTCAATAAATGTTAAAGGCATAGTTTTTGGTTCCAAATGAACCAAACAAGCTTATATTTATTATTCCTATTCTTTTTTCCGTCAGATTTTGTTTGCAATATAAATCTTGTTTCGAGACATGTCGTACAGACCTTTTGTACCATTGACCGCTTATACATTACGCTTTCGTAGATTACCATGGCTCACCGAAATCTTTTACTTTAGAGAGTTATTTGCCTTTTTGCAGATTAACATTGAAACTGTAAAATATATTGCAATTAAAAGATGTTCCAACATGGTCAGTGATACATCACAACAACTTGCTACATATCTCGCAAAGGATTTTGACGACTCCTTAAAGGAGTCATTTCCTCTTATTTATTGAAAGTTGATGGTGCAACTTTGAAACTCATGAACCAGTTGTGATAGAGAATTGGGTTTTTAATGGTGTTAATTATTGACCCTGACCTGAAAAAGGTCACAAAATCTTAGGTCAAGGTAACATTATAATATTTGAAAATTTTTGAAATTGTGTTATGTGCGATTCTCCCCTTTAATCACAACAGCTACAGAGGTAAGTCTTTTACCAAAATGTGGAGCATACTAAGGTCTTGAAAGGTCACAGTAAATGATTTTACTCTTGTAAGAGTTATCCCCTGGATCAATAAAATATTTTTTTAAATAGCAATTTCTCTGTAACTATACTGACTGCAAAAACGCAACACTAAAATGTACATAAAATTCTATATAGAAACAATATTAATATAAACAACTGGTATATTTTAAAGATCTGAACAATAGCAACAAAATTAATGTTTATTCTTTTCTGTTTAACGAATTACTTAAGTACTCACAGTATCGATTGGTTACTTATTGATTTTAAAACACAACTACCTCTGCCAATTTATTAAAATTTTACACACGTAAAAAATATTCGAAAAAATAAAGTGCTTCGTTTTCATTGGCATCTAGTATATACAGATTTTGACCTCGGATCATCTCTGTTATTGTTGACCTTCAGCAAGGTCAAGGTCAACTTTCTTTTTTCAAAGTGTTCTTCCTTGCAAATGTTTACTTTGGATCAAAAATAGATGCAAAAATCCTAAAGTATAAAGTCAATGTCAATTTAGTCCGTAAACGTCCAATTTCTGAATTTGTTTTTATTTCAAAAGATATAAGAATGGTTATTTTTGTATTTCTTCATATTGTAAAATGGATTTCATTTACTTATAAAAGTCATTTAAGGTCGTCAATTGTCATACAATTTGACAATTTTTATTTTAACAGGTATATTAATAATTTTTCATTGTTAACTTCTCAAAATAATATTTCTGCGTCAAGTTCAATATCTTTCTTATTGATGTTCACGTAGTTTCTCTTTAGTTCCTTTAGATGCAAGTCTCTTAATCGTTCCAGAAAAGGATAATCCTTAATGTATATTTTTTATATTATTGTTTAAACTAATTCGTATCATATCACAATTAACTATAACCTGAAATAATATATGCAAATTCTGGGGTCCGTTTAAAGTATTAGAAATGACAATAGTATCAATTTGGTTGTAAAACAACGACCTGCAAAGCAATAAAACAATTCGATTAATAAATATGGTATTGTGCACATTCCCATGTTTACTATTCGAAGTTTCGGGAGACATATTGTTTTTGTCCGGTTTCTTATTATTATTCTTTTTCTTTTTTTCTTTCCGCTCAATCTTTTCCGCACATTTTCTCTGAGATGCAATGTCAAATCAATATGAAACTTTGGGAACATGTTAAGGGTGAGCTGAAGTTTTGCAATCCACTTTTGGAATTTTCAAATGGATGCCGTTTCCATGGAAACGATGGTCATTATATAGGACATTGCATTATTTTGGTAAAAATTGGAATTGAGTGGTTTTAAACATGCTGAACATTATAGTGGCAATGGGGGTTCGTTTGTGAGATATTCTGTGTTGGCATCTTAACACAACCAGCATTAGTTATTCTTCTTCTTCTTTTTTCTTTTTTTTTCTTTCCGCTCAATCTTGTTTCAGTATCAAAGTTTAACTGCGTACAATAGCCACAGACATAACTTTGCGAAAACAAAGTGTTTCATTCGCATTATAAACTGCGAAACCGCAATGTCCAAACAGCACAACCAATGTTTCAGTTACATGTCAATAAATAAAAACTACACAAGAAAACACAACAATTATCATTAAGAAGTGATATAACAAAAGTCTGAAATAACTGCCTTAGAATTTGGGATATTTTTCAGATAATAATATGTTTCTTTGCACAGGTCTTAAATGATACTACTTTGATTTGATATAATATTTCGAAATTTGAAGATAATAGGTCTTAGACATCGTTATTATTTGGCATTTACACTCTTTGGGGTTTTGGCGCTGCTGATAAGTCTGCACATATCTCAGAAGTGAAATATGTGTAGCCTTGGTATTTCGGTGGACATTTCAAGGGAAACCAATGGACTGACACCCCAAATGGTTGGCTCTCTATTACAGAGTTGTCACTAGCTTAGGAACACAAATTACATCCCAGAGCGATAATCATAGATTTAGCCATTTATGAGTTAATATATAAATTAACAGCCCTGAAATATAAAGAATTTAACGATGTGTACTTGGTTCTCCTCGAATACCAAATTTTAACATTTTAATTCTCACGTACATTCACCTACTTATAACTTTCACATTAAATGGCCACTCTGTTGCTGTTTTCATCATTACTTCTTTGTAATTATTTCACATGTATGTTCATCTTACTTATTCATTTATGAGTTAATATATAAATTAACAGCCCTGAAATATAGAGAATTTAACGATGTGTACTTGGTTCTCTTCGAAAACCAAATTTTAACATTTTAATTCTCACGTACATTCACCTACTTATACTTTTCACATTAAATTCCTAATCTGTTGCTGTTACATCTTATTGTTTAATTGGATTATAACTTAAATTTATTTGTAACACATCACAATTAACTACGAGCTGAACTAATATAAATAATGGTTAGTCCGTTAAAAGTACTACATAACTGTTAATGGAAGTAATTTGGTTGGAATCCAAATCCCTGTAAAGCGACAAAACAAATAAAACAACGCCAAATTTTTCTAGATTAATGGTTATCATACAGAAAAATATAATGTTAAATACTGTATGTGTACAGTTCCCACGATTAGTATTCGTTCCCGTCGTAATATATGAAAAACATATTTTAGTCTTTACTTAAAATGTTTCCAGATTACTGATCTCCCAAAGTAGAAGCGTTACTTTTAAGTTGCTTCATTATGTACCATATACATGTTGTAAAAAGCGTACTCAAAACTCTTCGTGTGATTCATTACTGATCTAGTTGTTCATACTATCGTCGCAAAATTGTTTCGGTACCAGAATCGCAGAGATAAATATGCCAAAACAGAGAGTTTAATTAAAATTGCTAACTCCGAAAGTGATGCTCGAACTACATGTCGTTTAACAAAATCTGCTCAGGGGAAACCAACTTGTCGAATACAAATATAAACTACAAATATAAAAACAGCAGAATAGCTGAGAACCCTTCCACTATGATTGTGGAAAGCTTGACTTAACAGAAGAATTCATAGAAGCCTTTAAGTTTTGGGAAATGGAAAAAATATAATAATCATTAGAATATCATACTGTTGTGTTCCTCTGATGGTGAACTGTTAGTCTCAAAGGGGACCGCCAGTACAGTTGTCACAGCTCGGTTCAGACGCAATTGTCGTTGATTAATGAAGTGATAATGCAAAAGTCTTAAATATATGCCCTGAATTTCGGAGATGTTTTAAATAATACTGTGTTTCCATTCAGACTTTCTAAATTAAATTTAGGTAGATTTGATATAATATTTTGGAACAGATGACAATAACTCTTAGATATCATAATTATTTGGCATATACACACTTTGGGATTTTGATGCTGTTGAGCCTAAACTCATGTTAGAAAGTCATTTGCGAACCATTATTATTTCTGTGGATATTTCGAAGGAAATATCTGGGATAACATCCATCCCGGTTAGATCCCGTAGTGATCATTAGCTTAGTAATAACAACTACGTGCAGGATCGATAATCATTGTTTAATCCATTTATATTGTAATATATATAATTACAGCCCTGACATTTCCGTAATTCATCGACGTGTACTTCGTTTTCCTTGTATACTAGATTCAAGCCTTTTATTTTTCACGTTCATTTACCTACTTATACCTTTTACATCAAATGGTTATTCAGTTAATGTTACCGTCAATCATTTTATGTGACTAATTTCCACTGTTTGTACATCTTATTGTTTCTTTGCATTATTAAATAAAATTTATTTGTAAATAATAACATATAATTACGAGCTGTATATAATTATATATTTTAACACTCACAGTTCATGTAAATTCGTAAGACCATCAAAAGAACCATTGTGGATAGAAGTTATTTGGTTCCAATACAACCACCTGTAAAATGGCACAACAATTCGATAAATTTATAGTTGTTCTGGCATAAAGGTCCATTATAGAGAAAAATCAAATAATAAATATAGTTTTGTATACATTTCCCATTTTTAGTTTTCTTTCCCATCGTACATTGTGAGAAACATATATTCCTCTTTATTTACAATGTTTCATGTTAATTCGACATCTATTGTAGAGACGTAACGTTTCTGTCACTTTTGCTTTCTAAGGTACTATACACATGTTATAATAAAACAAACAAAAAATTCTTCGTGTGATTCATTACTGATCTAGTTGTTCAAACTATCGCCGCAAACTTGTTTCATCATCAAACTTCAACAGCGCACAATAGCCATACAGATAAGTCTGAGGAAACATTGAGTTCTATTTGAATTGTTAACTATAAAACATGCCACCTTGGGAATACACATATAATAAACCACGTATCAGAGGGAATAAAGAAGTTGTTCTGTATGAAAATTTAGAAAAATATAGCAAGCATAAGAAAAGCATACTGATATGTTCCTCTGCTGCTGAACTGTAAGTCCCCAAGGGGAACACCAGTACAGTAATCACAGCTCGGTTAAGACATAATTATCATTCAGTGATATTACAATAGTCTGAAGTAACTGTGGTAGAATTTTCGAATGTTTCAAATAATATTGTGTCTCCATGCACATGGGATTCGTCGGATTTTGTACAATATTTTGATGAGTCTATACGCATTTCAGAATTAACATTTGTGTAGCATTGGTATTTTTGTGGACATTTCGAGTAAAACCACGGGGTGAACACCACTCTCACGTGGCTGTTAATCGCAGAGGTATCACTAGCATAATTACACGAATTGCGTGCCAGATCTATAATAATTTATTCAGCCCGCTATGAGTTAATATATGCATTTACAGCCCTGAGGTATAGTGAATGTGTCGACGTATGCTTGGTTTCACTTGCATACCAAATATTAACATTTCTTAGCTCAACTACTATAAATTATAGTATTATGGCAACACTTACAGTTTATTCAAATTCTGGAGTCCTTTAAAAGTATTACTAGGAATAATAGTAATTTCGTTGAAAGACAAATCCCTGTAAAGCGACAAAATAGTTCCGTTAATGTACAATTGCTAAAAAAGCTAAAAAGGTTTATCATACAGAAAAAATGAAATCATCAATATTGTATTGTATACATTCCCCATGTTAAGAATTATTTCTAATCGTACAAATAATAAACATATATTCCTCTGCATTTACAATGATGCAAACTTAATTGTCTCCCATTTTAGTGACTGTCACTTTCGTGTCATAAGGTACTATAGACATGGTATTAAAAGCGTACTGAAAGTTCTTCGTGCGATTTATTACTGATCTAAGTTGTTAAAACTATCGTCGCAAAATAGTTTAATTATCATTGTTTAACTGTGCACAAAAGTCACTGAGATATGTCTAAAAACAGAGAGTTTGGTTCGAATGGCCATCTGCAAAACCGAAATGTCGAAACGGCCCATGATACCAAAGCTTCAGTTACACTTCCCTAAAAATTACACAAGGAAACACAACTTGGGGTATACAAATATAATAAACCGCAGAATATCTTAAAATTCTTCTACTTTGATTGTGAAAAGTATGATGTATCAGAAACAAATTAAAGAGCTCTTTCTGTTAGCAAAATGAAGAAAAAACTACAAAGCATAAGAATAGCATGATGATATGTTTCTCTGCTAGTGAACTGTAAGTTCCTAAGGGGAACACCAGTACAGTAGTCACACCTCAGTTTAGACACAACTATTATTAAGTGACATTACAACAGTCTGAAATAACTGTCCTGAAATTTTGGAAATGCTTTAAATAAAAACCTGTCTCAATGCACATATTTCAAACGGATTTAGTCGGATTTGATATATTATTTTGAAATTTGAAGATGATAGCTTTTAGACATCGTACTTATTTGGCATATAATCTCTTTAGGTTATGGCTCTGCTGATGCGTCTAATACACACATGTTAGAAGTGAAATATGTGCAGCATTGTTATTTCTGTGGACATTTCGATGGAAACCAATGGACCGACACCCTTACGGGTGGAGGTCAATCCTAGTTGTGTCACGACCTTAGGAATAGCAACAAAGTGCTAGAGCGATAATCATCGATTCGGTCATATATGAGTATTGGTATTTCTCTGGACATTTCAAGTGCAACCACTTGGCCAACACCTCACCTGTTTGGCTGTTAATCCCAGCTGTAGCACTAGTCTGGTAATAACAACTGCGCGCAATCAGTGATTCAGCCATTTTGAAGTTAATATATAAAATTACAGCCCAGAAATTTCGGGAATTTATCGACGTGTACCCGGTTTTTCTTGAATACCAGATCCTAACATTTTATTTCTCGCGTACTTTCATCTACTAATAACGTTCAAATTAAATGAATATTCTGTTGCTGTTATTTTCATTTATTCTTTGCAAGTAATTTTTCTGTGTATACATCTTTTTGTTTTATTGGATAATTATTTATACAATTAGTACAAAATCACAATTAACTACGAGATGAACTTATATCAATAATAGCATTTATGCTGACACGTACAGTGTAGGCAAATTCTGAAGTCCGTTAAAAGGTATAACTGTGGATAAATTTTAAATGTGTTCCAGTATTGTAAAAAATTCTATACAATACTGGTATACCATTATTGTACGTAATTAGCAATAACACAACAATCAAGCTTGATTAAATTTAATCACCAATAACATCAGACATTTAATATGGCCATAAATAAGCAACTTACTGAGATATTTGAAATCTATTGTAATCAGTTAATTAGATAATCAGAAACTAACAAGAAAAGCACATAAATACCGCTTGATATGGATAGTCCATGTCCTTGCACCAGACCAGCAAATCGAAGAATGTTAATCCAAAAGAAGTGTCAGTGGTATATCATCTTTATTCCCTGACTTCATTAAGCAGATGTCTTTTATAATAAGATTATCATACAGCAACACAAAAACTGAAAATGGTCTTCTCAGGAATAAGATATGTGACATTACCAGATGTCAAAATTTGCCCAGATATGACAGCAAATAGCAGTTCATATTCCATTGACAGTTATAACTATTTTTATATATAAATTGAAAAACACTTTTTCAGCCTTTCAATACATTTCCGTCTCTTTAATTAGATTACAAAACTGACAATACTGATAATTCTAATAATTAAAAAAAAACCATAATTGTGGTATACAATACTGCAATAATTTTTTATCCCAGTATTGTGCACAGTACTGATATACCAGAATTGGGCTCGCCAATATAAACGGTCCCACAGTCTATATGAATAGTTCAGTCAGGTTAAAGGGAGCGAGTGGGCAGTGGGGGGTATACTATAGCAGACCATTTTTTCAAGTACTTTACATTTCCAAATTTGACAATTTCAGTTCAAAATTTGCTTAATTGATAAGAAGTTTGCTCTATGTTTCAGCAAATTCAGTAGAACAAGTTTAACAGTCAACGAGGAAAAGGGAGTGTGACGGCCACTGGAAAAGTATACAAATTATATAAGCTTTTCTTTCACTCATTCTGCATGTCTGTTAAATTAAATATCTGTATAGAATTTCATAAATGTGCCTTCTTGGTTGTCAGAAATATGTTAATCATATTTTTGTACCAAGTTTAATTATTGTTTTTTCATCTCTCATTAAAAAAAAAATAATTAAAATTACCCAAAATGTGAAAGTTCCCACAAGCCCCCACAATCACATATCATTCCCAGGTAAATTTGTAAATAATGATAACAGTGAGACCATCCTTTATGAATGTGATATGTAAATTATATTTCAATATGGGCATAACAAGCTTGCATCTAGAGAAGTAAAAGAAGGTGTTTCCTTAAGAACAGAGGATATATATTCCTGCACTAGTTAGTACTCCACAGTACCATCTTATAGAACCACAGACTTTGAAAGATAGTAGCCTGATATACATGTATTTTGATGTTGAAAAACAGGACTTGGTAAGGTATATTATTTAAGTTCTGAAGACTGTAGGCTGTAAAAGAGATATGGCATAAAAATTCTTGTTTGTGAAAGTTTCACATTTGTAAAATGAAATTTTATCTGCAGAAGCCTTTACACATTTTTGCACTTGAAGTCATGATTTTCATTGTAAACTCTCAACCTATTTAATTTTTACATACTAAATATATTCCTTGGAACAAAGATGGAGGATGTGTTCAAGCATAAGAATATGCAACTGTGTGTCATTGCAAATCATAGGAAAAAAAGGAGTCGAATTTTAATAACCGTTTTGACAACAATACTCAAATGTGGGGAAAATATACGAATATTGTCTCAGTATCAGATCTATGAGTAATATATATGCAGTAGACATAATTTAAGTTTTTGTAAAACAATGAATAAAAAAATATGTAACATAATGAAAAATGAATTGAAGAACCCTGAACTAAAAAAGTATGAAACTGAAAGCATCGTCTCCATGATAAAGCATGAGTAAAGGTTATCGGTACAGAAAATAAAATGGAATTTCTTTACATTCTACATGCAGTGAAAGCAAAAGAGCCTCATGATTTTGCCTTTTTGTAATATGGTATTTGGAGCCTTCATATATATTAATTTTCTTTCAGGCAGAGTCTCCCACAGTATACAGTTGTCAATAGCAATAACACGACTTTTAATCGATACAACAAACCAAAAAGAAACAAACATCACCAAAGACTTCAGAAGTCACCAGCTTGAAATTTAGAACTGTAAATGTACCAAAATGACAAGGAAGTTGAAAATGTTGGAATTTCTGATGCCCTAAAATGTGTTGTTGGCTTTAGAGAAACATTATCCGATTGATACCTTCATGTCATCTGTGACTGAATTTATTGATACACTTCCACAATGTATTCCTAATCAGCCTTCATATTCACAGCCAAAAATTTACAACTCATTATTTGAAGAAACAGTACAGTGCTCATGATTCAATGGAAGATGTTTTGGTCTAATTACCATTATTTGAAAAATTAGCACTCAGTTCGGCATTGAAATCTCAATTGGAACTACTGAATCAGTAAAGCAGAAAGTTAGCAAAACCACTGCTTACAGTGCGGACACCTCTTACTGACAGCAGAGTTATTACTTACTGTATGGCAACTAAAATTGCAAACAATGGATTAGGTCTTTGTCACCATAAACTTCCATAAGAGAGACAGGCAACAAGGAATAGAGAATCTTTCTACAGAGATATGTGTACAAACATCAAAAGCCAGTGTCACAAAGTAAACAAACAAAACTCAGGCTTCAGTAGCCTATCTGAATAAACTTCATAATTGTAGATTAGGTTTTATAAGCTTGTTTGTTTGACTGGTGTTTAATGCCACTTTCAGCAAGTTTACAGCAATATCGTTGCATCCAGTTTTTATTGGGGGAGGAAGTACTAGTGAAAACCCCACCTTGGGTATAGGAAAACTGGCAATCCTTGTCAATTAAAACCTGCAACCTCAGTGTTGACAGGCATTTGATAAATGATATACGACTAACTACCATAACCACTCGGCACCAAAGCAGTTTTATTAGTTAACTTGACCTGAAACCCAAAGGCAAAAGGTTCATTTCAAAGATACTAGACATGACTTGTTTTGAATAGATATAACAGTGAAAAGTACGGGAAAAATTTCCCGCCAAATTTTCCTTTATGTAACCAATCACATTTTTGTTTCAAAAACCTTGGACTTTATTTGAGATTAAGCAAATGTAGGATTTGGATATAGAGCAAATTTAAATACATCTAAACAGTTTGTGGTCAATTTAAGCTTTCCTGATACATGTACGTGTATATATTGTATATTTAGGTGGAAAAGTACACCATTTTTTAACATGATTGGTTCAGCATTCACTTGCTATAACTTTTTTTCTAAATCATGTACATATATATTTTTTTCTGTTATAAAGTAGCTTATTACAAATGCTTTAATATTATAATAATAAAAAAGAAAGATAATTATTACAAATATTAATATTTTGATATTCTTTTAGCTAAAGTGCCTGATAAATCTTTGAAAATGAAAGGCAGAATATTGAAGCCTGTGATTTTCTTTTACATAAGTTTATAGTATCTTTAATTTTTTTTGGACTTACTAAATGTTTATCCCTTGCACATGTTTATAGTAGAAATAGATCAAATTCCAACAATTGCTTCAATTAATTTTTTATGCATCTTTACCTGATATCAGTGTTTTAGAATACACACACAAGTATGCCATGTTTGGAAGCCGTTGCCATGGAAACGAAGTCATGTTAATACCAATTTTATTTTATTTTTCTTATAAGGAATATTGTCCCTATGATTAGATACCATTTTTATATTGCTTCAATTATTTTTTGTCAGGTGCGTATCTCCTTAAATTTAAATTAACCTTAATCGGACAGTTAGTAATATTATGTATTATAAATAAAAGAATCGTTATGTTGAAACGCCTAAGAGAACCTGGTGTACGAAGTTTAAGTAACAGAATTGAAGCGAGACCGTACATTTTGCGGATGGGTGAGGGTAGTAACAAGTCCGCTACGGCCTCAAGACGGTATTTTGGTTATTGTTTGGAATTTAAAATTCTTGTTGCAACGGTTCTGTTGATACCATTGATACCCCGACCCATTTCTATCGTTTAAATCCTAGGTGGCTCAATCTTTTACTGGAAACTTTGATCAATACGATGCGCAGAACTATGTACCTATATATCTATCGATGTATAAAAACAAAAATCGTTTGAAATTTTGTTTTTGTAGGTTCGTCCGTCACAAATCAAAGTATATATTGTTCTTTTATTGTGCGATTTATACATATTGTATTTTTGACATTTATGTGGCATGTGAAAAGCTAAAATTAACATTATTTTGTATCATTTTGAAATTGTTTATTATATTTGAAAACGATTTTGTTTTATAGCACAAGAAAGACCATAATAATGTTGAAAACGATCGGAACAAAGTAGTCACTTTGAAGTTGATTAAATGTCAACGCTACATAAAAAATAGTGAGACAGTATTTAAATCTAATTCTAACAAGGTGGGTTTAATTTGTATAAAAGAAATGAATGGGCGAGGTTTTCAATTATACTGAGCTTTCAAAAGACCTCAGTAAATAAGACTCCACCTGACGAAAAATTAGTTCAGTTACTTTTAAGGAGTTTTTGAACATTAGTCAATAAAATGAAATTGATAAATAAATCGTCATATACAAATTAAATCCACACGTTTGAATAGTTTGTACGTCAATTACACTATTGTAATTGTAAATTTGCAGGCCATTGGTCCTTCCCAATTTACACTGTGATTTATAATTTATCATGATGTTTGTTTCTGTTTCGAATTATCTGGAAAATTGTTTTTTTTGCGGCAAACGTTTCAAGAAATTCAAAACATTACTTATAGATTGTATAGATTTTCAAGACCTGTAAATTCTCCACTCTCAATTGAAGTCAACTTGTTCCAACTTAAATCTCTGCAACATACAAAAAAGTCACACAAAGGTTGTATGTTGGACAAACAAGTGACAATATTTATCAACGCATGTCTAATTTTATTTATTAAATTAGTACAAGAAAACAAGACAAAATAGTTGAGCGGTTTTAGTATAATGATGATACATACTTAGCTGTTGAGTAAAACAATGTTGAAAGAAAAGAATCAATCATGGCGCTCTGCGAAGTTTAAAACACACCTCCCATGAAAATAAATCGACACACTGACTTTTGTTCACTTTCGTCAGGTCTATTGCAAAACTGGCGAAATAACATTACGCCATGACAGTGTTATACACTTTTACGTGTTTTCCTTGTAAACCAAACAAACCCAATCACACACACACACACACACACTTGTACAAAATGACGTTCACTCTGTAATGTTAAGTAGTTTTTATCAACACTGATTCTTTGGAAATAATGTTAATTGTCTGTACAAAGTATTGTGTTATAGGAGTATTAGATCTTAGTTAAACTAATTCGGTCAACATAACTAAATAAATTCAATTACCATATAGCATTCCTATACTAAATTCCATTACAAGTACCACTGACAATATAAGCAACGACACAGTTCAAAACCATTCGATTAATGAACGTTTTCTTTGCCTAATGCTGTATCATGCAAAGAAATCAGATGAAACATGTGGTATGTTAGAAACTAAAATTAACATTATTTTGTATCATTTTGAAATTTTTTTATTAAATTTCTTGAGGGCGATTTAGTTTTATAGCACAAGAAAGACCATAAAAACTATTGGAACAAAGTAGTCACTTTGAAGTTGATTAAATATCTCTACATAGAAAAAATAGTTAGACAGTATTTAAATCTAACCCAAAAGTGGTGGGGTTTTTTTATGAAACAAATGAATGCACGATGTTTTCAATTATACTGAGCTTTCAAAAGACCTCAGTTAATATGGCTCCACCTGACAAAAAATTAGTTCAGTTACTTCAAATCTTGAGCATTTCATAGTTAAGAGCAAGCCTATTTGCCTTTTTCAATATGATAAAATGTACACAGTTCTTTGAATGTTCTAATCTTGAACTTAATCCTTGCTTTTATTCCTTTCATTAGGATGTACAGTGCAGAGTTCTTTGATACAGAATCTCTCCATAGCCTCCTGTTCAAAGTCTTGCCACTTGCAGTTCTGCTCGATCATGAAGATGTAGATGTACATGTTGTAGTCTGTCTCCTTAGGAGTGTTGTCGGACATTCTGAAGTGTTGTGTCACAGGCTGAAGCTGCTTCTTATTGGGGTCACTTCTATTACCATTCAGGCGTTTGTGGAATGGGTGTAAGACTTGCCTACATAGTGTAGGCCACAAATGAAGCACTCAAAAATGAAAATAATATTCGAGCTCTTGCAATTAACAGTAATACATATTTTATAATCTTTATCTGTGACCTTGATGTTGAATTTGAACGAGGGTTGAGTATGTTTGGAACATAAGCAACGTTTGTTACCACACGACTGACCTTTACCACCACACGTGTTAGGCTTGGCAATCTCTGTCCGCACCAATAATTTACGAAGACATCTAGGTTGTCTCAATGCAACCATGGTTAGCTCGAGTAAGGTTAGTGTCAGTCGGTGATTTTTTCAATAGATTTCTAATGCTCACGAATGGTGCTGAACGTGTTTTTTAAAACATGGACGGCAAGCCAGACACACTATTATATTACATCTCTTTCACTTGCATATTCTTCACTCGTAGTCTTTGATATTAATGGTTTGTCATGCAAATTTCGATAAATAACTTCCAACAACAATTGCGGCATAGTTAAGCTATATCCTTTTGCCTCATTTCGCGAATCCAAACCAGCACAGCATCAAAAACATCCTGCGAACAGGTAAGATAACAAAAATGACCTAAAGGTCTTTCAGTCGTATAGTGGAAAGCAATGATAACCTTCAAAAAGACAAAAGGACAAACCACTTGGAAAATTGCAATCTTTTAATTATGTGTTAACCAAACCAGACAATTTAGATATTCAAGATAGTCAATCTCTCCGTATCAAGTTAAACATGTTTTTCGTTACTGTAAATTTGATAACGGTTGAATCTCACGTTTCATTTTAATTTGCATTTCTTCTGCAAGGGTATCCTATAGTGACAAGGATTTCCTGTTTTCCTGTAAAAGACGTTATAATCTCTAGCTTCTAAGTTGATTAAATATCTCTACATAGAAAAAATAGTTAGACAGTATTTAAAACTAACCCAAAAGTGGTGGGGTTTTTTTATGAAACAAATGAATGCACGATGTTTTCAATTATACTGAGCTTTCAAAAGACCTCAGTTAAGGTATCCGACCCATAATTGAAGTTACCGTTTAATTTTATTTGTCGACCAAGAAATACAGCTTTATTAAATCATTGTATTGCTAATTAATAATAAAAAGTAAAATATATCATATAACTTGAGCCAATGTTCACAATTATGAGGAAAAAATTTAGTTACTCGATTAAATATTCCCGGTAATAGTTTAATGGTGCAGAAAAAAGTAAAATCTCAAGTCTCAGATTAATGAACACTGTATATATGACTTATTATAAAATATTGATAAATAAATCGTCATATACACATTAAAACCGCATCATACTAGAAATGTGTGTTTACATGCAGAACATTTTTGTATAGTTCCATTTTTTCAATGTATGTTACACCTTTTGTAAATGTAGATTTGCAGGCCATTGATCTTTGCCAATTCATAGTGTGATTTATAGTTTATCATCATGTTTCTGTTCCAAATTATTTGAAGAACTGTTCTTTTGACGGTAAATGTTTTAATCAATATAAAACAGTATTATAATAACGGCTGTTTTGAATGAATTATTTGATGTATGCATGAGATCAATCACTCAAAAACTTAGTGAAATCCAAAAACTTCGTGGAAAGCTCTAGCGCAAGCCATAGTGGTTGATGTGTTTGAAGGGTGTCGAGTTACCTTAAAATCGGTTATAATAGATGTCGAAATATAAAGTAGCAGAGCTTTATTAAAGCCGCTAGGAAATGCAAAAAATTCACCACTTTCACAACAGTCTAAATGTGTCTAGCTCCAGTTAGAATTCCCAATCCAGTGCTTACTGATACATACAATTTATTTTGTTGATATATATTGTGTTTTCTGGTTTCTTCCGAATATTGCTTAACACATACTGTTTGTGTGTTTAGTACTTTCCATTACATTTATTTCTTTTGATTGTTCTAATTATATATAACATATTTAAATATTGATGTTATAAACAACATAATACCTTTATATGTCACAGTTATTGTTATAACGTCACATGTCTGATGATATCTTGTAATAACTTGTAAAATGCATTCAAAATATGTCAATATAAGTTTATGTCTATGATTCAAGAGATAACTGAAGTGAGCTTAGTTTTGTTGAAAGATGATCTTAAAATATTCTTTTAATATTAATTAACTTTGGCATAATTGAAAGTATTAAGATTGCAAATGACATATAAACATGTAACTTTAACTGTGGAAAACCTAAACGCACTTCGTACAATAATATTAAGCACTTAAACAATACGTCCTGACACAACTAGTAAACTGTCACACACTAATTCAAAATCGACACAAGTGTTTCAAGATTTCAATTGTAATTAAACCAACTGTGTGTAGTGACCACCTGTAATGTTTTGTTTCTATAGCTCCATCGAATTCCAAAGCAGTTGTTTGTTGTTTTTTTTTCGAATGGATTTAAGTATTTCCTCTTGTCAAATAGAAAAGCCATATTTTTTATATGCGCACGTCATTAACAATGTGTTGTAAAATAAATGTTCTTAACATAAGGTTTGTACATGAAATCCAGATAGAGTAAACCTTAGTTTGTGAGGTTGAAGCATCCAAGAGCTTGGGTTTGTATCATCAGGTGTGGATTTCTGCGGCATACATACATAAAAACATATTCAGTTGGGTACAGATCTAACATAACATGCTAGTAAACTCTTATTATACGATGAATGCTACCGGAATTTTTAACTAGCGTTACGGTAAAATGCACAAACTCAAACCTTGCAAATAAACTTTAATTTCTCCCGTAGTCAACATTTAATTACAATGTAATTTAGTAAAAATTTTGGATACAGCTTTGTCGATCTATTGATATTAAACACAATATCCAGAGTTCACTACAGTTGTAGAAATCTTTCATGAAATGCGTCAAGAACACTCGGAGATAGCCATCAAACAAATTGTTATTATTGTTATTTTGGGAAGTGAACAATTATACCAGACGGAGAACCAAATATTGAAAACTTAAGTGGCAGGATATATTTACGGACTTTTTACTTTACACAACTGCAAAGATGAAAAAAATATCATGGCCTATATCAAAAATGATGATAATTTAAACTGACTGGTCGAAACGTTAGAAAGAATACAAGTGCGCCGAGATAAATTGAAGCTAAATAAATACCTTTTACAGAACACCAAGAATTCCGGGGTGAAGCATTTTGGAGACATCTGAGTTTCAATCTAAAAATTTGAAGTTTTCTCACTCGCAAAAAATTTTGCTTCCGGTCAACTTTTATGTATTTTAAATTTGTATTCTATGTTAACCTGTTCAAAAGTTATGAACAAAAATATGTGTTTTACGCTCCCGGTTTTTCCATTTCCGCGTTTTAGACCAACCCCGCACAGATGACATTTAAAAAAAGGTGAACTTTTTCGCGCACATGTTATTAAATTGAGCACAATTATAAAACTATTTACCAAATAAAACAACGGGCTAGGTAAAATAAGTACAGGTCCGAAAAAATAACGTATTGTAACCCGTTAATATAGAAATATTAGAGTGACGTATAGTAGTGCACAAACACGGTGAGCACAAACATCGCTACGTAGGAAGTCCATGGTGAGGCCAAAAGTTAAGGAGAGCAATTGGGGTTAAAATTCATAATTCTGTTCTACAAAACGACGCAAAGAATTTATGAGAAAATAAATCAATAAAATGAGCAAGAGGTTACGCGAACTTGTAAATTCTAGTCAAAAATCAGTGATTTTTCTTTTGCTATTTTTTAACTTTTGATAAAAACAATTGTGATCAAGATCTTAGAATCAGTTATTTATTATTTTTAAATGTTGAATTAAGAAACCAGTTTATACAGGAAAAAATGTGTTACCGGGCGAAGAATTTAGAATTTAGACTGTTAAAATCTGAATGAATGTTTAATGGCTGATTTGTAAATCAATATATTAAGAATACAGAAATCACAATTTAGAACGTAGAATAAATCATTCTGAATTTAGATGTAAAAGTAAGATTTTTGACCCCGACTGCTTACGATAAGAAGTGATGTATAGCGTGATGGAAAATAGGTCATACATAAAAATTTATGTATGTCTCCGTTATCTACTATAAATAATTCAGCCTTAATGAGATTTCCTCTATATACAACATTGCACTTTAACTAAACTATGAACAGCTGAAAATTTGTTTTGTAATCATACTAAAACAACGACTTATGGCATCTTAATTTTTTAGAGGATTGTGGAGGGGGATTCAACACTTTTGTAATGCATGTACAATTATATACAGATATTGTGAAATCGTCATAAAGCAGCTATAGTGTTTATATTTGAGGGTGGCAAAATTAGAGACGTAAATAATAAGATATATATATCTAAACCAAACTAAAGCCATGACATTCTTATTTATTGGGCTTCGGGGTGTGTGTGTGCTTGTGGAAAATGAAAGTGATTTTTTATGTAAAGTTATGTGATATTTCGCGTTGACTTTTGTGTTGTCTCCAATTTTAAGTGATATATTTCCTTTTGTTTTGACATAGTATTTTAGTTATTTAGACTTAGCATTGTTTGGCTTTGTTAGATTCACTGTCAGTGATTGATTATGATGCTGCCACTTTCTTTACAATCTTTTACGCCGTCAAGCATGTCTGTTCCAGTTTTTATTTTTTTTTATTAATTATATTCACTAGCTATAATAACTAACCGTGAATAACTTGTGTTCGACTGAATTTAGATTTATGAGATTGTATATTTGTATATTTTGGGCTATTGTAAAGAGCCTGGAGAACCTTTTGAATTATATTATGTGCTGCACAGATACATACGTAATAATAATAATTTAAGCCTAGTTTTGTAAATTGTACTTTTTAAAGTTAGATATCGGATAATGGTTAACACATTATGTAATCTAATGTAAGTAAATCATTTTAATGAATTGGTCGATGTATTCCAGATGGCTATTTGGATCACGTGATTCCGTCTAATAATACTTTACTTCGGAATCCCTATCATAAAGCTCAGACGGATGTAATTAGAGACATTTAAATATGTCTCTGGAATGCTATAAATAAAGCTGAAGTAAACTAAATAAGATAAATCTTTGTATTAATTAAAGTTTAAACATTACAGTTTGCAACAAAAGTTGGTCAATTGTGACAAAATTTTAAAAAAGAAAATAAAACGCATGCACTGCAAAATCAAACCTGTTTCTTCAGATAATATATGCACAAGATAATCATATTTTTAAGATAACTTGAACAGTTTTATTCTCTCAATATTACAGAGCTACAGATACAAAAATAGTCCATAGACCGAATTTCAGATGAAGTCTAGAACAAATGCTATTGATGAAAATATCAGAAAAACAAATAATCTTTAAAAAAAACTTAACCAAAGTGATATACAGTAACATCCATCACCAGACCATACCTATAATACATGTAATACAGTGATATGCAGTAACATCCACCACCAGACCATACATATAATACACGTAATACAGTGATATGCAGTAACATCCACCACCAGACCATATCTATAATACATGTAATACAGTGATGTACAGTAACATCCACCACCAGGCAATGCCTATAATGCACGTAATACAGTGATATGCAGTAACATCCACCACCAGGCCATCCCTATAATACACGTAATACAGTGATATACAGTAACATCCACCATCAGGCCATACCTATAATAAACGTAATATAGTGATATATAGTAAACATCCACCACCAGGTCATACCTATAATACACGTAATATAGTGATATATTGTAAACATCCACCACCAGGCCATACCTATAATACACGTAATATAGTGATATATAGTAAACATCCACCACCAGGTCATACCTATAATACACGTAATATAGTGATATATATTAAACATCCACCAACAGGCCATACCTATAATGTACGTAATATAGTGACATACAGTAACATCCACCACCAGACCATACCTATAATACACGTAATATAGTGATATACAGTAACATCCACCACCAGGCCATACCTATAATACACGTTATACAGTGATATACAGTAACATCCTCCACCAGATCATACCTATAATACACGTTATGTAGTGACGTACAGTAACATCCACCACCAGGCCATACCTATGGGAAACGTAATACAGTGATATACGGTAACATCCACCACCAGGCCATACCTATAATACACGTAATACAGTGATATACAGTAACATCCACCACATTATAGGTATGGCCTGGTTGTGGATGTTACTGTATATCACTATATTTCATGTATTATAGGTATGGTCTGGTGGTCGATGTTTACTGTATATCTCTATATTACGTGTATTATAGGTATGGTCTGGTGCTGGATGTTACAATTTATCACTATATTACGTGTATTATAGGTATGGTCTGGTGGTGGATGTTACTGTATACACTGCATTACATGTATTATAGGTATGGTCTGGTGGTGGATGTTTACTGTATACACACTGTATTACGTATATTATAGGTATGGCCTTGTGGTGGATGTTACTGTATACACTTTATTACGTGTATTATAGGTATGGTCTGGTGGTGGATGTTTACTGTATATGACTATTTTACGTGTATTATAGGTATGGCCTGTTGGTGGATGTTACTGTATATCACTATATTACGTGTATTATAGGTATGGTTTGGTGGTGGATGTTACTGTATACACTGTATTACGTGTATTATAGGTATGGTCTGGAGGTGGATGTTTACTGTATACACTGTATTACGTGTATTATAGGTATGGCCTGGTGGTGGATGTTACTGTATATCACTATATTACGTGTATTATAGGTATAGTCTGGTGGTGGATGTTTACTGTATATCAATATATTACGTGTATTATAGGTATGGTCTGGTGGTGGATGTTTACTGTATATCACTATATAACATGTATTATAGGTATGGTCTGGTGGTGGATGCTACTGTATATCACTGTATTACGTGTATTATAGGTATGGTCTGGTGGTGGATGTTTACTGTATATCACTGTATAACGTGTATTATAGGTATTGTCTGGTGGTGGATGTTACTGTATATCACTATATTACGTGTATTATAGGTATGGTCTTGTTGTGGATGTTACTGTATACACTGTATTACATGTATTATAGGTATGGTCTGGTGGTGGATGTTACTGTATATCACTATATTACGTGTATTATAGGTATGGTCTGGTGGTGGATGTTTACTGTATATCACTTAATTACGTGAATTATAGGTATGGTCTTGAGGTGGATGTTATTGTATATCACTGTATTACGTGTATTATAGGTATGGTCTGGTGATATACAGTAACATCCACCACCAGGCCATACCTATAATACATGTAATACAGTGTATACAGTAACATCCACCACTAGACCATACCTATAATACACGTAATACAGTGATATACAGTAACATCCACCACCAGGCCATACCTATAATACACGTTATACAGTGATATACAGTAACATATTCCACCAGATCATACCTATAATACACGTTATGTAGTGACGTACAGTAACATCCACCACCAGGCCATACCTATAGGAAACGTAATACAGTGATATACGGTTACATGCACCACCAGGCCATACCTATAATACACGTAATACAGTGATATACAGTAACATCCACCACATTATAGGTATGGCCTGGTGGTGGATGTTACTGTATATCACTATATTACATGTGTTATAGGTATGGTCTGGTGGTCGATGTTTACTGTATATCTCTATATTACGTGTATTATAGGTATGGTCTGGTGGTGGATGTTACTATTTATCACTATATTACGTGTATTATAGGTATGGTCTGGTGGTGGATGTTACTGTATACACTGCATTACATGTATTATAGGTATGGTCTGGTGGTGGATGTTTACTGTATACACTGTATTACGTATATTATAGGTATGGCATGGTGGTGGATGTTACTGTATACACTGTATTACGTGTATTATAGGTATGGTCTGGTGGTGGATGTTTACTGTATATCACTATTTTACGTGTATTATAGGAAGGGCCTGTTGGTGGATGTCACTGTATATCACTATATTACGTGTATTATAGGTATGGTCTGGTGGTGGATGTTACTATTTATCACTATATTACGTGTATTATAGGTATGGTCTGGTGGTGGATGTTACTGTATACACTGCATTACATGTATTATAGGTATGGTCTGGTGGTGGATATTTACTGTATACACTGTATTACGTATATTATAGGTATGGCATGGTGGTGGATGTTACTGTATACACTGTATTACGTGTATTATAGGTATGGTTTGGTGGTGGATGTTTACTGTATATCACTATTTTACGTGTATTATAGGAAGGGCCTGTTGGTGGATGTCACTGTATATCACTATATTACGTGTGTTATAGGTATTGTTTGGTGGTGGATGTTACTGTATACACTGTATTACGTGTATTATAGGTATGGTCTGGAGGTGGATGTTTACTGTATACACTGTATTACGTGTATTATAGGTATGGCCTGGTGGTGGATGTTACTGTATATCACTATATTACGTGTATTATAGGTATGGTCTGGTGGTGGATGTTTACTGTATATCACTATATTACGTGTATTATAGGTACGGTCTGGTGGTGGATGTTTACTGTATATCACTATATAACATGTATTATAGGTATGGTCTGGTGGTGGATGCTACTGTATATCACTGTATTACGTGTATTATAGGTATGGTCTGGTGGTGGATGTTTACTGTATATCACTGTATTACGTGTATTATAGGTATTGTCTGGTGGTGGATGTTACTGAATATCACTATATTACGTGTATTATAGGTATGGTTTGGTTGTGGATGTTACTGTATACACTGTATTACATGTATTATAGGTATGGTCTGGTGGTGGATCTTACTGTATATCACTATATTACGTGTATTCTAGGTATGGTCTGGTGGTGGATGTTTACTGTATATCACTTTATTACGTGTATTATAGGTATGGTCTTGAGGTGGATGTTATTGTATATCACTGTATTACGTGTATTATAGGTATGGTCTGGTGATGTACAGTAACATCCACCACCAGACCATACCTATAATACATGTAATACAGTGTATACAGTAACATCCACCACTAGACCATACCTATAATACACGTAATATAGTGATATACAGTAACATCCACCACCAGGCCATACCTATAATACACCTTATACAGTGATATACAGTAACATCCTCCACCAGATCATACCTATAATACACGTTATGTAGTGACGTACAGTAACATCCACCACCAGGCCATACCTATAGGAAACGTAATACAGTGATATACGGTTACATCCACCACCAGGCCATTCCTATAATACACGTAATACAGTGATATACAGTAACATCCACCACATTATAGGTATGGCCTGGTGGTGGATGTTACTGTATATCCCTATATTACATGTATTATAGGTATGGTCTGGTGGTCGATGTTTACTGTATATCTCTATATTACGTGTATTATAGGTATGGTCTGGTGGTGGATGTTACTATTTATCACTATATTACGTGTATTATAGGCATGGTCTGGTGGTGGATGTTACTGTATACACTGCATTACATGTATTATAGGTATGGTCTGGTGATGGATGTTTACTGTATATACTGTATTACGTATATTATAGGTATGGCATGGTGGTGGATGTTACTGTATACACTGTATTACGTGTATTATAGGTATGGTCTGGTGGTGGATGTTTTATGTATATCACTATTTTACGTGTATTATAGGTATGGCCTGTTGGTGGATGTTACTGTATATCACTATATTACGTGTATTATAGGTATGGTTTGGTGGTGGATGTTACTGTATACACTGTATTACGTGTATTATAGGTATGGTCTGGAGGTGGATGTTTACTGTATACACTGTATTACGTGTATTATCGGTATGGCCTGGTGGTGGATGTTACTGTATATCACTATATTACGTGTATTATAGGTATGGTCTGGTGGTGGATGTTTGCTGTATATCACTATATTACGTGTATTATAGGTATGGTCTGGTGGTGGATGTTTACTGAATATCACTATATTACATGTATTATAGGTATGGCCTGGTGGTGGATGCTACTGTATATCACTGTATTACGTGTATTATAGGTATGGTCTGGTGGTGGATGTTTACTGTATATCACTGTATTACGTGTATTATAGGTACGGTCTGGTGGTGGATGTTACTGTATACACTGTATTACGTGTATTATAGCTATGGCCTGGTGGTGGATGTTACTATATATCACTGTATAACGTGTATTTTAGGTATGGTCTGGTGGTGGATGTTACTGTATATCACCATATTACGTGTATTATAGGTATGGTCTGGTGGTGGATGTTACTGTATATCACTATATTACGTGTATTACATGTATGGTCTGGTTGTGGATGTTACTGTACACACTGTATTACATGTATTATAGGTATGGTCTGGTGGTGGATGTTACTGTATATCACTATATTACGTGTATTATAGGTATGGTCTGGTGGTGGATGTTTACTGTATATCACTTTATTACGTGTATTATAGGTATGGTCTGGTGGTGGATGTTACTGTATATCACTATATTACGTGTATTATAGGTATGGTCTGGTTGTGGATGTTACTGTATACACTGTATTACATGTTTTATAGGTATGGTTTGGTGGTCGATGCTACTGTATATCACTATATTACGTGTGTTATATGTATGGTCTGCTGGTGGATGTTACTGTATATCACTATATTACGTGTTTTATAGGTATGATCTGGTGGTGGGTGTTACTGTATATCACAATATTACGTGTATTATAGGTATTGTCTGGTGGTGGATGTTACTGTATACACTGTTTTACATGTATTATAGGTATGGTCTGGTGGTGGATGTTTACTGTATACACTGAATTACGTGTATTATAGGTATGGTCTGGTGGTGATTTTTACTGTATATCACTATATTACGTGTATTATAGGTATGGTCTGGTGGTGTATGTTACTATATATCACTGTATAACGTGTATTTTAGGTATGGTCTGGTGGTGGATGTTACTGTATATCACTATATTACGTGTATTATAGGTATTGTCTTGTGGTGGATGTTTACTGTATATCACTATATTACGCGTATTATAGGTATGGTCTGGTGGTCGATGTTACTGTATATCACTATATTACGTGTATTATATGTATGGTCTGGTTGTGGATGTTACTGTACACACTGTATTACATGTATTATAGGTATGGTCTGGTGGTGGATGTTGCTGTATATCACTATATTACGTGTATTATAGGTATGGTCTGGTGGTGGATGTTTACTGTATATCACTTTATTACGTGTATTATTAGTATGGTCTGGTGGTGGATGTTACTGTATATCACTATATTACGAGTATTATAGGTATGGTCTGGTTGTTGATGTTACTGTATACACTGTATTACATGTATTATAGGTATGGTCTGGTGGTCTATGTTACTGTATATCACTATATTACGTGTGTTATATGTATGGTCTGGTGGTGGATGTTACTGTATATCACTATAATACGTGTTTTATAGGTATGATCTGGTGGTGGGTGTTACTGTATATCACAATATTACGTGTATTATAGGTATTGTCTGGTGGTGGATGTTACTGTATGCACTGTTTTACATGTATTATAGCTATGGTCTTGTGGTGGATGTTTACTGTATACACTGAATTACGTGTATTATAGGTATGGTCTGGTGGTGATTTTTACTGTATATCACTATATTACGTGTATTATAGGTATGGTCTGGTGGTGTATGTTACTATATATCACTATATTACGTGTATTATAGGTATGGTCTGGTGGTGGATATTTCTGTATACACTGTATTACGTGTATCATAGGTATGGTCTGGTGGTTGATGTTTACTATATATCACTGTATTACGTGTATTATAGGTATGGTCGGGTGGTGGATGTTACTGTATACACTGTATTACATGTATTATTGGTATGGTCTGGTGGTGAATGTTACTGTATACACTGTATCACGTGTATTATAGGTATGGTCTGGTGGTGGATGTTTACTGTATACACTGAATTACGTGTATTATAGGTATGGTCTGGTGGTGGATGTTTACTATATATCACTATATTACGTGTGTTATAGGTATTTTCTGGAGGTGGATGTTTACTGTATACATTGAAATACGTGTATTATAGGTATGGTCTTGAGGTGGATGTTATTGTATATCACTGTATTACGTGTATTATAGGTATGGTCTGGTGGTGGATGTTACTGTATACACTGTATTACATGTATTATAGGTATGGTCTGGTGGTGGATGGTTACTGTATACACTGTATTACGTGTATTATAGGTATGGCCTGGTGGCGGATGTTACTGTATATCACTATATTACGTGTATTATAGGTATGCCCTGTTGCTGGATGTTACTGTATATCACTATATTAGGTGTATTATAGGTATTGTCTGCTGGTGGATGTTTACTGTATACACTGTATTACGTGTATTATAGGTATGGCCTGGTGGTTGATGTTACTGTATATCACTATATTACGTGTATTATAGGTATGGTCTGGTGGTGGATGTTTACGGTATACACTGCATAACGTGTATTATAGGTATGGCCTGGTGGTGGATGTTACTATATATCACTGTATAACGTGTATTATAGGTATGGTCTGGTGGTGGATGTTACTATATATCACAATATTACGTGTATTATAGGTATGGTCTGGTGGTGGATGTTTACTGTATATCACTATATAACGTGTATTATAGGTATGGTCTTGTGGTGGATGTTTACTGTATATATCTATATTACGTGTATTATAGGTATGGTCTGGTTGTGGATGTTACTGTATACACTGTATTACATGTATTTTAGGTATGGTCTGGTGGTGGATGTTACTTTATATCACTATATTACGTGTATTATAGGTATGATCTATTGGTTGGTGTTACTATATATCACAATATTACGTGTATTATAGGTATGGTCTGGTGGTGGATGTTTACTGTATATCACTTTATTACGTGTATTATAGGTATGGTCTGGTGGTGAATGTTACTGTATATCAGTATATTACGTGTATTATAGGTATGGTCTGGTTGTGAATGTTACTGTATACACTGTATTACATGTATTATAGGTATGGTCTGGTGGTCGATGTTACTGTATATCACTGTATAACGTGTATTATAGGTATGGTCTGGTGGTGGATGTTACTGTATATCACTATATTACGTGTATTATAGGTATGGTCAGGTGGTGGATGTTTACTGTATATCACTATAATACGTGTATTATAGGTATGGTCTGGTTGTGGATGTTACTGTATACACTGTATTACATGTATTATAGGTATGGTCTGGTGGTCGATGTTACTGTATATCACTGTATAACGTGTATTATAGGTATGGTCTGGTGGTGGATGTTACTGTATATCACTATATTACGTGTAGTATAGGTATGGTCTGGTGGTGGATGTTTACTGTATATCACTATATTACGTGTATTATAGGTATGGTCTGGTTGTGGATGTTACTGTATACACTGTATTGCATGTATTATAGGTATGGTCTGGTGGTGGATGTTACTGTATATCACTATATTACGTGTGTTATAGTTATGGTCTGGTGGTGCATGTTACTGTATATCACTATATTACGTGTATTTTAAGTATGGTCTTTTGGTGGGTGTTACTATATATCACAATATTACGTGTATTATAGGTATGGTCTGGTGGGGGATGTTATTGTATATCACTGTATTACGTGTATTATAGGTATGGTCTGGTGGTGGATGTTACTGTATACACTGTATTACCTGTATTATAGGTATGGTCTGGTGGTGGATGTTTACTGTATATCACTATATTACGTTTATTATAGGTATGGTCTGGTTGTGGATGTCTACTGTATACACTGAATTACGTGTATTATAGGAATGGTCTGGTGGTGGATTTTTACTGTATATCACTATATTACGTGTATTATAAGTATGGTCTGGTGGTGGATGTTACCATATATCATTATATAACGTGAATTATAGGTATGGTCTTGTGGTGGATGTTAATGTATACACTGTATTACGTGTATTATAGGTATGGTCTGGTGGTTGATGTTTACTATATATCACTGTATAACGTGTATTATAGGTATGGTCGGGTGGTGGATGTTACTGTATACACTGTATTACGTGTATTATAGGTATGGTCTGGTGGTGGATGTTACTGTATACGCTGTATTACATGTATTATAGGTATGGTCTGGTGGTGGATGTTTACCGTATACACTGAATTACGTGTGTTATAGGTATGGTCTGGTGGTGGATGTTTACTATATATCACTATATTACGTGTATTATAGGTATTGTCTGGAGGTGGATGTTTACTGTATACACTGAATTACGTGTATTACAGGTATGATCTTGTTGTGGATGTTATTATATATCACTGTATTACGTGTATTATGGGTATGGTCTGGTAATGGATGTTACTGTATACACTGTATTACGTGTATTATAGGTATGGCCTGATGGTGGATGTTACTGTATATCACTATATTACGTGTATTATAGGTATGGCCTGATGGTGGATGTTACTGTATATCACTATATTACGTGTATTATAGATATGGTCTGGTGGTGGATGTTTACTGTATACTCTGCATAACGTGTATTATAGGTATGGCCTGGTGGTGGATGTTACTATATATCACTGTATATCGTGTATTATAGGTATGGTCTGGTTGTGGATGTTACTGTATATCACTATATTACGTGTATTATAGGTATGGTCTGGTTGTGGATGTTACTGTATATCACTATATTACGTGTATTATAGGTATGGTCTGGTGGTGGATGTTACTGTATACAGTGTATTACGTGTATTTTTGGTAAGGTCTGGTGGTTGATGTTTACTATATATCACTAAATTACGTGTGTTATAGGTATGGTCGGGTGGTGGATGTTACTGTATACACTGTATTACGTGTATTATAGGTATGGTCTGGAGGTGGATGTTACGGTATTCACTGTATTACGTGTATTATAGGTATGGTCTGGTGGCGGATGTTACGGTATACACTGTATTACGTGTATTATAGGTATGGTCTGGTGGTGGATGTTACGGTATACACTGTATTACGTGTATTATAGGTATGGTCTGGTGTTGGATGTTTACTGTATACACTGAATTACGTGTATTATAGGTATGGTCTGGTGGTGGATGTTTACTATATATCACTATATTACGTGTATTAAAGGTATTGTCTAGAGGTGGATGTTTACTGTATACACTGAATTATGTGTATTATAGGTATGGTCTTGTGTTGGATGTTACTGTATACACTGTATTACGTGTATTATAGGTATGGCCTGGTGATGGATGTTACTGTATACACTGTATTACGTGTATTATAGGTATGGTCTCGTGGTGGATGTTTCCTGTATATCACTATATTACGTGTATTATAAGTATGGCCTGTTGGTGGATGTTACTGTATATCACTATATTACGTGTATTATAGTTATTGTCTGGTGGTGGATGATTACTGTATACACTGTATTACGTGTATTATAGGTATGGCCTGGTGGTGGATGTTACTGTATATCACTATATTACGTGTATTATAGGTATGGTCTGGTGGTGGATGTTTACTGTATACACTGCAGAACGTGTATTATAGGTATGGCCTGGTGGTGGATGTTACTATATATCACCGTATAACGTGTATTATAGGAATGGTCTGGCGGTGGATGTCAATGTATATCACTATTTTACGTGTATTATAGGTATGGTCTGGTGGTGGATGTTTACTGTATATCACTATATTACGTGTATTATAGGTATGGTCCGGTGGTGGATGTTACTGTATACACTGTATTACGTGTATTATAGGTATGGTCCGGTGGTGGATGTTACTGTACAACTGTATTACGTGTATTATAGGTATGGTCCGGTGGTGGATGTTACTGTATACACTGTATTACGTGTATTATAGGTATGGTCTGGTGGTGGATGTTACTATATATCACTATATTACGTGTATTATAGGTATGGTCCGGTGGTGGATGTTACTGTATACACTGTATTACGTGTATTATAGGTATGGTCCGGTGGTGGATGTTTACTGTATACACTGTATTACGTGTATTATAGGTATGGTCCGGTGGTGGATGTTATTGTATATTACTGTATTACGTGTATTATAGGTATGGTCGGGTGGTGGATGTTATTGTATATCACTGTATTACGTGTATTATAGGTATGGCCCGGTGGTGGATGTTATTGTATATCACTGTATTACGTGTATTATAGGTATGGTCCGGTGGTGGATGTTATTGTATATCACTGTATTACGTGTATTATAGGTATGGTCGGGTGGTGGATGTTACTGTATACACTGTATTACGTGTATTATAGGTATGGTCTGGTGGTGGATGTTTACTGTATACACTGTATTACGTGTATTATAGGTATGGTCTGGTGGTGGATGTTTACTGTATACACTGTATTACGGGTAATTGTGGTTTGGCCTGGTGATTGGTGTTATTGTATATCACTGTATTACGTGTCTCATTAGTTTAGTGGTGACGGTGAATGATTAACAAAATTATGCCATTGTGTTAAAATTTTCATCGATAGAACATTGGATGATTTCCAACGCAGATTACGTCGTTTATCAAATCACCCGTGACGTTGCTCAAAATGGGTCCAGCATTTCATATTGCTTAAGAAGTATTCTGCATATAAACTCTACAAAATAAATAAATATCATCAAAATGTGGGTATTTCGTTTTTTATTGCATTTACCCCTTAGGTCTGGTGTATTTTAGTCACTATCCCATCTGTATTCGGATCATTATAAGTTTACATACATCGGTTTGCTTCGAAGGTCACAGAAGAACCAAAAAGCAGCCTCTTGTGCCTCTATATCAGAGCACTAATTTTGTTCGAGTGATACAGCATATACAATTTACTCATGTATCATATAAACTCTGTATCACATGCTGTATCACCAAGATGGACCAATAACAGCCTCGAGTACTGATATTGGTCGATTGGTTATACAGCATGCGATAAGGACTTTGCCATGTATTTTTTATCGAGAGTATACGATACGGCATGTACTATACAGGTTAAGAGTATATGCGATACGATACAGGTATTCGATATCCGAATGGAAGATCAGATTTATGACTCCGGGGATGATATACCGGTAGACGAAGGTAAACGACCTTTGATTATAGTAGTACCCAAATCCTGTATTAAGTACTGAAGTATGATTACTTGTTTGGGAAATTCTGCCCCACTATTGTACAGTATAGTCAACTTAAAAAACCTGTAGCATGTGTTAAACGTGTTAAATGTGTTAAAAGGCTGGTTCTACAGTCTCACCGTAAATCGGTTTTAATCGGTTTTTGTGTTAATATTAAAAAGAAAATAGCAAAGAAAACACAACCCAAACCCAAAAACATAAAACACAGAAAGAGAGTAACCCGAACCCAATAAAAACCATGGGTGCACTCAGGTGTTCCGGACGAGAAAGAAGGGCCTGCCTCTAATAAACACCTGTCGAGTTACTCACTGTCATGTCTAGGGAAACATCAAATCCAGGAATAAGAAACACTACCTATGACTCAGCGAAAATGTCAGATTGTATTTGAGACACAGATTTCCCATAACGATCAATTAAGTCATGATGACGATCATAGAACTTCTGGAGAGATAACATCAACCTAGGTTCAACAAACCTTTGTTTGAGTAGTTTAGCAGTCAACAGCAGTGATCGGTCTAGAAAATTGGAATACCGATCGCAGGATCTAGAATAACGTATAAGTTGCGAAATTTTCACACCATACGCTGGAGCTGCTGAAATGTTACTGTCGATGAACGGGTAGTTGACAATTGGAAAGTTGAAGTCATCACGTTTGTCGTAGAGTTTAGTTTGTAGTTTTCCTGAGTTTAATTCTAGAAGTAGGTCTAAGTAAGAAGCTGACCTTAGTGTATTGGTGGTGTCTTTAATTTCAAGCTCGCTAGGGTAAATTGAATGTAAATAGTCACCAAATTTAGCATAGATGATGGACAAAATATCATCAATATAGCGAAATGTTAAATTAAAGGTCTGGACCAGTCTCTTTTCTTTCTTCTTCAGTAGGCCTTCTAGGAATTCGGCCTCATAAGAGTACAAAAACAGGTCGGCGAGGAGAGGAGCACAATTAGTACTGATTGGAATACCAACAGTCTGTTGAAAAACATGTCCTCACTTTCCGTTTTTCTTGAAAAAGCAGCGTTTTATAAAATCTTTAAGCTTGGTTTTAAGCTGCGTATAGAGTGTTGAAAAATCAAATGTTTTCATGCTGTTACAATGGGAAAGAGATGTCTATCAGGTCTTTTGAATTTTTTAATATCCACATGTACTTTATTCCACTCCTGGAGTAGATAGTGTCACTGTATTTTTGAAGCCCGTTTTTACTGTTGTTAAAATAGTGGTGGTAAGGAGTTGAGATAGTGTTTTGGTAGTACACAGACGATCCTGCTATAAAGAGCTGTTTGTATGGATTTTTGTGCAGTTTTGGAATCCAATGCAATAAGGGGAGATCACAATCTTCGACTTTGATTTGAGATCAAAGGATGCCAATACCGAATTATGATTTTCAATAATCTCCTCCTTTGAAAGCGCAGTAAATGTATACTGTGAGTAGGATTGCCAAGTGAACTGTCCATGCCTAATTCATTAATTAAACACTCTGTTATGTTTTTTGCAGATAAAAATAATGTTGTTAGGGGCCTTATCTGCTGGCACTACAACATATTTGTCATGAATGTCGGACAAAGTTTTAAGAGCATCAAGATTTCTGAAGATTGATGGTGCTTTAGTACCCATAGATCTTCTTAAACGACTTATTCGTATTTAAATCAATGACCTCAAGGCCTTTACCCACTCGGACAAGGTATCAACCTGCTGGTCCTCTTGCTTTGCCCATTTTCTGGCATAGTCCTATATTGAATCAATCAATAATTTATAATTCCAGTTGATGGATTAGGTCCACGATACAATGGTCCTTTGGACAACACATCGGAGTCTTTCATTTTCAAAAATATTAAGATCTCCAGTTATCACGTGACCTGAAAGACTATATATGTATGGGGAATTGTGGCAAGAGCAGTCCGGAGCTTGGCTTTGAAGTCATTGATGAAAAGAGCATGCAATACACGTTTGTAATGAAAAATTCTGGCTGCAATGGGGGCAGTATAGGTATAAGATATAACAGGAATTGATTTGTTTTTGAAGTATGGTGGAATTTTGGAAGTAACAGACTTGTGATGCAAGATATAACCAAGATTGATAGCATCTATGCCTTTGTTAGCAAAAAGTAAACTTTACATTATATTTTACCATTATAGGGAGGGTTCCTGCCTGCGTTCGATCCACAGAGTAGCCCAGGCATTCCCTATATGACAGATATTGGAAGGGGGAGTTGTCAGGTAGTAAGATAGTGTTAATGACGAGCTGATTCTCTATTTGCACTTGTATTGATTTAAAGTTGGCTGTATTGTTCCCGAGACCCGTAGGGTCAATACAAGACCAATACAGAATCAGCCAGTTTGTAACACTTTTATTATATAACCATATAATCTTAACAGTCCGCATGTCTGGTTTGTATGAACAGTGTGGAAATCAACTACCAATCACTCTCCATTTTGCCCTGCGGGCCGAAAGGAAAAAAGTTATTAACCGGTTAAACTTTTATATTCATTCAGTAATCAAGATATTGGTTTTGTCGATTTCAGCATATTAAGGACAATTTTTAATTATTATTTAATAATACGATAAGCCTGACCAATATTTGTAGCGTGTTTAGAGTGTTCCACGCTACCTGCAAGATGAAGGCCACATTTTATATTTTAAAAACGTGTAGCGTCTTTGTAGCCGCCTCAAGAGGCTAGTCTCACCGTCCTACCTTTAATCTTAAATACTATAATACTCATACTATGCCTGTGCAAAGTTTGTTCTTCTGGTTCCATTCCTCACCCTATTTTGCCTGCGTACATTTTTTCGTGTCAATATTCTAATAGCTGATATTAATATTTAATGAGAGAAACATCTAAAACAAGCATAAATAGGTTTAAATAGATTCCGTCCACAACATTTTCCATGGTATATTAATTTTCCATTGGATCTGCATCGTTTTTTCGGTTATTGATATGCGTGCACATTTTGCATCTATTTGCATGTATACGTAATATAATACTTAAGAACATATGTCAAGTTAACAAGTACCCTGCCTTGTTAATAAATTTTTAGAAACCCCATTTTTTCAACCATAATACAATTATGACAAAGCGCACGTTATTGGGGAATCTAAACGTAACGTCATTTGAGTTACGTTAAATTACGTCGTGCACATTAAAAGATCGTATTTGTCTCCAGATTTGTATATCGATGTACAAAATAAATAACCATTTTCTGCTCAAACTATATTCAAATTCATACACACACAACGTTTTGCGCACTAATATTTTCCTTATCGAATATATTAATAATATTTTAATTCAACTTTGTTTGAAAAATAACATCGCCACAGGCACTTGGGGTCAAGATAATTTTTTTATGGAATAAAATGCCAATAAATGAGTTTACAGTGTGTATTCACTCGTTTAGTAACCCCAAAAGTAGCGCGTTGCTGTCACAAAGTAGTGTGTTACTTTTACAAAGTAGCGCGTTACTTTCACAAAGTAGCGCGTTACAGTCCTTAAACTGGAATGAGTATAAAGTATCGCGTTGCTTTCAACCATTTTAAATTAATGCGCTACTTTCTTAAAGTAGCGCGGTACTTTAAGGAAGTAGCATGTTCGTAAAACCAGCGCGTTACAAAACAGCGCAATTATGACATGAACCGCCACTCATTGAAGACCCATTCTCTGCTAGAAAATGCGCCATCTACAGAAAGACATGGAGATTTATTTTCAGAAGTTTTAATTTAATTGAATCTTCAGAACGCGAATGTTGAGATATCGGAATTTTCTCAATGATATAAGTTCCACTTTACACGTACAGGGCACAGTTTCATATTTTTAAGGGGCCTCGGTGGCCGAGTGGTCAAGGTAGTTCGTCTACTATTGATCACGTGGTCTGTCAACACTGAGATTGCGGGTTCGATTCTCACTGCTTGCAGGGTGTACTCGACTCCAATCTTAATTGACAAGGATTGCCAGTTTTCCTACCGCAGGTCGGGGGTTCTCTCCGGGTACTCCGGCTTCCTCCCCCAATAAAAACTGGACGCCATGAAATAGCTGAAAAATTGCTGAAAGTGGCGTTACAACACCATTCAAACAAACAAAAAAAACATATTTTTAAACATCTCAAATTTCAGGATTTCCTCAACTAAAATGGCCAATCAGATTGCTGGAAACTTCATATTTGAGAGAAAAAAACACACAATTTGAGAAGTTTTATGAAACTGAGACCTAAAACATAAATCAGTCATGACCATATTTGATTAGAGATATAGATGTACAATCTACAAAATGTGGAACGATTTAATATACAAGTATATCAGTGTACAGCAAAGTAAGAAAAAGAAATTGAAAAGTGCAAAATACGCGGTCTTGACTTGGTATAACCAAAGTCCCTTCTCCTTACAACTTATTTTGCCATAAATGATCAATTCTTTTATGTAATTACGTAAATTTTAAAAAAATATATAGAGAGTTTTCATGTGTCTGATTGGCTTTAATTTTTGTTAATCAAGAACTATAATGACAAACGTAGGTGAGAGTGACTGGATTAAGCTTGCGTGAATGAAAAAATATTGCACCAGCTAGGGACTGGGTTAAGCTACCATCTAAAATCGGTTTGTTCATATAGATCTTGTGACTTTTTTTTACAGACATGTATCCCAAAACTACATCTGTATAAGGTGGTCCATCGAATATAAAAATTGAAACGTCCTGAACGACATTGTAAATTTTAGGGAGGAGGATTGAATTATTCAATCACAGCTAGTAATAAAATAAAACGCGATTTCTTGAGGGAACGTGACAGAAACACGAGAGGATGGGTTGTTTCCCGGATACCTTGCTCGAGGGAAACAACCTTCACAAGGGTTTATAAGTTGATGTATGAGGAAAATTTGCATATTCACTCATTGCAATATATACTGTTGAAATTATAATTGTCAAAAATGTATAGACACCGTGCATATAATTGTGAGAGTAGATTTACTTCGATAGATTTTTGCAAGTTTATGATAATACAATATTTATTTGTTAAATTATGCGTTCATAATCTTTGAGTGCAAAATTGTAAAGCCGTTGGAAATTAACATAAACAGTGTATGAGGAAAATTTGCATAAATATTTGCTCATTGCAATGTATACAGTTGAAATTATACATGTAAAAAATGTAGTCGATTCCAATTTTCTTATTCTCTTTAATCATTACCAAAAACAAATACAAATAATTTTATTGGCTCAAACTTATCTACAATAAATGGTTTAGGCCTATGACAATAATTGAATACAAAATTAAAATTACAAACCATGTCATTTTTAAATTATCGCGCCATTGAAGATTATCCAATCACGATCTAAAAATAGACAGTTGAATGAAGACACGCTATACAAATAAAGATCTGAAATAACTTATTACTTCCTGTTTTACAAACAATTATTGCATCTTTTGTCAATTATAACATTATTTATTTTTTTTAGTGCAGACAGCACACATCTCTGACGTCACTGTCTCAGTGTCTGATTGTGTTTGTGTTGACGATGTTTGTGCCTATCATGGATGTTCGCAATTAGATATTGATGAAATATTATTCAATTTGTTCGGTGACTTTCGAATCAAAATCTAGGACGATAAACTTACAACGAGGAAGAATGTTTTTGCTTCAAGGTGATGGAATTGAATACCATGATAGAAACCAGGTATGCAAATGGGTAAAGCCAAAAAGGTGGTCAGGAGAGTGTGACATTTGGATAAAAAATTAAAACATGCCAAAACAAAATGACATCTCAATATTTTGTTTTCAACAATTTGTTTCTATGCATCAACCTTGAAATTAAACCTATACAGACTGTGGTTTCTTGTCAAATTGATATTTTTTACCCATATCTTGTAAGTTATATTGACAATAAGTAAATCTTTTTTTCAAATAATTGCTGAATAAATTGATGAAAACTGACCAAACTTTCTGAACATATCCTCTTATATCAAGTATATATCATACACCCATTTTTTACTTGGTCATTGACAATATAAAATATTGGCCCTGTAATCAAAATAAGGGTGATATTGATGTCAAAATAAAGGTATTTTGAGATTATCATGTACTCAACTTGTATGCATCAACAAGCATATGTTGGAACGTTCACTTTGTTCTGTAAGTAAAATATTGGAATTACTGCATTGTCAAGTTGATTCGACATTATTTTGGAAGTTGTTTTGACAACCAGACCTTTATGATAGTTACATTGCTTAAATTTTTTTTTACTGAAAAAAAAAAATAGAGAACCATGACATCATCCAATTTCTTAAGTTGGGTAGGATTGGTCTAAACTAGATGGACCATCAAAATAAGAAGCATCTTTTGTCTAACCTGGATACTTTGTCTGACCTGTAAGTTATGTTGACCAATAAATGCTTGTTATAACTTATTTGTTTGTTATATTACATTGAGGATCTTTTATCTCTATGGTTCCAGCAATCTCTGTCAATTTTCAAAACTACTTATTAGTTATTGATTAGTAAAATGCTGGAAAAATCTTCCTTCAAGTAAGTTATATTGACAAAATGTCAATTAACATACAGGAAAAAACATGAAAATCCAGAATAATATTTGAACACAAAATCGTGGCCATATTTAGTCAATTTGAAGATAAACTTCATTGAAGTAAGCATACAAGAGTCAATGTTCTTGTTTGTTCAGCAAAAAATGAAAAACATATTTAACAAATATAGATAACAGTCACCACCAAAATAGCTATCCAATTTGGAAAGAGTAGACAGAGATTCAGAGAACATGAAAATGTGTCTTGTATAAGCTATACAACAACATTTCTCAGTTATTTTATTTATTACATGCAGGTAACATTAACCAAGTTTCATCAAGGGATTTTTCTTTAAAGAAAAATGAATTAAAAAATCGAAGAATGTGTCCATGGGACACAGATGTCCCCGCTAAATGAAGTCCCAAACAGGAAGTAGTCAGACAGGTCCGAAAGTCGCTTAGCCTTAGGACGTACAACTTGCGATACTAAACCACCCTGCCAAATTTCAAAATTATAGTTTCTGAGAAAAGCTCGACGGAATTCGTACGGACAGACGGACATGAGTAAAACTAGAACGAAAAATCGTACCCTCGCTTTTTTGGCGAGGGTACGAATTTAGTCCCATTACTCGTAATGTAGCAGAGCGGGGGTGAATCACTCCCGGCACTTTGATGTCCAAAAGAAGTTGCATATATACAATCAGACGTGGTCGATCTTGATATCTTTCGACAGGGTCACAGTTTTTTTATCGGTTTCGTGTTTAAAATCGATCATTATTGATACGTGATGATAGTTATTGCCGTTTTTAATAACACGCTGTGCGTTGTGTATTAATTGACATTCGTGTCTCTTTTTGATTACGTTTTACTACATGAAAAACATTGAGAAACCAGAAACTGAATGGCGTGTTGCATCTTGGGTAATACATATGTAAATTACTGGATTCTTACTACTGAATGGTTGTTATAGTATGCAAATTAGCACGTTTATAATAAAATTAGGTCACATTATTCATATACGGAATAATGATCAAAATAGCCATTTCCACGTGCATCTTCAAAGACGAAAAAAGAAATTTCTTCAATAAAGATCGTTTCCAGTCTAAACTTTAATAACGTAAATCAGATGAATGTTATGTTTGAATTTTGTATAAATAGATCGAAATTAGAATTTTTTATTTGCTACATTACAAGCAATAGAACTGAATTTTGCCGTTAATCCGACAAATCACAAAATTAACTTCGGATTATAACGGCAGTAAAATTCGTTCTATAGTAAAACTTAATGCCCCTGACATGTCATCGCGGAGCATAAAAACAAAGGTGTGGGATGCGACAGACACTTACCATATAATGCTGAATGATTCTATCGGTTTATATTTGATAAACTACAGAACACCTATTTAATGCCCCTGCCACCAAGTTCTGTAACGGATATCTAAACGTACAGCAAGTTGATATCCCATGACATAAAAAATCACTAACAACATGTTTTCCACCAAATTAAAAGCTGTTTATCAATTTTACAAATTTATCCATTTGGTAGGAGTTTAAATTTCTTAGCAGAAATTTGCACAATTATTTCATAGTTTTCTTGTCTTGTCTGAATGACGTTTAACACCACTTTCAGCAAAACCATGGTGTCCAGTGTTCATTGAGGGAGGAAGACACAGAACCAGGCGGAAAAAAACTATACCTTTTGTAGGAAAACTGGCAATTCTTGTAAATTTAGATGGAGTAAAATAAAACCCTGCCAGCAGTGAGACTTGAACCCGTAACCTCTGAGTTTACAGACCACGTGATCAATAGTAGACGATCTTCCTTAATCCTTCAGCCCATCAAGTTATAGAGAAAAATAGCTAATAATCAAACAACAGATAAAAATAACTTGACAAGACATGCCCCATCAATATAAAGCTGAAAATCCAACCATTGCTTATGATGGTGACAAAAGTCTGAAGAATGGATGGACAAGCTGATTCCAATAAATCTATTAAGTGGAAAAGGGGGAGGGGGCACAACATATTATTTATTCAAATATTTTGTCTACACAGCTTGTTATGAAATTTATTAAAATTCAATTTTTTTTCTCTTGTCCAAATCTTGAACCGGGTGCTAAAGCTGAGAAAAATGTATGTATCACCCATTCTGGAAGTCTGCATCTGAAAAGATAAATTTTAACATTAATTCAAATTTGTTGCCTTTAGTCACCTCTTGCTTAACTAATTTGACAACCTCGAACTCCCATTGATTCCATTCTTGTTTGTCGCACTCACACCATAAATGATGGACAAAGTTTTGTATTGTATAATAAAAGTATTCAAAAGTAAAGACAGGAACACAAGTAGATATCAGTGAGATGGTACCCATCTCTGTGGGCCCCGCTGACCTTAAGGGCAAGGTCATCAACTATGGTATGCGACACATCGCCTTGATATTATCTACCCACATTCCAAATATTAAAAGCCTTAACCTCGAAAGATAAAAAAGTTACAGCCCGGATATAAATTTTTCATTCAGAAATAATGTGACCAAAGGTCAAATTTCAAGGTCAAAGGTCAGCAACCATAGTTTGTGACACATCACCTTGATATTATCTACCCACATTCCAAATATCAAAAGCCTACCTCGAAAAAAAAAGATACAGCCCGGACATGAATTTGTCATTCTGAAAGCAATAATGTGACCTAAGGTCAAAGTTCAAGGTCAAAGGTCAGCAACCATGGTATGTGACACATCGCCTTGATATTATCTATTCACATTCCAAATATCAGAAGACTACCCCAAAGATAAAAAAGTTACAGCCTGGACATGAATTTGTCATGCAGAAAGCAATAATGTGACCTTTAGGTCAAAGTTCAAGGTCAAAAGAGATCAACCAGGGAATGCGACACACCGCCTGGATACTATCTACCCACATTTCAAATATGAAATGCCTAGGTCATAGGTAAGGCTTCAACTAAGACCCTTTCATTATAAGGGTTATATTGACTCCCATATATGAGGTGTCAACTAACACACTTATGTTATGAGGGTTATATGGACACGTTTTTAAACTACCGTTATTTGACTATGCTTTCTGGTGTCAACTAACACCTAGAATAAATTCACGGACAGTTCTTCAATTGTTTTTCGCCGATATTAATATTCTTTCCTATAGTACTATATAATATTCGGAAGCTCTATTTTATTTTTTTATCCTTATATAGGCACATTTTTATTGAGAGCGTAATATTGACTCAGAAATAAAATTAGTCAAATAACGGCAATTTGGAACAAGACCATCACATTTGCATAGTCGGTGGCCTAAGAGGTTTTCGAAATGTTGAATTTATAATGAGATGATATTTTGCAGCATATTATTAAGAGGAAATTAAATTATTTAGCGTAACATTGTCAAATTGTTGTCATCGTTATATTAATTTTTGACTTCACGTACGTTATTGTTTGGACAAGTAAGGTGGAGCCTACCTCGTGTCGTGTCGCGCATCGTAATCAACCAGCGAGACAGCAAATAATTCTAATTTAGTTTCGTATCATATCTGTATGTTGCTTTAAAAATGTTTCACTGTCGATATGGGCACTTTTCGTAGAAAAAAAAACTTTAGGACAATTAGTACGTTATACCATATTTTGACAAGCATACTTACCGGTCTAAATGGCTAATAAAATGGGATGCGAAAACACCGCAGCGTTCTTTTATCAATAGCCACACCGAGCCTGCGCATATATCCGCTTAATTTCCCGCGTCTTACGGTTTCGTATGTTCGTATACGTGGAAACCCCGTACGTTATTTTTAGTTATTTTCACTGTTGTCAACATAACTTACTTAACGCTTTTTTAAATGTTGTCTAGCCCATGAAAGTGCCACTTCTTACACAAAATAACGATATTCATTTGCCTTCATCATTTTTCTACCAATATAACCTACAATCTGTGTTCTTATAGAAATACAATGAACACTAGTGTCTCCTTTAGTAACATGGGGTTTCAATGTCACGCTTTTGACTTGTTTAACGTACTGAATATCGTTTGACAAATGTCAATAACAACGTTAATATTGTAAAAATAACTGCATCTTCATGTCACTAAAGCATCCATTAAAGTTCCAGTTGGTACTGTAATGTAAACTTTTTAAAATGCATTCAGTGATCAAGTGGTGTTATATTGACCAACAAGGAGCACCTTTTTGGCTTTACCCAAATACGCCATATAAATATCATATTTGGTGAGTTTAAACGGTAATGTAGTCAAGTTTTATTTTGTATAAGGTACAGAGTTGATACTCGCAACGTGTTACATTTTTCAGTTACGACATGCAATGCCAATGTATGATACATTTGTGGAACCAAAACAAGTTTATAAAAAAGCACACACATTTCTTTTAGAAATTTTGAACAAACATTTCCCCCATTAGAGTATTGGGGTTAATTATTTTCTGAAACAAGTGCCTGTGAGGTGAAACATTAGAGAGAACTCATTTGACAATATACATGTACCATATTTCTTTTTACAAATTATATATTCTGAAAAAAGTTACAGAATTTTAATTTCTTCTTAAACATGAGCCCAAATTTTTTTTAAAAAGATCTATTCAGAAAAGGACAAGTAATAAACAATTTATTTTTAATAAACAACAAATTAATTGCTAATTTTAGAAGGAACAATGGAGAGCAAAGTCTGTCTCCAAATAAAAAAATATATTGGCCAGATAACTTTGGTTATCAATGATGGTATATGAAATCCTAACCAGTTAACATCATTTGGTCAGTATTTCACAATACCCATCTGAGTTTTTTCTAAGTTTTCTAGAAATACTGCAATGTATGTATAATACAGTTGGGTGCAGTCCTAACATAACATGCTAGTTAACTGTAAAGCAGAGATTCTGACAGCTTTAAGTTAACTTCGAGCAGAGAATTTGACTGGTTTGAGCAGAGATTTTGACAAACCAAGTTAACTTGGGCTGCTCTTTTGACAATTTTTTTATACAATATATTTCTGTCCATTTGACAATTTGTTGACAATTTCTGTCCACTGGCATGACTGGACATTTTTGTTCTTTTGACAATTTTTGTCCACTTGACTTTTTTTTTCTTTTGACAATTTCTGTCCTCTGGACAATTTTGTCACGTGACAAGTTTGTCAACAGGACATTTTTTGTTCTGACAATTTTGTCCACTGAACATTTTTTATTTTGGAAATTTATGTCCACTTTGTCAACTTGCTAACCTTTCGACTGCACTTTAAAACACTTTTAACTTTTACCTTTTAATGTTTTTTGACAATTTTTTTTTACGAAAGACCGACTAGCTGGTTGTACCGTACGTCCATTTAATTTATCTATGCGTTGTCGGAATGAAAATTATACGAAAGATGAAAATCAAATCCTTTGTCGTTTATTAAAATCCTACTACCAAGAAAAAACAAAATTAGTTAATGAAAGAATTGTATATTGAAGATTTGTTTGCTATTTACGTGTTTCTGGAGGATATCATTGTCAACAAAAATGTTTTAAATCTTACGTCTCGGAAACATATTACTTATTGCGCCGTTGTTTCTTTTAATTAAATATTAATGTATAGTCCGATAAAGTGAGACATATCTTTGTTATATAAATATCTATCAATCAAGTAATTCTTCGATATCATAATATAAATTACAACTCTTGAACTTAGCAATCATTCAAAATATAAATTCAGTCTACATTTATCCAATTGAAAGTACATTGCAATATCAAAAATTTGTGATAATAATAAAAAAAAAGTTAAAAATCTATGAGAGTCCTGTATTTTAACCACTAAATCTTATTAAAATACACAACAATTAAACAATAATGTAAAATATCTTATATTTACAATTGCAAAACCCACATTTTGGTTGCATCTTTTGGGTATCAGGAATAATTTTATATGTAAAATATGGTTTTAATTCCATCACTAATATCCCCAGAGTGATTTTATACATAAAAGTATGGTTTTTCCTTTTATAGCTCAGGTCTCAGTATTGATATTATATGTAAAATAGTTGTTTTTTTCCCATCACTATGGTCGCAGGAATGATTTTATAATATGAAATATGGTTTTTAATTGCATCGGTAAAGTCTCGAGATTGATTTTATATGTTAAATATGGATTTTAATAGCATCGCTTAGGTCTCCAGAGTGATTTTATATGTGAGATATTGTTTTTTATGGCATTACCAAGGCTTCAGGAATGATTTTATATGTGAAATATGGTTTCTAGTTGCATTGCTAAAGTCTCGAGATTGATTTTATATGTTAAATATGGATTTTAATTGCATAGCTTAGGTCTCCAGAGTGATTTTATATGTGAGATATTGTTTTTTATGGCATTACCAAGGCTTCAGGAATGATTTTATATATGAAATATGGTTTCTAGTTGCATTGCTGAAGTCTCGAGATTGATTTTTTGTTAAATATGGATTTTAATTGCATCTCTTAGGTCTCCAGGGTGATTTTATATGTGAGATATTGTTTTTTTATGGCATAACCAAGGCTTCAGGAATGATTTTATATGTGAAATATGGTTTCTAGTTGCATTGCTAAGTGTCAAGATTGATTTTATATGTTAAATATGGATTTTAATTGCATCTCTTACTAGTAGGTCTCCAGAGTGATTTTATATGTGAGCTATTGTTTTTTATGGCATTCCCAAGGCTTCAGGAATGATTTTATATGTGAAATATGGTTTCTAGTTGCATTGCTAAAGTGTCGAGATTAATTTTATATGTCTCCAGAGTGATTTTATATGTGAGATATTGTTTTTTATGGCATAACGTTAACCAAGGCTTCAGGGTTGATATTATGTGAAATATGGTTTCTAGTTGCATTGCCAAAGTCTCGAGATTGATTTCTTATGTTAAATATGGATTTTAATTGCATCACTTAGGTCTACAGAGTGATTTTATATTTGACATATGATTTTTTATTACATTCTTAAAGTCTTATTAGTGATTTTATATGTTAAATATATTTTTTAATTGTATTGCCAAGGTTTCACGATTGATTTATCATGATTATATGCAGAATATGGTTTTAATTCCATTAATATGGTCTCTGGATTGATTGTATATGTGAAATATGGATTTTAATTGCATAGCTTAGGTCTCCAGAGTGATTTTATATGTGAGATATTGTTTTCTATGGCATTACCAAGGCTTCAGGAATTATTTTATATATGAAATATGGTTTCTAGTTGCATTGCTAAAGTCTCGAGATTGATTTTATATGTTAAATATGGATTTTAATTGCATCTCTTAATAGTAGGTCTCCAGAGTGATTTTATATGTGAGATATTGTTTTTTATGGCATTACCAAGGCTTCAGGAATGATTTTATATGTGAAATATGGTTTCTAGTTGCGTTGCTAAGTGTCAAATTTGATTTTATATGTTAAATATGGAATTTAGTTGCATCTCTTACATGTAGGTCTCCAGAGTGATTTTATATGTGAGATATTGTTTTTTATGGCATTACCAAGGCTTCAGGAATGATTTTATATGTGAAATATGGTTTCTAGTTGTATTGCTTAAGTGTCGAGATTGATTTTATATGTCTCCAGAGTGATTTTATATGTGAGATATTGTTTTTTATGGCATAACCAAGGCTTCAGGAATGATTTTATATGTGAAATATGGTTTCTAGTTGCATTGCTAAAGTCTCGAGATTGATTTTATATGTTAAATATGGATTTTAATTGCATCACTTAGGTCTCCAGAGTGATTTTATATGTGACATATGATTTTTTATTACATTCCTAAAGTCATATTAGTGATTTTATATGTTAAATATATTTTTTAATTGTATTGCCAAGGTTCCACGATTGATTTATATGCAGAATATGGTTTTAATTCCATTATTATGGTCTCTGGATTGATTTTGTATGTAAAATTTGGTTTGGAATTGAATGGCTAAGGTCTCCAGAGTGATTTTATATGTGAAATATAGTTTTTAATTTCATTGCTTCAATGTCATTAGTGATTTTGTATGTTAAATATAGTTTTTAATTGCATCACTTGGGTCTCCAGAGTGATTTTATATGTGAAATATGGTTTTTGATTACTAGTACATTGCTTTAGTCTCATTAGAGATTTTATATGTTAAATATATATATTAATTGTATTTTAAAAGCTTCAGGATTGATTTTATATGTGAGATATGGTTTTTTAGTTCCATCACTAAGGTGTCAGGATTAATTTTATATGTTGAATATTTTGTTTTTATGGTATTGCCAAGGTTTCAGGATTCAATTTTATGCAAAATATGGTTTTTAATTGCATGGCTAAGGTCTTTAAAGTAACTTTATATGTGAAATATAGTTTTTAATTGCATAGCTTTAGTTTCTTTAGTGATTTTATATTTAAAAAATTCTTTTTAATCACATGTCCAAGGTCTCCAGAGTAACTTTATATGTGGAATATGGTTTAAATTGCATTGCTATAGTCTCCTGTCAAATATAGTTTATATTTGCATTATAAATGTCTCAGGATTAATTTCATATGTGAAATATAGTTCTTAATTGTATTGCTATGGGATCAGGATTGATTTGATATTTGAAATAGGGATTTCAATTGCATCACTTATTATGTATTTGGAGTGATTTTGTATGAGAAATATGTTTTTTAATTGCATCACAAAAGTTTCTGGAGTGATATAATGTATTTAATATGGTTGTAATTTATATTTCTATTTTCTCAGGAGAGATTTGATATGAAGAAGAGGTTTTAATTTGGGATTTTATGGGTGATTTGTTTTAAATTGTGTATTTGAGGTTAAAACGCATATCCTAGGATGTAGACAGCCAAGATTGGAAAACTAATTAATATTATTTAGTGTGAAATTAAAAGTGAAATGTAAATATTAATAATAGATTTAATGATACGGACATACAGGTGAGTTGTAACAGTATTTATTATTAAATAAAAATATTACAGGTTAGGATTTATACTTTTATATTTTTATTCAACTACACAAAAATTATGATTGCTCAATCATAATAACAATAACATAATAATAATAGAAATGTAGGGAGAGCTACAGTCTAAATATGTAACCACAACGGCTTGCTATACATTTACCTAAACGCGGACGGGAAAGAAATCGTGTTCTTTAAAATAGACTGCCATAGATTTCGTTAACTAATTTTTGGTGAACGTCTAATTGACACTTTGTAACGAAATGATTAAATAAAGCATATATTTTGACTTTTTGTACAAAGGGACATTTTGTGACTTGAAAATTGAAAAGCAGAGATTTTGTCCACTGGACATTTTTGTCACGTGACTATTGAAAAGCAGAGATTTTGACAAGTTTTGTCCACTGGACATTTTGGTCACGTGACAATTGAAAAGCAGAGATTTTGACAATTTTTATCCACTGGACATTTGAAAGCAGAGATTTTGACCATTTTTGTCAATTTGACAAAAGCAGAGATTTGGAACGTTTTTGTCCACTTGACAAAAGCAGAGAATTTGACAATATTTAAAGCAGAGATTTGGACAAAATTTTGTCCCGTCAAAGCGGTCAAATTGACTGGTTTTTGGTCAAAAAGCAGAGATTTTTTTTCTCAAAAGATGAGATTTTGACCAGAGATTTGACCTGGTTTAAGTTAACTTTATGTTATGTTAGGACTGCACCTAACTGTATATAATTATTCACCTAATAGTTAATGGTAATTTTGTCTTTTAAAAGAGAAGGGAGGGGACTTAACGGGTATTTACAACAGTGAATTCTAAAACTAATGAAATGAAGCATTAATATGCAATTTATTGGACAGTATTGATAAATAGTTTATTAACTGCTATTGTTAAAATATCAAAGGCAAATCATAATTTTGTGATTGGCAGGTCTTCTTGCAGGTTTTATTCTTTAAAATTGAAATATTTGTTAGAAATAAATAAACATGCAAAATTGCCTGCTGTCATATTGTTATTAAGTAGATATTCAGTCAGTTTTTAATTATTGATTTTATATTAATACATGTATTGCATTTTGAACTGAACTGATAAATGTTTTACAATTACTGCACTTAAGTGAGATCAATATAATGTTTTATGGAGCAGGATAGAATAATATTGAGTGAGACGAATCCATGTCAATATTGAATTACCTTGCTTCATAAAACCTCATATCGATCAAATTCAAGTGTAGTAAATGTTTTATTACATTTTGTACATAATATTCAGTCATGCAATTGGAATAGGTACATGTAGGAACTTTTTTTATTATACTTTATTTTCATTCAAATTTGAAATGACACTTTATCAGATCAATAATTTAAAATAAAAAGAAGATTCCAACAATAATTGTTTATTTATCAATACAAAACCATTTTATTGGCTATTATATCTACCAAATGAAAATATGATAGCCAAATCAAAAGAGTGCAATATGGTTTTTATTGATCAGAATGGGTGTTTTGCTAACCAATATGAAAGGAAATAGATTGTCACATATATTGATATGGAGGATAAAATAGCTGTTATGAAATGTCACATTTTATAGAGCACTAGAGCAATTTTAGTGATTATTGGAAGAGTGGTGAGTAACTTCATATTGGTAAAGTAAAAGTGCTTTAATTGTTTTATGTATCATTTTGAAAGTTTTAAATAGGTACATAAAAATAGGATTATACTAAAATGATCATCATGTCATGAAATGTAAAATAGCTGGATTTAACAATCTAAACAAAATTTGATATTCCAACAAATTTTAGACCCATCTAATACATGTATCATAAGATATTGTTTAGAATTTGACATACTAGCACCAACTAAAACACTCTTGTAAAGAAATATCAAAATGTAATACAGTTTTACATTACCCAAAATGTTTCATTAATCTATTATTTGTCGTGTTTTAAATATTCATATCATATTCCCAACATGATAGTTAAAATGTAGATTTAATCCAGAAACAATCTGTTTAAAATGTAATATACATCTACAGCCGAATTAGCATGATTAATTTCTTTTGTTTAGAATGGATATGCAGCAGTTAATGATTCCACTTCGTCCTCCAAGATGCTTTGTACAGTAGAACTTGTCCCACAAATTTGCATTCCACTAAATATCAGACCAAAAGCTGTCATTAGAGGTAAAAAATTTTCAACATAAAGCACACTTGATCAGAACTGCAGTGCCAGTCCTTTCATTTCTTCAACTGAAATCTTTGGAGAAAGCTATAAAGGTATAATACTAAGTTACACATATATAAGCAAGTTGGGACAAGAATGATTCATTGTATTGTATATTTGATTTATATACTGAAAATGTTAAAATAGCAGTGTATTATTTCCACTTCGAATTTCATATTTAGTCATAACGTTTCGGTACATAAGCACGACATGAATGCATTGCTTAGTTGTCAATCTGTTAAACTAAAATACTTAAATCAGAGTTTAGTAAGGCTTGGTCTAAGTGACAGTTTGGTTGAGGTTGTTAGTCATCTACTTTTGATCAAGTGCCTTTCAACATTTAGGTTGCGGGTTTGATTCTCATTGCAGGCGGGGTGTCCTTGGCTCTTATCTTTATTGACAAGTATTGCCAGTTTTCCTAACGAAGGTCAGATGTTTTCACCATTTACACTGTCTTCCTTCCCCATTAAAAACTGAATGCCATGATAGAGCTAAACAAATTGCTAAGAGTAGAATTAAACCCAAATCAATCAACAAACCAATCATTCAATAGGGCTTAATCAAGAAATTTTTTACAATAAAATATTCCTGTTTCCCATACAAAATTTATTAACAAAAATTAACCTTTTTAAGAATTTTGTTCTATCTTGTGTGTTTTTGCTGTTTTGTGAAACATTCTTTTTTCATTACAGGTAGTCACAAGTTGAGGATTAATACCAATATATCACAAAATGAAGATGGCATTACCAGACAAATTGGTGTTTCTTTATATATAAATATACAAACACATTCAGAAGAATGAATGACAGCATGAAATACTCAATTTTTATTATATTCTATGGATTCAAACTTGTATTATATAGAAATACAGAATTGTTTTTAATTTCATAACATTATTTTTATGTATTCCTTCATCAAGTTCCATTTTTTTGTATTTGTAACTACAGTGTAAGTACATGTATCCAGTAGGGGTTACATATTTCTAATAGTCCCAAGTCTATAAAGTCTTGAAATGTTATAGATCTTGTTCAATGGCGGTGTACGCAGAACCTATCAAAAAGTGGTGCTACAATTAGTTAACTAATATAGCACATGTATTACATATGTAACATTGTAGGATAACTCCCCTCCCCTAGTTTGTACCACATTTGCATAGTTCATGATCTAAACCCCTAAAAATGGTAAATCTGACATTTATGTAAGATTTCAAACACTAGCGAAGTAGGTTTAGAGAAAGTTTATTGAAATTAGATCACTAATGCTGTAGAATACAATACTACGAGATCATGGTCTTCTTACTTGTGGACACACACGATAAAATAGAAAACGTACAAACAAAAACTGAAATATGTATACTCCTAACTGCACCTTTGCAGCAATTTTCCAGCTTCCCCTGCATACGGTGTCTATATTTTTCAATGATCGATCAAATGTGCAAGAGCTTGCAGCGAATACACTGAATTTTGCAAACGCCATCAATTTCTCTGGATAAACTTTTATGATAGATACCACTTCCTTGTCGAAAAAGATCTCTTTTAAAAATATGGTTACAGATAGTTTTCCCAATTTTTGAATTCAGTGTACAGTGTACATTAAATGTGCTACGATGATTGCTGGATACACCTATTATTGACTAGTGGTATATAATACCTATCCCTTTTAATCAACTAACAAACTCAAATACTACAGTAATGGAAGCGGAAGGTTTGGCATGCTATATAACCCACCATTTCTTTTGAAATGCCTGTACCAAGTCAGGACCATTGCTGCAGTTACTTTATTTTTGGTTGTTGGTTCTGGAGTTGCCGGTTTCTTGGACTTTGATTTGTGGATTGTCTGTTTTGACAGTTTCATCGGTGTTCGGGTTTTTTTTATTACCTTCATTCTGAATTGATTGCAACAGTAGCACAAAGTTCATATATATAGTATAAAGATACACGCACAAATTTTCAAAACATGCATAAATATCGGTTTCTTGTGTACATCAAGAGTAACCATAGCAACCAAATCCAAAATGTTTTTGAAACTTTTCGAATGGATTTAAGTATTTCCTCTTGTCAAAAGGAAAAGCCATATTTTTATATGCTCACGTCATTTACAATGTGTTGTAAAATAATATCTCCTACACATAAGATTTATACATTAAATCCAGATAGAGTAAACCTTTATTTGTGAGGTTGAAGCATTCAAGAGCTTGGGTTTGTATCATCAGTTGTGGATTTCTGCATCGTACATACATAAAAACACATTCAGTTAGGTACAGACATAATATATTATCGTTATCACCTCTGAAACAATCATCGCTCCAAATAACATTTTGTTTTATTTGGTTAACATATTTTTTGATTACTACAATACTTAATGAATAAGATAACAATCCTGACTAAATTGACACAAAAGATATGTGGTTGAAGTAGGCTGATTGCACGTGTTACAAAAATTGTAATCCTCTGTCCTTTTTAGACCTTCTCATGGTCCGGATTCGCAGGTGAAGTGCATAGATAATTGCGCTACTGATTTAATATTGAAAGAACGTTTGCGGTCAATTGCTGTACCGGATTTTCGATGCCGATGTGCAGCGCTTCATACATTGTATGCTGACCTACAGAGATCACGTGCAATTAACAGGCACTATCAGCATTTTAAATTAAATTGTCTGATAGTTTAACCGCCTATTTGATTTAAAATATATTAAGCATTTAGAAAGTAAAGGTTTTCGGATTGTTAACGCGTATCAGCATCAATATCATCAGTTTAATACACATCGTGCGTATATCATTTGTATATAGTGTGGTTTTTCTACCGTATGGTTTATCGCACGATGTATGGTTTATCGTACAGCGAATGATTTATAGTAGATCGCATAGTTTATCGGGCATCTATGGTTTATTGAACATCGTATAATTGATCGTGCATCTTATGGTTTATAGTTAATTATTCATCGTATGGCTTTCATTTTGTGTTAGTATACATCTTATGGTGCATGGGTTATTCGATTGTATAGCATTTCGTAAAACACGTCTTGAAATGCTAAATAAAATAACAACTTTCTGCTCTAACGACGGTAAAAACAACGGCAAAAAGCAGTTAAAACAAACAAAAAAGAAAAAGGCACAGAAACTTAAGGAAATTATTACAAATAGTATATTATAATACTATAATAGCATACTGTATTGACCTAGTGCAAAAAGGAATGAACTGCACATAATAAAGTATAAGAAAAAAACAAATCAATACACAATACCATCAGCCAAACACAAAATTGTTAATATATAATAAAGGGTTATTGCATAAATATTGTGGAATATTGTTCATCGCAGGACGCCATATTTCACTCACATGCTCGTGCAATGACGCCTACCCGTGACAATATTTCCCAATATGGATCAATAACCAAATAATACAATGTAAACATATCATGTAAATACAAACTTACAGTTCGTATGCATCCACTGGTATATTTGCTGGAGTACTATCTAATCCGTTTCCATAGCAGTGCACGATAGTTCTATTTGGTGATGTCGTACATTTGCATTTATCTGGACAGGCTGACATTATTCCAAGAAGAAAAACAAAAACTGCGATAGTTAATATCAACCGCATGTTAAAGCGTTTAACCAATCTGAAATAAAAACATTAAGTGTACATAACAATTCAAACCGTTTATATATATAATGTTTGTATTTTGTTCATTTGTTTGTCTACGTGTGCAATATTTCAGATAAATAATGAATTCAGTTTTACTATGTTAGAAGGATACTGAAACTGATAACTCTTGCCAGTGTTAGTTGCAGTGTTTGCCTAAACGAGCTGTTCAAAATATGAACAGTTATGAAGGCGTTTGCACGTCTGAGCGAAAAGTGTTTGAAGATAACACTATTTTACTAAAAGTGAATACCTCAAAATTAAGAATGAATGGTCATTATGGGCATTACTTTATTTTCTGCCTTATGTTCCATTTGGTCATTATTCTGAATCGGTTTGTATTCTTTAATTCTCCAGCCGTTCTAATTAAAGTAGACGAAGTACTTTTTTTTAGAATAATTTGGTTGTTTTACAAAATATTTTTAAATACCATGTTATTAAGAACTATATCTAACCTTTATTTCTGAAATATACAATTACTGTAGATTATGTGTTGTGCAGATAAAAATAAAAATAATTTTCTCGTGTACATATAAAAGTATAACACTGCATTTAAATTCATTTTTAACAATCTTATGCAGAAAGTATTTATATTAAAAATGTGTGTGCATATGTATACAATAGTTTTACTTTAGCTTCTGGAAATGCAACTTTAAAAAGTTGTAATAAGAAGTTATACTTAGTGACATTGATCGAAATTTGAAGTGAAGCAAAATTAGGCTACAGTTCACAACTCATTATATTTTTCAGAATGTCAATAATGGTTTTAATGCAAATTACGATGTTTATAGTGTTAAATAAATAATGTCAAATGCATATTTTTTTAGACTATAAAGAAGACAGTCCTACTCAGCAAACGATGTCACATTTGAAAGTTATAATCTTTGTTTAACGTGTAATTATTATGTTTCGAACATATATTAAAACATGTCAAAATGGCATAAAGTTATGATGAACACACTTGTATTATCACAATTTTCATAGGTACCACGGCAGAATTACAAAATGCCAATAAACGACATTAAGTGCATCTGACTTGCCAAGATTCTATAGCACTAATATTATAACTGACACAACATACAATGTATATATTAGCGTTTGGTGGCGGCTTCGTTATTTGATTTGATTATTCTTGAAATGGATAAATTACTCTGTTCATAACCAAAAACAAACCTAAAACATAATAACATAAACAGAGTAACCTAAACCACAATAAAGCCATGTCAGCACTCAGGTACTCAAGACGAAAAGATATTTCCTTCTGATATGATATGTTTTCTTAATAATCCTCCCGTTCTAAAAATACCCAGTGTTGTACACACGTTTTGCGTGAAGTTCCTCTCCAGAAATAATACATGAAGGCGGCACAAATGACTATCATTAACGTAAGACATGGAAATACATTTTTAATCAAATGATAGACTTCACACTTTGCGACAGACAATTCAGTTCTTTTTTTCAAACATTTCTTCGTTTAAGGTTAAAAAATTAGTATCCAATTTGTTTATTGCACCCGATATGAATTTGTTTAACAGGTCATGGTTAATGACGTAAATATACTGCCAGACGTAATTTTTTTTTAATTCAATGGCCCTGAACCTAATATAGTTGCTTAAAGGCGTCTTGAGCGACGTTTTCCTTCATAATTGTTATTAAATTCTTCAAAAAATGAAGTTGTTGCTGCAATTGTCATTTCTGTCAAGGATACATTTGCTATATTTACACAAATTGGAAAAAAAGAATGTCACAATTATTATTACCAGCGCACCTAATTCGCATGAATTGATAACCTAATATTAGTTTAGTAATTTAACATGTATATATAAATATGTTTTATAATTTGGAGCCTCTCATGGTCGATTGATTCTGAAACTATGCAGGACTTGACGCAACATTTTAACTGTGATTTGTATTTATTTCCATGGCCTAAATCTGTTAAAAATAATAAAAATGCTATTGTAATATAAAATTTAAGTTTTGTTTTTGTTCACCTAATTTCTTGAGTTTAATTTTACTTAAATAACATAATATTTAGCATATATATCATCGTGTGTAGTATCAATACCAAACTGTATTGTTAGACATCATATTTATAATAGATAAACAATGTTGACCTGCCAAGTATTTCATTGATGCAAAAGTGTCATAAAGAAATTGGCTCTGCATTTTCCACGATAAATGCTGGGACCATACAGGGACGGTTCCCGGTGCTCGACCACAGAGCAACCCAGCTCGTCCCGGGTGGCGAATAGGGGAGACCCTCTCGTCGGGGGGGGTGGGGGTTCATATCATAATACGGAAAGTCTGGCCGTCAAACATAGTGGGTAAAGTGTTTGGAGAGTGCCGCGCCCCTTGCACGATAAAGATCCCTTTTGTAGAAATTCGAAAAATTGTAGGCTCATGGTAGCTGCTACAAAAGGCTAATTAGTTGACCCTACCCAATACTCCGTACTTTTCCAGTGGCAGTCAAAATTATTTTTGTTCCCCGTGTCCCATCCCACCCCCCTTTCAATTGACGCATTGTTTGTTAACTTGTTCCCGTCCTGAATATACAGGAAATACTGATCGCTGGACGTAAAGCAAACATCCAATCAACCAATCAATCAATCCACGATAAATGTTGTCAATGTATGTCAGTTTAAAAAAGTATACATACGATACATACATTAAAATTACTACATTTTATGTTTTAGTTTTTTTCGAGAATGCATTGTTGGTTTAAAAGATTTTGTTTTGTAAGTATTCTGTATTTGCGTTTAATTTCAAGTAGCAGTGTCAAAATGAAATCTAGATTACTTTTTTATCTACTTTCGGCTTATTTTACCTTAATTTAAATTAAATACATTTAAATGAAAACGACACGTCTAGTTCATGCAGTGACGAAAAATAATTTTGTGTTTTTAAACTTGTTCATTTACCCATAAAAAGGAAGTATCATGTTTCTTCTCAAATGTAAATTTCAATTTGATACTGCGGACTCTATTTAAATTATCAGCATTATTTATTGTTATAGTTTTGCTTGTATTACGAATTATGTCCTGTATTTATTTATTCTTAAGGCTTTCCACTTCATAGTGGAAAGCCTTATTGTTTAATGTCAGTTTCTTTTTCTTTCTTTTTTTTGTCCAAGTATTTTAGTTTGCATTATAAATTTTGTTTTCTTATATGCCATTAAACCATTTTGTACCATGGATGTACTAAACATTTTCCATACGGATTTATATCCCCTGTTGATGAGAAGCTTGTGTGCAGACCAACTTTTAAACCGCAATGAAATGTTTTCCAATATGGTCAGAGATGTATTGCGACACTTTATTACATATCAAGCGAAGAATTTTTTCATGAGTTGTCTCCACTTTTATATGCAGAATCGATTAGAGCCATTATTACTCATGAACCAGATGTTACAGATACTTCCGGTTTTCATTGATGTTCATCATTGGTCACATTATTTTTTGACCTTAAGTGGCGTTCAGTTCTCCTTCTTACCTTTAACTGGTACAGAAATGAAACTGAAAATCTGACCAAAGTCCAGATCGTTTTAAGTTCTTGAAATATCTTTTTATCATTGCCGTTGTGCCCTCCTCGATCAGTGCAATTAATTCTAAATAACAATATCTGGGTAACTATAACAGATATTTTGATAGTTTACCATCACTGACTTTGAAAATGGCCAGAATGTCAAAGGTCAAGGACACGTTCTAGATTTGAAATTGTCTTGTTATGACTACTGTTTTGAAGCAGTAAAGTATAGGCAATAACTTTTGATGGGTAAAATGTTGGCCTTATAAAGGCGCAACTCTGTCACATTTGGAAGGATAGGATTTGACTTGAAAAGAGATTGATTGATTGGATGTCCGCTTTACGTCAAGCGAGCAGTATTACAGCCATATTCAGGATGGGAACAAGTTAACAAACAATAAATCAACGGAAAATGGGGGTTGGATGGGTCACAGGGAAAACAATTTTGACTGCCACTGGAAAAGTATGGAGTTTTGGGTAGGGGCGGAAAATTTAGCCTTTCGTAGCTACAATGAGCCTACTCTTTTTCGAAATCTACAAAAGGGGTCTTGATCGTGCAAGGAGCGTGGCACTCTCCAAACACGGTACCCACTACGGTCCGCGGTCAGGCTTTCCGTATTGTGAACTTGAAAAGAGATACAAGTGTAAATGGTTAAAGTCATTTTCTATTTTTGTCTTTAAAATAAGCAGCCATATCTCAGTAGCTATAACAGATATTGACAGATTATATTTTACCTTCATCATGGTCAAGGTCACACTATTTTCGATCAAGGAACATTTCCTATATTTGAAATTATTCATTTTCCTTGCAATTAAAGTGGCTCATCCTAATAAGTGCTAAGTTTTTTATATATACTATATGCAAAGATCAAAAGGTCAATGATCAAGGTCATTTCAGTTACTCAACGCGGTATTTAATGACCTTTTTCATTTGAAAATACATTTCAATGGGTTTTTTATTTGTCTATTTGGTAAATATATTCACTTCAAATATATATGGGGGGTCAAGTGAAGGTCATAATGTTTTACGTTGACCATTTTATGATACCTTATATTTAAATGGTTTTCCTACCAAACTTTTTAAATCCAAAGACAAATCAATAATGTTGTTTAGAGCTTACATTGAATGTTCATTTAATATTGTGTTCTATTTAAATGCATGAAGTGGACAGCTTAATAATCGTTTCGTAATAGCCGAATCTCTTTTTCGTCATTTTATAAAATAAAGCTGAATATTACCATATCCTTAAAACATTGTTGTCATTTTATATGCTATTACTTAGGAATTTTTTTGTTATTAATATTTTACTTTCATTTTTAATGTATATTAAACGTCTCGTGTTGTAGCGTCGTATCGGTTGACTAATCCATATATAAAGAATTCAGCTATAAGTCCGTAGGTGGTCGACCACAAGGTTTAAAGTCAAATAAGCCTTAGATTATAAGCAACTTTGATAATGTCGAAACCAATGAGCAAGCTAAACGAGATGGGAGGACAACATTTTGTTGATGGTTATTAACAAGTCTGAAAACTCGTATTTTGTTGACTTCACGGCAAGAAGTCCATTTGTATATAAAACACGATTATAGAGGTAACTTACAAGGCCATAAATGTGTCGGTGCATAACTACAAGAATATGCAAGCATTTTAGATTCCCAACAAGGCTATATAAAAGGAAGTGGTCCACTACAGTGATATAACCGATATGTGGACAAATACTAAGCTAAAAATCTGCTGTGGCTTTCTACAGGAACACTATTCCTTTGGTGGACAACTACATAGATACAAAGCCGTATGTGGTCACTATGAAGGCTACATATTGATAGGAGATCAACTACAATGGTATTAATCCTTATATAATCAACTACATGGGTGAACTACAGGACTATGAATTCATATATGACCCACTAGAAGGCTAGAAATTCGTATATTAACAACTACAAGAATTAAATCTATTATGAGGTCACTTACAATGCTTTTTTCTAAGGGCGGTCTAGAAATATAATACCGTAGTTAGTCAACAAGATCTTAAGCTACAAAAGTAGTTATTCATAGGTGGTCGAAACCAATGATCGTCAGGGAATTAAAATGTTCTTTTGCTCTTTAGTCTGAACAAGATTAATCAAATTCTAATGTTCATTTGATTGATTTGTATTGTTTGTTTTTTGTTTGTTGTTTTATGGGTTTGTAACGCCACTGTCAGCATTTTTTCAGGTTTATCTTGTGATCTAGTTTTTATTGCAGGATAAAGCCAGAGCATGCGATGAAAACGCCTGACCATCGATAAAAACTGGTAATTCTTGTCATTTACGATTATAGCCGAACTCACCTTGCCGCAGTGAGACTCGAACCTTTAGCCTCAATGTTTATATTAATCATGTTTTGTGAGATAAACCCAAAATGACATGCTAAAATACATATGTAAACAATTTAATTCAGAAAAAAAATGCAATGACTACAATTATCAATTGAAAGGATTACATCTATTGTAACAAACCTACCACGATTATGCTATTTATACGTTCGATTATCAGCTGACGGCTAAAATTTCAAAGGCAGTCGTTACAAAATACAGAGATAATTATCACGCAATAAAACTACAGACAAAAGTTTATTTACACGTCATTATCGTTTATGTTCATAGTTGTTACTTTGCGACTCTGTTGATTCTGTAATGCTTTAGAGAAAACTGGGCGTATTGGAACTTACACGGTGGTTGTGAATATCGAGAACAAAATGTTTCTATAGAGGTAATGAGATAACTATTTTGGGTATTATCTTATAACAATCTTTTGTTTTTAAGAAATATGTTCTTCTTTAATTATATTAAAACGAGAACATTATACTAACGTCAATTAAAAACTAGCATTAGTTTTCCATAATTATCCAGTCAGGGTACAAATACCCAGTGTTGTGAATACGTTTACCATTAAGCTCTTCTCCAGAAAAATACTTAGAGGCATTATACAAGACTATCATAAACATAAGAAATGGAAAGCTAATCGAGTTCATAAAAGCTTTCACATTTAATATGATCAAAGGATGTAACTATGCAAGTCGAAACTTAAAATACAACTTTTATTTAACAATGAATGGTTTCAACGTAAATTTCTTTTGCACTGGGTTGCTGTATGACTGAAGGACCACCTACATTTGAATCCATGTTAATGCAAAAGCGTTCACATACGCTGCTTTGGTATGATAAAACAGGTAAAATAGATTACATACAGTCTTATTTAATGAATTGCGCAATCTCTACAAATCTATACAGGTTACATAATAGGAAATAAAAAATCCAGATCAAGACCGAAGACCGAAATCATAGAGCAGCTCCTATCATAACTAATGAAAATGCATTTTAAATCGAAAGAAAAACAAAACACTTCAAACTGATTTGTGACAGACCATTAAGTTATTCCTTTGCAGACAACTCGTCGTGTATGAATTTGTTTAACAGTTCATAAGTTATGACGTAAATATACTGTCAGATGTGTATTTGTTTTAAGTCATTGGCATTTAAACCTAATATAGCTGCTTAAAGGCATCTGAGCGTCGTTTTGCTGCATTATTGTTATTAAATTCCTCACAAAGTTAAGCGATGCTTCAATTTTCCTTTCTATCGAAAATACAATTGCTATATTTACACAAATTTGACTCTGGTCGTTTGAAATAAGGCAATGAATATACGAAAGAGAATGTAAACAATTAATATTACCAGTCTTATCTAAAAACGTAACTTCTAATCAAGAAGTGATTACTTACGTTGTACTATTAGTATAGTAATATAGCCTCTATAAATGTTTCATAATTTAAATCCTATCAGGATCGATTGATTCCTAAATAAATCAGTCTGCAGTAGTTGTATATACTATGTTATGAATGTTATGAATGTTATGAATGTTGTTATTAGCAAACAAATATTAATGACAAATACAATAAATCACAATGTTTCTAATTAACATTTATATAAAAAACACCTATTAATTGTTGTTCGCACAATTTTTGTTATAACCAATATGGTCAACGCACTTAAATACAAAATGCAACGAAAGTGAGGTATTTAATAGTTAACTTACTGGATGTGTACAACCCTTAACGTTCTTTGCGCACGACGTGACACAGCATTTTAACTGTGATTCCTAATTATTTTTATGGCGTGGTATCTGTTGAAATTAAATACGTAATTTTGTGTAATGTAAAATTAAACTTTGTTTTGATGTGCTCAATCTTTTTAGTTTAATGTTTTATAAATCACAAAATAATATCATCATATGTAGTATCAATGTCGAATTTTATAGTTGGACATCATATTAATCATAGATAAACATTTGTGACCTGCCAAGTATTTACCACGATAAATTGTGTCAATGCATGTCAGTTTAAAAAATATACGTTCACACATTTAAATTACTGATTTTTATCTTTTACTGATTTTTTCGAAAATGCACTGTTGGTTTAAAAATTTGTGTGTTCTTTATAATTATGCGTTAAATTTGGATAAGCAGTGTTAAAACGAAATCTATATTACATTTTTTCCTAATTTCGTCTTAATTGATTAATGGTGTTTAACGCCCGAGCAGCAATATTTCAGCTATATTCAGGCGAAATTTCGTCTTATTTTTACCTTTCAAGCTTCCGATATGCCAAAATTATGTCCTAATAACTGAAAAATAGTTGAAGGAACCCGGATTTAAACTTAAAAACCGAGACGTCTAGTTCGTGTAACGACGAAAAATAAATTTGTCTTTAAACTTGTTTTCATTTACATATAAGAAGAAGAAGGAAGTATCTTGTTTCTTTTCAAATTTAAATTTCAATTTCATACTGCGGACTCTATTTTTCAATATGTTATTTTAAGAATTAATTTATTGTGATAATATAATTGTTTTGCTTTCATTGCGCATCATTTACTATAACCCATGATGAATTTGACGTTATTCACATCATAAACAATTTCCCTTTGTTCATTGACGGCTTTAAATAGTAATCAAGTATTAAATTCACTGCTCATAAAATACACTTTATTTCTACATTTAATTACGAAAAGAAAAATGCACGCAAGGCAGCGCAATTGCCGCAGTTGTCTGTGTTTCGCTTTGTGCATTCTAGCGGGGTTACTAATTTATTTATTTTTAAATTGCATAAATAATTAATTGTATAATAGTTTGGATAGTAAACATGTCGACAGGGTTTACTTCTTTGCATTTTTTATCTCACAAAAAGCTTTATTTATTTTGTCTTGGACTCTGCTGTCCGTATTGCAGTATCAAAGGTACATGTATTATGCTGAAGATCACACAATAAGATACACCATTAAAAGATCTGAAACAGGTGTTGTATAACTTTTAAAAAACGGATACATTACTACATACATTTTACAATTCTATATGATAGATTTGCCTTTTTATACATTTTAAAGAACAGATGACCTGAATATGACTGGATGCAGTATCCATTCATACAGTATCCAAACCATTACGAATACGAATGCATTATTAATGCATGTGTTTCTTTTAACAAAATCAGATTTTTACTTCACCTTCATTTTTAAAGCCTTAATATATTCCTAAATTATTTCATTTCTAATATCTGAACGTTGGTAGCGAAATATGTCGTGAGTGAGAAAGAAACGTGTTTAAGGTAATGTTGCTTTAAATATAGTTCAGAGATACAAGATTTACTTGAGACTCGGAGCAGGCGACTATGCTACTGGTAACTTGTGTTTATTATATTGCGACGGGGTTTAACGCCACTTTCACCAAAGAAGCCGCTCCGTCATAGCGTCCAGTATTTATTTTGGAGTAAGTGGGGTACGCGGTGACAAATATTTGAGTTGAGAACACCCTACCCGCAATAAGGTATTTCCTTGTACACTTTTCGCAACAGTGAATAAATATATCATGGTGCAAGTATTTGAGTTTGTACTATTGACACTGACACGAATTTGCATATGATACAGCGACTGGACACGGATATGATTAACTCATATATGTATAATGGGCTAATGTGTTTTAATAGAAAATGCGTGTCAGTGAATTGCTAGGTAAACAAATAAAATACTCTTTTATGCTGAATTTCAAAATTACCCAGATTCGTGTTTTCGTAAAGTTTTTAAAGATCCCTTATCTTTTTATAGTTCCATAAATATTTGATTGAACATAGTGTTAATACTGCGTAAGAAAGACACGTAAGGTGTTTTCAATTAATAAATGTAATGACGTTTAGACAATAATACATTTATTAGGCTATGTAATTTGAAATACACCAATTAATGGAACATGAGAAAAAGATCTGCATTGAATTTTATTTAAGTAAACTCATAATAGGGTGGTATATTTTACACTTAAGGTCGTATATTTTACATTAAGGGTCGTATATTTTACACTTCAGAAAATAAATTATTTGCTCGGGATACCACTGTCTGTATTTGTAAGTGAGTCTGAAAAAGAATCGGAAAAAAGACTAAGAAAATTAAAGAAAAAAAAATGTTATTGTCTAAAACATATGCAGTCAACAAGGCGAATTGCATAAAAATACCATTAACAGCATCTTAAATTAAAATACGTTGAACGGTCTTTTGGACTGTGATAAAACATCTCTTGTGATTTATTTTCAATAAAAACCCTTCCCATCTACACCCTAAAATTAAAATGGTAACTGAAATGGCTACCAGGAAGTGCAGACTACAACTCTACGTACTGTTTTAGTATGTGTAATTATCTGAGCTATTTAATTGAGAAAATAATACCTGTATGTAATGCGAAACGATAAATAAAACATGATAGGGTATTTTTCCAACTAAATTGTGGACAACAAACAAACTGTATTTTATCAACCGTTCGTAAATTATTATACCTCACCGTGTCATATACTTTACAAAACTTTTCGGTTGATATTTAATCAATGACATGATGCATACAAAACCCCAACCCAATTTTTAAATGTTTTTCCTGGTATTCGTATGGACGTCGATTTTATTTATTCCTCTGACTTAGAATTTGTTTGAACCAAACCAGAAATATTATTATTGTAAAGAAAAAACGAAACGTGTTTTGGTTCGCACAGTTTTTAAAAGCTTTTAAAGATAAATGATGCTGTACGATTTTATAATCTGCTTTGGCAAACAATTAACTTACCCCTGAGTTTCGTCTTCTGTCTGCGTTTTATGCCTTAGCCGTCAACCAAACCAGAAATATTATTATTGTAAAGAAAAAATGAAACGTGTTTTGGTTCGCACAGTTTTTAAAAGCTTTTAAAGATAAATGATGCTGTACGATTTTATAATCTGCTTTGGCAAATAATTAACTTACCAATGAGTTTCGTCTTCTGTCTGCGTTTTATGCCTTAGCCGTCACTTTAAGAAATATTTCCTATTTTACACAACCTTCTAAATAGATTAAGTAAGATCGATTCGAAAAGAAACATCAGACGTCTACCATGCAGAATGAGTTTATCTAATAATTTACCCATAACAAGGAAGTATCATTTTTCTTCTCAAATGTCAATTTCTATCATGTTTTATGTTTGTTTGTTTGTTTGTTTGATGGTGTTTAACGCAACTTTCAGTAATTTTTCAGCTATATCATGGCGTTCAGTTTTTATTGGGGAGGAAGCCGGGGTACCCGGAGAAAGCCCCCGACCTGCGGTAGGAAAACTGGCAATCCAGTTAATTAAGATTACCCTGCCTGCAGTGAGAATCGATCCCGCAATCTCAGTGTTGACAGACCACGTGATCAATAGTAGACTAACTACCTTGAACACTCGGCCACCGAGGCCCCTTCATGTTTTATGAGATAGACCCAAAATGATATTCTAAAATAAAAAAGTAAACAATTTAATCAAAAGAAAAAAATAAAATGATTCAAATTATCAATTGACAACATTACATCTTTTGTAACAAATTTAATGCTATAGTGTTATTTATACGTGCCGTTATCATCTTCCTGCTAAAATCTCAAAGATAGGCAAGACAGAATGCGAGATCATGATCATGCAATAACATCTCATTGAGTGTTAACTACAGATGGGAGTGAATTCACACTTAATCATCGTTAATGGTCATAATTTGTTACTTTGCGACTGTGTTGATTCAGTGGGTATGAAGAAATGTGAACTTACTGGAACTAGGTTTACTCGAAAGCTTAGAAAGTGGTTTTAAATCTTGTAAACAACATGTTTCTATATAAGTTATAAGATAACTATTATAATCAGTACTTATTATTCTTGTTCAGCGTTCTAAATAGCAAACATTACACACAATTAGCATATTTAATACGGAGCGCCAAGAAAATAGTTTAATAGTCAAAAACAACATGAAGTCTCAGAAACTTGTCAAATATTAAAATCTATTAACTGCAAAATTCGTTAACTATATTGTGATGATTATATTGCTACATTTGTTTGGTTTGTTTAGACTGTGTAGCAAGTATAATTTGTAGCCTTATTTTGGAAGGGAATTAATTAACTGCAACAGGTTTTGTTAAGTAAACTGTTAAAAAAGTCAGAACAATAGACAGTCCAAATCTCTGCTTTTGAGATGAAAAATATCTGCTTTTTGACCAAAAATAAGTCTATTGGACCACTTTAACAGGACATTTTTCAAATTTCTTCTTTAAATAATGTCAAAATATCTGCTTGTGGTCAAATTTACAAAAACTGTCAAATTCTCAGTTGTGGATAAATTGACAACAATTGTCAAGTAAAGTAGACAAAACGCTTTGGTCAAATTGACAAAAACGATCGAAACCTCTGCTTTTCGATTGCCTGATGACAAAAAGGTCAATTTGGGCAAAAGGACAAAAAGTCAAAATCTCATCTTTTCATCATCTTTATCTCTCAAAATCTCTATCAACAGCTGAAGTCGCCGAAATGTCAAAGATGAGCATTTCTTCAACCATCTCCTCTTCAAAAAGGGCATTTAAAATCAAACTAAAAATTTCAATCTTTAAAACGAGTTGTATATGGAATACACTACACTCGTCGTCTTGCAAGTTATCAGGAATAATCGTTAGTTGATCAACGAATAAAAACTCTCTTGTACTACAGATGACCCTACCGCTCTATTTGTCTATTACAGAAGCTGTGGCATTAGTCTGACACCTATTCTTTATATTCCCTATGGATCTAGTAGACGTATTGAATGTGATTAGTCCCAAGAATCTACAGGCGCCTTTCATGTTTCTGTGAGAAATTATTCTTTTGTTTCTTGGATACCACCTTCATCATATTATACTGGATTATTATTTTCCATTAATCTACGTCACTCCGATATAGATACATGCATATTTAGACGATTGTGTGCAATATATGCATGTCACAAATGGAAATGAAAATTTACTGTACTTAAATTTCAGAATAATTTAATAATTCACCGGTACAGTGATAAGTTGTAACGCGACACACATATCATCTGCTAGTAGGATTGAAACCGTAGTTACTGTATGAAATTTCTGTTAGAATAGACTATTTTTCCTCGTGTTATTTTTACAAATGAAATGTTTGTTCATAAAAATTCAAGAGGTAATGATAACGCATGAAATTATGTTTTTATATCGAATGGAAATAATCTGTCACCTAAATCACTATCAGTTTCTTTAAATGGCCGCCGGAAAACGTTGATCTCTAATACACATTTTGCACCCACATTTTCTAACAAATGATTCCAAATACTATAAAAAATAAGTTTCACTTTAAAATCTCTATACTCAAAACGTGGCTTTTCAACTTATTCGCATAGCATTTGATCTTTTGACAACAAATAACAACATAAAATCGGGAAGTCAGTTCTAAATCATCTGCAGTTTCAAATAATTAAAGTCGCCTTTCAACAATCCAATTCCCACTTTTGGTAATAAGTCAGTCCTAATAATAGTGACAACCATAGCAAAATCAGAAACAGTCACTAATAAAGTGGCAGAATGATGTAAATTCTTTCAAAACTAATAGATTTTAGCAGTTTAGTTAATAAACATATCCGAGGTATCCAAAAGTGACGTGTGTTTCTTACGTGTATGAGACTTGATATGTCGTTGCGTGTGTGTCGAAACCAGTAGCTGAAATAAACATAATAGATTATTGTAGTGAAAACGGCTCCGCTTTAGAGAAACTTAAATAATAGTAGATATTAATATAGTAATGTATGTCACAAAGTAGTAAATAAAAGCTATATTATGTCCAATCTATTTTTCCAGAATCCCAAACAGCAGGTTTTGTTTTTATATTTTTGTCTCTAGATAAAAAAACTCTTCGCTCAATGATTCACAAGAGTCCATTCAAACAGTTTTTAAAAAGGTCCATAAATAGGAGGTTGAGTAACTAAAATGACACTTTGATCTTTGCATAAATTATGCATCAAAATCTAAGCATTTATTAAAAGAACCACTTTATGTACACAGAAAATTACAAATTTCAAAAATAAGGATTGACCTTGACCTCTAACATTGTGACCTTGACCATGATAAAGGTCAACAGTGATCAACAATGTGGATCCTATGTCTATATCTGTTAAAGTTATTGTGGTATTGTCACTAACAATAAATTCCGGGGGGGGGGGAGAACACTCTTTAAAATGGTTTAAAGTTAAATCATGTCTTAATTAAAGATACTAACAAGACCTTATTTGATCTATGTTTATGTTTGTATCTATCATAGTTGGACGAAGATATGCACACAACATAATGTCAAACTTTTGTGACATTTTTCACGGTCAAGGTCAATGATGACTAACAAGGAAAACATCAAGTCTATCAAATCTGGGTCATGAGTTACTAAGTTAAAATATCAGCTTCCAATTAAGAAGGGAAATAACTCCTATAAGAAGGTGAAAAATTTATTTATTAGATATGTTACAAAGTGTTTCAATCCATCATAAACATGTTGGGAGATTTTTTCTGAAATGATTTGAAACGTTTATGTTTAAGTTTATCAGCACACGATGTGTTTCGTATTAGGGAGAGAACTTCGTTGTGCCAGGGTTAACTGTGAAAGCGTAATTACGAATACATCCATATTACAAATTGTCTTTACGTCTTTTCGATATATCGCGAAACAACATTTATAATGGAATATGGAAAAACAGACAAAAAATACAATGCTTCCTAATCTGAAAGTGGAAAACTTTAATAAAACTACTTTATGAAAACTAAGTGCGTGAACAATTATTTCATTAACGACAAATTTTTATGTAGGTTACATTTAAATTGTATTCAAAAATACATTATATAATCCGGATTTCGTCAACAAATAAGGTGTGTACCTTGCAATATAAGTACACACTCAATCATAGTTGCAAAATTATGAAGTTTAATGTGAATGTCTAGGAAACAGATGTCTGATAAAAGAGATGAACAGTTCCTGCTAAACACATACCTACAAGCTCAAACACCATTTGTTAGGGGCCTCGCTAATTAATATTTTATATATCCTATTTGAAATATTCTATAAATTGTGATAATAAAAAATCAACTCCGATTGCGTAAGTTGAAAATTACAATCGAAAGTCGTCAAAAACTTACCTGTGAAAATTTCAACCGAAATTAAATGCTGATATAACTATTGATGTATTGTGTTAAGACCGTTGTTACCTCCGTTTGTGAGCTTTAAAGGTGTTTTCAGGATTCAGTTTTGTGATTATAATTTCAGGAAGAGAAATATTAGATGCAATTATTAAATTCCACCGAAATCAAGTATTAAGTATCATCAGACAAATGTTTGTGATATATTAAAATATCAACTTAGTAATTAAATATAATATAATTCAAACATGAAAATAAGCTACACTTTTGTTCCAGTTCTAATTTAATCAGGCTACTTGTTTCACATGTTCCGCTGAAAGGGATCAATAATAATACATGACAGAGGGACATGAACAGATTTAATTTAAATAAATCCAATTGCATAAGCAAAACATCCCATGTTAACTATTATAGCTATAAACAAGCGCGAAAACACCACCCCCTATAAAAAAACAAACAAAACAAAAACTGTAATGGATCGCTCTAAGTTTTAACCAAACATCAATATGGCCTCCAAAAATCCCGTTCTTATCTACTGAATTATTAAAAGGGACACGGGACACATTCAGTAGAATGCCAAGAATATATATATGAGGTTTTAATAGAAATTTCGACAAATATCAACACACAAATTAATTGATATATTTTGAAGAAATTAAACAACTAGGGATCGCTCCCCCCTCAACCCAAACATCCCATCCATAATTTGACCAATTACTAAATATAATTTATTAAAAACAGAACAAGCATTATTTCTTCGCTTCGATAACCCTCTATCACTTTCGGAACGAAATCTGTATGTTGTTAACCAATATTGTCTATATAATTGAACGTACATATAATGATATTATATAATGATAAATATATCACAATGCCTTTATGATTGTCATCATAACTTGTTAACAATTTGCACGCCCATATAGACAGGGCTATTACCTATTCTGTATTATAAATAATTAAAACGAAATTATGCCGTTTAAATCCCGCATATCAACATCAAAAGGGAAAGGTCATCCATTGCAAGATATTGTATCTTTAAATAATTTAAAATCATTTAAAATCTGATATTATAACCAAAACAATCAAACATGTGAAGTAACGTTGAATTTCGAATAAATACATTTAAAGAGTACAACTATAATTATGCATTTTTACATGAAGATGCACTGATAATTCTCTCCAAAGTAACTAATCTTACGATAACATAACACCGTCTAACGCGCGTAAAGCCGCCATAAATACGTGTTCGACATGCAACTATTGTTAAGGGTCAAAAAAGTTTGGCCAACAAAAGAGACCAACACAAATGAGAACATTGGTATCAGTAGAAAGTATATCGATATCTTTACTCATTGTAAAAAATGAGATATTGAACTAACATTCAACGTGTATGTAAATTTCATAGACATCAAATTTATATTATGATCTGTGAATACTAAAAGCTATATCACTGTCGTTCAGACGAATTAAATTCAGAACGATATGTGTTAGTTTCCACGTTCGATTGTCCATTTACAGTGTTTCAAGTAAAGACATTGATTAGTTAGAAAATTATTTCTAGCCTCGACTTGCTCGGCATACGAGAGATTTAAAAGTGTTCAATCATATTTTACATGAAAAAAATTTGTTTTCTATTTGACATTAGCAACACAAAAGAACACATCATAACTAAGATAATTTACACCCTCATGCTAATATATATATATATATATATATATATATATATATATATATATATATATATATATATATATATATATATATATATATATATATATAGCGGATTTGGCCGAGGGGTCTAGACCGCTGGACATAGTGCAGGCGATTAGGTGCCACAGTGTCACAACGGTGTGAGTTCGAATCCCGCTGAGGGTAAAGAAAAAAATGACAGTGTTAAAAATCTAATTCAAACAGCGTTGGGCTTAATTTGTAGAAGTATATATAAAAAATTTGATATTAACCCTGTATTTCTGAAGTTTCAGAAATCCGCTGGAGATATATTATATGGTTGTCACAATACTTAGACGTTTGTATACAATTTACTTACTGTGACTGAATGACAAGTAACTTTGTCATCCTATATAATATATACAAAAATGCTGAATTAGATTACTGTCAAATTAATATGTATTGGTTACGAAAATTCCATCGTCACACGCTAGTACACATGTACTATGTCTATGTCTACGATTTACCCCGGTTAATGAAGCTATATTTTTTATATAGCGGATTTGGCCGAGGGGTCTTGACCGCTGGACATAGTGCAGGCGATTAGGTGCCACAGTGTCACAACGGTGTGAGTTCGAATCCCGCTGAGGGTAAACAAAAATTTGACAGTGTTAAAAATCTAATTCAAACAGTGTTGGGCTTAATTTGTAGAAGTATATATATATATATATATATATATATAAAGAGTTTAAAGAAAGCTGCTAAACCAGTACACTTATTTAGTCTACAAGATTATACAGCGATACAAATGACGGTGTTTCTGGTCAAATCTAGCCACAGACTGACAAACGAATGGCCTTAGTCAATATAAATAAATAACTTAAACAAGTAATAACATCTTGATCTTAAACTTTCTCCCTCAAACTGAACCCAAAACTTTTATATAGTTGCTTCCCAGTCCGCCAACCGCGGACCTGCCGTGCTGTTACTTGGCTTTGCTCAAATATTCCAACAAGATGTAATAAAATTTACCAAGGTGACAAATTCATTACGCCAGACGCGCGTTTCGTCTATTCAAGACTCATCAGTGGCGTTTTACTCTAAATGTTTAAGATATTCTTCATTGAGAGATGGAATAATAGTTTTTTTCATTGGAAGTTGAAATAATATAAGTCCACTGGGATCGTGTAAATACACGAAACAGGCAGTTCACAAAATTATATAAAGAGTCTAAAGAAAGCTGCTTAACCAGTTCACTTATTTAATATCGGATCGACAAACATGACAATACATCATAAACAATAAATAATATACAAGTCTAGAAGATTATGCAACGATACAAATGACGGTCTTTCTTGTCAAATCTAGACACAGACTGACCAACGAATGGCCTTAGTCACTGAGTGTCAATATAAATAAATAAAGTAAACATGTCATATACCCGCCACCCATTATATACAAATGTAAACAAACTAAAATTTTGCACACGTTTCAAGTGAAATATTGCGAAAACAAATAAATGGTTCTAGCTTTAATTAAGAAAAAGTTAAAACTCATTACAATTCCTGAAAAAAAGATCACACAAACATTTGCCTTACAAACACTGTTGCATTTTATGTTCAAATGACATTGGTGTAATTACATTATTCACAAAATCATCGATAAAATTAAATTAGCCAGGATTCCTTGAGAAATTGTATTATGTTAAGTGATTGGCGTAACCTATGGACAAGAACGTTTTGGCATCTTGTGCAACATGCCGTCTTGTGTTGTCTTGTTGAAGAGTAACGTGTCGACCTTTGTTCTGTATGAACGTATTGACACGTCTTTGACAAATTCGTCCCAAAAGAGGACAGCTGTCAAATTTCAATGAATGATTCCATAAAGGATCAACCGGTGGCTGTTATGCCTACCCACTCCGTAACACTTCATCCGCCGAATGACTGTCGTTCAGTATACGTTGGGATTGTAACTTCAAGTTCCATTTTGGGAAAGGTGTTTTCAATTCAAATATAACGAGATATTGTTCCGTTGCTCAAAGTATGATATATATTTAGAGTTAAAATCTGATTTTTAGGAATGTGTATTGAACTATTTTCTTTCGGGGTTTCTCACCGTTTCATTTAGGATTGTGAGTTCAAGCCCGATTTCCTCGATTCAACTATTATCAGTTTTAATAAACGTTCTGGTTTTCTATTCCCCAAAAAGGACTGAATGATATTGATATATAATTTCTAACCGCGCGTACAACCACAATCAATTAATAACAATCTTAACCGTCAGCTTTGTATAAGGTACAAACATTTTACGTGCCACAAGCTCAGCAAATTGAACAATCGGACATTTCTTATTCATGCAATGATGTTGGTTTAACTTAATTTATTTTTCAATAAACATCAAAGCTCGGTTTGCTTATTGGATAAATCACTCGAAAATTATCGTTCGGTTGAATTAGTAAATAGACCACTCGGCCATCGACGTTTGGTTGAATTTATAAAAAATCAACCAAGCATTAACTCTCTGTTACAAAACGGATCACTTATTCATCGTTGCTCAGATGGCATATAAAGTCCCGTTTAAGCTCAACATTCAAAAAATTTTTTGACGACTAAATAAATTGAACAATTTACATCTTGTTCAACAAGCACTGAGCAATTATAATAATCTTTATTGATCGATTAAATAGATGGCTTAATGGATTGTTTACGTCCAGCGAGCAATATTTCAATATATGTAACAAATTCGGAAACTATGTGGACAAATCTGCAGGTAATTTTGGCTGTCACTGGAAAAATTGGGAGATAAGCTACAATCTGTTTTCTATTCCGCCACAAGAGTTGTAACGAACGTTAAATGAGAGTTGCATTTTCTAAAAACGGTAACTACAATAATCGATAGGTAAACTTGTTATATTATAGCCTTGAGAGAGGATCGAGCTATAGTGAGAAAATCTATATATGTATATACATAAATATCAAACTACATTCCTAACCATCCATCCATCCATTCATGTAGTATACATACATACAACATATATGAATACATACATACATACATACATACATACATACATACATACATACATACATACATACATACAAACATGCATACATACATACGTACATACATACATTTCATTATTGTTAAAGGTTCAGTCACACTACACCGCATAGCGTTAACGGACGCCAAACGCAAAGACAAATGCGGCTGAAAGTTATCTGGTGATGAAAAGCATTTCCCGCTGCTGCTGCTCGGTGCTCTCATGATCGCTGTACGGGGCGCATAAAACGTGCAAAACGCACAATGACCGAACGATCAACGCACATATATTGGATGAAAGACGTACAGTTAACGGACTTCAACGTACTAGTATAAGATTTGTACCGCACAAAACGTACACGCAGCGCATGAAGAACTGACAAAACGTTCTTTGAACTTTTAACTCGTTTAACTTACGTTACATCCGCTGCATGTCCGTTAGTAGTCCGGTCGTAAATCAGGTCCACCGGGCAAGATAGGACAAGTACAGAATAAGGAACGTACGAGTAACGAACAAAACGCATACCAGCGCATGGTTACCGTACATCTTACGGACAACTTTATCCGGTGCTGTACGTTCCAAATTTTGAACTTGTTCAAAACTTTCCACCGAACGGAACGAACACCGTGGGACATCGCCGGACAAGAAGCGCAAACGCCGCATGATAAACGGAAAAGAAACGCATGCGAACGGACATGGACGGATTGAAAATTTTGTTATGCGTTGAACGTCCGTTAACGCTATACGGTGTAGTGTGACTGAAGCTTAAACCTTCAAAAAAAAATAATATTTTGTTTATTATATGAAATGTAAACATTTTATCCATTTAGTAAACATGTGTTTGATTGTTGATAATGAATTTTTATTATCTTATTTTAAGACCAGTGTAATGCCCTGCAGTAGAGAAAATTTAAAAAAAAGCTATAATGTTATAAGTAAAACGTACACAGAGAAGAAAGATATGTAAGATATTAGTATGAGGATATCTATTGTCCATTGGGGTGTTTAAATTAAACACACCTGTGTATATAGAAGCTACATTTATGTAAATATGTAAGTTTATTAAAAAATGTCGACCAAACGAATTATTTAGTGAAAATAATTATGCTGAGAAAAAACTTTAAAAACTAAAACAAATTGAAACGTTTATATTTAGAAAACGTTGGCTATCTGTTTGAAGAAATTTTCTAACGGATTCATTTCTTGTTGACATTTTAAAAGTAATCTGAGACCTTGTCACATTGCAGTGTAGTTAAATAAAAATAGAAAGTTTAAAAAAACTTAATCTTTAGATTTTGTTTGCGACTCATACTTTTAATAAACGAATAAAACGGAAAGTAATTTGCATTAAAGAAAATAAAGAAAAAAAAAGAAATTAGAAAAAGATATAAGAAAATAAATAACAATGTAATGCAAACATTATGGACGGTAATAGAATGAAATGCATGTTGGTCAATAAGAAGTTAATCATAAGAAATACATTTTTATATAGTCTAATATGTTATAATTATTGACATATGTCACCACATTTCTCTACGACAAAATGTAACCTTCATTATATACAGTTAAAACTTGAGCTAGCTGTAATGAGGAGAAAAACACCAGAGTGAAAAAATATGTCTCCCTTCGTATGGAAATGAGGCATTATTTCTACAAATAAACTTCCTGGTTTTGTTCAAATTAAAACAATGTGTATTAACAATTATTTATATTTTACTATTTAAAATAAGCATTATTGGAATATTTGGACAATAAATAAAAAAATAATAATTTCAGATAAAAAACACTAATTTTAACGATACCGATTATGGGGGACATAGCTGCAACTTTAAACACAGACCTGTGCATGCTTCAACAACAGCAACAACAAACGTTACGAACCTACTTAGTGCCAAAAAACTTAATATTAGGTCTCGATAGGTCCCTGTTTTGTTTGGGGGTGGGTGTTGGTGGCATTTGATTCATGTTTGGTAGTGGATTTCCATTGTCAATCAACAAACAATTTGTTTAGTTCAATTGTGCGTATTTTTGTTATAATTAAAACATTAAATGACACATGAAATATGAAAAGGTGTAGATTTGTTCAAACCAAACGCGCATTATATATTCAATAACTTATATAACAACTTTGATATCCTCTCAAAATATGGTAACATCAAAACATGTCAACGTATAAGAAAGACAACTCAAATTCTTTAGGAAGCCAAAAATTTCATTATTGTAATATAGCCTTTTCCAGTGACATAATATGTATTGCTTAATAATTAAGTGGCCGATTGGTTAATTAGTCCACTATTAATCACCTGACCTTTGTGTCCGATTTTAAAAGTTTTCTGAGAGCCCAGTTGAATATTTTCTTTCATTACCTGTCAACACTTTAGTTAAAGATAACACTAGTCTGGGATCCTTACTTAATATTTTCAATACCGTAAGTGGACTTCCGGTTTGAATGTACGGACAGGTCACCAGCAATGAATCCGGTCAACAGAATACCTCAAAATTACGTGAGTATTTACTAACTTACGCAATTCCGATATAATCCATTATGACGTAACGTCCGGCGTCAGTTAATCAAATTCAATTAAAAAAAACAGTTTATCAAAAGAATGCCTTAAATTAGATTTATGTCTCGTTTGTGGAAATATCTCTAGGAGAAATGCTCAGTTTAACTAGAAAGCCGAAAAACAAGAAGTAGGTAGCTACTTTATTTAAATTGTATTCTGATAGACATTTCCGACGGAACAAAACGCTCTAAAAGTAAGCTAAAACACGGCGTTTTAAACAACCAATCAAACCGGGTAGTAGACTGGTGGTGACCTGGGTTATATTTTTATAGTTAAGCTTGCGTAAATGAAAAATATTGCACCAGAGGACCAGGTTAAAGATAACACCGAATCTACTGTATTTGTTATTAATTTGTTTGATTTAAATAACGTAGACAATATATATTATACTGGCACCTTACGACAAATAACGAATGCAATCACAATGGAAAAATCGAAATTCATAATAAAAAATAGTAGAACTATTATTTGACCCTACACCCGCAGAAAATAAATAGATGTGTCTATCAGAATCTTATACCAAAAAATCTATTCATCGCAATGTAGAATACTCAAAAATTAAGCATCTTTTACCCATTATATAATGAAGCCTCTAAAAGATAGGTTCTATTTCTTTTAAAGAACATAAATTCATAAACAAGTTATTCAATGACACTAAATGTTTTAATCGGACGGAAAAAAGAACAACAATATTGATATTGATATATAAAATATTGATATGCATCTTTTGTTATTGCGCTAAGAACCAACTTAATCAAAGTCCTCATCAACAAATGATATTTTCGTATCGGCCATTTTTGTGACCAACTTCCTGTCACTCATTGATGTTTTTTGTATTTAGTTTATAATAATATTTAATGTATTGTATATTTTATAAACAACAAACCTCAGTTAAATTTCTGTCCTAACGTGATTTGTGATGCATAACACGTGGTATACTAAAACAAAGAAACGCATATAGTATGGATTTTTATTTTATATAAGCAACTGATTTCTAAATATTAATTTCTAACTACTGTACCCGGCAATAGCGAAATGCCATTCGTTCTGAGCACGGCCATTAGTTTTCTGTAAATACTTTAGTTACCAATATAGTAAAGCAGTGTCTAGGGTGTCGATATTGAGGTAAGTTCATATGGCCAAACTCGTGCCAAATTAAATCAAGAAAACCCAAATTTGCACCTTTTAAGACCACCATTAATTCAAGAAGACTGCCACCTATATACATCGTTTGACATAAGACGTTGTAAAACTATACCTAAAAATATTTTTAGAAACGATTGCTAGAATTTAAATATACCTCATAATACAAATTGTTCCTCCCCCAAAAAATCCGAAGAGATGCTAACAAATTGTCAATAAGATATAAAAGTTAGAAAAACAAACACTTGGTAAAAACAGACAAATAAACGATCGTAGACAAACTCTGGGGTTTAAGCTATTGGCTTTCGAACGTAAAACAATTCTAACTACGCTTTTTTATATAGTCGCTTCTTACCCCTCAAGCCTTCTTGGATGAAATAGTTGTTACAAATTACATGTATTAATTCAATAATAGGAATAAAAAGCACAAATTGAAACTAATCACCCTGTGGTTACGTCGAAAATGAAACGATGTTTTCATTTTAAACAAAGAATTTGACTTTTCGAATCCAAAAAAATGAAAAGGACTTTTGAGTTTTAATTTTATTTAATCTTTTAATTCATAAAACACATTTCAAGCAATCAAAAAGAAAAAAGTAATGTCACAAATAAATCATATGAATTTGTGTTCCTAATCAATAATAACGACATCAAACTTCGCAGATTGAACATCGATACAGTTTTGTGTTTAAACACTAATGCAGCTTTCTTATATAGAGAATCAACATAGATGGGTAATTTGTCTAAAGTGCATATGTTGAAAGCATTAGTCCACCAGTTTTGTAACTTTTTACCAACAATTTTTGTAGAGTGTTCTTCAACCATTTCCCATTTTGTGCTGGTCTGACTAAGAACATGGAAATCTTTTTTATGAGCCAAAGATGACGAAAAAAATCGGTCCAATTTTTTCTCTGTGTCAGTTATTTGCAAAAAGTGATGCATTTTTAAAATTAAATTCGCTGAGTGTTTCTGAACAGATTGTCTTTATTTTTGTTTTAAAATTTAGGTAAAATCGTCAGTTTAATAAAGTTGAATGTGATGGATTGATTTTTAACTTAAATCAAATAGTAATTTATCTATTTTCTAATAACAGTATCGGAAAATTTAGGAATCTCCTTAAATTTGGGTCATCACAACAGGACAGCAATTGCCTATACCCCCTCTGAGGCAATGTACCCTGGTTTCATTAGATAAACAACAGCATCTAGCGGTAATAATTGGATGTAACAGGTCATCTGACACGATTCTATAGGCGCGAAGAGTTGCCGTTCGTAACGAGAAAACCCTTCCGATTGCGTCCCTTTTATTAGTCGCACGACATTTTGAGAACTTATCGAAATCGAGATCTCGATTACACTGAAGACTAAAGTTGATTTTCTGCATGCACTGACCGCTGGACATCTACTGGAGTGGAGGAAGAAATAAAACAAACAAAACCAATTTCTTACGGTAAGTTGTTTAAAATATTTAATTAATAGGCATAACAACCGTGCATGGAACCCTGATAAACCAGTCAGAATGTATGAAACTTTTAAAAGTTTTACCGAAGATATATAATCAGTGTTTCATTAAGTGTGCATACAAAATTGTTATTATTGATATATTTATACCATTTCAATTCAATTTTAATTCACGAAAATGTATTTCTAGAAATTGTTCATTCATATTATTGTTATGTTTGACTAATAAGGTAAATTCTCCCAAAATGCGAATAGAAAAACGTAGAAAATCATTTTTTGGATCATCTCTTAAGGTTTACACTTACCCGGAAAGAAGGCCTTTTCGGATAAGACCGTGTGTTTTCATATGGTACTATGGAACTTAAAGTTGGGAGAATATGGAAATTTAAAATTTGTGGGTTCTAAGAAAAAAAAGATTTAGTATTTATTATATTTTGTTAATTTTCAAATCATTTCATTTGTTTTTGTAAGATTTTATTTTTTAGGTTTTTTATACTTTTGTTTATGTGTGAATATCTATTTTTGAAAGTTTTTTGTGACACTTTCTTTTGTATTTATTACAAATATCAATCAAACCAATTAAAAATGTATTAAATAATTACAAAGACATAATTTGACACAAACATGATTACAATTTAAGTAAAATCTTGATCTTGATATGCTAACTGGCCAGTCAAAATGGGAGAGGTCTGTAAGGGAGGAGGAAGCAATATAACAAATAATGTTTGCAATCTATTTTTCTTTCTAATTATAATGTGCTATTCTTTTTATTCTGCGCAGGTGTAGCTGCTATATATTCTGGAAAGGGAGCGATGGCCACAAAATGGCATAAAACACCTTCATTTAAGTCATGACCATGCTTTGTTTCATGGGATGTGTCTTACATGTATCTATACACTCTAGATATATTTGTATATATTTGAGTTTTTTATTATGATTATGGTTCCTAAACATTCATTTAAGGTTTTTATTGGTGTAAATATATACAATATAATGATATGCTTTACACTAATAAAACACACATATTGCAGTGTGGATTTTTATGGGTATAGGCTAATAAAGAAGTGTACAACTTTGTGTATGGAGATCATATCCGTTTTAGTTTACTTAATTGAGTTAGTACATATACTGCAGATCATTTTGATACCAAATACATGTCCGTTGGGAAAAGAAGGCAAGTCTTTATTTAAAAAAATTTCAGGAAAATTACAAGCGAAAAATAAGGAAAAAAGTCGTAATTTTCATGTTTTTTTCCTCATTTTTAAACATTTTGTACAAAAATAATGCTTAATTCGAAAACATTTATCCTCCCTTACATATGAAAAGATAATATTTTGGACAACACTGTTAAAAGTTTCTAAACATATTCAAACTATTACTCCTTTGAACATCATTTAAATGCTGGGGTCTGGGTAAAACTGAGCAAAAATCTTAAAATGATGCAAAATAATTGCAACACAAATGAGTAATCAGTACAACTAGAGGCTATTATCTTAATACATCTCTCATCAAAAAAATTTTAGAATTTTTTTTCTGATTTTATACAGAAACAATTTTGTTAAAAAATTTTCCGCACTTTTTCAGAAGGTAGATAAGACACTTTTGAGATGACCATAAAACTGAGAAACACCTTGCATGTCTGCATTCTTAGCTCTTGTTTACAGAATGACCTTAAAAATATATTTGGAAAAAAGTTGTAGGAGTGTATAACAGCTATGCACCTTGACGTAATGTCAGAAAGTTGGCCTTCGAACCTTCTATCAGTTGACACCGAGAAAAAATGACTATACGTGTTTTTCAGAGATTTCGGCCGGTCACTGATTTTTAAAAATATACTCTTCTTTTGTAAGACCACTAAGACCACTCATTTTGAAGATAAAAGTAATTATAGTTGTTTTATGTTATTTAAACAACTTTAATCATCTCTATTTTTAATTTTGTTTGCTCAAAAATAGCAAATTTTACATAAAATTTGGGTTTAAAGGCAAATCGCTAAATTCACAAATTCTGTTGATCCTTTGACTCATTTTTAAAAGTAAGGTACCAAAATTTTTCTTTCAGATAGGTAATGAGTATTCTCAGTACTTCATTTTGTGGCTGAACTCCCTAATACAATCATCTCCTCATTCAACATTCAAAGTTCCTAGTTAAATATTCGCCTTTTCAGTTCCTAGTTTAACATCTTAGTTCCTGGTTTAATGCTAAACATTTGTAGTTCCTTGTTCATTACTTGCAGTATCTAGTTCAACCTTCAGTTTTCAGTTCAACATTCGTAGTATTTAGTAGTCAAATTTTAGCAGTTCCGTGTTCAGCATTTGCAGCTCGTGGTTCAACGTTCGATTTTTTTTGGCTCCCAGTCAGTTCAACATTTGTAGTTCTTTTTTCAGTATACAAAATATTTGGTTCCTCAAAATTCCCAGTTCAACATTTTATTGTTCAGTTTCTAGTTAATTCGTTGTGTCTATCTAAAGAAATGTGTATGCAAATAATTGTGCTTTTTCTTTTGTATGAATAACCTTCACTTGTCAAAATTTCACAGACAAATAGGACAAGTGGTGTTTATTGATCTCAGAACGTTGATATAAGGACATTAAAAACATATACTATAACTGGGAAACGCACTACCTGCCACTTTACTATACCCCGCTCCATAACGATTAGAATTCTATCAGCATGCATATTACAAACGTTATGAGCAACTACAATTGAACTTCTACTTTACAAACTCTCTCGATAAAGCTAAAGAGGATGGTTCCAAGTAAGGATTCCATTGTCTTCGTCGCGGAAAATACCCGAACATGCATTTAAGTAAATTATTTGTTGTTTATGTCACGTAGTAAAAGTTATTAACTGTACTTTAAACTTTTTTAAATGGCAACTTTACAATAGACTATTTCTCATATTGGTTACTTGTTTGTTTTAGCTCTTGACAGATCTCTAAATGAAGGTATTAACAAAATACCGAACGCCAAGGAAACTGTCAAAAGAGACGATTCACTTGAACCCTGAAAGTCATAGTCTTAAAATGTTAGACTGATTTTCTAACAATTTAATGTAGGCCAATCCAGACAAGTTTCTTGCTAGGACAATACAGCACAACAGTAAGAACTAGAAGGGATGGAAAACATTCTTTTAAGTTTTATGCAAACTATGTAATGAATACCTATTCCTTTTAGACAGGAAACAAATTACAACCTATTCTCAAAACTTATAAGTACTTGGAATGGTAAATAATGGAAATGTAATGTTTACTCTTACTTGTTTGGTGCTATAAGCTGATTATATAATTAGTGCTTGTTTTAACACCAGACACGATTTTTAAAGCTTGGCTTTTAGATTTAACAATTTTTTTTCATTTACAGGAAATCAGTGTCGTAATATACTTATACTGTAATATTTGTAGTGCGTTTTGCTTATTGGTTGCTTTTAATATTTCCCTATGCTCTTATAGCTTAGCTATTTTTGCAACATGTTTGTAGGTATAAATTATTCCATGCCTGTGTTTTATTGTATGTCTGTAGTATTGTAATGTTTTTGTTGTTGTTACAAGTCGATTTAAAAGCTCAGTAGAGCTTATGTTGAAATGTTTTAAACCTATCGACTAAATAAAGCTTTCTTGTCTATCCACAAATCAAACTCAAAATCTTGTCTATCCACAAATCAAACTCAAAATCGTGTCTGTCCACAAATCAAAGTCCAGCAAACTTGAGAACCAAACAAAAACAGATTTGACTTTATTTTACAGCAACAACAAAAATAATGAAAAGAAATCAGAACAAAAATGATAAAAAGATTTTAAAAAACTCAATACTCAACATAAATGTGGTACACATGAATGAAAAATAGCCAATGAAACGGACCGAACAACAAGACATAAATAAGATAAGTTATCATATACTTAGTAATAATATGTGTGTTTTTGCATATGTGATAAAGACAATATCTTAATATATTATTTCTGCTATATTTGTAGTGGTCTATGCTTAATGGTTTCTTTGAACACCTCTCTATGTTCTTATAGCTTTGCTATCTTTGCAAAATGTTTGTATGTATAAATTATTGCATGCCTGTTTTTATTGCATGTCTGTTGTATTGTAATGTGTTTGTGTTATTATAAGTCGATTTTAAAAGCTCAGTACAGCTTATGGTTTAGTGTTTTAAACCTATCGACTAAATAAAGATGTATTGTCTTGTCTTGTCTATCCTCAAATAAAAATCCAATTCTTGTCTATCCACACATCAAAGTACAGCAAACTTGATAGCCAAACGTTAAACAGATTCGACTGTATATTATAGCAGAAACAAAAAAAATAAAAATAAATCGGAACAAAAATGATGAAAAGACTTGATAAAAAAAACTCAATATTCAACATAAATGGACAACAATTGTGTTTCCTAATTGTTAAATTTATATGACATGCAATAAAAACAGATTTGTAGTAATCGATAGTTTTTGTTACAAGAATCAAGTAACCCACTAATTAAACAGAGTATCGCAGCATTTATATATTCAATATATACTTTCAACCAATTACTTATTTTTTAACCAAAAAAATTACAAAATCACCACCATATTAAATGAAATAAGTGTCTGAGATTATTGGTAAGAATCATCTTCTGCTTAGAAATAAAATTAAGTTTCAGTATTTAGTACTTTTGCAGTTCTAATTACTTCACATATTCGTTCTGTTGGTACAATACAATTTATTAGTTATGTCACAATGGATAACGTCAAATACGTTTCATATTATTGCTTAGCAGACTAAAAGTGAATATGTAACTCTGAGTCTGCACTTCCTCCAAATGCATGATCAGTGTTATTATTCTATTGGAACCATGACGGACGCTCACGTTAGTTGTGATAAAGATATTATTTACCATATGAAATATGGAATGAAGTGGATATGAAATATGAACTATGGGGTACATGGTTTAGCATATAGAATATTGATCTACTAAATGACATGGTAACCTTGTTATGAACTGCACTATCATATCTGCCTTTAACAATAATATTGAATATGATAACATGATCACATAATCTACACTTTTAACTTTGTTTAACCCCAATAACAGTCAATAAGATCATATTAATGTTCATGTCCATCACATGGAACACTTTATTGATACCTTGTTTGTTTGTTTGTTTGTTTGTTTGAATGGTGTTTAAGCCACTTTCATCAGTTGTTCAGCTATATCCTGGCGCCCAGTTTTTATTGGGAAGGAAACCGGAGTTCCCGGAGAAAATTCCCGACATTTGGTAGGAACACTTGCAATTCTTGTCAATTAAGATTGGATTCCCGTAGTGTGGACAGACCACGTGGTCAATAATAGACGAACTACCTTAACCACTTGGCCACTGAGGACCCATTGTATCAGTGGCTGTTCATGTCACAATTGTGATGTTTCTATCGGCTTGCATTTTTTCTACCGCGATACTTGTTGAAAGCATCGTGATACTTATTAAAAGCATCGCAATAGAAAACTGCAAGCCGATAGCATCATCGCAATTGTGACATGAACGGCCACTGATACCATTGGAAACTAGTAATATAATGGTAATCAAGGTGTGTATATCAAAAACAGTATTATCGTAAGGAGCACACAACTGAACATATATATCAAATTGTCACAGTTATTGACCCAAAACAATATATTAATGATTATTTATTACATATGAAACAAAACTGAAACGGTTCCAGATTTACGATGGCAGCGACGATAGGTTAAATCGAGCTTACAAATGTTCTGTTATAACTGATTTTCGAAAATCGCCAGTATCAATCCAAGTTTGAATGAAATTATGTTTCATATGGTGTTAGTTTAAACATATTTTATTTGCTCAAATATGCAAATAGGATAAGACACAAGTTAATCAAACTTATGAAGTCTTCTCCAAATATACAGTATGTTACAAAAATATATTGATGGAGCAGCATACATAGTAATACAATTCAAATTATATTATGTTTGTTAGAAATGAACCTTAAGGGATAAAATAAAACATTTGACAGATATTAAAGAGAAAAAAAAGGAATAGAGAGAAAATAGAGGATAGATGATAGATGATAGATGATAGATGTGATGATGAGTGTGATTTAAAAACATTGTGAAAAGAATCAAACAATCAAACAATCGGGAACCTTTCTGACCCTTTAATATACTCAAAGACGTGCTTAAAAACTAGTTCGTTCTGCTCATTAGTCAAAAGCGAATTACCAAATGTAAGAAGTTCTAAATTTACTGGACAATAGATTGGCAGCCACTGAAGGTTTTGAAATAATCTATTCCTAATGTTAGCATACTTCGAACATTCCAAGAAGTAATGATTTGAATCTTCACGATCAGATCCACATCGACAAGATGGATCAGATAAAATATTTACCCTGTATAGGTCATAATTCAATGTTGATGCTGAACATCTTAATTGGGTTAGGACAATATTAAGTTTTCGATGACCATATTCATAGTGTTTTGGAACTCTTCTATGTGGGTTCAAGTTTTTTAATTCAGATTTAAATTTAAATATAGAGTCAACATTACGGAGTGATAGATCTAAACGGTTCCACTGTCGAATAGTTGAAGGTATGAACGATTCATCAGTCAGGGAAAGTCTACAGAAGGGAGTCATAATATTGTTACCATTGCGCAAGGGATAAACTGCCGTGCTTTGTATTGTAGGAGGAATTAAGTTACACAGATATGCTGGTGCCGAGTTGTGCTGTATATTATAGAACATTTGTAACTTCCTGCGTTTCCTGCGCTCATCCAAAGACTCCCACCCAATTTCAGTATAAATATTAATTGCATTAGTAAATATTGGTAGGCCTGTGACTATTCGAGCAGCCTCGAGTTGTAATTGTTCAAGTTTATTGCAGTAGCCCACCCCCATGTTGTCCCAAACTTCACAGGCATATTCAAAAAGTGGTCTTATGAAGACTAAATATAGTTTTTCTAAGTTTTTCCGAGTAAGTTTATATTTAAGTTTCCTGAGTACGTTCAGGTGCTTTGAAACACTACATATAATATTATCAATGTGTGTATTCCACTTAGCATCACTGCTAAAGGTGACCCCTAGATGTTTATGAAGATTAGTAATGGGTATATTAATGTCACTTAGTGTAAATCGCATATCCGGCGTTATTATGTTTGAAAATAACATAATTTCAGTTTTTTCGGGGTTAAATGACATTAACCATTTTTTGGACCAGTCGTTCAGCTCTTTCAAATCGTGATCGATAACAGTCTGTATCTGCGAAGGGTCGCGACTAGAATAGCTGAACGACGTGTCATCAGCAAACAGTCTACATAAGGAGACAAGTTTTTCAGCTATGTCATTGATATATATAATAAATAATAATGGACCCAGCACCGACCCTTGTGGGACACCAGCCGACACATTGCAAAGCTCGGATGACGATTGTTTGATTACTACTCTCTGTTGTCTATTATTCAAATAGCTTTTAAACCATTCTAATAAATTTCCATTTACTCCATACGATTTCATTTTATGTAATAAACCTTTATGCCAAACCTTATCAAATGCTTTAGAAAAATCACAAAAAACAAAGCAGTTTATTTCCTTCTTCTCGAGTGAATTTAAAATACAATTGTAAATTTCTATCAACTGGTGGACTGTGGAACATTTAGGAAGAAAGCCAGACTGGTATTGATATATAAGATTATTTCTTTGCATGTGGTTAAAAACATACTTATAAATAATACGTTCCATTACCTTGCCGACGCAGCTAATAAGCGATATTGGTCTATAATTAGACGGGATTGAGCTGTCACCCTTTTTGAATATTGCAATAACATTTGCAATCTTCCAACCAGATGGGTATTTGCACTGATCTAGAGATTTATTAAATATTAAGTGAAGTGGAATTGCTACTTTTTCAGGACAAAGTTTTAACATTTTGTGGCTTATTATGTCTGGCCCTGATGCTTTATTGGGTTCTAGAGTTTTTATAATGTCTACAATTTCTTCTATACTGATTACTATGTCGTGGAGTTGTATATTTGTTCTCGGTTCAAAATCTGGAAGAATAACATTTTCATCATTTAGTGTTGAAATTTGACTGAAATATGTATTTAATAGCTCACATTTCTCGTCGTCCCCGTAGACAACATCTCCCAAGCTGTGATTTTGAATGACATTTAGAAGTGGAGGTATATTACAACATCCTTTATTTGATTTTATTAGCATTTTCATAATTTTCCAATAAGTTCTGGGGTTAGCAGCATTATCTAATATAATATTATCAAGGTTTTTTTCAAAGTATTCCTTTGCAACTTTTTTCAAATTATTTACTTTGTTCCTTTGTTTTTTATACTTTGTTAGATCTGCTGCTTTTTTAGAATTTAATGCTGTTTTTCTAAATCGGTCTCTTCTACGAATTTCTTTCCGAATTTCCTGGTTGAACCACGGTTTATCATTATTTCGAATGGTAACCATTCTGGATGGAATGCTCTCCCTTGCGATGTCTAGAAATTCGTCGGTGAATATGCTACACATTTCATCGACATCCTCAACATTAGAAAGAAGTCCATTCCAATTTATAGAACCAAGTTTCGTAGAAAATTGTTCAATATCTGTTTTATCGTACAACCATATTTGTCTTTGAAATGAATTGGATGAATATTTGGGGCAATCTAAAAATATTATTGGTGAGTCGTGGTCACTTACGTCAGGAGGTACTTCAAAAACGTCAGAAAATAAATACTGAATTGAGTCGCTTATGATAATTGGGTCAAGTAATGTGCTACTATGATCCGTTGTCCGTGTGGGCTTATTGATCACATTCGTTAAATTGAACAAGTTCATAGTGTCTATTAATTTATTATTATCAACATTAAATAAATCAGAATTAAAATCCCCCGTAATCACAATGTTTTCATTAATCTCGTAACCCAACCCTATTGCATGATTAAGTCGTGTCCAGTAGTTATTGTCCGTCCATTCGGGTCGATAAGTACAACAAAGTAAAAATAGCTTACCTCTACCTTTAATTTCTACCCATATTGATTCATCAATTTGGTTTTCGAGTGCACCTTTTCGCGTGATTGAAAAATCGTCCTTTACATAGATAAGCAAGCCACCGCCAAATTTGTTTCGATCCTTACGAATAATGGTTTTCGAAAAGGAACCAAGTTGCAGGTCTTCATTATTTACATTTGAGTCCAAGTGAGTTTCGGTAAGAGTAACTATGTCGAATTCGTCCGTAAAGTTTTCTAGGAAAGAAAGTTTGTTTCTTATACTTCGTATATTTAAATTACAAATTGAGATTGCATCTTCTGTGATATTAGACACAGAATTGGTAATATTTTTTATTATGGGGCCAGGATTTATTTCAACATTTCCGATTTCAAGGATATAATGAAGGATAACCAATAGAAAAACAGCATTTATATTTGGATTTAAACTTTGAAGTAGGGAGAGGGAGACGACGAGTAATGAACACTTTAAATTGGTAAGTAGTATTTCTTTATATGAGCTTTCATACACATTTACTTTAACGAGCCTAAAGGTGCATTGGATACGTAAGTTAAATAACCCGATGGCCGCCCTGTACATTTCAATGCAATTACCCATTTGGTTGTAGGACAATAGCTGTTTTACACGGGCTGCCTAACCGGTAACACAACGTTAGCAAATCACACACATCATCACTTAAAGAAGAATAAGAAAAATAACAGCACAATAAGCAAGAAATAATCTGGAATAAGGAGATAATGCACATAGTAAGGAAGGTCATTTTCATTAGGACGAAATGGGATATTTACAATTTGTTCAGAACCAGAACTGCTATATAAGTACAATTTAGTGAATGCTAAACGATATAAATTTACTTGGATAGTGACTGAGAAGAAAAAAAAACATATGCAACAATAGTATGAATATATACATATAACTACAATTTAATTACATATGTACAGGCGAAACATTGATATTGTTTTATTTCTTACAAAAAGATGCACAAACAAGAGAAACAAAAAAGAAGCTATTAAGGAGCATCAATTGCCCTTGACATGCTAATTTTTACGGTTGATCAATACACCATATATTGTGGGGTTCCAATTGGGTGAGATCAGATATTGTTAAATACGTATTGAATATACAGTCGTTCGCTGGCTTGAGTCTTACTCGGAACAGATACAAGTTCTTGCTGATGATGAAATAGAAGTTGAAGATTGTGCACTTTAAGCCCATTTGGACATTAATTATACGGTTATTAAATATCAATATATAATGATGGGTGAAGTCAGAATACGCCAAAAATATACACGGTAAAGAAATAGGACTTTGTGCACTTTAAGTACTAAGTGACGTCTGAAAGTGTGAAACACAATATTACCATTTAAAAAAATATTTGCTCATTTCGAGTTATGATGACTACTATTTTCACACGTATATTGCAGAGATTCGCGATGATTACAGCAGGAATGTATACGGAAGATATATATTACTGTGTACCAGTATATAAAATTGTACCTGATAATAACGCGTATATCGAGCAGGTAGAAGATCCAGTTTTGTTTTTAAATACTAAAAGCAATATCATATTCCAGCTTCGTGATTTTGAATTACGGAAAAATGACCAATAACAGAAATACTATATTAAAAATAATTTTAAAAAAAACCCCATATGGATATTAAGAATAGAGTAAAACAAGCAGACATTTTTCTAAAAAAACCAAAATCATTGAAAGACTAGCTACCAATAATACGTACCAGCTTCATAATTAGTCATAAATGAACATTTACATAGATACACTATAGGTAATTTGTAGTGTTTAAGAAAGTATCCATATTATAATGGGATATTAATTATAATGGGATATTATGGAGGCTCAACAGGTAGCCTTTCATTATATAATATTACATCTTATGAAGACGACTAATATGGTAAAGTTGCAACTATTGAAGTGCAGTACTGTTTTTTATATTTAATTTGAATTTTATACTTGAATCACCTCTCAAGTTTTTCAATGTCATCAAAATTGTAGATAAGTTTCTTTCTACTGTTTTCTGTTTTTTTTGCAAATATTCGACCATCAGTTGTCCAGTAGGCATGTATTTGTCCTCTGGACTTAATTTCGGCTAATCTCTTAGTGATACTGGTCCTATACTGGGTTAAATTTTCTGTGATGAAGATTCCATCAAGATTCCCTTTGAGTATTTTTTTGTTGATGTAAACCATGCTTCTTGTTCTGTAGGAGAGAAATCTCACAATAATCTGTGATTTGCCATTTTTTGTTTTTCCAATGACATGGCTCCTACCAATATCATTTATGCTCAGACTTAGACCTAATTTATTGTTACATACATCTAACACTAGATCATCTGTATTAACTGGGTGAATTATTTTACCATGCTCATCCACGGGTACTTTGATATTGTGGAAGCGTAAGCTAGTTCTTCGCGAATATTGTTCCTGGCTTTCAACTCTAGTTTCTAAGTCAGCAATCCTGTTGTATAATGCCTGTATTTCATGGTCACGCTCGTTTAAGGCGAGTTCGTGATCTTTAACTTTATTATCTAATTCATTGAGTTGAATAAATTGTTTACAAATTTTTGTTTTGTTATCATCAATTATTTTCTGTTGACTGTTGACAGTTTCCACCAAAGGCTTTACATATGTGTCAACACAATTTTTGATTTCGTTTTCAATAAGGCTTGATATAGTCTCTGCTATTTTCTCAGATATTATAGGTATTATTTTATTTAAAACCTCCTCACTGGTAAGGGCCTCCAAAACTTTGTCAGTAATAGTTTTTCTTGTATTAGTTTTTTTACCGATATCCCTAAGATCGCCAATTGAGTTACGACGGCGAATTTGACGATCTGTTTGTTTTTGTGTTGCTGGTAGATTATCAGGACTCTCGGGGACGGGCCTCTTATTACTAATAGGGGTTTGAGTAGACACAAGAGGTTGAGAACTAGAATACTGACGTTGGTGTCTGTGTGACCATGGAGATGCTTGGAAACTGGCAAATAATGTATTAATTATTAAACGATTTATTAAATAGCCAATTATAACATTTCTCCTTCAGCAATGTTGCCAAAAGAAAGTAGATGACCTCTGGTGATGAGGAAATTCAATTAAATATCGTATATGTGATGCGAACAACAATTATGCTGTAAAAATTTAATACTTTGGAATGTTAGACTGTAATAATCTTTAATTTTATCAGCACTTAAGAATAACATTGTTTGTTTGAATTGTGTTTAACGAGACTTTCAGCAATTTTGCAGCTATATCGGGGTCTTTTATTAAGGATGTCGGAGTATCCTGAGAAAATCGACAACCTTCGAAAGGAAAACTGGCAATCTTTGTCAATTAAGATTGGAGTCGACTACAGCATACATGCAGTGGGACTCGACGCAGTAATTTTAGAGTTGAAAGGAATGTTATCAATAGTCAACCAACTACCAAAGCAAGCCACCGAGGCCACCAAGAATAATCATGATTTTAAAAAAAAATGTAAGATTACACATATTTCCTTATTTTTCAATTAATTGTGCCACAAAACTGTGGATGATAAGAGCATAACATACAATATATGATGATTGGCAGCCAATATATAGTAAACAGCCACTACCTCTATCAATTTTAACAAAGGACTGCTTATTAATCACTCCTATATCACCCCTCTCACTTGATTTAACAGAAATAATTTGTTATAGATACAAATTAACTACTTTGCCTGTCAACTTTGGAAATAAACACTGCAGTATAATACTGTCGTATGAACATAAATACAGGTAAGTTTTTGCAACAAAAAATACACTAATATAACAATGATTATGTATAATAATTCAAGTAACATAAAATGATTACAGATTTATTGTGCTAGAACAAGCCCAAAACTGCTTTGTTGCACATACGTTGCAAAAGAAATAACAAATGCAAACCATTTTAAATTAGAAGCATTCTCTGGAAAGCTTACATATATTGACAGGTCGTATGAAAGGGGTAGCCTCTGGTCATGAGGATATTCAACTATGAAATATTATGTGATATTGACCATTGGTAATGAGATGCCTCTGGTGACGAGGATAGAAGAAAAATACAAATGTATTAATATGGACTTCAGTGGGGGACCTCTGTACATCTATAGTGCTGCAGGCTAGGAACTACTTTACATCTATAATGTTGTAAGCTGTGTTGGTATGATAACATTTATATAAACCCCAGAGGCTCCGATGGAGCCAGGAGGTAAATTTCAGTCCGTTAAAATGTATTATAAATGGCAACAAGTTTAAAGGTAAAAAAAAAGGAAGCAGTACAGAGCATTAAGCTATTCTATACGGGAGGGCAATCACCGGGTATAGCATTATCATAATGCAAAGATGAATTTCAAATATTTAATTTTATATGTTGTATTTCAAATTATATTCAAAAGTTATCAGAAAATATACGAAGAAACAAACGAAATACTCATGATCTATCCAACATCCATGTTTAAATGGATTCTGAGATATGCTCCAGACAAACTTATGATAGGCGGATGGATGGACAAAAAAGTGGAAACTATATGACTCCATTTAGTAAAGAAGTTACTGGCACATTTACTGTATTTACTGACCAATTTTGAAAAAAAAATCGAAGAATGTGTCCATGGGACACAGATGCCCCCGCTAAATGAGGTTCCAAACAGGAAGTAGTTGTCCGACAGGTCTGAAAGTCGCTTAGGACGAACAACTTGTGATACTGAACCAACCTGCCAAATTTCAAATTCTTCTCATGTACGATTTCTGAGTAAAAGCTTGAAAGAAATTGGTATGGACGGATGGACGTACGTACGTACAAATGAAGTCACAAACAGGAAGTAGTTGTCCGGCAGAGCTGAAAGTCGCTTAGGACGTACAACTTGTGATACTAAACCACCCTATTAAATTTCAAATTGTTCTCATGTACGGTTTCTGGGAAATACTTGACGAAATTCGTACGGACGTACGGACGGACGGACATGAGTAAAACTTAATGCCCAAGACATGTTGTCGCGGGGGCATAAAAATATATTTTAAGAGATCTCAGGATTACAATTTTCTTTGCCATCAAAGGACATAAAGGGGTAAAGATTGGAAAAAAACATAAATGTGCCCTAGTAAGGGACATAATTGTTCCCGAGATTAAAATGGCAAACGTGTGATATAAAATTTACCTGTGTGTTGTATCATCTACTAGATCAACTGGATCTTTTTTCTCCCAACAGCATGATTTCAATTGAACAAACATTAAAAGATATCTCAAATATAATTGCACATACAGTTGACACAAAACATAAGCTTGTTCATTAAAAGTCACAAAAATAGTCGAAGGTATTGCTTGTTCAAAACAAAGTCTTGTTCATTGACATAAAGAATTGTAAATGTAATAAAAAGATCAGTTCTAATTAACGGTTTAAAAGATTGAGGGGCCTCCGTTACCGAATGGTTAAGATAGTTCGTCTACTATTGACGGATTACGTGATCTGTCAACACTGAGGCTGCGGGTTCGAGACTCACAACGAGGAAGGTGTACTCAAATCCAATCTTTATTGAAAATGATTGCCAGTTTTTCTACGGAAGGTCGCGGCGTTCTCGGGGTACTCTGGATTCCTCCCACAATATAAACTGGACGCCATGATATAGCTGAAAATTTGCTGAAAATTGCGTTACACATCATTCAAACAAACAAAAAAACAAGTATTATAAATATCTTTTATAAAAGCTTGTACATGTATGAACCAGATAAAGCAAGTTACTGGGCATGTCAGGTACACACAGCACATTTTACATAGGATATTAACACAACACATAATTAAACATGATAGTGTTTTCTTCTTATACAGTACCTCATCCATTAGAACTATAGCATGAGATTTAAGTATGGTTCTGGCTATTGCCACTCTCTGTTTTTCTTCTCCGCTTAATTTTAGTCCTCTTTCACCAACCACTGTTTCATATTCTGTAAAACTGTAAAATGAGAAAGTCTGTGAAAAATCGCTTATTTCTGTCTCATCGTCTGCTTGCAAAATTCAGAACAAAACATTTTTAAAATTAAATATTATCTATATAACTGTACATTAAAATAAATACTAACTACAATTTGAGGGGAGAAAACAAAACAAACAACACACAACACAAAAAAAATACAGAGTAACACGAACCCTACGATAATTATAGAATAATAATGAAGGTTGTGTGGTGGCGAAATAAATAAAAAGAGTAGTAATAAAGGTCATGTACGCCACAAGGTTAAAAGGTAAAATCGAAAAGACAAATAAAAATTAAAATTAAAAATTAAAAATCAAACAACAATAAAGATGGGCCCGAGCGTTCGGTCCAAAGACCTTCTTCAGGGCGAGAAAGAGGGAGACAAAGAACAACACATCCGTATAGGACAAGGAAAGAGAGTTGTTTCCAATAAATTTACTTCTCTGTTGGTGCAGTGATACCTCTAGCAAAAGGATGGATTAAATCTTGCCGTTGATTCTTGGTCTGATTATCTTAACATCATTGGTAATAATAATTATTTAAAATGCAAAGGAAATATTGAAATGTAGAAAAAAAAGGTGTTTGAACAGAAATTTACATACAGTTTTGGACTTTGACTTTTAGATTGTATTTTTCGACAGTTTCCTGGTAATCGGTATTTTGTTATCCCTCATCTACAAAGTGAAAAAGCTAGGATAGAACAGAATAAAAAGAAATATCGGTTGCTTCTAGTCTTGACAGTCGACGTAAAGTTAAAGAATTCATAATACAGCTCAATACGACACTAATCCGGAAGCTAACAGGAAGTATTTTGTCTATCCCTGATAAACCGTCATTTAGAAAGAAACTGAAAAAATCTGTCTGACCGACAAATACATTCATCATGGGCACAGTAAACATTCTTAAGTAGAGACGACCTGAACTTGACCTGTATCACATTAAAGTCTTTATGACGTTTAATTTTAGCAGCTGGAACTTGAGCGTAAAACACATTTTGTAGAAATTGTGTAACTTGATTGAAATCCATACCGTTCATCATACCGATGTTAGAGACGGCAAGGGGTATTTCTGATATGCCTAAATCCTAGATATCTTAAAAGGTTTCAATAAAGGTGTATTAATGAAATACAATGCAGTTTGTTTTAAGTCAATATATTAAATATCAAGGGTTTTATGCTCATTTTAAGGTAGGTACCCTCTGGCGTTTTTCTGTAAAGCAAGTTATAAAATGGACAAATACTCAACTTTATAAACATTTAATAAAAAATATAAAACATTTTATCTTAAGCAAATCAAAACCATATTTTGACAGTATATACATTGGTGCCCAATTTTACAGCAAAAGAGTTGAAGAAAAGTCACTTATTCACATTTCTGTAAGACAATAAAAAAAGGGGAGATAAAAATGTTCCATTTGTCAATATCATGTCCAACAGTAGTAAATATAACATTTCAACTTACACAAATATGTAATGAGGATGTGTGTGAATCTGTTATTTAGTTGCCTGAGGTCACCTGAAATAAAAATAAATATTAATTTTAAACATATGAACCAATAAAATTTTTTAAATCAAAATTTGTATCGCCTTTATATTTATAGGTATGCATCTTCCTAACTTTGGCTAAAAATATTCAAGATCTCTTATAATAAAAATTCTGATACTTTAATGTAAAGGGAAATTAATATTGAGATCATAATTTCACAATTATTTAATTAACAATAGACAGAATAATTCAATATTTAATACTGGCGAAGAATATAATATACTTTTTCATTCATATTTACTACAGATAACCCATTTTAGTGGGTCTTGGATAGGGACAGCTTTTTCCAAATCTAATTACTTTTCTTCTATTTTTTTCCCATTTCAATTTTCAAACCAAATTTATTACTCGAAGTTAATTTTTTCGATATATCCCATCCATTTTTTTATGCTGCCCTATGACTAACACCACTAATTTATGTAACAATGAAACAATAACAATAACAATAAATAACATGCAGACATGCAAGCATGCAGGCATTGAAATCATTTCTCCTGAAGTGTTCTTGATATGAAATAAAAATATGTACATGTAAACTGTTAAATTAGCAATACTTGATGACATCTCTGGTCAACAATGCTGTTAGAAGTAACACTGAACTGGACCAACTGCTGTAACTCACCACCTCCGGAATAATTTCAAGATTCCCATTTTTATAATCCTCTTTAAGTTTGTAGGTGTAAATGGCTGTAGCAGTTGTAGAATCATCAATATCTCTATCATACACAATGTTATAAAAGTCTGGAAAGCCTTGAACCACACTTATAACTTTTCCAGTCCATTTCCCTTCATCAAAGGTGTAAACAACTCTTTTTCCCACAAACAATGGGACATTTTGAGATTTTCTTTCAGTACTTTGGCCTGTTTCGGCATCTTCTATAAGTTTAAGAACATTGATTTTCAGTTTGTTTATCGAATGAGGCTTTCCTTTTTCACTGACCTGATAGATTTTTTTATCGTTTACTATTTGCTTCAATACCTTTTGGCGAAAGCGAATCTGCGCTATCAATGCTTTCCTTTTCTCTGTTATGCCTTTAATTTCATCTAACATACTTCATAGTCAACTTCATCTGATTTCTGCCATAACCCATAAAATATAATGTCATCAGTATGCTTGCTTTTAGTTTTCAATGCATTTCTTTGTTTTTTCTCTAAGCCATTTTCTTATCTTTCAGTTTTTGCATTCGTTGTTCATTTATTTCCTGTATTCGCTTCCTGTACTTCTTGAAGTAGTGAATCAAGCCAGTCAGAAGTTTTATTGAAAACAAACATAAGAAAAGCTTCGTTTGAAATTGTAGAGGCATTTTGTCTATATCTAAGAAATAAATCCAATATTCCAAAAACTCGTTCTGGTAGTTTGTTATGGGGTATTACAGATTTTGATTGATTTCTCAATTCATCTGATGGATCAAAATACTTTCCACCTGGCAGTTGTTCCTTCATGGCTTTTTCTAATACTGAATGTAAGCCTTTAAATGCCAGCTGTGCAAATGCACATGCTATATCATCCAGTTCATCATTAGGTTTAACTAACTTTCCAAAAATGTTGTCTCTTACTATAAGTTCATCTGGAGAGGGGTAGTCCTCACCATTAAGAAATGAAGTAGCATCTCAACTCATTCTTTCCATGTATTGTAAAAGTGCATAATAATGTTCATTAAGTTCAAGAACATGTTTACGGCTTTTAGTTAACCTCCAAAGTGGAGCTGTCAACAATTTGGAAATTAATCCCAAAAATTTGCAACAAGCAATAATGTATGGTTTTTTTACAAGTTGGACTGTCAATTTATGCAGTTTGTTGTTTGTCCCATGTGTGGTTTCAAAAAATGTTTTTATCCTTTCATTGTGGTAAAATCCTATTTGATCCATAAGAAAAATTATATTAAATCTATTTCCTCTGAAATCTATAAACAGAACCTTTTCATTCTCATTCTCGCAGTAGGTGTTGAATGCGCTATAACATCTATTGTTTTCGTGGACACCTCTCCCAAAACATTTGCCACAGAACCTTAGAAAAGATATTGTCTTGGAGTCAGACGAAAAAATCTTAATTTCAGGCGAATCCTCTTCATCTGAACTTTCTGGTTTAGATACTTCTGTTTCTTGTATTTTTTCAAATTGTTTTAGAATAGGAGAAAGGCACTCGGCAAAATTAACTAATAAGTGAAGACCACAAAAGAAATTGTTTACTTTTGATGCTAATGACTTTTCAGAATCGGTCAATTCATTCCAGTTTTCAATGACATTGGGCAATATATCCAATCTATATTGCTCAAGCAAATCATTAAATGCTATGTTTGTTTGTGCTCTATCAGACATGAAGTCACGAATATTGCAAAGAATACCATGGCCAGGAGATATGATATTGTTTAGTCTATTATGTTCATAAATATCAGAAATGGCATCTAATATATTTATAAAGACATCCAGTGTCGTACTTCTTTATCACTCATGTCTCTTAGGCCAAGAAAATAAACAGTTTTGTTTTCATCACTTATTAGAAATGATTGATACGTTTTGCCAAACTTTCTAGTCTCATCCCCATAAAGACATGTATTTTTTGTGAAGCAAGGGTTTTACCAATCTGCATTTGTCCCACTGCAATTTTTTCAACAACTACATTTTCAACAGTTTTTCTAGATGGGATTGCATTGGGACTTTTATTTGCAAGTTTTAATACTTCTTCCATTACTGGACCAACATTCTCAGAAGAAACATTGTATGATGTTAGATTCATAACACATTGTCTAGCTTGTGGTGTGTACATATTTTTATCAGTATCGTAAAGTTTTATTTCACTATTGTCCTGTATCAGTGTATGCAAATAATCTCTTTCTTCTGTAACATCCTTCAACTGCGTTCTTAACTCTTTAATATCAGTTGTTGAGTCTGTCACTTGTACATTTTGGGACATTTCATTAAGCATTTTGAGCTGTTGATTCATTTCATATTTTTGCTTCATATTTTGTAATTTTAAATTTTCAACCTCAGTCATATAGTTTTCAACTTTTTGTTCTTGTTCAGCTATAACTTTCTTCAAATGGTTATTTGCCTGTACTTTCTTATTTAAAACATCATATTTACTCCTTTCCAATTATTTTTTTAGCAAAACATTTTTGTATGATAATTCATTTTTGGTTTTTATTAAATTCTTAAATCTTTCTTCACATTTTTTCATTTTTGTTACCTTCCAAATGTAGGCGATGTAGAAACAGTAGATTATTCACATGTCGTTCATAATACGGTTGAGTACATTTTTAAAGAGCAGTCTGCAGTTTCAATGTTAGTTCGAAAAAAACTCAAAATTCATTGTCTTTTGTCGCACATAACTGCGAAATAGTAATTTATTGTGATCACAGGTGTGTTTCATGCCGTAAAACATTTCCTTTAATGTACGTGTGGATGTTGTTAAGTGTTAGTGATTTCAAATATGACCTAGAAAACAATACAAAATAACTAAATGTGTAAAATTACTATAAATATATAGCCATATACACCAGTTTTTTAGGCAAGTTTATTAAAGTAATTCCCTGCATGAAATAAATCTCTTTTTTAAAACTCTCCTGTCAGTTCTGTGCAATTTATTTGCAAACAAACGTAGCCTTTTACGAGTGCGTCCGGTTTACATCGTTAACGATTAAGGCGTAGTATACTAGTATGTGTTTTGTAAAAAAAAATCAATCAATAGAATTTAATACTGGCCGGATATTATTGTTGTCATACGATCACGTGTAAGACGGACGGGCTAGACTATCTATGCAGTGCATTTAATAGTTTGAATGACAGCAAGAGGCTGCGCTTACAATGCTGCAATAACTTAAAAGTTGGTTGATTATACCATAGCCAGACCCCGCCTACTTATTGTATTTTACTGGGGTTTTTATCAGGTGACGTGAAACGTCTTATGTTAAACAATGATTTTGCACAACAAAAAGAATAAGTGTGATTAATGACTAAAAATATCAAATGAAAAATTCCATATTATGTTACATTGTTTCATTAACCCAAGTTATTTACAGTTTAACTAACAGGCATATAGTTAACAACATAAGTAAACGAATCTTAACCTCTATTAGTCACTATGGACAAGCACCAAAAAACTGACTCTTTTAAGTTTTATCAAGAGGAAATTAACTATAGTCGGAAATTTAAATATTTTTGACACGAACATTTACGCGTAGGTACAATTACCTGTATAACGTCCAGGTGTATGGAACTGTCTAGATGTTATATTTGCACCTAAACTTATGTAATGAGTTCATCAAAAATTTATAAGTATAGAAAAAGCAGAACAAAACTGAATGTTTAAACTTTAAAATTTAATACTCAACGAAGCACATGCACATAACATATAGTCCCTTAGTCGATTTTTTCACCGATTACTCCGGCTTCCTCCTACCACTAATAAAAATGAAAATAACGTTCAATACCATTCAACAAACAACAACCCTTTGGCTCGGGCATTATCAATGTTTCAGGCCATACCACTCTACCTTGTGCAGTCAAGATATCATGACAATGCCTTCTACATAAGCAACTATTATATAAATAAACATGTGTGGTGAGGTCGAACAGGTCAAAGGGATCATATCCTCTCACTTTTTTATTAAACTCCTCCAAAACATATATACATAATTCCTTTGGCTATAACTTTAAACCTCGACATGCTGTGGCAACAAACAGTTTATATAGTGTTAGTGACTCTGGTGTAGAAACACGTGCATAAACATATGGTCTAATGTTTCTTCTTAAGTAGACCTTTGGTCGCCGAGTGGTGTAGGTAGTCATCAACTAATGATCACGTGCCTGTCAACACTGAAGTTGCGAGTTCGAGCCTTTATGCGGTTATACTTAGAATGTGATAGACTCCAATCTTACTTGACAAGGATGCCTACTTTCCTCCCGATGTCTGGGATTTTTATGTGGTACTCCGGCTACCACCTCAATAATAACAACTCGCCATCATAAGCTTTAAAATTGCTATAGGTGGCGTTTTAAACTTGTTGAAATGTTTGCTAAAGTTTTTTACACTAATTATAGTATTATATTGTGATATTTTTGATGTAATTAAATGACTTTTTTTCTAGTACAATAAATGTTTACCCATATACTTTCTAGTATAACATATACATCTATATATTTAGTCTTTATTTTATTTATTTATTTATTTATATTTTATTTTATTTATATTTTTGCCTATTTTTTGCGTAATTCATTATTCATCTCCCATCTCCTTGGAAGCGATTGGTATAAACTAAATGCACTGGTTTCCGCTGATTGTTAATGATAAAAATCAAACAATACGCGGATTTGTATATATTACATAGGCGTTGCCCGCAGAAAAATAGTGGTACGGTCGTAAACATAGTGGGACGGTCGTTTAAGGGTCGACAACCCGTTTATCGTGAATGTTTAAGTATAGATGTGGGTTTTCTATGCGCTATTATTTGTCAGTTTCTAAGTTGCACTCTAGACCGTAACATTTGCTGTTTTATATATTGAAAGCTTTATTTTTTTAAATATGTGTTGAACGTGTTACAAATTAAAGAGTATATGTAATGAAATTCTATCATTTTTTATTTTAATTTTAAAAAAAAAACTGGTGCGGTTTTCCGTACTGCAATTTTAAGTGGAACGGTAAAAACCGCACTGGCCGAATGGCTTGCCACGCCTAAGTATTATATATTGAAATAGATATTAAAACAAAACTTTTTATAATACTGTATATTTAAATAAGTAATTCAAATAAGAAACAAGCAGTAACACTGAATCCGGTATTATAAACAAAGATAATACAATAATACCCGATTAAGCAATAGGATATATGTTGACATCCGTGAATATGTTTGGACGTCCATGCTTTGTGTATTGTCAACAAAATATATGATACAATATTTAACTAAGCAAAATGATAAAAAAATCGGTTGTGTTTTATTTATTATTTTTAAATTTACTGTACAATTCTGATGGATTTAATGTGGATACGGTGAATATTGATATGTACCAAGGAAAAAGTGGATCACAATTTGGGTATTCTTCAGTTCTTCACACAAATACTGCGGGTTCATGGTAAGATAATAGTTTTTTCCGACATTGTACAAATTTCTTTCCTTCTTTTTTATTAATTGATTGCTTTATTGATCGATTGTTTAATTTTTTTAATTATGTTTAACGCCACTTTCAGCGATTTTCAGCTATTTCATGGCGTCCATATTTTATTTGGGGAGGAAGCCGGAGTACCCGGAGAGAATCCCGACCTTCGGTAGGAAAACTGGCAATCCTTGTCAATTAAGACTGGAGTCGAGTACACCCTGCCCGCAGTGCGATTCGAACCCGCAACCTCAATGTTGACAGACCACGTTATTACTAGTACACGAACTACCTTAACCACTGATTTATTAATCAATGTTGAAATAAGTATATATATTACGTTCATATATCATACAAAATTATTAATTTAATCAGAAAGGAAATATGTGTAAGAGATTAATGATACAAGTTCCAAACAGTTCATATATACATTTTTTTGTTTCAGCATATTGTTGTTTGCGAACAAAAAAAATCACAATTTTGTATTAATTATTTAGGATTATTGTTGGTGCACCCAAGGACAACATGACGTCAGCTTCATTTCTGGTGAATCCAGGCAATGTTTACAAGTGTCAACTTCTCAAGTCCCCGAAAACCTGCGAAGCCTTCGTTATTCGCACGTTAGGTATGATAATTTTCAATCAGTTAAAACGTATTTAGTTGTAGATTAGTGCTATGGTCCGAATTAACAATAGTTTATAACTTGTCAGTTAAGTAAATTCAATCAGAATTTGTTGGTCGGGTAAATCGGTATACCCATAAGAAACTATGGATCTATACATGTCGTCTGCAGACAATTTGCGACATCATATTGCAAGTAAAGAGACAGTCTTGTAAGCAACAAAAACTGATATCTTAGATAACATACAGAACCGTAGTCTAATTTGCTACATCGACCCAACTTTATCTGCACGAGCAAAACCCGCCCTTGACGATAATAGCCCATTTCAAATATAATTAACAATAAAATCAATAATCAATAAATTTCCTTCATTAGAGGAGTCAAAACCAGCGAGCATTGCCCGATACGAAGAAGACAACCAGTTCCTGGGAGGAAGTATTGTAAGAACTAAATCCAAAATAACGGTAGGTATTGTTTATAGGGAGGGGTAATTTTATTATTTAAACCATACATCGATAGTTGTTAGCTAGTTCTCATTAAAAGCTGGAACCTGTGAGATAAAACCCAAGAACACAAGTATTTGAATATATACATGAAATACAAATGCAACTAAGAAGTGGAAATTAAAATTGTGAATTAAAACAAATGATAGGAAACAAAGATTTGATCAAGTTTCATTTCCTTTCGATCATCCTCTCTCAATGTTTCTTTGAGATTAGCGGAACAGTATGGTAACTCGGTCATGTTGTATAATATCTTTAATTACCGGCGTGTCAACACTGAGGTTGCGAGTCTTACCTGCTCGATTCCAACCTCACTTGACATATTACCAATTATCTTGTCGAAGGTCTGAAGTTTTAACTGGGTGCTCCACCCTATCCTCCAATAAAAACTAGATTTCAATGATATAATGATTGACAATGGCGTTGAAACATTCTAACAAAGATGCAAACGGAGTATGATTGTTTAATTTTGTTTTCTTACTTTATGATATAAGTGATATATTTTATCTTGATTTAGGTGTGTGCTCAGAAATGGAAAAACATGACATTAGCCTTACAATATAACAGGGACAACCCAGTGGGAAGATGCCATGACATTAGCCACGACCTTCAAAGTGTCGTTACAAACAAAAAGATAATATACTCTAGCGAATCCTACCGGTACGCACTGTTTGGTACAGCTGCCATGCCAACCGATGTAAGTACCTGCAAATAATATTAAAATACAAGCAAAGATTTTGTTTTAACAAAGAACAGTAATATACTTTAATGTCTGATATTGGAAAAATTAGGGTGTAGCCGGCGGGATGTGCATGATATAGCTGAAAAATGGCTGAAGATGACGTTAAACCATAAAGAAAAGCAAAAAGTTCATTGTGGAGATTTAAACAAGATTTTTTTTTTGCTAACTTGTTTTATACTCAGACAAAATTTAAGATAATAAGTAATCAAGTTTTGATCACATATCTGTCAAACCAGAGGTTGCGGGTTCGAGCCTTAAAAAACTAGACAATTACACATTTTTTTTGTGTGTGTATATTCTTTTAATTTTGCACTACGCCTATTTTTACACTACTCCAACGTGTTTCTAGATAGACGATCAGATTATAATAGGCGGGCCGGGTATGGTCGGATCAAGAGGTAAATCCGCTTACGTTACTTTAGTTATAGTCATTACAGATTTTTAATAAAAACAAAAAAAAGATTTATTGTCTTTAGGTATGTCGGTTAAAAAGTTTTGTCGCAAAAAGATGTATCTTCAAAATCCTATAAAAAGTTAAGTATTTGCAATAATTTCAATAATAGCTGGATATGTAAAATTAAACATGCTTTTACATTGAATCGCTTCTAACCCAACTTTATATTGTTTTAACGATTATAGTATACTATAACGTAGTAAATACCTTTCTGAAGATATAACTTACTAAGAATTTATATTCACTCTAACTAGTACAAAAAGACCTAATAGATAAATTGTAGATTTTGTTAAAAAATTTCGAAACTTTTGACATTCACGTACACAAATTGGGCACATTTTGTGGCTTAATTTTCTTACGATGAACAATTCCGTTACGTCAGACATCACGACACTTTGCTTAATGATTTCATACATTTTTATTATGTTGAGAGAATGGTAATTATTATGATCAAATTATCATGACGTTATATTCCTTTTTTAATTTAATTGTGGATAATTATGTTGTTATTGCCTCGTTTTGTTTAGGTGGATTCATATTGTACAATGCTGCCACATCAACGAACTTCTACGAAACGTATGAAGTGGACATTAACCTAGATTTATCGAGTTCTCTGTTAGACGATGCAGTTTTCGGTAAGATCACGACGTAGTATTCGGTAAGATCACGACGAAGTATTCGGTAGGATCACGATGATTTTGTTTGTTTAAATATTGTTTAACGCCACTTTAAGCAATTCTTCAGCTATATCATGGCGTCATTTCTTATTGGTGGAGGAAGCCGGAGTACCCGGATAAAACTCCCGACCTTCAGTAGGAAAACTGGTAATCCTTGTCAATTAAGATTGGAGTCGAGTGCAACCTGCCTGCAGTGAGAATCGAACCCAAAATTTCAGTGTTGACAGACCACGTGATCAATAATAGACGAACTTTCTTAACCACTCGGCCACCGAGGCCCCAAGATCACGATGAAGTATTCGGTAAGATCACGATGCATTATTCTGTAAGATCACGAGGCAGTATATTCGGTAAGATCACGACATAGTATTTGATATGATCACGAGGCAGTATTCGGTAAGATTACTAGGCAGTATTCTGTAAGATCACGATGCATTATTCGGTCAGATCGCGATGAAGTATTCGGTAAGATCACCACTATTCAGTATGCGATAAGAGCACGATGCATTATTTGGTAAGATCGCGAGGCAGTATTTGGTAAGATTACGAGGCAGTATTCGGTGAGATCGCTATGCATTATTCGGTCAGATTACGATGAAGTATTCGGTAAGATCACGATGCATTATTCGGTGAGATTACGAGGCATTATTCGGTGAGATCACGATGCATTATTCGGTAAGATCACGATGCATTATTCTGTAAGATCATGATGCATTATTCGGTAAGATCACGATGCATTATTCTGTAAGATCATGATGCATTATTCGGTAAGATCACGATTCATCATTCGGTAATATCACGAGGCAGTATTTTGTAATATTACGATGCATTATTCGGTAGATCACGATGCATTATTCTGTAAGATCACGAGGCAGTATTCGGTAAGATTACCAGGCAGTATTCGCTAAGATCATGATGCATTATTCGGTAAGATCACAGCAGCTACTACACTTATCGGAACAAGATAGTTCATATCCCTGGCGAAATATATATATATCTTTGTTAAATAATTTCGTAATTTCTAAGTTTAAAAGCCAATCAAAACTTTAGCTTGCCTTTGTTGTCATAGTAATTTTGTAAGGCACCAAGGTCTGTTTAGAATTGTTCTGTTCATTTATTTATTCCCTGGTAATAGCTTTCGTAGAAGGCGAAAAAAAAAATAGGTAGAATTTTTCAATTCGGGGGTTTTAATATATCACCAACATTTAAAATGGGCTGAAAACTCGCCATAGTGGTTCTTGACCGATCTTCACCTTTTAGCTATTCTTTTTCTCGTATAGCCATTAATTAATGTAATTCATGCCACTGATTGCTTCAAAGGGTCTTTAATTAATTATTATCTTTTTTTTCTATAATTCAATCGACACATTAATTGTTAGATTTTATAATTTCATCACAGGCTACTCCGTCAATTCCGGAAGGTTTGGTCCGATATCAAACTGTATAAACATTCCAGTTGTCATAGGAATACCACATTTCGCTAACATACTAGACGGACATATAGGTTCGGTAAGTTTTTTACATATAATTTAGGAAAATGAATATTTCACATTATATACTTATTTCAATTTATTTTGGACCACGGATCTGGCTTTCCTTTCCCCGTCGTCTGCGGCTTTTTGTTTTATATCCAAAAAAACACGCCTGTTGATTTAAAGGGGAATTAATGAACTTTTTAATATCATGGTTCAAGCCGGTTAAAGACAGGCTTTTAACGATTTTTACTGTTCTATCCAGTGACTTTGCAATATAGAACTGCCATCGGTACCTGAAGACATTTTAGCCATGAATTGACAAATAGTAAGTGTTTGATGATACATATGTTGGTGTTAACGACACATGGTAACTTCAGTTCAGTCTGCGTTGTACTATACAACAAGAGTAGTATTTTTATTGCTTGATAAAAAACTTTCCAGACTTAAGTATTGAGATTATTTCTGATAGATAATTATTCTGAGTCCCATCGTTTCCTAGACTTCTTATCGCACAGTTGCGTAGTTGAAATGCATCGATGAACAATTTCTGGGCAGAAGTTGAAAATCATAATTATAACTATATATATGTTACAGGTTGCAATTCTCTGTGCAACATCCGGAACCAGCTTAGTAACATTAAAGCAAGTTTTTGGAAATAATGTGAGTATATTTACGTTGTTTTTATAGAAATAATTGACGCTGTTAGGATGCTGAAAATTAAAACCCTCAATCACGGATCACGAACGCCCATCACGCTACTAACGATTGTACATTTCCGAGAGATTTTATCGTTACTATTCATTATATGATGTTATGATGATCATTATAAATGATGCACAGAGCAAGCACTTCCAAATTTAGCCTTTTTGTTAAAAAAAACTGTGCGAGTTTTATTTTGGCGTAATGTAATTTTTTGCGGTCCGTAATCAGAATGAATAACTCTATGGGTTTTTTTCATATTTCGCGCGTTTTCATTTTCGCGTTCCAACTTTTACCCTTTTACGCCAATAAATCATTTGTCGAATAATCAATAAATCAATATTTGTTACCTTGACGACGATTCACGGTTAGAATATTATGAGACAACAGATCATATTGTTTGCATGTTTGTTGTTTAAAATTCACTGTCAGCATTTCGTCAGCTAAATCCTGGCGTCCAGTTTTTGGGGAGGGGAGGATGCCCGATTACCTGGTAAAAACCCACGATCTATGGCATGAAACTGATTAGATTGGTGTCAAACACACCTGCAATAGGGCTTCATCAAACCACGTGATTAAATGTGGTTAATTACTACTTAAACAAGTACGTGTATTAGCTTTCCTAAAAAGCTAGCAGTCTCTAACCTTTTTTTTCTTTGTGGACAAAAATGCGTACTGTTTTTTAATGTTAAATGTCAATATGTATTGTTATTATTTATATCACTTCATAAAAATTACACAATGTTTAGGAAGCCAAATCAGGCAACCGTAAAATATAGGTCAGGGGCAGCAATGGAAGCATGCACTGTGATCTCTAGATGCATTATACGTGGTAAGATAGTTGATGTGAATCTTGTCAGTACGCAGGAAAAGAATTAAATTTTTTCTCTAACCGTAGTCATTTGTCCATAAAAGGAAGATCCAGAGGCAGTTTCAAAGAATGCATTGGGGTTAGTTCCTATATGCATCATATCTACCAATTTAGTTGATGTAGACTGTTCGCGAAAATGTTACGCTTCGGAAAATTCCGTGTTTCACCGTTTAAGTTTTATGATAAACATACAAAAATCAATGCTAATTTCCTTTTAAAACAGTTTGATTCCCATATCTTGCATATTTTTCCCCTTTTTTACCGTAACCGATTTGTGATCGTTCGGTTTTTTCGGGTGGCTACGAACGGCGGTCGGCCTATTATAATGGCTACCGTCCCGTAATCATGAGGAGTTTCCAGCCCTAACTTAGCTCTGCTTATTTGTTGGCCAATCTTCTGATTTAGCAGCCAATCAAGACACAGCATTGTTTATCTTTTATCCTTGAGGTACGACTGGTTTCCGCAGTTTAGCTTTTGATTATTTATCCCGTCTTGCATACGTCTCATAATATTTTGACTTCGAGTCACTTATAAGATCCTTATAAGATCTTCAAATGCAAAACTTAGGAGTTAGAATGTTGTTTTCACCGAGGCAGGTAAAACTGCACTCTTTTTTTAAACTAAAAATTAGATTTCATGCAAATTTTTAGAGTAAATTAAAACTATATTTTATTAGATCGGATCTGGATTTGGAATGGTCGTCACAGTAGCAGACGTGAACGGGGACGGTAAGAAAGACTTGCTAGTCGGAGCTCCTCTTCAGAGAGTTGTCGTTTATGACGAGGGAGCAGTCTTTGTGTACTATGGAACTGGTGATGTATGTTGTAAACTATGTAATGGGAATATGATACTCTCCATTGTCATTAACAAACCAACCCACACACTACAATGGGACCTCGGTGGCCGAGTGGTAAAGGTGGATCGTCTACTATTGATCACGTGGTCTATCAACACTGAGATTTCGGGTTCGATTCTCACTGCAGCAGAGTGTACTCGACTCCAATCTTAATTGACAAGGATTGCCAGTTTTCCTACCGCAGGTCGGGGGTTCTCTCCGGGTACTCCGGCTTCCCCCCCCCCCCCCCAAAAAAAATGGACGCCATGAAATAGCTGAAATATTGCTGAAAGTGGCGTTAAACACCATTCAAACAAACAAACAAACACATACTACAGTAATGGAAGCGGGTTGTTTAAATGCCGTATAACCTGGTTTGACCTAAGGTTTCTTTTGAAATGCCACTGTACCAAGTCGGAGGATCATGGCTGTAGTTTATATGTTTAGTTGTTGATTCTAAATTTTGCAGTTTTTTGGACTTTGGTTTGTGGATTGTATTTTTTGACAGTTTCCTTGGAATTCGGTATTTTGTTATTGCCCTCATTTAAGACCTGCATTAAATGATGCAGCACCACCATGTTTAATTTCTATAGGTTGATACCCATGTTTAAACTGTATGATATAACATTATATTAACCTTGAGGTAAATATATATTTGCCATGTTAGGGCTCAACATCTCTCTAAGTTACTATACGGTAATATCCTAAATACACCGATCAATGAATAGTCAAAATTATTTTGTATGTATGTAAAATGTTAGAATGAAATGTCAGTTTGTAAAGTTGACTCAAGCGTAGTTTTAATTTGTTCTACTATCCAACCGTATTTTTTATTAACGAAATGAGAAGGGAAATTACATTGAATGAGATCTGACGGTCTATTGTGACATTTTAGGCAAACTACTTTCAAGGAGCTGTTCAGAATTTGTATGGAGCTAAACAGTCTGAAGGTCGCTTTGGAAGCGCAATTGCAAATGTAGGCGACTTAAACAAGGACGGACTCGTTGGTATGTGTTTTTGTATGAATGACTTGCCACTACTACAGAACTGGCGAATGTTGATTTCAGTTGTAATTTGTGTGAATTCTTTGTCTAATCAATTATCAATATCAACACTATCAAATAAATTTTACACTTAGTGGTTCACTAATTAAGCTCTCTTTTGTCCTTGATTGATTGATTGATTGATTGATTGATCAAACCTTCATTAATTAATTAATTAATTAATTAATTAATTAATTAATTAATTAATTAATTAATTAATTAATTAATTAATTAATTAATTAATTCAATTAATTAATTAATTCAATTAATTAATTAATTAATTAATTCATTCATTCATTCATTCATTCATTCATTCATTCATTGTTTTTTAATGTCCAGCGTGTTCACGATTACCATAATATAAAATGGTTAGGGTGTCAGCGTTCTTTATCCGTGATTGAGGTTTTTAATTTTCAGCATCTTAACAGCATCAGTTATAAAAATTTCTACAACTTTTTGGGAATCCCCAAAGGCGTAACCCACTGTGGCACGTGTTCAGGATTTCTATTATATTTTAAACCAAACGACAGGGAATCCGATATCCGCTATCCGCCATGTAAAAACCGTTGTGATAATAAATGTCTTTCTTTCATGGTACATCCATAAGTTATTGCCAATTTTCATGCATATCCAAAGGTAGCGCAGTTGTTGATGACGTCGAATTCATGAAATACCCTCTCTGCTGTCAAAAATACTTTTGCTGTGTTATAGATTGATTGGATGTCTGCTTTACGTCCAACGAGCAGTATTTTAGGGCGGGAACATGTTAACCAACAATAAATCAACGGGAAATAGGGTTGGGATGGGTTACAGGGATTAAACTTTTGACTGCCACTGGAATAGTATGGAGTTTTGGGTAGGGGCGGAAAAGTTAGCTTTTTGTAGCGGCTACAATGAGCCTACTCTTTTTCGAAATCTACAAAAGGGGTCTTTCTCATGCAAGGAGCGTGGCACTCTCCAAACACGTTACCCACTACGGTCCGCGGACAGGCTTTCCGTATTATGACCAGACAACCCCCCCCCCCCCCACCCCAACGAGAGGGTCTCCCCTATCCGCAACCCGGGGACGCGCTGGGCTGCTCTGTGGGTCGAGCACTGGGAACCCTCCCAGTAGGGTCTTACCATAAAATAAAACAAATACAATAAAATAGCAACAAATAGAAGATACGAAACAAATCTTATTTAATTTGAATTGGTAATTTCGGATGAAACCCGAGAGAGAAGGCCATTATCGTATACTTCAGACAAATGGATTTAACGAAGACTGAAAAAACTGACCATCACCACTATACAAAAGACGTTTTTGTTTGTTTAAATAAATTTTAACGCCAATTTCAGCAATATCCAGATAACACCGGAATTACGTGTTCGAGTCGACAACTCGGAAAAGGTGTGAATTTTTCTAACTTTAATTTGCAAGGGTTACCAGTTTTCGTTAGGTAATCCAGCTTCCTCTTTAAAGTAAAAATTAAAGGAAGGCCATGATATATCTCAAAGCGGTTTAAATCCATAAACAAACATATATGACGTCACCATTTGTTGGTAGGTTATGTTTTAGTATATGCCATTATTAGGTATAATTATTTCTAGACATAGCCATTAGTGCCACGTACGAAGGCGATGGTTATAGGGCAGTTTACATATAAAATGTTTGAGTAGTTCATTACAGACAGTCATCGGTACCACGTACTGAGACTAAGGTTATGGGCCAATTTATGTATTAAATGTTCTAGTATTTCATTAAAAATATAGCTATCAATGCAACGTATAAAGACGATAGTTATGAGGCAGTTTATATATTAAATTTTCGAGTATTTTATTTCAGATATAGCCATCGGTGCCCCGTACGAAGACGATGGTTATGGGGCAGTTTATATATTTAATGGAAAGTCAAATCAAATGAATTCAGTTCATTCCCAGAGGATATCGTCCCAGACGTTATTTACTGGAATCAAGTCCTTTGGAAGCCATATATCATTTTCACTTGATGTCGATAATAACCAATACTCTGGTAGGAAGTATTCTATAAATAAGAACTGTTTTAATAATATGTTTTATGAAATTTGGTCTTTAAAGATATAAATAGGAATAAACCAAATACACTTTCAGAATTCAGAAATCAGTATTAGACAGAACAACCAATTACCAAAAAAATTTAAAAAAAAAACAAAAAAAAAAACAACAAATAACAGGAAGGTAAAGAACAAGTTCATAAAGTACTGGCTTAACTATGTTTCTGATGAAATGGACTATGCAAGCTGTTAGGGGAGGTTAGGAAAGGAAGGAAGAAGGGTAAACAGGACTAACAGTGAACAGTAATACTGAAATATAAGATTGAAGTCCGAAGGTTTGCCCGTGCACTATAATACTAAATGTCTCAAATATTATATTATTTAGTAATAAACTCATTTTGTAACCAACTATTGCTTTTATAAAAAAAGGGCAGAGCATCTTAATTTTATCTAAATTTTGCATCAAAATCGCAAAACACATACAATAAAACCATATCGGAGCATTTTAAACGTCATACACTTGTGTTGATGTTATAAGGTTGTTTGTTTTTAATAAAAAATACTTTATTGTAAGGTAAGTATGCAAGACTGAGCACCAGTGCAAGTTAACTAAGCAGGAGTGGTAGAAACTCCTTACCCTTCCGCAGCACTTACATGCACTATTAATTGTATATGGGATTATTTTGTTTATATTGAGTTTACATTCCTTTTGGCAAATTTTAGTTGCTTGTTTTTCTTTATTGTTTGCCATCGTTTTTTTTTTTTTTTTTTGGTATCGTAACCATTATTACATATATAATGCCGCCGACTCTTCTGATTTTAGCTACGATGACTGCGATTTGGTTATGTTTTCTGATTAGTTTTCGTCCTACCTTTCTCAGCTTTTTTTAAATAATTAAAAAGCCCTAGACAACTGATAGCCAGATGGAAACATTAACACACAGACTCTCACATTTGTTTAAATGAACAAAAACTTGGTACTGATTGGCCGCCACTTTAACGTCTTTTTCTATGAAAGTCATGATAATTATTATTATTATTATTATTATTAGCGTAAATTAAACCCCATTCTCTGAAACTATACGGTCAAATAATTAAGTGTGTAGGTTTTGCAACCCATTTCAAGTTTTAATGCCTGCTATTATGTGAGCCAAGGACAATTCCTGTTTTATCGTTATGTTATACAGTATATGCTATAATATATTTTTTGTTTGTTTGAATGTTGTTATGAATGTTGTTTAACGCCACTTTTAGCAATTTTTTAGCTATGGCATCCAGTTTTTACTAAGGGAAGAAGCCGGAGAAGCCATAATGTAACACGGATCGTTTTTATATAAATTGTTTTAATAAAGTAATGCATGTAACTTTGTTAATTTCTTCAATAATGCATGTAACTTTGTTAATTTCTTCAATAATGCATGTAACTTTGTTAGTTTCTTCAATAATGCATGTAACTTTGTTAATTTCTTCAATAATGCATGTAACTTTGTTAATTTCGTCAATAATTCTTATTATTAGATTTTACTGTTGGTGCCTATCAGTCAGATGCAACTTTCATAATGCGAACAAGTCCAGTAATTAGTGTCACAGCTAGGCTTGGCGTTACACCGTCTCCAATTCCACTGAGTTCTAACGGTCTGCAGTGTGCAAGTGATCAAAACAGTAATCCGTGTGTTGTTGTCTCCGTATGTTTTACTTACCTCACCTCTACACCAGGGCCACCCTCAGTCAGTAAGTTAATATTTATTAAATAAGTACTGAGCTGAATACAATGTTACGACACAGAAGACGGAAATGTAATTTATAAAAGATAAAAGTTGTTGTAATTTTAAGTGATATTGAATATTATCGTATAGTCTTTACGTCTTTATTAATTCATTTTCTGATTTCTGTGCGTAAAGTGGGCGACTTTATACTTTTGACCCAAGTTAATGTCATGTATCTAATTTAACCACCTTTCAGCAACTCAATATCACTGCGTAACATAGACTTTATTGGAATGGGAATGTTCCAGGAATTTTAAACACCTACAATTTCAACAGTCAGCAAATTTTAAAAGCTTACACTTCGCTCAGTAATGAAAGTAATATGCATTCATTCCTTTCAAATATCACTAACAAATATTAGAAATTAAATCTTATCCATATTCTGTAAACAAATTTTCTTTCCAAATTTGAAGACAATTCTACCATTACATTTTAGTGAAGCTAACTTTAGAGAAAAATGTCGTCATATATGTTATCTTTTCTGCAAACACAAACACAACAACCACAACATGATTAAAAGACCACGTGTTATTGTGGAGAGATATCTTATCTTTACAAGCACACAATTCGAAAAGTATTTTATTGTAGTAAATATAGGTCAGGATTCCATATTAAAGTTCTACTTAAGGTATCCGACCCATAATTAAAGTCACCGTTCAATTTTATTTTTCGACAAAGAAATACAGCTTTATTAAATCAATGTATTGCCAATCAATGATACAATTTAAATATATTGCTTCGAGTCTATGTAACAAGTTTAAGCAAAACAAGTTAGTTACTCAAATCGTATTTCCGATGTTTGCCGAACATTACCGAGGTCTGCTCGAGAAACAATGGACATCCGGGACACTAGCTATGGTCACGTGGTCAATTATGGGCCGAATACCTTAAAATAAAATCTGATTCCTAAGATATATGAGAAGTGAACAAAACAAACACAACACCCACTATTTAACTAATCACGAAAAGAGCAACAAATCTAAATTGAACTAAACACAAATGATACAAAACAACCATACTTGTTTTATGCCTACTGGCATGAAACAATGAAATAAAATATATGGCGATTTTGGACTGGTTTATTGATTTCTACCATTCCTTGTCACTGCAATACCACAGACATGCTGAAACCTAAACCTATCAAAACCAAATCACATCTACACCTGAAAAAATTACAAACTCTCTAAAACAAATGATACACAAAGTGAAGGACTTGCTAAATAAGCTTCGTCACGTTTATTATCTTGATGATTTTGTTTTTTCAGAGTTGTCATACACTCTCATTCCTGACACACTGATGACTAGTAAGGGTAAAGCACGCCGTGTAGATTTTTATGACGCAACAACTAACTACAAAGAACAATACAATAGTAATCCTGTAGAAGTGTCACGTGGTTTAGAAACCTGCGATTCTGTTTATGCCAGAACTATTGTATGTACATTGTTTCAATAACAACAGAAAATATGATGTAAACAAATGTATATTTTGGTTGCATGAGTAAAAATTATAGGTCTTTGGAGAAAAAAAAACCCAATTTTCTTTTAAAAGGTCCATGTTACAGCCCAATATCTCAAAAATTTGAGTAAAACTCCTATTGGGTGACTTTCAAGAAAATATATAAGGAGGAAAACATTTTTGACACTCTCAAATCAATTATTAATCAATTAATGAACAACAAATCAAATTTAATGTACAACAAAAGAAAAAATAGGACAAATACGATGGCAAAAAGTATAGGCTTGAACAAAGCTGAACCGGTTAATTCAATTCTAGTCTTGTACACATATTGATTTGCCTTCAGTGACAAGTAAAATATAAACACCTGCGAATAACTACATAGATAGAACACAAAGAAATACAAAGATATAAACACTCTCACTTGGAACAGGCACATTCAGTAAATAGCGGGACTGGGACGGTTAAAGGTATTCGTAATCCTCACCCTGCATTTTAATACATTAACAACACATGAAAAAACGTGTGTTAGTCTCCATGTTGGCGTTTTTTGTATAATTCTTTTTGAGCTCACTAATGGTAAGTTGTGCAGGTATTGTGATGAAACAATAATTTACGGCCAATAGAATACTTTTCTGCTGTCCTGCATAGACAGTCAGACATGGATGGTATCTGTACCTGTCTCGTGTCAGAAAGTAAATCCTATCCTTCATTATTCTAGAGAGAATGAATAAAACGACTTAACTGTTATAAACAAAAAATAAAATGAACACATCAAAGTTTCGCATGCATCTATTTGTATTCACTGTTGTAATCCTTTAGCTTTTTTTACTGGAAAGAAGGAAGCGTCATCAGCATGGCGCTGCCACAAGTTGTGCAGGAAATGCGGATTCTTACTGATACTATTCTCTAATTCTCTGATACCTAAGTTCACCCCATTTTTGTGACTCGCCTGGGTAGCAGGGACAATACATAGGGATCACTTTCATCATGCATTTGCTTATGCTGCGTCGTTTGGGTCATGCTTGTGGTCGTTAAACTTTTCTTCTTTCCGCAAATCCTTATATGAAGTTAGTCAATAATTTGATGTTTCAAAGCATTTAAAATCAGGAAGGTCAACTTGTTTTCTATTTACAATTTCTTTAACAGTTCAAAAGAAGTCGACATAGCATGCACAGTATTTCATTCGCAAACATTTTTGGCACCGAATATTTAGATTTTAATGTATTTGATTTTTTTTAAAACAAACTATCATTTTCAGTTTTACTTTTCTTCTATCTACAACACCGGAACAGTTCAAATGAATTTTGGAGACTATTTTTTTGCTCTTCAACAAAGTTTACTTGAAAATAAAAAAGATGACATTATAATTGCTAAAATATTCTTAAAGCTGTAAGAACTGAAATGATATTTTAATGTTGATAAACATTGCAATTTACAGTTTGTTTAATTTTTTACAGTCGACTTCGAGAGATTTTTTCACAGAAATAGAAACAACTTTGAATTTTCAAGGTGAATTTAGAATGACAGAACAGTCAACAGTTGGAACCATTATGCCTGTTTTAAATATTGACAATCCAAAAGTTCTCCAAGCGGGAGTAAGTATAGACTAGTTAGTAGTTGATGGATTGGTTATTGTAAATGTCTTACCTTTACATTAAGAAAACTAATCGGTTAAACAGAAGGAAAAAATTGAGAAAAAACACACGACGCAAAGAATAAACCGCACAAACATAAAAACTACATGTAGTAACAAGAACCCAATAAAAATCATGGGTGTTTCGGTAACGTATGCACCGACTGCCGTATCTTCAATTTATTTTAACGTATAGTTCCAATACTTGAAATATTTTAGCTATGTTTAAGACAAAAACAAAATATTTTTATGAATTTGTATCGTGGTAGTGTTAACGTTAAGAGAGCATATTTTCCCGCCAAAGGACTTATCTTTTCTCATCAGTCGAACATAATCAGTATAATGTAAAAAATACCATATTTGAATGGATGCTTCAGCGGTAGAGTTTCAAGATTGCAAATCAGAAAACGCATGTCCTGGCTTTTTGCGAGAGGTAGGCTTTTAGGACCAAAACAATGATGAGAATTTATGCCAACGGGGACTATGCACGCAAGTTATCTCTACTTCCATGGTGAATGTTAGAAAGTTCAGTCTAATGTATAATAGCAAGTCGGTCTGTTAGCCATTACAGATATAGGCTTTACTTGCGTAGTAGGTATCGTTGTTTGTAGGAGGGTGATGTTGGATTGTGGGGCTTTCAGCGCTGTTGATTTTGTTAAATATGAATGATATTTCTACTTGTTCCATATACATGGATAATAAACTAGAAGATAGTTGATGCTGTAATTTGTACGAAAAAGAAACATTCAACCAGTTGGTTTACCACTCTATTCATCTGTTTAATTAACATTGGCCTAAATAGTATGTAATATTCTGATAGTATCTTAGTCAGAATAGAAATTTTGAATATTGCTGCTTTATGCAAAACGTTATAAAAAATAATCGTTGTTTTATCTACTTAGGCTGACTTTCAGACTGGTTGTCTAGGAATATGTACTCCAGATTTACAAGTTAAAATCAATAAAGAAACTACTTCCATTATATTCGGTACTACAACAGAGTTTTCTGTTACCGTTAGTGTGACAAACACAGGGGAACCAGCTTTCGGTGTTCGGACTGCTATTAATATAGATACAAACAATGCTCGGTTCCTTTCTGCAACAACATTATCAGATAAAGGATCGGTACCAATCACATGTGCCGAAGGTAAAAACAATAATAATAAGACTGTAGTATTTTGTGATCATGCAAGCGCTTTGTTTCAAAAGCAATTTGGTATATTTCGACTTCGGTACAACGTTTCAGTTGCTGCATTATCATATAACATAAGCAAATATGAAGATTTATTGACCTTTGTGAAAGTAACAGCATCTTCAACGGCAGCTGGTAATGAAAAAAATGCTGTTGACAACACAGATACAGTTACACAAGACATTACCTTTATATCTTCCGTTGATATTTCTGGGTAAGTAATTAACAGAAGTTAGATTGTTTATTTGAATTGTGCTTTCAGCAATATTTCAGCTAAATCGTCGCGTCCAGTTTTATTGCGGAAAAAAGCCGGAGTAACCGGAGAAATCACTCGAACTTCGGTAGGAAAACATTTAAGGCAATCCTTGTCAATTAAGATTAGAGTCGAGCACACCCTGCCCCAGTGAGACTCGAAACCGCTACCTCATGTTGAAATGCACGTGATCAATAGTAGATGACTAACTACCTTAACCACTAGTCCACCGATGGACCCAAAAATAAAAATAAAGTAGGAATATATTATTATTTTATGAATAAAAGTAGAAAAATAAACACAATTTGTACATGAAACCAAGAAAAATTGAAAACTTAAATGCGAAATCTGAAATTAAATTATGCAAGTTCAAATCCGAACGATAAACCCAAATTGCAGTAGTTTAAATTAAAAAAATAGATATTTTCAACTTTTTTTTTAGAGTAAGTTCTCCAGAACAAGTAAGTGTGTCGGAGGAAAAGAATAAAGTCCGGGAATTCAAACATGCATACGCTATTTACAATAGCGGACCCAGTCCATTATTTAAAGGAAAATTATATTTTCTCATTCCGGCTGCACAGCAAAACGCCGTTATCATTGTTCCCGCCAGAACTTACACGGTAAGTTACCTTTATTGGATTTTTAATGAGACAACCAGGAAAACATTTATATTTAAAGTTACGGAGATAAGATAATGATTTTTTACAATAAGACAGAATCATAGTTTCAGTTTTTGTATGCCTCTTTTACAAAGCCAAAGTTGGTATGTACCGTGTCCACAAAAGTCTCGGGATCTGTAAATAGTCCGACAAATATCATTTACATTCTGTATAGAGAATACCTAAATCGTTTATGTCTCAATTTCAGGTAAAAACAAAGGATTCAAAGTCTAACTGCTCAGTTGTGTTTGTCCCTGGTATTCTTCTAGGGTCAGCCTCACTACAAATGACACCGCTCACTTCTAACGATGGTTACGTTCCTCGAAGTGCTGTAAGTAACCCAAGATTTTTCTAGAATCCCACCGATGACAGAATTTTGTATCGTGTCTATCCTTATTTTATATCACCGAGCGATTCTAGCGTGTTGTCTGTTCGTAATCTGATTATACTCAGGATCCAAAGAGTCTATCAGTTTATAATAATGTCTCGAGGACAACGCTAAAACAACTGTTCTACCTAACAATATACACTACTAACTATATAATAACAATTCTATATCACAACACTTTTATATTTAAGTCACACAACTATATGTAAACCAAATCTCAAACACACACAAAATCTGTCTAAATCTTCTGTTTATATATGGTCAGAAGCGCAATGCATCTATACCATCCTCTATGACATTGAACCCGGCTTAAATTCAATAACTTTACTTCGATACTTACTGGTCAGAGAGGCTGTGACAAGTCTACAACATCAGACGCTATAAGCTCTAGCTCCGTAAATTCTACCTATCTCACTTTAAACTTAAACGCTTTACGTATAGGTTTCGTTCTATGTCTCTTCTTACGATGACAGGAACCTCTGTCTTTGTCTTTACAAACGACAATGAGCGAGACTTGTTTTACGTCATACACCGACAACTTAATGCCCTTGGTCGGACGGTTCAATGATCGAGCAATCCGCCGCGGTATTTATACTCCTTTAAGGATTATTCAATTTTTTAAGACGATTCCAATCTAGCCCACATCCTAGCAACAAGGGTTGTGATTAAAAGAATTAGCACTATTAATTCTTGTACTACAACTACACATATAATAATAAATCATCACAATACCATACAAACAGATTTTACATATGCATATAAAATCGTATTTTACATGATCCATGTGCCATACAATTCGTATGAAAAAGAACTTCAGCTGAAGAATAATGGAAGTCGTTTGTTATGTTGGTTTTATTTTATTATTCAAGGTTTACACTGAATACTCTTTATGTCATTAAAGACAAAATCTTACAAAATATCTAAAGGCATAAAATCATTTAAAAGGATCACTTGCTGCAATGCGTAGCAAGAATGAAGGTATCTGGATCACAACTGACCACGTGATCATATTGGGTGTTCCGGATATCCATTGTTTTTTTAATCGAGCAGACTTCGGAAATGTTCGGCAAACATCTTAAATACTATTTGAGTGACACCTTTCAGTTGATTTAATTCAGTTGTATTTCTTTCGAAAAATAAAATTAAACGATGACTTCAATTATGGATCGGATACCTTAAGTTTAGATTTAAGTTTTTTAATTCTCTTTTGTTCAATGTATTTAACCATGTATAAATAACTTTGTGCAGGAGTGTGAAAGTGTAACCGATTCGAAATGTATAGTTATTCAATGCATGGTAGACATATTACAGCCAACAGAACATACCTTATTAGACATTAATTTCGGTGTTGCCGAGGCCTCGCTGGATATAGACAAGGCAAGTATTTGAATGGAGGGTTTGTAAATAGATGGAAATTACTATTTTTATACTTTTATGTAACAAATCTGTATAATTGAACAGAAGACGACTAAGCAAATAAATCTGCCAAGCTGTGTACATACCCGGAACAGCGTCATTTATATGACCTTGTATATTTATGTAGTTTATCCTTTATAATCCACTAAATGCAAAGATGTCTGCTAACGGAGCAGCACAAGTTCTGAAAAACAATAATTTTGTAGCCATAATACAGAAAACACGACCAGCCTATTTTGCTTACGTAAAGATTGCCCAGCCGAAAAATTAATTAAAATTAATTAACTAAATTGTTAATGGTTCTTCTAAAGTAACGTTTCGCTAATGGACATGTCATTTATCTAGGTCACGTTATTTTGACGTTGAGTCCACTAGTGCTTTATCTTTAACGATATATTTAGCTAAACTTTTTTTCACTAACTAGGTATCAAAAACGCCCTTAATTCAATAATGATACAAATTTATAATAACTACAGAGTAAAATAACGGCTAATGTTTCTCTAATGATAGCCAGTCAGTCTGGTCCATACACAAACTAGTAAAGAATTAATTTGGTCAGGGTATGGTCCATAGACCAACTAGTAAAGATCTAAACGGGTTATTTTATGGATAATGCCAAGAAAAACAAAATGGTTCAACTTCCTTTAGGATGTCAATTGTCTAGTACACTCCCTAGTCAGTTATCATGAGAAAATGCGTGATATCTTTCATTTCTTTCAGACTCCAGAATTTCGGTTTTACACAACCTCTGTAATTTATCCAGACACCAACAACTTGCCGAGTTCTCTTCAGTCAAACACTACCGCAAGGGTTAGTCGTATTCTTTCTAAAATATATGAATGTATATCGAGTTTACAAAACACTATACTTTTATTTATATCACAATAGCATGGAACTTTTCAATAACGGTCATTGCTGTTATTTGTCAATAATAGACTATTCTCGCTTTTGATTGGCCTATTTATATGTGTATGTTTTACACAATGATCTTCTCCTCTGTCTTATACTCACGATTAACGATATACACAGATTGCGATTGCTTTACTTCAATCATAAAATCTTATTATAGAAACGTTATCTTTTTTTAAGATTGGATAAATATTGTTGAACACTTTCATCAATTTTTCGGCTATAATATGGCGTGCAGTTTTTTGGTAAGGGAGAAAGCAGGAGTACAAATTGAAAACCCCCCGACTTTCGTAAGAAAAAAACTGGCAATTATTGTCAAACCTGGAATTGAGCACACCTTGCGCCTAGTAACACTCAAACCCGTTTCCATAGTGTTGACAGGCACCTGATCAATAGTAGATGTCTAAGTACCTTATCTGCTAGAAGGCCCCTAGTTAAATTGTAATTAGTTGATATAAAAATATGTGTAATTTATAAAGTTAATTATAAATATTGTCCTTTCTACTCACATTTTGTCTTTTGGTCAATAACACAGAAACCGAATTGTTTTTGACTGACCGAATTGCAAACCAAAATCCAATCAAAACGCTAATTATTATGTTGTGTATACAATTTTATATAAACATTTATTGTTAATAAGACCTAGCTAATGCCATAGGACATAAAATGACCAGTCACATTTGTATAACTGTGTTTAATTTCATTACACAAAAAGAATTTTGCGTGTTTTTGTCTGGTCTTGAAACAGCTTTTGGTGTCACGATAAATCGCACTTAAATAGCATCAAAATGTGTAAATTTCTGTCCGCTGCATGATTCCGCTGAACATTGGACAAGCGGAATACAATACAGACCTGGTTTTTCACCAAAAATATATCGAAAAGTACAATTGTGGTGGCGACCCACTTTTTTCGATAAAGGAAGATAGTGTTTTTTTGATCATATAATAAAACAATTACTTATTTTTATATGCGGTAGCTTAATAATTTATCATCCCTCAAAAATGTATATTCGCCTCGACTTGCGGTTCGACATTTTATCTGGCTGATAAATCCTGATAAATCCCTGTATCAAAGTCATTCATTGAATAGTAATGTTAAATAATGTAAATAATAAAAAAGTCGTTGTTATATTATTTGATCTCAGATCGTTGTAATATCTTATTAAACATATATGTGTATAAATAGCAAGGTTAACCTTTTAAAAATGGAAGATAACTTTAATTTATTGTTATACAGTAAACAGAATTGATGGTCAATTCAGATCTTTTTTAACATTTGTTTGTAGACCGTGAGCTTTATATATCCAAAGACCTTGGACACAACTTCGGAATCTATTAACATATGGGTCATTGTCGGCAGTGTTATAGGAGGCGTAGTTCTTTTCATTGCTCTTGGAGTTCTATTGTGGAAGGTAGTATATTATTGCTTATTATAATATTCATACGCGCGTCTGGCGTAACATTGGTAGCTTTGACTACATTGTATTTGTAATCGCTGGGTCGATGCCTCTGCTGAGGGATTGTTTACCTCCGAGGTTATTACCAGCCCAGTAGGCATTTTCGGAACATGGCGGTCTTCCACTAACATAGTTGATTAATTTTGTTGTCTAATTTTATTGCCATCAAATTTTGAAAAGGTCTGAATTCTGATGGTTTCTATTTCGCACGTTGTAGATGGCCTTAGGCGAATTTTGTATGATATTGTAGAGTTTTTATGACTAAGGTCTTTAAATATGTTTTTTAGCACTAATGATGACTAATAACCTGGGTATCTTAAATGAGGTTTTATCGTTAAATATGTAATGTTTCAATGCAAACACTTAAATTCTTCAGCTATATCACAGCGTCCAGTTTTTATTGGGGGAGAAAGCCGGAGTGCCCGGAGAAAACTAATGATTAGTAGGAAACTGTCATTCCCGGTCAATTAAGATTGGAGTCGAGTACAACCTTCCCGCCTTAAGACTCGAACCCCCAACCGCAGTGTTGACAGACATTTTTGTATTCTTTTAACAATATACTGTTACTGTGTTTTTTCATAGTTATATCTTGTTTGTGCTCTTTAGTATTTTGTGATGTTTTAAATGGAGCTTAACGCTAATTTTCAGCCATAACATGGTTTCAGTTTTTTACGCGGGAGTAAGCCGAAATACACGGTAAAAAACCCCGACCGCCAGGAGAACAGGCAGTCCTTGTCCGTAGTAAAACCTTCAGAACCTCCAATATTAATCTTCACTGCAGAGATGAATTGTAGATAAAGAACTACAGTAGCCCCTCAGCTACTGGGGCACCTGGTCAGTTTTATTATGAATCTTTTTCAGTGTGGATTTTTTAAAAGAGACAAGAAGGAACAAATAGAAAAGTGGAAGCGACAGAGCAACTTTAATGAGAGACGACGAACACAGAGGTTGAGCAGAATAAAATCTAGTGTTCCTAAAGACGACAAAATCGCTTTGAATACAGAACATTAAATAATATATACATCTGAAATAGTCATATGTGTATTTTGTTGGAAATAGTTGTTTTTTTAAATTTAATTATATTTATTCAGGCTTAAGTTTTAAAGCTTATAAAGTATTACTTTAAACAAGGAGAAAATACTATGCAATAGTCTTAGATTTTATTGCAAAAAAGGATTGTTTGTTTGTTTGTATGATGTTTAAAGCCACTATCAGCAATTTTTCAGCTATAGCATGGCGTCCCTTTTTTATTGGGGAAGGAAGGCGGAGTACCCAGAGAAAATCCCCGACCTGCAGTAGTAAAACTGGAAAAAATCGTTGTCAATTACCATTGGAGTCGTGTACATCGTGCCTGCAGTGAGAATCGAATCCGCAAGCAATCTCACTGTTGACAGACAACGTAATCAATAGTAGACGAAATACCTTCACCACTAGGCCACCGAGGCCCCTATTGCAAATAAGATGAATACTGTGGAATGAGTGTGTTAAATTATTCATCTAGGTGTAAAGAAGTTTTCAATTATTCATCTAAATGTATATAGAAGTTTTCAAGAGAGTCTTTGATTTTCAACTGAATCATGGCGTCCAGTTTCTTTCGGAAAAAAAGCAGTAGCACTCTGTTAAAAGCTGTGATAGGAAAATTGTCAATTAAGATTGTAATCGAGCACATCTTTCACGAAGTCAAACTTAACTACTTGTGCCAATATTAGAAAGCAGAAAATGAAAAATTAATCTACGTTATTCTGTAGTAATTCAAAAAGGTCGGGGCTTCGGGGCGTTAATCACCATTCAAAACAAAACAATCAATATGGGGGCTCAGTTGACATCTAGCCATATACTACAAAAATAGCTCCAGTTTTAAGAAGAATGTTACCAATTCCATCAAACATACATTTTAAGTTTACCCTTCATTGTTTTTATCCTTCCGCCAAGTCCAAGGGTTGTTTTTCGTCGAGGATAAATAATTATAGCTGCATTGTATAAACGTACATATGTACGCTTTCTAAAAGGCTGAGTTACAGGGCTTTCAAACATTAATCAGTCACAGTATATCATTTGCCTAAGCGATTTGTTGACCGCGGCATGCTGGCAATCTTGCTAGGCAAACAAATGCCAAGTTTTTTTAGCAATGTTTAACACAGATTTTTTTTAAATTATGTAAACTACTACTGATCAAATTATAAATTATCACGCCAGCTTGTTGTATTTACTCTATCAACTCAAACATCAATCATCCGTAAAAGAAAACACGAAAATGCACGTGCATTAAAATCATCTGTAGGAAATTAAAAAAATTAAAGAAAAAACTAAAAGCAACATCAATTTCAAACACAGCTCGGCGATATCGGAATACTGTAAACGTATTTTTTTTGCTGATACTGATTTTTAGGGATCGTGTGATGTTGAATATTCGACGTTGTTTATGTTACACACTTTTGTGGGTACTTTTCTTACGGATTTAACTGCTGTCCCAGACAGCAAGCCTTGGTTGGGCCAACTATTAGCTATTACGTTTGGCCAATGTTATAAGTGCAAAGTGGGCCAACATGTTGGTTTTACGTTTTTCGTCGAGGATAAATAATTATAGCTGCATTGTATAAACGTACATATGTACGCTTTCTAAAAGGCTGAGTTACAGGGCTTTCAAACATTAATCAGTCACAGTATATCATTTGCCTTAGCGATTTGTTGACCGCGGCATGCTGGCAATCTTGCTAGGCAAACAAATGCCAAGTTTTTTTAGCAATGTTTAACACAGATTTTTTAAATTATGTAAACTACTACTGATCAAATTATAAATTATCACGCCAGCTTGTTGTATTTACTCTATCAACTCAAACATCAATCATCCGTAAAAGAAAACACGAAACGTCGTCATATTTAACTGCTGAGAGCCAACAGACGGCCAACGTCGTAATATCTGTCCGCCAATTGATAGCCAAACTCGTCATATCTAGATGCCAACGTTGTATCAATGTCGTCAAGTCTATACCCCAACTGAGAGCCCTCGTTAGGCCAATACCGTTATATCTATCCGCCAACATTGTCCCGTCAGACTAGAACACATCAACTATGTACCAAACAAAAGCCAATTAGATGCAATTTATCCACTATGCACAGCATACTATATGAACTTGGTCGTGAAGATCTCCACACATAAGTTAGCAAATAATTAAAAACCCGCTTGGATGTAAATGTATAAATTCTTTGACAGACATAGTTCTATGAACAAGTCAACAAATACTTAACAAACTATGTTTTCTTCATATTTTATAGATATATTATTGATGTCACAAGTTTATTCAGTCCTGTTTATTTCTTGCAGTTTTTCTTCCATTTCTTTTTTCTACCACCATTTCTGTCTGATGCATATCACAGCCAGTCTTTTATAATATCTTCTATTTCTTTGTCTGTATCCTGGCTGCAAATTATGTTCGGTCTCCGTTTCTGTTGGAAAAATAACAAATTTGGCGTTACTTTATATATAAAATCACTTAAATTTTACAAATTAAAAGGCCTCGAAGTACTTGATAGTATTGAGGTGACCAAAATTTAACATAACTGTTGAATTCATAAGAGCATAAAGCATGTTTCACAGAAACCAATTTAGTATCATTAGATTAGCTACTATTTACAAAGTCAAAAAATCTTTTAACCACAACAGTTACTGTGAAACCCGTTTCTGTGACACCTTTTTCTGACTAGGACCATACTTGGACGGTTCCCAGTGCCCGACCCACAGAGCAGCCCAGCGCGTCCCCGAGTTGCGGATAGGGGAGACCCTCTTGTTGGGGGGGTGTCACGAAAGCCTGGCCGCGGACCATAGTGGGTAACGTGTTCGTAGAGTGCCACGCTCCTTGCAAGATAAAGATCTATTTTGTAGATTTAGAAAAAGAGTAACATCATTGTAGCCGCTACAAAAGGCTAAATTCTCCGACCCCACCCAATAATCCGTACTTTTCCAGTGGCAGTCGAAATTGTGTTCCCTGTGTCCCATCCCACCCCTTTTTCAATTAATGCATTATTGTTAACTTATTCTCGTCCTAAATATAGCTGAAATACTGCTCGCTGGACGTAAAGCAAACATTCAATCAATCAATCAATCAACCTTTTTCTGAGCCATGCAGTTAAACGTTACGGCTCCACTGTTTTCTATTATTTATATAGTATTTGCATATATGTTTTAATCCTTCCAGACCTGAAATATATAGTAATTGCACTAAACATCACTTATAACAATAAAAATAAGAAAACATATACTTAATATCCATGTTTTAGACAATAGAAATATATACAGAATTCATGCATGATATTTAATCCTATTTGTTAAGATCTTCCCAGGAAACATAGTAATTCTATACCATGTATAATCTGGGTGTGATTTTTATGTAAGATTTGTTTAATGTAGTACTTTTTCAACAATCTACAGATACAATTCTTCATACATGTGGAATGTTTTTAATTACTGGAAAGATTGTATGTAACTATACTTAATGTATTATGACATTTTAAAGATTAAAAATTTATTACTCTTAAAAATATGTGCGTTACACTGATACTTATAATTTCTTAAAGTTCGAAAATAGTAAGAAAGTATTGTAATAACAGTACTCATGTGAATACTTATTCGGGTCAGGTGTTATAGTCATGTGACTACATTTATTTCGCGGGAAATATTTCCCGATAGTTCACTTTCTAGCCCAACATCGAAGGGGAAAAGAAATTTTATTATAAAAATTTTATAATTTTTTATTAGATTAAATAAATTAAATTTTATTTTGATTTATTAAAAATATGTTCTATTAATTTATACAGGTCCGAGTATAAATCTTGAAGCGACTTGTCGCTTTGGCTTCGGACACAGGTTTCCTAATCCTGAAAAAGGTTTGGGTTTTTTCTGGACGGCGAGATCGTCGATGATAGAGATAAAAAATGTGTGTTGTATAAACGACAATTTTCGAAAGCATTAGCTGAAATTGATATTTTAGTTTGTATGGTCAGTGATAAATTTGTATGTTTCATGTAATGTTTATATTTGATTTAGATCTATATATGCGATAGTTATTAAATTGCTATAATACCAATAAACTCCCGTGTCCACTGTGTTTGCTGGGCTATGAGCAATTATGAATAACATAGCAAGTAATGAAAACTCATTACACGAATGCCATTACAACAGTATGAGATTTATTTAATTGAAATAAATAAAGACTTATAAAATAAAAACTTGATTTTTAATTGTAATTCAGATTTTAATTTAAAACAATATTCCACAACGTTGGACCAACGTTGGAACAACATATAAACCACTGTAAGGAATAAAACAGAATAAAAAAATCTCTGTCGTTTAATCCAGTGTTGATACTGTAAAAGGAAACAAACTGTGGAATAAAACAACGAAAGAAAAGTTCTAAACGTCGACACAACATTGGATCTATGTTGGCCGATCGACGACACATTATACCTCTCAATTGCTTAAGTCCAAGCATAGTTGGGCCAACTTTGGCCAAACGTTGCAATGCCAACGCCAAACAATAACCGACGGTACAACAATTGGCCAACGCTGACCCAACGTCAGCAAGCTGACTGTGGTATTACTTTCATTTTATAAAATTGCAAACACAAAAAAACTCTTTTAAATAAATACGTTTACAGTATTCCGATCTTGGATTTGTGTTTGAAATTAATCTGGGCTTTTAGATTTTTTAAAATAATTTTTCCATCAAGGCTGCATTTTTATAAAGTTAATTTTACAATTATCTTTTGAATGTCTTCTATATATTTAACCGGTTCATTTGTTATCACAAAAAGTAAGAAATATACTTTACGAGATGAGCAAAATTCGATATAACTTAATTATACGAAAAAAACGTGCATAAAAATAAATTAATAACAAACTGTCAAAAACGCTAAACTGATGAATAGTATAACAACACGTCGAATATGAAGTAAAGAAAATGTTATGAAGAAATACACAATGGTTAATATTAAAATTGCACTGAATTAAACTGAAAACGAGAACTTTAAAACCCATATGGCAGAAAATTGTATACTTGGGATAGATTATGCTATGATTTGGCATAATATGAATATTATTCAGACAAACACGACAAAAACTCATAACCACAAATAACAGAATCTGAGTTGCCCGAACCCAGTAAAAACAATGAAAACACTCATGTGCTGCGGATGTTTAAACATACATCGGTACTACTGAAATATTGCATTCTACTATTGAACCGAAAGTTGACAGTTGAAAATTGGAAAATATTGCGTTGTTGAATTGCCAGAAGTTTATCCTAATGAAGGTAATAAGAAAATACCAAACACCAAGGAAATTAAGTTAAAGGCTGATCTATGTAACCAGGGGTTTTCGTTAATTTCAAGCTCGCTAAGGTAGATATTATTCACAAAACTATACATTGTTTCCAGATAAGGGGTCAACTATATCGAGATGAAGAAATTAATTACTGAGCTTTCTGTTGTCTCCTCTTTTAAATGCCAAAGCGAACATGCTTTTTTTGCTAACAAAGGTATATTATTTGAAAGCACCATTAATTGAGTACCTTTTGTTTAAATCGTAGTGCCTTTCTCACAAACGAACTAACGAATGTATTCAGATAACAATGTTATATTGTTAATGTTATACAGGAATAAGATTGAACAACTTCATTTGAGCGAGGGTTAAGTTTAATGAAGTGGATTTGCGAACCGAATATTACTTTCTGTAATTGGAAATTTCATATTAGAATTTATGATATGAATACGAAAACTTGACTCATGAGTTATTTAATTGTATAATTAAAACGGCCATCTCAAACTAATATTTATGTAACATACACTGATTTTATAATTACTTTGATTGAATAAATTGGGACGTATATGAAAAGTGTATTCTATTGTTACCTTATTTAAGGATGACGGCATTTAACTGTTTTCTCTTGCTTCATAATCAGGTAGTGGATCATTCCGTATAAGGGGCTTTTGTGGTCAAGTGGTAAAGGTAGTTTTATATTGATCACGTGTTTCAATCATGATGCTGCAATTTCGAACATGACTATTGGCACGGTATGCTCAACAGGTATTGCCAATTTTCGTGCCGATATTCGGAGGTTTTCATCGGGTAAACTTCCTTCCCCAAAATAACACTACCAGCAAATTATATAGCTGTAGAATTGCTATACATTGCTTTATCATACTTGCACATAAACAAATATTATGGCTGCTAGTACAAGTTCAACAAAAATTGAGATATATGTATAACCAATGGTAAACTGAGTGAATTTGAACATGAAATGTTTACCATAAAATATTGGCAATTAATACATTGCAATCCTGGAAACTACACAGTGACTGAATACAGATCTATTAAACCACCACTTTGACTAAAATTGAAACCACAAAATAATGTAATTTAATGCGCTGAAACATATTGCTTGCCGTAAGGTACTGGGAATTATTATCGGCTGTATGAAATAAAAGACTTCATAATTCTCAGTTTCAAATTATAAAGAGTTTTCCTAAATAGCTATAAAAACAAAAGTAAGACTGAGCATTAATTAACAATTTATTATTGGTTTTGTGGTTAAATTTGTAACGTATTGTTGAGTACGAATCTGTTTCTTAAACATGCATTTTCAATTTGATAATGTAGAAATGAATAGTATAGTATTTGGCATACAGCATGACCTGGAACATCATATGATCTTTCTAGATAACGGAAATCAAATCCGGTTTTTGTATTGAACCGGAACTTAAAGTACAGTTTAACAAAAGCACGCGGATGTTATTAACGGCAACTGACGTAATTGTGCATATATTATAATGAACACAATTTGAGATTTCATGCTAGCACTCGCAAAATGAGAAAAACCCTCATTTCAACATGTTTGGCTCATTGAAATTTATATTGAAATTATTTATTTGGTTCATTTGCAATGAAATAAACGATATTCTGTTTTCATGAAACGAAAAATTAATACGATAAATCATTACTTTAATAACTTGAAAAAAAAAGATAAATAACCTTCCATATTAGTAAACCAAGTAATGAAAAACGATAAAGGCTCCGATGAAACTACCAACTATAACAAAAACTTGTACAGCGTCAGCGGAATGCAAACTGTACGGATATATATTGTTGCAAACTGGATCAAAATAATAGTTTATGTAATATACTGTCCACAATAGATCCGAGTCCTTATTAACAAACTGTCTGTAGTGAAAGATGGACAGCAAAACACTTTGAAACTGTTTACCCCACCTTACTACAAAAAGAATGAACCACATAGTGAATCCAATAAGACAATAAGAAATACTTCTTTAAAAACCGTGTATTGTTTACGTGATCTAAGGCTTTGTAATGTAATATTAATGTATTTATTATTATGGCAGGACATTGATGTTAATACTGTATTGCAGAAATGTGATATATGTATAACCTTGGTAAGACAAAAATAATCAGGGGTAGGACAAAAATACAATGTAATTGAAATAGGAAGTAGGACAAAAAATGTGATGCAAATGTAATGAGCATTTGGACAGAAATGTGATAGAAATGTCATAAGAAATAGGACAAAAGTGTACAACACATGTTATCAACGGTAGGGCAAAGAGACTAAAGTGCGATGCAAATATTATGAGTGGTAGGACGGAATTGTTATAAAAATTAATTAGTGATATGGCGGATAGCAGAAATAATATTTTTGTGCTTTCTTTCATTAATAAACACAATTGCGAGTTTGGTGTTTTGTTTATACTATCTTTATATGCACGTGATAAATGAATCCATGTAATGGGATTTTTGGATTGTATATTAAATGGAAGGGGCGTGTCATAAGTGATACAAATATAATAAGGTTATTTATATTAATATGATAATAAGTAATAATGTGTCTTTTTTACATATGCTCTGAGATGGATGTATCAATATCAAACATGGGGTGTGTACCACCTATGTAACGTGTATAGGTGTCTTATTTTTTAAAGACAGGTATATATATACAAACGTCTAAGTATTGTGACAACCATACAATATATTTATACAGCGGATTTCTGAAACATCAGAAATACAGGGTTTATTTAAGGTCAAATCACAATCTATTTACAGCGGGTTCCAGATGACTACCATCTCCGTGATATTTAGTTTCTTAAGCAATAGGCAGGAAATATATTACAGTAGTATACTTTTCCGATCAATCATGGAAAAAGGAAGGTTACTGAAGCGAGGAAACGTTTGACCCATCGTTTCGGAGCGTATATGCGGCTAAGAGAAAGATGTGGTTCAAATGACCTTCAAAAAGTTTACATCGTACAATTCATTAATATTACCACTTTATAAATATCGAACAATTCTGTCAAACGAAAGCCAAGAAATGTTATACGGTTTGTTTGTATACGAATAAGCGGCAAACAGTAAGAAGAGGGCCAACGTGAGAATTTGAAACGTACAACCTTTTCGTGAAAGAAAAATATAAAACGATTCCCATTTACAGAAGACGAGAAATGTTAAACTAAAATCACTGTAACGCATATCGGTTAACATGTCTGAAAACAACCTGTAGCGTTCCATTTATTTGCACAAATTATCATCTCTATCATCAAAATATTGATTTACAAAAGCCCAAAAGAGTTTCGGAATTATTTGGATTGGTTCCTATATGAAAGAGTGATCGATATTATTAAATCTGCATGTAACATTTGCCTGTGGGGCGAGGACATACAAATAGAGACAATCGTTAAAAGCGTGGTTTTAGGTTTTATTTGATTGTTAGTTATTTTATAATAATTATTATTATTAATATTTATTATTAATATTATTATTATTATTATTATTATTATTATTATTATTATTATTATTATTATTATTATTATTATTATTATTATTATCATTATTATTATTATTAATTTTATTATTAATTTTATTATTAATTTATTTATTCATATATTTATTTATTTACATGCTTTACACGTTTTCCATTTCAGTTTTTTATGTAAAATATAACGGTGGAATTATCAAAATATTTGCAACCAATCATGTTTCAAATAATTAGACATTGAAAGTAACAATGTTACAGTTTACTATGACGTATTCCTTCTTGAGATAACTTCTCATTTTCTCGCTCGGTGTATTTATTATCATTAAGGATGTTCGCTGGTCATGTTGAAAATAACAAGGTATCTAAATTTATATATTTGATAAATAGACCATAGTTAGAGGCACAAAATAAGCTTAAAAATTCATAGGTTGCTGAACTCTCTTTCGAGATAATAAGCATCCAAAATTTGGCGGGAAAAAGCTTTCTCTGACTTTTTCATAGGTTTAGCATTGGACATGTTTTAGTGTAAAAACCTATGAAAAAATAACACTAAATTTATAAAAGTTTGTAAATTAGCTTTAACTGACCCAATAAACCCTATTATAAAAAGAAAATAGGGGGTTGCTGGGCACAAAAATTATCCCTATTTTAATGGTAAAATCTAGAGGATTCTGAAAATCTGACAAATATCATAAAAATTGACCAGCGATCATCCTTAAAATTGTTAACAGCCCAAATTCATACCTTATACTTGTAAAAAAAAGTTTACATAAATATATTGATCTGCTCAGTAGATGTTAATGTTCGTATTGTTCCGTTTTTATACGTCAATGTCGGCATAGTATGACGTATTGGTAAAATTGAATTGTTTGTTGAGTTGGGTTCAAACTCACCGATTGAGCGTTATCGACATTTAAGTAAGATGTCCGGTTAAGCCCGCTTGTAAAATTTTCCTAATGAGAGCAATTACTCTATGTTTGATGTCTCACAATGGGTTTAAGATGAATTAAAGCGCTGCTCCGTTGCTTATTACTATTTTCCAGATGTATCGACTTTGTGGCCAGAATTTATTCACCATAGTCCTATTGTAGGAACAATTATGGACTTTTCGTATAATATTCAATGATATACAGACATTAGTTGTACAAAGTTATCAAAATGTCCAATGTCAATTACCTTTCATTTATCGTATCATTATAGAAACATCATCTCTTCTTTTTCGTATAATTTTTTCAATAAATACGTAGACATATCGTATTCAAACTCATAATAAATTTAAATTTAGAAAAACATTTTGGCATCAGATGAAAGTTTAAGCAAACCACTTGATATATAAATATGTTTTGTGCAAAAGAGTAAATTATGTATTTTTTGTTCAAATTTGTTATCTCCGAAGCATACCAGTACATTTGAAACATATTTTCAGATTTAAAAATAAAAATATTAGTTAAAACAATTGCCAAATATATGCTAAATCCTTTTTACTACACTGTATTTTCATCAGTGAGTTTTTAAAATAGTAATTCTAAAAGAGTCACCGGAGTGTATACTTATTGGCCTACATTTGTTTAGATCTTTTTTCATCGTATCATTCTACTTTTTACCAGAATGATACAAGTCGGTAGATCGGTGTGTAAATGTTTCGACTACATTACTATGTTTTTATTTGAGAACTTAATGCATTTACACAGATATGAAAAATATGTTGAAATTACATATATAAATTTTATATTGTCATTGTTTAAATATGTCGGTTTTTTATATGTTGATTAGTTTACTGACTTATTATTTAATTTTTCAGAAAATTGACAAACAAATCTAGTTTATTTTGCTTCTATGTTTAGTTATTTGTTATTTATTTATGTATGTTCATGGTAATAAAAAATATGAAAATATACAGGAGACGGATTAGTATAAGAAGCTTCAGCATATTTCCAATTTAATTTGCGTTGTAATTTGTATTATTTTATATTTACATGGTATTTATAATGATGTGTAATGTAAAATAATGGGTTTTACGCAACTTTCAATTTTGATCTATTTAATGATGTAAAATCCGCTGATCTTTGCAAGGATAATGTGAAAGTTCTTGTCGAGTAATGTTGATATAGCGCACCCAGTTCCAAGTCGGCCGCGATATTTCACTAGTTCATTTGTTTTCACGGACAGTAAACAAAAATATCTCGCAGACATTACATAACATAATCATATGTAAAACTACAACAATGAGAGGTCATACCATAAATTAAATTAAATTAGAAACAAGCTCTCATGAAATGCTAACCTGAAGAATAATATAACGCCTGTCGAACATGAAAGAAAGCATATGTAAAATGGGATTAATATTGAAATTATGCAAAAAAGTCTAACAACAATCATCCAAATATACGAAAAATGACAACCATAAAACCCATTACAACTGGCGGTAAGCTAAAATAATTTAGATAAGTATGCAATGACTGGGAAAAAGGCATTATTAAGAGTAATTGATCCTAAATAAAAGTAAAAACAAAAAACACTTAGAAAACTGTCAATAAAGACAATCCACAAATCAAAGTCCAAGAAATGGGCTGACTTCAAATCATTAACATATACAGCACCGATCCAGACTTGATACAATTAAACTACACAGAGATCAACTTTTTAAGGATTATTTACAATTGCTGGTAAGATTATTGGATATAGACGACTTTGGGTCGATTTACGCCAATACACCGCAAACCGCAATTGAAAACAATTCTTATATTTTTAATTCAATATTATGAAAAGAAATAACAAAAATAATATTTAACAAGTAGTCAAATAATATTTGCAATTCACAATTTTTAGTGTCGTAGCTTGTTGTTTGCGGAGGGATTCATGTTTAGTCAACGTCATCAATACAAATAATTATGACGTCAACAATCAGTCACGTGCTGAAATACCAGGTTAGGTTATACGAAATGGACAGCGTTGCTCGGCTATTGAGTATTTAAAGGAAAATATTTCATTTTAACGACAGTAACACTGTTAAAGTGAAGAAAAGATGCACAGAGTATGGCACTGATATAAGTAACAATGCATATGTTGCTTGAACGCTGCTAAAAATAAATTTGAAGTTCACAATTTGATAGCTATGTCGTAAATATTTTGGATTTTATCGGCCGTTATCGTCAGATTTTTTCGGTGTAGTTTAAAGTATGCAAAGTGTATGTGGCATCCTCAATTTGAGGATACCGAGGCAAGAAGAAAACACCGAATAACAAGATTCGAAAGTCAAGGAATAATTGCGAATCCAGATTTAGACAAACATACAACACGAAACAAAACCAAACACACTAGTAACAAAATCTGAGAAGCCCGAACTAAATAAAAACCACGCACTTGTAAATTAAGTGCACTCTGATCGTTTTTTTATTTTATGCTCCTTCTCGAATAGTTTTACCTATATCGAGGAGTGAAATGTACGGATTGAGCTGATTCATGATAATTTTACTCTTTAAAATTACAATTCAAACATACTTTTGTTGACAATCAAAACATTTTAAAAACACAATTGTCACAAGTACTTTTTGTTAGAATCAGAATAAGCTGTTCTTGCTTTCACAAAAGACGAAATTCTGATATCTACGTTGTTATTGTTACATGTTAACCGTAATAAGAATTAACAATTACCTTTCAGCAAGGTTTAGGTTTTGTGTAGTATGGTAGGTATGTCTTTCTTAAAACATTTACTCAAGACTTTTATATTTATGAATATAAGATCAAGATATGGAAACTTATTTGACGAGTAACTTAATTGTATAAACTAAACTGGTATCTGAAACTGATATATATGTAAACTGGATCTATTATTCGAGAATGTTGTATAAAGTATTCTCTTGCCCGTGATCTGGCTTGTTTGTTCGTTTATTTAAATGAAAATTAACACCCCTTTTAGAGTTGCCAGTTAAATTTTGGCGTCGTTTTTGATGGAAGAAAAGACGGAGAACCCATTAAAAAATACCGACCTTTGATGAAAAACTGGAAATCTTTGTCAATAAGGATTGGAATCGACCACATCCTGACTACTGCAAGACTCGAATCAGCAACTTCAGTAGTGACGGGCATGTGATCAACAGTAGGTTATGAACTTTCGCGAGGGCCTACTTGCGATTTGGTAGTGTTTCATTACGAATAATTGGTCTCGGTGGCCGAGTCTTTAAGGTAGTCTACTATTGATTGCATATATGTCAGGACTGGTCGCAAGTTCGAGCATGACTTACGGCACAGTGTGATAGGCTTCAACCTCATTCGACAAGTATTGCCAATTTTCCTGTCGAAAATGGAGGGTTTTCACCAAGTAATCAGGCTTTCTACCCAAATAATCCTAACGCTATGATATAGCTTTAGCTGTTAAAACACGTTCACATTCACACATATTCCGGATGACAATAAAAGTTCAAAATGAATCGCGATATTACCATCATGAACCCAACGTATTTGAACGTGAAAGATAATACGTGTCAATAATGTTCATTACACAGTAATAGAAAACAAAATTACCAAACAAACACTTAACACATAACCTACTAAAAGAAAAAAGGTAAATTAATACTTATGGACAAAATTAATTGTTCTTAGATACTGGCAATGATTTGCAAGGAGTGCAATAGAATACGTAATCTTTTCGAAGTAACAAAAGTAAACGAATTCTGTCTGATGCTAATAATAACTATTCTTTAACTTAATTAGCTGTAAGACAAATAGTAACATTAATCATTTTTCTACAATATTGCATGGATTTTTCGTCAATTTGTAACTTAATGCTGAGTAAAATCTTTTTTTAATACAAGCATTTCCGATTTAATAATACAAAAAATGACCTATAACACAATATCATCTCTCTTTAAGACGGAAATTAATTTTGATTTGTAATAAAACAGGAAAACATATAACTAGGTTATACAATGTATTCTAGTTAGATTCTTCTTTATTGGTACTTCCTATTTTTCCATTCTTTTTCTCCTAAGATGTCTTTTGTATTTGCCCAGGCCTTGTTGAGTCCGATATTGCCTGTGTTCTTCGTTTCTCATAAAAATTATTTTCCTCTTTCCATTTTAGTAACTTTTCTTTCTTGTCTCGTTTGAAAAATCCACACTGTAAACATACGAAGTTAAATTGTGTTCCAGCAAATCAAAGGTACAATTAAGCATATGTTGTAAATAGATGTCGACGTGTTATGTACATGAGATAAAGATTAATAAAAAACCAACTAATTGCAAACAAATTAATTATGAAGTTTATTTGTCAACCAATTTATAAACTATGTTGTTAAATTATCGTTATTTAGTTTTGGATAGAAATAGTTTTATGATTTGTTTTACTATAATGAGTTAAATTTGAGTTGTCATGATGGCAATAGCAAAAACTATGCCCCCAAACAGAACAAAAATAATTCTACTATTTCACCTCTTTGAAATGTTTTCGAACATTTTTCAAAGGAGAACAAAGTCTGATAACAGTATTTTAATGATTGATTGGTATTACTTCTTCTGTTCATTTGAGTTAAACTCAATGATATTGTACACATTGTGCAATAGATTGATTTTACATGAAAAGAATACGACCAGTCGTTACCTAAATAACTTAAGATAAATAAATTACCTTCCATAGCAGAAAACCAAGTACAGCAAAAAGGATTAAGGCTCCAATAACACTACCAACTATAACCCACACGTTTACAGCGTCAGCAGAGTGCAAACTGTTCGGATATATATAACTGGCTATCTAGAATGTAATAATAACTATTTTAAAAAATGGAAACCATTATCTGGAATCTGGAATTGATTCGATTCCGTAGTAACAAAAAGTCTAGACTAGATATAGGTCTTTGTACAAATCGTTTGAAAATTAAGGTTCAATTTATCAAACTGTGCATATTTTTGTGTTATCAAAATATCCAGAAATTATTACGTTCTTTTGTAACACTCTGTCCGGAATAAGTTAAGCCCTTGTAAGCAAACTGACTAGAGTTAGCCCAGATTAAAGTCTGTTTTTACACACTTTCCAGAAAGATTAAGTATTAATTGTTAAATTTTTCGACTTCATTAACGTTTATCGTAACAAACTTACTGAATTAGATTTCGTTCGAGCTACAATAGCTAGATTAGGTCAGTCCAAAGAAATAGTATAGTATATGTTACAAGTCTACTCAAAAACGCCTTTCTTAAGAAACTGTCATTACTTAATGACTTTAAGTAAACTGTATGAGCTCTATTTAGATCTTATTATATTCATTGTTTATTTTCTGGACTAGACAACGCTCTGTTTCAGAAACCGACTATCTTCTAATCTCTTTCAAGAAATAACATGAAATAGACTAAGGTCTGCATAATCAAATCGATGTAGAATATTAATGTTTGTATTTGCTAACTGTCTGAGGTATATTGAAACAGATCTTAAGAAATTGTCAGGAAAAGGTCTGTCGAAAGACATTGTCTACCAATACAATAAGCAATAAGTGCCTATAATAAATAAAATGTGTATGTTTAAATGTTAATCTAACGCCTAAAGAGATAACTAACAATTGTGGTAGTATTAGATTCAAGAGAATATGAAATGTTCGTGATAACTTACCATTGGCTGGTATTAGATTTGACAGAGTTTGCTATGTTCGTAACTTACCACTGTGGTTTGGCATGTCCGTTATTACTTTCAAGTGTGGTTATATTCGATTTACGAGAGTTTGACATGTTCGTGATAACTTACCAATGTGACTGTATTAGACTTGCATGTTATTGATTACTTACAATGGCCGTCGTACATGTATTAGATTTAAGAGAGTTTGCATTTAGTGATAACTTACCATTGTGGTTGTATTAGATTTTAGAGAGTTTGGCATGTTCGTGATAACCGGATATATGATTGATGTGGTGTAAAATTGGAACTCTGGAGTCTATAATATACAAAATAACGGTAATTAATTTCTCACGTTCAAGTAAAAAACTGTGGTATTGAATTATATCTCTTATCGGTAGTTACCTAGCAATACAAATATGCCCTTTTATTTTGGTTCATGAATATAGTTATAAATTCATGAAATGTGTATATTACTTATAGGTTACATGTGTGTAAAAAAGTAGAGATTAGCTGTAAATATTATAAGATAATTGAATAAACGTAATGTACAACTTTAAACATCACAATTGTGCATTAGTATTAAATATTTTAAAATAATATTTCCATCTTTAACCTTTGACTCATTACAATGATAGGTTCATCTATTTAAGGTATCCGACCCATAATTGACGTTACGGCTTAATTTTATTTTTCAACCAAGAAATACAGCTTTTAAAACAAAATGAATTGCAAATTAATGATACAAATTAATATATTGTTTAAATTTGAGTCAGTGTTTGCAGTTTTGAGCAAAAAAAAATTAGTTACTCAAATAGTATTTCCGATGTTTGCCGAACATTACCGAGGTCTGCTCCATTGAAAAACAATAGACATCCGGGACACCAAATACGATCACGTGGTCAATTGTGGTCCGGATACCTTAACTTCTGATTTATGTAGTAAATGTATGGTATGATTTTTTAATTTTTGGAGAAAACACTTTTTTCAGAAATTATAAAGGCCTTAATTTAAACATACTAACCAGAAAAAATTACTCTGATAATTACTATTAACAATAAAATTCATTTGTAATAGAAAGTAATACCAGGCGGTTTATAACTATCTATAGTTCCATACAGATACAACTTTCAGCAAACCTTTGTATTGCTTCAGGACTCGTGTGTCACAATTCGCTTGACATAAGAAAAAGAATTGAAGATACTGAGTAGTTTTCAATAGAGAATAATTCAAGTGCAGACAAAAACATGGTTAAACAAAAGATGAGACACCAACAAGACAAACAGTGACACAACACAAAAACCAAAACCTGAGCGACACAAACCCAAATGATATATCCTGTTGTAATGTAAAAATCAATACACATAAGACGTCTTTATACCAATGACCAATTATAAAATATATATATTAATGTGAAGGCAACCAGAAGGATCAAAAGTAAAAACAAACATTCTTATTATTAAAACAACTAAGTGCTTACTGTATCAATATTCAGTGACTGTTCATAAACACTAAAGTATATATTTATTAAGGTTTGAACTGTAGGTTCCAGAATTTCTATTTTGCATTCAATGACTATACATCTAGGATCAGTTAGACTGGCACATTCCTGTAAATGGAATATTGTTAAATAATATTCAGTAAAAATAATTGCTAAAATCGTCCAAACCTGCTTATTGCAAACTACAACATGTGTTGTTAAATGTCGTGAATGATTTTTGCTCTTTTTTCATGTACACAATTGGGGATATGCAAAATTAAGAGTAAACGTTTTGAAAATAGAAGAAAATGTGTTGTAATAATATTTTTCAAAATAACACAACATTTCATTCTGTTTGACATAAGAAAATTTGATTTTCATTATTTATTGAAGAGTTTGTTTTAGACTACTTCAATGTTGACTTACAGCTCTTCTAGTAACATAACCGGCATCATTTTGGCGAGGTGTTAAATCTGGAGTGTCCGACCCCAACAGTATTCCAGGCACAATTATAATGGAACAGTTAGATCTTGAATCTTTTGATGACACCTAAAATAAACCAATAAATTCGCAAAATGTCTATGTAAATCACAAATGTTTTAACATCGATAAAATATCAGAAATGCACCAAAGTCTATATCAAATGGTAAAAGTATGACTTTTATCTTTTGCTTTTACCAAATATTAATAAATGTCCTTAATGATAATGAACATTACATGCACAATATACATTAGAATCATATTACATTGTTGCGGCATCTGCCAATTAAGTTTTAAAGAAATAAAGTGTGTTGTTTCAGCAGAGTAGGTTGTATGTAGAGATAAAACAGATATTGTTTTGGAAGAATGCACATGTAGAGTTTTAGAAGTATGAGAGAAAGAAGAGTTGAAGAATGAGGAAAATATTTTTATAAACAATTATATAGTTATTCTTCGGATAAAGAGCATTTTGTTTTCTAGGAGCACAATGAAGAGAAAAAAAATGATGGTAGAATTTTGACAAAAATGAAAATTCAGTTTTTTTGTAGAATTAGGTCACCCTAACTTCAAACGATTTTTCGTCTTGTATGTCCATTTTAATTTTTCTAACCTACGTAATTTAAGACTAGTATATTATACATTTATAAACGGAAGAACAAACAAAAATCTCACTATTCAGAGAATTATCACTCAAATGCAGTACAACAAATCGCATACAATAATACTTAGTAATATAAAGGACTTATAGAATACCACTCTCCGGCACAGAGAACATAACTGGTTCCCAGATATAACCTCTGCCACGCGTCATCCTCCATTTACTGCGGACTACATTTGTCGTCTGCTCGTGACGTTTGTAAACAAAGAACGATGTTTGTAAAATAATACACAAGATCTTATTTATTTTTATATAGTCTTTCTATACACTTTTGATACAGTTTTATACTGAAATTTCTGCGTTTGTACGCGAAACTTATCATCCATGAGAGATATCTCTCACAATGTTAACTAATGGTATGGCAGAGGTGATTGTGGTTGACGTAGGATACCCAGAATCCTTTGCGTGGAGATTGAAAGAATACATATATAATCTACTTCGTTTGAATGTTTTCATTTAATTATTTTTCTCATCCATATTTCTTTAATATGGCGATTAAAGATAACATATAGCTCGTAATTAAGACCCGCATATTTTTCGTGAAGCTTAAATTGTTTCACATTTTCAAAATGGAAATGTCGATGATGCATAAGATTTAAAACATAAAATGAGTTAACTTTTCATTAAGACTTACATTAGATAAAATTAACTTACCGAAAAGGTATTTGGTGGAACCATAATTTTGACCTCATCAGATATGGCAGGAATGAGAAAATATGTTTTCCCTCTAAATAATGGACTGGGTCCTGCGTTGTAAATTGAGTAGGAATGCTGGAATTGTCTAGTTTGATTCTTACTTTCCGTTGTACGGATTAACTCTGGAGAACTAACACTACAGCAAAAAAGAAAATCTGCATTGCGTTTCCATGTGTTTGAGTTTTAACAAATTAAAGTCATCTAATGTTATGAATTTGGTTGGTTTGGTTGATGGTGTTTAACGCCACTTCTAGCAATTTTTCAGCTATATCATGGCGTCCAGTTTTTATTGGGGGAGGAAGCCGGAGTACCCGGAGAAAACCCCTCACCTGCGGTAGGAAAACTGGCAATCCTTGCCAATTAAGATTGGAGTCGAGTACACCCTACCTGCAGTGAGAATCGAACTCGCAATCTCAGTGTTGACAGACCACGTGATCAATAGTAGACGAACTACCTTGACCACTCGGCCACCGAGGCCCCTGTTATGAATTTCACTGCGCAGTTCAATGACAAGAAGAAATAGTACAATAATTCATTAATCATGCTTAAACTTATCGTATAATATAAATTTGACAATATCGAATAATGATTTACAAACGTCGTTGTTCAAATTACTCAAGTATAATAAAGCGTATAATTACTAATAACACTTACCCTGATATTTCGATGTTAGCAGTGAACGTGATGTCTTGAGTGACAGTATATGTATTATCTCCAACGCTTATCTCATTACCGACTGCTGAGGTTTTTGCCGTAAACTTTACAAAGGTCATTAGGTTAGCATAGTTTGTCACATTGTTTGATAGGGCAGCAGTTGATACGTTATAACGAAGCTGAAATATACCTAGCTGTCTCTGAAACAACACGTTTGTGTTATCGCAAACTACCGCTGTTTTGTTCTTACTGTCTTTACCTTCAGAACACGTAATAGGCACTGATCCTCTATCTGATAGTGTAGTAGCTGATAGGAAACGGGCATTGTTTGTATCTATGTACATATAAGTCCTGACTCCAAATGCTGGCTCGCCACTGTTTACAACACTGACAGTCACGCTGTATTCTGTTGTATCACCATATAGAATAGAGTTTTTATCTTTTACAATGTCTACTCTTAAATCTGGCACACAAACGCCCAAGCATCCACTTTGAAATACTGCCTGCAACAAATATATTACTTTATCCATACTGAGTTATGGAAGGGCTATACACACAGAGATGCGCGACAACAGGTGGTGGATCGGGGAAGTCTATTGTTGGCGATTGACAGGTTGTAATACAAAAAGCCTTGTCGGCGACGAATAGCAGGCAACGTGTTTAAAATTTAAAACGCTTCTTTCATAATAGAGGCTAATTCTTTATAGGAAGAAGAGTAGACGCATTGCAATCACATATGTTACATTTTGCGTTCTTACCCCATAATCCGTTCTCTATTGTAGTTCAAATCTTCTTATCGTTTGTCTGTCTTATTTCTAGATTTATTGTTTGTTAACCTTTTCTTGTGCAGAATATAGCCGAAATACTGCTTGAGAGACGTAAAGCAACCATACAACAAATAAATTCCTTACAATTTATCGTGTAACATCAAAGTGGTTTACTGAACGTTGTGGTGTTTTTTTAAGTTTATATGCCAATGATGTGGTGTTTTTTAAGTTTCTATGCTAACTACGCGAAATTTTATATGTTCGGCTTCCTCCCAAGTCAAGCTGGATCTCATTATATACCTAAAATGTGTTGCAAATGGCGTCAAGAAACCATTCAAACAAACTGTATTTGTAAAAAAAAACATTTAACATAAATGCACAACAATTAAGAATGAATGTGAAATATTTTTTAATTTTATTTTTAAGATATATTAAGTTTAATACTGTGGGTTATGTATTAACTGCATAGCTTTGAATGTTTGAGTTGTATAGGTTCATTTACCAACAATAATCCAAAATCGTGGAATAAATACTTGTACGCACGCTTCATGATGCCAACGATAAAGCACATAGAAATCCTAAATTCTGAACTCCAGTGCTCCAACTCTAAATTCCAATGTTTAATAATTTTGGTGACCACACACTTATTCCTCGGTATGTTTATTAAAAATGCAGTATAAAGGACGACGAAATGTAGTGTGGTCTGTTTACTTGTATTATATTTCACTATTTTGTGTTCAGTTATAATTGCGGAAAGCTAAATAACCAGATGATAAGCTCAAAAAGTTGGCAAAAAGCTTGTCAAATAAAGGCAGGAGTCAATAAGATCTTAATTCACGTTTAAGTTGATGTAAACCGTTCGACCTCGGAAATTAATGCTGTAAGGTACAATTTGGTAGACAACGGAAATTAATGACGTAATGTACATTTTGGTGTTTTTGATTAACGATCTACGCCACACCACTAACGACTTTGATGACGTCATATACTTACTGCTCCTTCCATTGTTGCTGGATAATTGTTGTTTAGAACGGGCCTTATTTGACCAACAGTCGATACGTCTGCCAACTTGAACTGACCCTGGAGATTTAATGGTGTTTTAATTTCGTCGAAAAAATCCCTTGATGTCGCCTACAAATATGAAATACATGAACTAGTTTTGTCTAGATGGTGGTTGAGTCGAGGGATATATATACCCTCCAATTTGTTTTAGCAATTTACATATGCATACACAAAATGGAAATTGATTCGTCCCAAATTACAATATGGATATGTTCTTTACAGCAAAAGACTTATTTAATTCGTAAAAAATACAATTTCATCGAATATCTGTATCCTGTCTATATGTCCCGGATACTTGCCATCTCTTGATGAGAAATCGGATCAATTTTTTTTGTTTTTAAAACTTAACTGTGAAAGTTTAAAACATCAATATTATACAAGGACTGCAATATGCATATTTATACTGCAATCGTCCTATTAGAGCAGCTTAAATGCGTTGACTTTATATTTGTATGTGATTAACAGTCAATGGTTATGAAACGAGTATTAGCCACGCCTACTCTATGATTTTAATAAGGTACATGTTGGCATTTCTTTCCAATGTGAACAAATCAATATGTTGAAATTATGCAAATTACTCGTTTTGTTATTTCTTTTGATTATTATTTTATTAAACGTGTTACTTCATTACAGTAGAACTCGTTTTTCACAACTCACTCAATTTCACGTCATTCATTTTTATTATAAAAATAATACGCACGATGTGCGAGACGTAACACGGCTATTATTTTAAAGTGAATTTTAAGGGAATACAAATAAGAAAGAAAACATATACAAAGGGAATAAATAACGTGCGATAAAGTAAAGGATAAACATAATATTAGTGTAGTGACATAACACAATTTAGGTGTCAAGACACTAAATGGGACCAATCAAATTTAGAACATATATAAGAAAATAGTACTTAAAAACAAAATAGTCCTGTTTATCTTAGTGTATAGTAAAAACTACTAACTGGATTTTAATAAATGAAAGTTTTTGCTGAAAGGTGAATATATTGGAAAAATGTTGAGTCCTAACTTTCTCTGTTCTAATGGTGTTTAGTATGTTTTATGTCACATGCACTACATGACCTATAAACGAAGATTTTCTGAAAAGAAAGTGCTATTTTTATAGTGGGATTTACCCCGGAAGCTAGTTTTCTCTTGGAAGGTTTTAACATGTTTAAAGAGGTCATGAAATTTTGAGAGAACATAGGCCTGTCACGTACGATTCTGGATATAAATGAAGTCAGTCAAGTTAAACTTAAGGTAAAAGAGCTGCGCTGATTAAAAAAATAACAAATTTAGTAGAAAATCTTAAAGAATTGGATTAGTGTTTTCTCCCATATAAGGACTGCATGAAACGGGGAAAAGCTCGGATCTATTTATAATATATAATACCAGCTTGATGCCATTGATAAATTAATTTTTGTTCTTAACCCAAATATGGATGTTTTGCCCATGGTTGTTGATTTTGTAAAGCAATTATTTGAGTTGTGACAATGAGATCCACATTGGTCAAATTCATACATATTTGTAAATACTATATTATCTTAGGTTGTATATGTACAGTAACATGTTAATTGTTTTTGTATGTTTATGTATGCTTAACCTCTTGAGGTTTATTATGCAATAAAGTATTATTATTATTACTATAATACACTAAATACTAGTTAACACATACCACAACTCTAGCATACACAGAATCACAAGTCTGACCAATCGACGATACCGTTACTGGTACACTATTGTAAGTCCCCTTATGATTGGTTCCTTCTTTGTATAAATCTACACGTCGGGATTTTCCTTGGTCCGTCAGTAAGGTATCGGCCTGCAGCGAGTATGCGACCTCTGAAAATATTAACACTCAGTGTTACAGCTTAACATTCAAGATTTAAGTACTTTAAATCACCTAAGTGCACCTATAATTTTTATTGGGTTCGAGTTACTCACTTTTTGTTTTTGTGTTTGGGTTATTGTTTTGCGTTGTATGTTTAGATCTATATCCGGATTTGTAATTGTCTCCAGGCTATCATTTGTGTTGTTCGGTCGATTTCCTTTGCTTTTTTTCTTATATATTATATGTTTTTTATAGGTAAGATATGCAACTCTGTGTGTTCGGGGCCTCATTGACCGAGTATTTAAAGTAGTTCATCTACTTCTGATCACGTGGTCTGTCAACACTGAGGTCGCGGGTTCGAGTCTCACTGCGGGTAAAGTGCGCTCGATATGATATTGCTGAAAATTGCTGGAAATATTGCTGATAGTGTCGTTAACCCCAATTCAAACAAACAAACACAGTTGGTTAATTATTGATGATGAGTTTTCTTCTGTTAACAATGTATGCTTCTTACCGTGTAGCTTGTATATGAAATGTGTAGATGTAGGCTCCATAGAAAATGAGTTTAGTTCCTTATAGAATATTTGGTCCATCTATATAAGGTGTTTACTTTGGTTTGCTTTGTTTGTAAAAATTGTACATCTATACAAGTTGTTCAGTCAGTGTGTTTAGTTCTAAGTAAACAACTTTCTGCTTCTAAGCAATATTTAGTCTGACAAGGATTTATTGATTGAATGCATGCTTAACGTCCAGCTAGCAGGATTCTAGCTATATTCAGGGCGACAACAATATAGCAAACAACAAATCAATTCTGGAAATATGAAGAATGTACAAATGAAATGTCATCAACGATACCAAGACTATATAATTTACTACGCCAGACAAATGTTTTGTCTAGTGAAGACTCATTTGGAATGCAAACCCAAAACATTTTGAAAGGTCAAATAATTAAGATGTTGAAGAGCTTATATCTTGTTTGGGTTTTTTGCTGGAATGATGTTTAACGCCACTTTCTGCAATTTTCAGATATTCCATGGCCTCTAAATTGTATTAGGGGGAAGAAGCCGGAGTACCCGGAAAAATACCACGATCTTCGGTAGGAAAATTGGCAATCCTTGTAAATTACGATTAGAGTCGAGCCTGCCCGAAGTGACATTCGAATCCCCATCCTCAGTGTTGACAGCACACCTATTCAATAGTAGATGAACTACCTTAATTACTCGACCAGATTTATCATCGACAAAAATCTTTAATATAGACGTAAAATTTATATTTTTGCTACAATGTGCCTAGTCTTTACTGAAATCATTAAAATGGGGTTTGATGTGCAAGCTGAGTTCCGCTTTCTAACTCTTTACCACTGTTATGCAAGGCTAGGCTCTCTGTCGAATAACATGACAAGGTCTTCTTCTCCTTCTCATAACAACTGGGGTGTCGATTCTCTCTGTTGACGACTGGGTTGAGCAGATCTGTCTTGCCCTGACAACTTTTTTCAGTATCTAGTTTAGTCATCAATTTAAGTAACTACATGTGTTATAGAAAAGTTATAGACAAATGTAAACCATTATATTACTTGTGGTTGTGGGAACAGCAGTTCCGGTATAGCTAAAGCACACTGTTACTGTTACACAGGGGTTGGAATTGGATTGACTGGCACACATCAGACCCTGTGACGTCAGAGGTATTTGAGTTGTTTCAAAGTCTATTCTAGCCGTCATGGTAATCACTGGACTGGTTCGCATAATAAATGTGGCATCAGACTGGTAAGCACCAACAGCAAAATCTGAAAAGGGGATCAGTTTATTTATCTGACAAAGTAACGTGATTGATTGATTGATTGGTTATAATGAATGAGATAAATGGATCTAATTAGGATTTAAACATATTTTAAAGCAGTTAAAATTTTAAACATTTAATATTTAATTGCAATTTATGTGTAAAATTATTTTTAGAAAATACACGAGATGCAGAAATAAGTACCTAATTCCATGTACTGAAGAGCCTGTCCCTGTTGTGGTCGTATTGTGTATACAATTACATATATTTGAATGACAAAGAAATGTGTCTAGCATTGTGTAGAAATTTTCCTACCTGTTTTTCAGATATATCACGTCATTTAGTTTCTTAATTGTTTGGGGGCAGGGCTGTTACTATCCAAATTTTAGATTAAACAAAATGTATAAACTAAGATTAGAGTTGCAGTCACACTGTTTAAAAGCACATTTTAAATCACTAAAAATCGCCGCGAAGCCTAATATGTTCTTTGTAAAAGCCTAGTACCTGCGTATTGGTTACCGTCGACGTCTAGCGGAAGTGATATGTATGTCCCGAAAGACTTGATACCAGTAAACAACGTCTTAGACGATATCCTCTGGGAATGAACTGAATTCATTTGATTTGACTTTCCATTGAATATATAAACTGCTCCATAACCATCGTCTTCGTACGGGGCACCAATGGCTATATCTGTAATGAAATACTAGAAATAAATATGTTTGTACAATGACCAAGATTTCTTTACATAATAAAAATGATATGAATGAATAAATACTCTCTAATGCTTCAACAAAAAAAAACGATTCATGGTCTACAAGAACTTGAATATTTCTTTAATCGTTTTGTATTAAAAAGTCAACGTGCAATCATTTCAAATTATGAAGCTTTTAGAGAAGCAATATAGAATCTACAACAACTCTGTCAAAAAAGGTAAAATATACATCGAGGAACTACAACAGACTTTTAGAGCTCCGACGAATGTCACCTTCGCCTGCCAAGGGTTACAACCCGACACTCTCATCTTCAGTATCGGATCGTACATGTAACCCTTGGTTAGCGAATGTCCACGACGACCCAAACAATTTACACAAATCAATGTTGTTTGTGTTGTGTGTATCTAATAGAATTTACTGTTTGTTATAGTTAGCTTTTGCCATAACGTACTACACTGATACATCATGTTAGGACTACATGACTAGAAAAACAAACAGTTGAAACAAAATCAAATTTTATATCAACCTTTTTTAATAGATGCAAAATCGTAATTTTGTTATCCTTTTAATCAGTTCGGTATAACACAATACCTCAAAATATATCAACTCTTTGATAATAGATGAATAACCAGAATACTGTTAACTTTTGATCAAGTTCTTTACACAACACTACGTCCGTTAATAGTCATAGTTAAGCAATCAGTGTGTATAATTTTAACTTACCATCTATATTATCCTTGTTTAAATCTCCTAAATTTACAATGGCGGCGCCGAATCTTCCACTCGACTCTTTTTTTCCAAATAACTGCTGTACTGCATCTTGAAAGTATCGCGCCTTACATGGTACGAAAATATATTAAGCATTTATTAATTTATACGCTCCAGATTCTAATGATTCTAATAGATTGATTGATTGATTGATTGATTGATTGATTGATTGATTGATTGATTGATTGATTGATTGATTGATTGATTGATTGATTGATTGATTGATTGATTGATTGATTGATTGATTGATTGATGCACGATAAACAGACTAAAATATAAAGAGTAAAAAAAAACAGTATATAAATAATGTACCGTAATCATGTTAAAGATTATTTTTTATTAAGCACAATAATTGATGAAATGTGATTTTGGACAGTTAAAAGGCGAAAGGTGCACGTCAATAAACTAGAACAACAACCCACATACATCACCAGTTCCATAGTACACAAAGACTGCTCCCTCGTCATATTGTAAAACACTTTGTAATGGAGCGCCTACTAGCAAGTCTTTGTGTCCATCGTTGTTAACGTCAGCCACAGCTAACGCCATGCCAAACGCGGATCCAATCTAAAACGAATAAGCTACAGCATAAAAGGTCGAGTCAGATTTGTAAATGAATAAACTATAGCATAAAAGGTCGAGTCATGTTTACAAATAAATAAGCTATAGCAAAAAAGGTCGAGTCCGATTTACAAATGAATAAGCTACAGCATAAAAGGTCCAGTCATGTTTACAAATGAATAAGCTAAAGCATAAAAGGTCCAGTCAGGTTTACAAATGAATGAGCTATAGCATAAAAGTTCAAGTCATGTTTACAAATGAATAAGCTAAAGCATAAAAGGTCAAGTCATGTTAACAAATGAATAAGCTATAGCATAAAAGGTCAAGTCATGTTTACAAATGAATAAGCTATAGCAAAAAAGGTCTAGTCCAATTTACAAATGATTAAGCTATAGCATAAAAGGTCGAGTCAGATTTACAAATTGATAAGCTATAGCATAAAAGGTCAAGTAATTTTTACAAATGAATATGCAATAGCATAAAAGGTCAAGTCATGTTTACAAATGAATAAGCTATAGCATTAAAGGTCGAGTCAGTTTTACAAATGAATAAGCTATAGCATAAAAGGTCCAGTCATGTTTACAAATGAATAAGCTATAGCAAAAAAGGTCTAGTCCGATTTACAAATGATTAAGCTATAGCATAAAAGGTCGAGTCAGATTTACAAATTGATAAGCTATAGCATAAAAGGTCAAGTCATGTTTACAAATGAATATGCAATAGCATAAAAGGTCAAGTCATGTGTACAAATGAATAAGCTATATCATTAAATGTCGAGTCAGGTTTACAAATGAATAATCTATAGCATAAAAGGTCCAGTCATGTTTACAAATGAATAAGCTATAGCATAAATGGTCGAGTCATGTTTACAAATGAATAAGCTATAGCATAAAAGGTCGAGTCATGTTTACAAATGAATAAGCAATAGCATAAAAGGTCCAGTCAGGTTTACAAATGATTAAGCTATAGCATAGAAGGTCCAGTCATGTTTACAAATGAATAAGCTATAGCATAAAAAGTCCAGTCAGGTTTACAAATGAATAAGCTATAGCATAAAAGGTCCAGTCATGTTTACAAATGAATAAGCTATAGCATAAAAGGTCCAGTCATGTTTACAAAGGAATAAGCTATAGCATAAAAGATCCAGTCTTGTTTACAAATGAATAAGCTATAGCATAAAAGATCCAGTCATGTTTACAAATGAATAAGCTATAGTATAAAAGGTCCAGTCATGTTTACAAATGAATATGCTAAAGCATAAAAGGTCGAGTCAGGTTTACAAATGAATAATCTATAGCATTAAAGGGCAAGTCATGTTTACAAATGAATAAGCTATAGCATAAAAGGTCAAGTCATGTTTACAAATGAATAAGCTATAGCAAAAAAGGTCTAGTCCGATTTACAAATGATTAAGCTATAGCATAAAAGGTCGAGTCAGATTTACAAATTGATAAGCTATAGCATAAAAGGTCAAGTCATGTTTACAAATGAATATGCAATAGCATAAAAGGTCAAGTCATGTTTACAAATGAATAAGCTATAGCATTAAAGGTCGAGTCAGGTTTACAAATGAATAAGCTATAGCATAAAAGGTCCAGTCGTGTTTACAAATGAATAAGCTATAGCAAAAAAGGTCTAGTCCGATTTACAAATGATTAAGCTATAGCATAAAAGGTCGAGTCAGATTTACAAATTGATAAGCTATAGCATAAAAGGTCAAGTCATGTTTACAAATGAATATGCAATAGCATAAAAGGTCAAGTCATGTGTACAAATGAATAAGCTATATCATTAAATGTCGAGTCAGGTTTACAAATGAATAATCTATAGCATAAAAGGTCCAGTCATGTTTACAAATGAATAAGCTATAGCATAAATGGTCGTGTCATGTTTACAAATGAATAAGCTATAGCATAAAAGGTCGAGTCATGTTTACAAATGAATAAGCAATAGCATAAAAGGTCCAGTCATGTTTACAAATGAATAAGCTATAGCATAAAAAGTCCAGTCAGGTTTACAAATGAATAAGCTATAGCATAAAAGGTCCAGTCATGTTTACAAATGAATAAGCTATAGCATAAAAGGTCCAGTCATGTTTACAAAGGAATAAGCTATAGCATAAAAGATCCAGTCTTGTTTACAAATGAATAAGCTATAGCATAAAAGATCCAGTCATGTTTACAAATGAATAAGCTATAGTATAAAAGGTCCAGTCATGTTTACAAATGAATATGCTAAAGCATAAAAGGTCGAGTCAGGTTTACAAATGAATAATCTATAGCATTAAAGGGCAAGTCATGTTTACAAATGAATAAGCTATAGCATAAAAAGTCAAGTCATGTTTACAAATGAATAAACTATAGCATAAATGGTCCAGTCATGGTTACAAATGATTAAGCTATAGCATAAAAGGTCCAGTCATGTTTACAAATGAATAAGCTATAGCATAAAAAGTCCAGTCAGGTTTACAAATGAATAAGCTATAGCATAAAAGGTCAAGTCATGTTTACAAAAGAATAAGCTATAGCATAAAATGTCAAGTCATGTTTTAAAATGAATAAGCTATAGCATTAAATGTCCAGTCATGTTTTAAAATGAATAAGCTATAGCATAAAATGTCGAGTCAAGTTTACAAATGAATAAACTATAGCATAAAAGGTCGAGTAAGGCTTTACACAAAATAAGTTTAATTCAATGAACATCTATCAGCTTCATCTTCCCTAGTTGACAGCCTTCAGCATCAAGTTTTCTGACAGACTCATGTTGCCTTAATAATTTACGCGATTCCTCGGCTCCATGATGCACTGGGGGGCTAGTTATAATGGCGGAGGGGCATATTTTATACCCTTGTATTGTGTAGTTTATGAATGACGGTTTTTGTTACCCGATTTCTATGTCTTGTTCAGGAATACAGAGGGATACGGGATACCTATTAAATGGATTAAATCTGCCCGACTGTTATGGATTAACTCTGCCAGATTAATATGACTGTTGATGTTTCTACTCAGTAGTTTATGCAGTGTTATCTCTGTTTTTGGCATGTTTTGATGATTTCTTGTTCTGTCTTAAAAATGCTTATTTTTGGTCCTATTGATATAATGAAGGGGCCTTGGTGGCCGAGTGGTTAAGGTAGTTCGTCTACTATTGATCAATTGATCAAAACTGAAATTGCGGATTCGAGTCTCACTGTGGGCAAGGTGCTCTCGATTCCAATCTCAATTGATAAGGATTACCGAAGTTCGGAGCGTTCTCTCCGGATTCCACCCCAATAAAAACTGGAAACCATGATATAGCTGAAAAATTGCTTTCAAACAAAGAACAAAAAAAAATACTATAAGATGTATTGTACTCACCTTGGTTCCTATATATTGTTTCAAGACTTGTAAGCTTGTACCAGATGTTGCACATAATATAATGAACTGAAATTTTAAATATATTATGTAACCCAATTGCACTGCCTTAGCAAGCGGTACGGCTGATATGGTTCCGACCGTACCACTTTAAATTGCTGGTACGAAAACCGCAGCAGTTTTTTTGTAAAATTGAAATAAAAAATGCCTGTTATCAACTGGTCGGGTATAAAAAATTGCCGTTTTAAGTCATTCACTTTTAGTGCCAGGAAACTCCCAAAATTCGCAAAATTTCCTCAAGACCCTACTGGTCACATCTCCGACCGTACCACTGGCTCCTACGCCCTATGAATTAGTTTCTATTATTACAAATTATGCAATACATGTGCATGGCACTAGATCACAATACGCACTTTAGACTTTTATTCTAAAATTATTTGTGAAAAAAATTAATTAAAAGTAAATAAATCTTACAGATCCCACGTGACCGCTGTCTGTATTGGCATAGTGTGGAATACCTGCTACAACAGGTGTTGTGGAACAATCTAAAACATTTCCGAATTTTCCAACACCAACGGAGTAAGCTAAAACATAAAGCAACAAGGTTACTTCAATCTGCATCGAAAGATTTTTTTTTGTATAAACCTTACAACTTTGTGGCTTCGAGAATTATTGATGAAATATTATTGTCAAAAGTATCTTACAACGAATGATAATGTAACTTGTATATATAGCAACATACATGTTCGAATTATAACAGGAATGATATGTAATTTAATTGTTTTGAGGAATTAATGTTGCTTACGTCAATTGTTCTACCATTCCTGTAAGACTGTGGAACAACTACTAACTATGTTCTTTTGTATTATGAAAACCTTTATTTTGACAGGTTATTTAGAGTGTTGTTTATATCACACCAAGATGATTACATGTATATCAAAATCTACCTAGTAGACGTTTTCTGTGTGAAATCCCTTCTCCACCCCAGATGCTAAATTTACTAGTAACTTTCTAAAAAAGTTCTAGAAAAATTTCGTTTAGTAGTCTATTTAAATAATTCTATCCAATCTTTTTTTTCCAATTTTGATTGACGATCCTGCAACAATGAAGTATGTCAATCAAATTTTTTAACAAATAACCTCACCGTCTCATTCAAGTGTATTAATTTTTTTCTTAATATCAAATGCGACCAAACAAAATTAAAGTTCTTACCCATCTCTGATCCGGACAGTAAACAACATTAAACTTCTTTCCCATCTTTGGTCAATACAATTAAAGTTCTTACCCATTTCTGATCCGGACAATAAAACATCGTATAATTCGGCCGTGTTGGTGAAGGCTGAATACGTTTGGTAAAAGTTCGTTGTTTTGGAAGCATCATACACCAGAAATCCTCCTACAATGAACGATTTCAAACAATCTTATTTGGTTTAATGCACTGATTACCAAATTGTGTCGGGGCAACGGTGGCCGAGTGTTTAAAGTAGTTCGTCTACTATTGATCAAGTGGTCTGTCAACACGGAGATCTAGATCGCTGGTTCGAGTCGCAATGTGGACAGGGTACGCTCGACAGAAATCTTAAATACTATAGCTGAAAAAATACTGAAAGTGGCGTAAAACAACATTTAAGAAAAAACAAACCGAATTTGGTTAGCCCTATTTGATACAAAACCATAGAAATAATGATTATCTCGTAGCTTAATTTTAAACGATTAACTATTGCCTTTAACCGTTGGTATCCAAGGTCTTTCAACTGTAAAATTATTGCCAGTCTCAATGCGTGTCTAAAGTCTTTCAACCGATAAAGTATTGCCTGTCGCCATGCATATCCAATGCCGTCCGACCGTTAAATTAGTGCCAGTCTCCATGCGTGTCCAAAGTCCTTCAACTGATAAAGTATTGCCTGGCGCCATGCATTTCCAAGGTAGTTCAACAATTAAATTATTGCCAGCCTCAATGCGCGCCCAAAGATAGTTCAACCGATAAGGGACCGACCATTTAACTTGCAAAGGGGGGGGGGCTTGATTTTTTCCTAAAAAATATTTTGAAAATGATTATTGATGAAAAATATATTTTGGAAGCAGAGGGTAAGAAAAAATATTCTGAAGAAGGATTTTTGCTATATAAAATAATGGTAATAATGAAAAAAAATATGTCGTGACGCCTTCAAAAAATAAATATTTTCTGACCAAAACAAAAAACCAAGCCCCCCCCCCCCCGTTCGAGTTAAATATAGAATAAATTGACCTAGCATCTCTACTTGACCCGTTTTTGTACTAAAGCAACACGAACCAGCATTGATGTTCACATAACAAATTAAGTTTTCACGTTTTACCGGCAACATATTCTGTTCAAAAACAACGCATAGCCCTATGGATATTTCAAAATGCAAATAATGTATTTAACCAGGTGTAATAAAATGGTCAATTTAATCACTAAGTTTTTACAGGCAAGTTTTCGGCTTTAAAAGGGAAGTTCATTTGATTTTGCTCTCTACAAAAGTAAGCACGGCGACTCTAAAAGTGCACATGAAATCTATCGCCTTACAATCTAGCTTACGTTTTTCGTGTGAACTTACAGTCATTTGTTAAGCGAATTTTGTTAAATTGACCATTTTATTACACCTGGTTAAATACATTATTTGCATTTTGAAATATCCATAGGGCTATGCGTTGTTTACCTTGACGGTAAAACGTTAATTCAACCGCTACGTTGTGTATAAATCAACGAGGTTTGAAGGTTGAATTCATCATAATGTTAAAATATACTGCCATGCGTAGGTTGGACCATGCTACTCGAAATATCGCAATCGGTCGTCTCAAGACCGGGGAATACCGCCCATTACCAATGTGGGATTGCACGAACTGAACATGTAAACTACAGCACAATTTATCTGCTGTGGAACCGATTCCAACAGACTGGCTCTAACATCGCTACATGTACGGAATCCAGCCGTTGCCGCAACAGCCACTTTCAGGCGATCGGTATTTTGGAACAGTTTCGATACCGTTAGACAGACAAACAAGATTCAAATGATGCTATAGATTTAGGGCCCTGCACATTCCGCACCTAGCGTAGAATCTGGTTATGCGACAAGTCTCGTTGTCTACTACAGAAACGTGATAGTAGAATCCTTGTATACCGGCACAGGAAAGAACGTTTCTCCTCTTCCTCTTTCCAGGAGTAAATAGCTTAGGTGGATGTATCGTCAGGATGTGGTTGGCGACCTCTTATGACTGTAAAACAGAACTGGTACATGTCCAAAGGAAACGTACAGAGACCTCTGACCTCACCGAATGTGCGTAGTTGACCGCCAAATGGTGTTGTGTCAACAGGACAATGCTCAGCTCGCTTAACAAATGACTATCTAAAACAGAACAACATTAATGTGCTACCATTGCCTTCCAAATCACTGGGTTTAATCCAACTGCACATGTGTTGGACAAGATGGATAAACGTGTGCGCCAGCGACAGTCTCCGCCTCAAATCCTCCATCAGCTCCGTCAAATGTTACAACAGGAATGGGGAACACTTCCATGTAAATCTGTATACATCTACTAACATCTTTAAAAAGTCCATTATGCGTTTTGCAAGATTGTATACTGTTCAAAAAGATGAAACGCATAGTGGGATTTTACATATTTTAATAAGCGACATATCTAAATTTTACAATTACACTAACGATAAGCACTTAAAATGTTTGTTATATGCAAATAAACAGTCATTTCCTGTACAAATCATAAAGCATAGTTAATTACTCACAGTTCACGATTATATGCAAGTTAGTAACGTGTGTGACCACTGCTCCGCATCTCTCGGGATGAACTCTATCATTCCTCTTGCAACATCTGTCGAAGTATCTTAAGACTGCGGTGGTGGTTGGCGCTGGCGCAAACGTTTGTCCAGTTAGTTTAAACATATTTTATTTGAAATCTTGCAATTGCAAATACATATCACAATACAAATTATAACACAAAAGGATTTGGAAACAAGCTGGAACAGCTTATATTAATCCATCTCCTAAATAAATATATATCACATAAAGTAAAAGCTCGTAACAGTTATTTGCATGCTTGTGTGGTTTCAACATACATTAGTAATAAAAATCACAAGGTATAATATACATGCTATATATAATGTAGAAGAAAAACATAGAATTATGACAACATTAATAGTAAAACAAAAACATTAGGATGTTGGATGAAATGTATGCAACTTTAAAATTATTTTTCTAGAGAAGTGACAAATCGTTTGCTTTTTAAAATAAACTTCTGGACTTTTAAAAAGATTTCTTTATTTTGGATTGTATTTAGTAAATTTGACCCGAAAAGTAAAAGGTGGGAATCAATTGGAATTGAAAATGGGATTGATAATATTAGTTCCTCTCTAATGGTATCATATTTTGTACAATTTAAGAGGAAATGTGAGGAGGTTTCAACTTGTCCGCATGTGCAGTTAGGAGAGTCCACCAGATTTCGTACGTAGAGGTGTTCATTTAGCGAGCTACTCCCCAGTCGCAATCTGGTGTGTAATACCTGTCCCAGTCGGGTTCCAATGTAGTAATAATCTGGAGGCTTTATGACACGTTTACTTATTCGTTGTTTGAAGATATTTAACGATGTAGAATTTCGAGTATACAGGGGTAATCTGTTCCACAATTTTATGGTCGACGGCAGGAAATATTCCGAGTAAAAATTTGTTCTTGTGCCGACCTCAATAATATTTTGTGATTGACGGGTATAATGTGTATGCGTATTGCCAATTGATGAAGGTACCAATTCCCGCAAATAATCTGGGGTTTCGAAGTTAATCATTTTGTAAAATAATACAAGTTTGTGGGTCTCTCGTCTGTCTGAAAGCGATTCCCATCCCGTTTCTTTATATAATTTTTCAATAGAAGTTAATTTAGTACCTCCCGTTACAATTCTCATGGCTTCTATTTGAACATTTTCTATTTTATTCACTAAACTTTTATTGGTGTTGTCCCATATTACATCCCCATATTCCAATAAAGGTCTAATAAAAGAAAGGTAAATTTTTTCTAAAACGTGTCGATCAAGACAAAGTCGAAATTTGCGCAGAATATTTATTCTAGTATAAGCCTTTTTTACTATATAATTAATGTGATCGTACCACATACCATCTTTAGAAAAGTAAATACCCAAATGTTTATGACAATGAACCTCTTGTATGTCATAATTATTCATAAACAGAGTAGGATGTACCGGTTTCATTACCTTACGAGAGAGTAATAAAGTTTCCGTCTTCTGTGGATTGAAGTTGACTAGCCACTTATTTGACCATTCGTGTATTTTGTCAAGATCACTGTTTAGTAATCTTGCAGCATTTTCAGGGGTATCGACAATTAAATATAAACTTGTATCATCAGCAAATAATTTGATGCTGGCACCGATCTCAGTGACTATGTCGTTTATAAATAAAAGAAACAAGAGTGGACCTAATATAGACCCCTTTGTCCAGTTGGTCTCATAGATGTTCGATGGAATTCAAATCCGGCGAATACGAAGGCCATGGCAACCATTAACGTTACTCCGCTCAGGAAAGTCTCTTGTTAGCTAAGCTGTGTGCGGCCTATCATTGTCCTGCTGGAATAACTCCCTCTGGTGAGCGGTAATTGGAAGATACCGTCTCTGTACCGCTCATCTTCGCTAGCCAAGGGTTACGATCAGGTCCCTCTGCTCTTCAAAAAGAGAGGAGGACCTGATCGTAACCCTTGGCTAGCGAAGATGTGTACCGCTGAGCCGTTAAGTTGTGTGGTACGTACACAAGCTCTGATTAATTGTCATCTGAGATCGCCGCCAAATCATAACGCTACCTCCGCCTAATCTATCCACTTCCTGGACACATGACTGCCCAAATCGTTAATTACGTCGGCGGTAAACACGTGTTCTACCATCGCGCTTCTGTAGCAGGAAACGCGACTCGTCACTAAACCAGATTCTGCGCCAGTTCTGGAATGTCCATAGCCTCAACCTGCTGCACAATCTGACTCTTTCCCGCCGACAAATTTTAAAAGACTCTAACACCTTATTTAATTGTTTTGTGTACTTATTTTACTACACATGGAAAACAAAACTTTCCAAAGATCTTGTGACAGCAATTCGTTTATTGTTTATGATGTATATAATCAACGAATTATTGTACTTACCCCTTTCATCAAATAAACCCGGACCCCCTACTATAACCTGATCGTCTACCTAAAAACCAACGAACACATTAAAAAACAGATATAAATATAAATATTATTATAAAATTAAAGTTTTGATTGATACTTAAGTCCAAGCAGGCAGTAACGCATGACAAAACACAAACCGCACAGCATTCACCTAAATTTCAAAACATATAATATGAATTTTAGATTTCGTTCAATTTTGTTGTGGTTTTTTTTTTTCTGGCGGAATGGGTGTTGATATCTATGACAGCTTTATCGCGATTTTTTTGGTAGCTAAATAATAATTTAATTTGTTCAAGCATAATACATTTTATTTTTATTCAAGGTATTCAACAGGATTTTTAATACGCTTAGGCACTGTATAGATTATCTGTCTATCTGATAGGTACAGATGTAGGTTTGACGTGGAGTTTATGTCATGTCTTAAATTGCCGGACTTTGTCTTTCCATGGATTGACTACCAACGACACGACAGGTGTGTTGCAACAGGAAGGAACTGCGAAGTGCTTACTCTTCTGGAGCACCTAAGTTCAATCTCATTGAGGGAGTTAGTGTCGTTGGGTTTAGTTTGCGATTTGTGTTTTTTTCTGTGTTAGTTCTTGTTTGTCCCATTGTTTCGTATTAAGTGTTTTGTCACTTTGGGTATTTATTCGCTTATTTATAAAAAATAATATAATGGATAGTCGTAACAACACATAAAATTATGATCCGGGTCTTTAATTAAGTTCCCTTCTAGGAAGTAGTTTTTTGCCCAGTTTCTTCGTATATTTTTTTTTCTTTTTAACTAGAGAGTTCGGCTGTCATTTTTCGTACAACGAGTCAAGGGATCCTCGTAACACTTTGCAAAACCCTAGAATGCCATGTTTGTACATCGGTTTTAGATTTTTCATGCCGCCATTTTCAGATCTATGGGATGGCTGGAGAGATTTCAATGAAAATTGGTACATTGATACAGGTGGTTATACTGGTCATTTTTACTGACAAAAATTTGACACGAATGCCGCTGTTTTGTAAAGACGGTGATTTGTACTACACTTTCCTACCAAAACGTCAACTTTGACCGATTTCAACGAAATTTGACATGTAGATAGATTTTAATGCACAAATCGATAATTCCATGTGACCGACAATTTTTTGTAGACGGATGGGACTTTCTGTGACTTGCTTTCAATCACAATTAGTTGTTGTTATATATGATATATTTATTGTTTGCTTACAAAATATTTGTGGGGTGGTCATAAGTGATAAGTAACAGTATTGCAGACATTAGAAAGTATTACCGAATGAAACAGTCTATTTTTAAGCAAGGTGTTTTTTAGTGAGCAAAAATAGATATTGAAATACTGGCTTGGACAACTGTTAAACGTCTTGAGCATCACCGAAACAAGTCTAATTCATGCATCATATTGACCAAGATTCTTATCTACCATACGTTTTGACAAATAGACTAAATAAAACACTATGCAGTTCCGTTTTTGCGCTTAACTGTGGTCTAGGCCGAGGTCTATAGTACTTCAGACAGTTAATATGAAGCTACTGTTATTAAAATATATAATAATTTTAAAACCACACCCGTTGTTTGTTTTGTTTATTTATTCATTTACCATAAAAAATTAGTCACTATGGTCACAAATATGCTTGAAAATAGGTTTTGGTTGAATAGATACAATAATTTGTGTATTCACTACCTCCTCCTAAAATAAATTGAAACAAACACATAAACATTAAAAAAGCCAAAATAATACCTGTATAGAAATGATAACTATGCACTTACATGTATATTTGAACTAAAACCACAATACAATGATACAAATTATAGGTATTTTTGAAACGGATACTTACATCTGTTGGTATGGCAACAGTTCCAATCATCGCCATGGCATAGCTATACCCATTATAATAGTAACTGGAATAAGTGATGATTTTGTTTGTCGTCAAACTCAGCAGGTCGTGACTAATATCATGACATCTTCCGACTGGTTTCTCTACGTTAATTGTAACGACCTCGTTCATGTTTTTCCACTTCTGGGCACAAACCTGTAATAGTTCTATAAATAGTAACTATTGTTCTTTTAAAATGTCTAACCGATTGTTTTCGTATACTGTAACGTGCTGCATTATAGACATCATAACAGCTAGCTGTGTTTTTCCTTTTCGTATTTACCTTTACTTGCTCATTAAGACACAAGTGTGGCCAGCTCTCCTTTTCCTTGTAGTATAACTGACACATATTTTTTAATAATAGACACATAATTTATGGCGAGGACGAGCGGGGATTATATTTTTGCCTTTGACGCTGGTTGTTACCCTCCATGTTCTCTTTTTTCCTTTTTTACGCCCCTTACGCCCCCCCCCCCCCGGATCCGCCACTGTAATAGATAAAATAGATAGGACTCTTTCTAACCTTCATCGTTACGTGCGTCATATTAGACACGTGACCAATTTTTTTTTGTGTGTAGTTTTATCCTTTTCGTTTTCGTACTTACCGTTATTTTATTTTTAGTTCGGACAATACTACTTCCTAAAAACTGGTTGTCTTCTTCATATCTGGTTGAGCTGGCTGGTTTCGTACTTTCTAAAATAACGAAACGCTTTATATTATTGTCCATTTTGTAACAACAATATCAAATCATATTTTTGAGTTAATCACAAACTAGATTTTTTTAGTTCGCGTTTTCTCCTGACACTTCTTATTCCTATTTTACGGGAATGATTGTCGCCATCTAGCGCGTTACATAAGTTTAGCTACAAGAAACCAACAAATGTAGACTCGCAAATTATGTGCATGTAATAACTTCACTTATAAGTGACAAAAGCATCCCATAAATAAGAGCAGTCTCGCGCACGATTTACAATGAAGAGCTCGAGATCACATGCACTTGAAGTCAGGATAATTGTTATGACTGAAATGTCAGTTGTTTGGAGACCAGTATGTCATGCGTTGTGCCGAAATAATACCACTGTCAATGAAATCTAAAACAAGGGAAAAATACGACGGCATATTCGTGCCAAACAACAAAAAGAAAAAAAAATATTTCGTTTGTAATATTATTAATCCGTTTGAACGGTTTATTAAATCATTTGTATAGTTTATTAAATCGTTTGTATGTTCTAGTAAATCGTTTGTACGATTAATTAAATCGTTTGTACGGTTTAGTAAATCGTTTGTACGATTATTATCAGGGACCATAGGGACCACATGGTCTATGTAGTTGTCAATCTATACTCTTTATTATCAGGGACCATAGGGACCACATGGTCTAGGTAGTAGGTCATCTACATTTGATTATCAGGGACCAAAGGGACAACATGGTCTAGGTAGTTGACGATCTACTTTTGATTATCAGGGACTATGGGTACCATGTGGTCTAGGTAGTTGGCAATATACTATTGATTATCAGGGACAATAGGGACCACATGAATAAACCGTTCAAACGATTTAATTAACGTTCAAACGGATTAATAAAATGGACAAATGAACTAGTAAACCGTACAAAAGATTTAATAAATCATACAAACGATTTAATAAACCGTTCAAACGGATTAATAATTAAATCATTTTATTGAAGATCTATTAAATTTATTGCAATTCCCAATTTTGTTTAAATTGTAGTGTTCCGAGCGTAGAGTCAAGAACAGCTACTTCCTTTTAATGTCAGTTTAATAAATACCACTATGTATATGACACATCATCTTTTATTGAACTATTGAACTACAATCTCAGTGGGAACGAAACTATCTGTTACAATTGTGTCTTGTTTGGATAGAAGAAACCACCGATTTTGAATAACATAGGTGTGTTAAGTGCTATATGAGATCCTTTATTCGACACTCGAAAATTTAAAATCAAACGTGGTGACATCAGCACCTATAACAGTGCTAACAAGGAATGTCGGATAAACGAGTGACCACACAAATTGTCTATTCAGGCCGGAAAATAACAGCCAGAAAAACAAACTCTAAGAGGACCTTTTCTTCTATTAAACTTTGGACCTCAGTGGCCAATTGGTAATGGTAGTCAGTCATCGTATATTGATTACGTGCCTTTAAACACAGGATTAAGGGTTCAAGTATAACTGTGGGCAGGGTGTGTTCGACTCCAGCCTTAATTGACAGGATTGTCAGTTTTCCTACTGAAGGTCTGGTATTTTCTCCGCGTACTGCGGCTTCCTGCAAAATAAAAACTGAACGCCACGAAATAGCTGAAAAATTGCTGAAAATGTCGTTAAACTCCATTCAAACAAACAGATCTATTTAAATTTCAATATAAGATTTTGTAACCCTGTGCAGATGGACTTACCTGAAGTGCGAATAATGAAAGCTTCGCATGACTTCGATGACTGTAAAAGTTTACATTTGTAGACATTTCCTGGAGTTTTTAAAAATTGAAATGACGTCATATTATCTGTTGGCGCTCCAACTAGTATCCTAAAGATAAGTACGACTATGTATCAAACTCGAATTCAAATAATATGACTGGATTATCATAGCATAGGCATAACATGCAATTTTAAAAGCTTGCTTTATAATATAACGTTGTTTTTCTATAACTCTTTATAATTCATACTATATTGCAGGGAACCCTCATTCATATTATGGTACCCAGACGATGATATCCTCATTAGCCTAAGCGGCCTTCAGATATAACGTCAGGTCAGGAGCATTGGATTTTAACGGTAATAGTGTTGAAACTTGACGTTCGGGTATTCTCTATGCTAACCATTTTGTAATATAGATAAGTTCAACTAGACCGAACATATTATGACGTCATGATGTAAAATGTTTACATTTCCCAGTTCAGTTTACGTTAAGATTTTATTATTTAAACGTAAAGTTAAAATGTAATTTATATTTAAATTTATATAACTAAAAGGTATTCCCAGCTTTTAAAAAAAAGATTGACCAGTGCATATGATATTAAATGGCGTCATATTATCAACCAATAAAAATGCTTATATCGGAGGTCCTGATTTGGTGTTATATTTGAAAGTGAAGCATGCGTAAATGAAAAATATTGCGCCAGGAGCCAGGTTACCCTCATTTAATATTGTTGTGGTAAGGCCCAACTACTTATCATTTAGAGGTTGGAGATCGGAATGCGACAGATTTATATTTCCTCCTTTTCAAGAGAGCTTGCGTTTCCCAATATTAATAAAGAAAAAAATAAAATTTTGAAGCAATCAAAAAAACATTTTTATTAAATCTTAATTAAAGTGTGTTAAACTGCGAAATCGATCTAACAACGGACATTTTTTGTTGATAGTGCAATAAATGATAAATCATGAACCAGAAATATATCGTACTGAGAACCATCATTATTTTCTCTCAGATCAGATAAATATCATTCCACGAACCGTCATTATTTGTGTTGAGATTACAAATTTATCCGCAATTTATCGGGTCAACATGTAAATTACCTTTAAAAAGGAATATAGGACATTTTGGTGTGGATAAAGGTTCCATCACGGCTTTAGTTATCAGGTTCGCTCTGCGGTCTCACCTAATACTTGCCGCCAAGACCATAATAATACGTACGGGGACAGGATATATACAATGAATTCGAAACAGTACTGTTTGTGCGACGAACAGGAGATTTTTTTTAATTATACTTACCATGAGCCATCATTGTTTGTATGGAGAACTGAAGAATATCCAAACTGTGATCCACTGTTTCCTTTGAACATATCAATATTCACGGTATCCACGTTAAATCCATTACAATTATACAATAGTATACTATATAATGCAATATAAAATACGATAGTGCGAAATGTCATTGTGTGCGTCTTCATTGATTTTAATTTATTAATTAGGTTTAAACAAAAAAACGGATACTAAAGTTAATCCTAGCATATCCTAGATATATAAGTCCATATTTTATTTATATTACATCTTTACACCCGTTCTATAATCCGTCTTATTTTTAAAGGGTTTACGTATGATTTCCGTGTATCGTACATGAATCACGTGACATGAATAGTTGTATTTGCCATGTTTGCTACCGATGATGAAATCACTTACTATACCAGCTTCATTTTAATAATGACACTTTGACAGAGATAACAGGATACATCAGCTGGTTTTTATAAACAGACATCATGTTTTCTTATAGGACCTATTTAATATTGGGTTCATGTTACTTACTTTCTGTTTTTGCAATGTCGTACTTTTATTAGGATACTAGCTGGGGAGCCAACAGATAATATGACGACATTTTCATTTTTAAAAACTCCAGGAAATGTCTACATAATATATAAACTTTTACAGTCATAGAAGTCATGCGAAGCTTTCAGTATTAGCACATCGGGAAAGTCCATCGGCACAGGGGTAAACAATCTTTTATTGAAAAGTAAATAAATCTGTTTGTTTGAATGGAGTTTAACGCCATTTTCAGCAATTTTTCAGCAATTTCGTGGCGTTCAGTTTTTATTTTGGAGGAAGCCGCAATACGCGGAGAAAGTACCAGAACTTCAGTAGGAAAACTGACAATCCTTGTCAACTAAGGCTGGAGTCGAGCACACCCTTCCCGCAGTAATACTCGAGATAATTTGGGTTTTTTAAGCGTGTTGTGCGATTAATCCTGTTATCGTCCATTAATAATCTGTCGGTTTCCATGATATTTGATAAGAGTATTGCCGTACGATACAGACTACGACGACTATTAAGATCATTAACACTGATTTTGGCTTCTTTGAAACTGTAATTAATTCGACAATTGAATAATTGTTTATTTTTAACTGAAAAATATAACGTGAATTCCATGAAGGATGATGACAGTGTGTCTAAATTATTTAAATTGCTTTCAGTCAATCAAACAATTAATAAATAAATCGAAGATGACATAGCAACAAAATAGATTTCCATGTTAACTGTTAACACAAGAAAACAAGATAACGAAAAATTCAATTTAAGAAATTAATTATAATATATATGAAAATGGCTTTTACGAATTAAATTAAAAATTGTAAATAAACGCACAAATCACAATACATAGAAAATAATTATTCACTTAACAGATGACACATATTTCCCATACATACATCGTTTTCTTCTTCTGTATGTACATTTAATTGTTATATCTGCACGCCGTACTATTTTAATGATACCGACACAATGGCACAACCATCTAAGAGAGATTTATTTGAAGATTTGGAACTTTATGATGCAACAGCGGAAGAGCCCGTAATACCGCTAGCTATGGGGGCACCAGGCATCGAAACTATAAAGGGATGTAAGGAAATTTTGATGGAATCGACGAGGATAACTCTCGTATGTATTATTAAATTTTTAAGAGTTATCTCCCATGTATTAAACCAATATACGATGAACGTTTTGACCATATCTGTACACTCAATGACAATATTTGATGTCGTATTACAGTAATGTAGATTCTAAAACTGGTGTTAATACTACATACATTTTTAGAAATATTATTTCTCTTAATGTATGGTTCAATTAAGAAGTCAACATCCATCACCCATCACCACCCCTTACACCCCCCCCCCCCCCGCCTCCCCATGTTTGGTGTTATTGGTGCCTGTTGAAAGTCCGTATTGTTTGCAGTTTTTCCATAAATTTTTCATCATTTTCGTCATAATTCATGTAATTCGTGTCTTATGTATATTGTTTTCTTATTTAAGTGATTTTGTTTACCGATTTAATTTCAGACAAATGAAGATGAGCGCTATATATTCCAGTATGGGCCAATGCGAGGGGACCCAGATTTTCTGCAGCATTTAGCGTCGTTTTTGTCAACGGAATATGGAGATGCCGTTGATAGGTAAATACTTAATTTGATTTCAGTCCAAAGTTTGATTGGTAATAAAACTTAAGGAGCATTGTATACTGTTTAAATTGATTTGGTATTGGACAATGTCTTTGCAGAAAAGAATTGTGTATATATACCCGGTGAAAACCCCCCGACCTTGGGCAGGAGAACTGACAATCCTTGTCTATTAAGGTTGGAGTCGAACACATCCTGCCCGCATTTCGAGGTTTATTAAGCGTTAACTTTATTTAATTTTTAATATTATCAAAACATGGTTCTACCAGGGACTGAAAAAACACGGATATGTATAGAAACACTATAAGGTGTCGACCCATATGATTCCCAACACTCAAAGTCAGCATGCTAGCAGCTACTTCGATCTCAAATCAATTAAAAATTTTAAAGGTCGCTTGTAAAACCGGTGCTAAATAAATTAAATATGCATTAACTATATTGTAGCAATAATTTAATGGCCACTGCCGGTGCCACGCAGGGTTTACACCTGGCTGCTACAGTAATGTTTGACAAAACAACGCCGGTATTTGTGGAGGATCCTACATATTTCATTGCCATTAAAATATTACGAGAAGATCTTGGAATGAACATCATACCAGGTATGTAAAACGTGTTCTAATTGGCAATTTGTAGGTTGAGTAAACTGTTTTGATTGGTTCCTCAAAACTTGACCGCTTGTAAGTTCCAGACCATGGCTAGGATGCTCTAAACGTTACTGCTGATAAAAGTTGAGACCAGTACTGGTTTCCTAAAAATTCCACCTCTTTTTAAGTTTGAGACCATGGCTAGAAGCTATAAACGTTAGTGCTTATTAAAGTTGAGACCAGTACTGGTTATTAAAAATGTTACCTCTTTTTAATTTGAAACCATTAGAATGCTCTAAACGTACGTGCTTATTAAGGTTGAGACCAGTACTAATACCCTCAAAACGTTAGCCCTTTTTAAGTTCGTGAACAGGTGTAGTGTGCTCAAAACTTTACTTCTTTTTAAATTTGAGACCAGTACTTGATTGCTTGAAATATAAGAGCGAATTTTAATTTGCATAGGCGTAGCACGGTAGGTACGGCTTCCACAGTACCAATAACTTTTACAGGTACAGCATGCAGTACCAATAATTTTCAGAAATAAAAAATATTGTTCATATTTTTCTATTTTTATTGGTGTCTTATGACTCTCATCTCATCTCAAATACATAAGCGTAGCAGTCGGTACGGCAGGTACGGCTTCCGCCGTACCAATATCAAATGCAGGAACGGCTTCCGCCGTGCCAATATCAAATGCGATGCTACGCCTCTGGTTTGAGGCCAGTATATGTTGCCAATACAAATTGTCATGGTAATCATCTTGCTTTTAAATTGTTAATTGACCGACTTTGTGGACCGTTATTATCCAAGTAAACATATATATGTTTTAATTCTATCCTCTGATGCTACAACAACTATTGTATTGTTTGGCACTATTGTTCGCTAGTTAATTCATAATTTGCTTAAATTTGTTGAACATTAGTGATAATACGTCGTTTTCAAGATATAATCGCTCTTGTTAAAGGATGCTGACCACGTGACGTCATAAAAAATTTAGGGCACTTTTAGTTTAAAGGCAACATTTGTTACGAAATGGGACGGCGGAAGAAAGACGATGAAAAACTAAACCTGTGCCGGGGTGCAAAGCCAACACTCTAAATAAATTTATGGAAAGGTAGTCAAGCTTTATTCTGTTTTATGCCGTTCACACCAGGTTAAAGACAGGTGCGTAGTGGAAATTACCCTAAATAAAATCACGTGATAGGCTACAGCGAACTACCTGTCTTGAAAACGCCGTATTTCTTGTTCTCTACGTTTTTCGTTATTCAAACAGCTTGACCGGTGTGGAAAAAATAGTTCTTGTCACTAGTGAAAATGTGGTTCTCATCTGTTGATTGGTTTACAATAATAGTAACGTCATAAACAGAAATATAACTACGTCATAAACAACACTACTTCCATTTACCGACATGTCCATATTATGGGGTTGTGAGCATTTTTATTTCATTTTGCAAATTTACTGCTTTCTTAAATAAGAGAAACAGAATCTTACATTAGTACTCTTGGGTTATCAGAATTTTCCATATTTCGATAGTTGGCTAAATAATAATGCAATTTTTCGTCCTCCCCAAGGATCGGACTTAAAATTTCGATTGGAGAAATCCTATAATCCACTCGTACCAATGTAAGATCCTATATTTTTCTACTGGATACTTGGTTCAAATGGCTTTGGTTTAAGAAGCTGTCTAGTGGTGAATGTGGGATTCCCTCTCTCTGTGGGCTTGTAAAGCCTCGATTTTGGTTTTATAAGAAAACTGTGTTAGGTGTAGAATGACATGTCATTTTTTGTAAATGTTTAAAAAAAAGTATTATCATTGTTGCATCTGCAAAAGTTAACTTCTCTGTCCCTACACGCCTCTCCGTAACTTATCCGTGGGATTTACAATTTCATACCATTTTGTCTATTTTAAGTCAAACTTTCATTATTTTCTGTAAACCTTTCTTCTTTGAAATAAGTACAACTCGCTCTCCTAAACATTACTAAACATTAATTGAAATGTTTTGTCATTTTTTGTTGTTGCTATTATTAAAATAAGGGACAAGGTTGCTAAGAACTTTACTGTCAAAAGAGACCTTACTAACAGAGATGGTTACTGCCAAAATGAACCTTAGTAATAGAGGTAGTTACTGCCAAAAGGGACCTTACCTTAGTAATAGAGGTAGTTACTGCCAAACGGAACCTTAGTAACAGAGGTAGAACAAGTTACTCCCAAACGGGACCTTAGTAATAGAGGTAGTTACTGCCAAATGGGACCTTAGTAATAGAGGTAGTTACTGCCAAATGGGACCTTAGTAATAGAGATAGTTACTGCCAAACGGGACCTTAGTAATAGAGGTAGTTACTGCCAAATGGGACCTTAGTAATAGAGATATTTACTGCCAAACGGGACCTTAGTATTAGATGTAGTTACTGCCAAACGGGACCTTAGTAATAGAGGTAGTTACTTCCAAATGGGACCTTAGTAATAGAGATAGTTACTGCCAAAATGAACCTTATTAATAGAGGTAGTTACTGCCAAACGGGACCTTAGTACTAGAGATAGTTACTGTCAAAAGAGGCCTTAGTAACAGAGGTAATTACTGCCAAAAAGGAATCTAAGTAACAGAGGTAGTTCGTCATTGATCCTAAACCGATTCCCCGACGCTAAAACCTACCAATATACGGAAACAACGGTGACAGTGATATTGCGTCTTTGATCTTAATTTAAACATATTTTTGTTCTTTAATTGTAGAATTGTCTTCTTTGATCTTACACTGATGTACCCACGATACACGATACAGAGGTAGTGAGTCTTTGATCCCCCGAAGCTAATACCTACCAATGCACGGGGACCTCAATGACAGAGGTAGTGCATCATTGATCCCCCGAAGCTAGTACCTACCAATGCACGGGGACCTCGATGACAGAGGTAGTGTGTCATTGCTCCTCCGATACGGGACCCCGGTAGCAGAGGTAGTGCATCATTGTTCCCCCTAAGCTAGTACCTACCAATGCACGGGGACCTCGATGACAGAGGTAGTGTGTCATTGATCCCCCAAAGATAGTACCTACCAATATACGGGGACCCCGGTGGCAGAGATAGTGCATCATTGATCCCCCGAAGAAAGTGCCTACCAATAAACTGGGACCTCAATGATAGCTGTAGTGTGTCATTGATCCCCCGAAGATAGTACCTACCAATATACTGGGACCTCGGTGAAAGAGGTACTGCATCATTGATCCCTGGAGCTATCACCTACCAATGCACGGGGACCACGAAGACAGAGGTAGTGTCATTGATCCCCCGAAGATAGTACCTACCAATATACGGGGACCACGGTGGCAGAGGTAGTGCATAATTGATCCCCCGAAGCTAGTACCTATCAATGCACGGAGACCTCGGTGACAGAGATAGTGCGTCATTGATCCCCCGAAGCTAGAATCACCAATGCACAGAGACCTTGGTGACAGAGGTATTCCGTTATTGATCTCCCGAAGCTAGTACCTACCAATGCACAGGGACCTCGGTGACAAGAGGTAGTGTGTCATTAATCCCCGAAGCTAGTATCTACAATTGCATGGGGACCATGGAGACAGAGGTAGTGTCATTAATCCCGAAGCTAGTACCTTTTATATGAACTGGCGTCTGGATGCCCCTACCCCACCCACCCCCGCTTTCAAGTCCGTCTCTAACTAACAACACCACACGTTAGTTTTACTCAGGCCTTTATTAATAAAATATTGACGACAGTATAGCCTTCGAATTACTGAAAGTGACAATTTACGACAGGAAGACGTGCCATTTCAGACATTAACAATGACCTGGTTTATTAGATGTAACTAAAAAAAACGAAAAACATTGTTGGCAGAGATAGTGCATCATTGATCCCCCGAAGAAAGTACCTACCAATATACTGGGACCTCAATGATAGCTGTAGTGTGTCATTGATCCCCCGAAGATAGTACCTACCAATATACGGGGACATCAGTGACAGAGGTAGAGCATCATTGATCCCTGAAGCTAGCACCTACCAATGCACGGGGACCACGAAGACAGAGGTAGTGTCATTGATCCCCCGAAGATAGTACCTACCAATATACAGGGACCACGGTGGAATAGGTAGGGCATCATTGATCCCCCGAAGCTAGTACCTATCAATGCATGGAGACCTCGGTGACAGAGATAGTGCGTCATTGATCCCCCGAAGCTAGTATCTACCCATGCACGGAGACCTTGGTGACAAGAGGTAGTGTGTCATTAATCCCCGAAGCTAGCATCTACCATTGCATGGGGACCATGGAGACAGAGGTAGTGTCATTAATCCCCTTAGCTAGTACCTATTATATGAACTGGCGTCTGGATACACCTACCCCACCCACCCCCGCTGTCCGTCTCTAACTAACAACACCACACGTTAGTTTTACTCAGGCCTTTACCAATAAAATATTGACGACAGTATAGCCTTCGAATTACTGAAAGTGACAATTTACGACAGGAAGAAGTGCCATTTCAGACATTAACAATGACCTGGTTTATTAGATGTAACTAAAAAAAACGAAAAACATTGTTAGAATAAAGTTTTATATTGCAAGTGTATATTTCTTCCAGGATCCTAAATTCGACTCTTTACTAGTCTATTACTGAACCACTACTTACATGTTATGTAAAAAAATAAAACAATTACTATCATTCATGTATATACATTACATTTATTTTAAATTAACTTTGTATGTTCATGCTATGTAATTTGTAGAAGGTGAGTGTCATTCAATCGAGCGTTTGTTTCTGAGTTTCCACCAAATATTATGAACTGTTTTGAGAAATTACAATATGCAGCTTGAAACCATCCCCTGGGTTCTGGAACGTCTCCACTGACATTGACTTTAATCCAGTCATTCGGTTCCTTTATATTCAATACAAAGCATTCATTGGAAAAATTCCCAGCGCCTTCATGGCCTAGACTCGACGGATCGACCTCTCCACCAATGACAACGATGTGTTGGCCATCTGAGGCAATTCCAAACACACTTCTGGGTGGCAGAGGAGTTCCGAAAGACAGGGTTGTCCAAGATTTAGTTACTGTATCAAATTTATGTACATCATTTGTTTCTCTCCCCGCAAACCCCGCAACTACATAAATACATTCACCAACAGCAACTAAGCCCGGTCCACCGCGTCCCTCTATTGCGTCATGTCGTGGCTGTTCTTCCCACTGACAGGAAGTGACGTCAAATGAATACAAATCATTTAATCGACCTTTGTCTGAACAACCACCAAACATGTATAATTTTTTATTCAAAGAAACCATAGCATGGTAACTTCTGGGGGTTGGTCGCTTCCCGGATGTGGCTAGTTTCGACCATTTACGCGTATTAATGTTGAAAGAAAACATTTCGTCGGTATTCCCTTCCCCCATAGTGATACCTGTGCGTCCGCCAAACACGTAGATATTATCATCTATTGCACTTATTGCGGCTGCGTTCACAGGATATGGCTGGGAGTCTTTATTGTCCGCTTTGTAGTCTTCCCATTCCATTGTGTCAAGATCAAGACGATGTATTGTGCTGCCTATTGGAACACGTGGTTCATGCTCACCTCCAAATACAAAAGCATGTCTCCCTAATGCTAGCAGACCGTGGCTGCTTCGTCCAAGAGGAACTTTACCTCGAGTTTTACATTTTTTCCAAACTGCCTGCAAATATTAAAAAATAGATTATTTACAAAAAAGTGTTACATAAATTAATTGTTCCAAGAGTCTTGACGTGACCCTAAAATGACTTACCTTTTAAATGACAAAAGGAAAAAATGTCGACAGTCGTGGTTTACCTTTGGTATTTCGTTTGGACTATTTTTTATGGTCCCATAAGGTGTTTTCCATGAGGTGTTTTTGATAACTGTAATAAACCGTGTCATTTTCAGCTATTTTCTTACGCTCTTCACGATTGGCTACTATTTCATTCATTGTCATTTTTACTTTTTTAACTTGTTCATTTGTCGTCTGCACTTCCTGTAGCTCTTTGCAATGTTTTGCTTAGCGTCATCGGGTGACTTTTATAATTTGATGGTCTTGAGGGAGAAATCACATGACGACAAGTTTATCACATTCCAAATGGCTATTAACTTTTTTCAATTTAAGAGGCTCTTAAAGTTTTGGTTTTTTTTGTATAATTTGCCTGGTTAACTGCATATAAACCTTTTTTCATCATCTTAAGTTTTTTTTACAAACTTCAAACGTATGAAATATAAGGTTCTTCTACTCGTCAATGCTCTTATGTGTATAAATGGTATACTTTAAAAAATATAATGGGGATCATTCTATCAGGTTCGAATAAATGTTTCGGTTTTTTGTTTGAATGGTGTTTTAACGCCACTTCCAGCAATTTTTCAGCTATATCATGGCGTCCAGTTTTTATTGGGGGAGGAAGCCCGAGTACCCGGAGAGAGCCCGCGACCTGCGGTAGAATAAATATATGGTCTATAGCCTTAAATTTGTGTGTACTAGGTAATGTCATTAGTTATCGAAAACACATTACGTTTATTTCTTATGTACACTATTACCTCTGTAAATACGGTACAATAAAAAGTAGAGGGAAAAATAAACTTGGTGGAAGATCCACGACCTTGGGTAGTAATTGAATTCAGTATAAAATAATTATTTTGTTTGTTTATCTACCAATGCACGTTCATTGATAGTCCGAGAATCCTCTGCCGTCCAACGCTTTTTTTCTTTTTTTGCGTGGGACGTCAGAGCGCTCTCCATTAGCAAAACAGCGGATTTTGCGACACCGGTCTGGGTCGGCACATTTCATCTTGTCAGAGCCCCGTGCGGGATCCGGGTGGCTAAAAGAATAGACCGCAGTCGCGCTAGCTTGTCGTAAAAGGCGACTAAATAGCGCCCAGTACCCTGACCGGCGTGTCAGGTCGGTTTGCCTAAAGACCGACTGGGATGTGTGCCCCAGGTGGTTAAATGGGGTACCCCTGGCAAGCTGGGGTTGTCAGGCCATAATACGGAAAACCTGACCGCAAACCATATTAGTGCACCGTGTTGGGAAAAATGCCACGTTCCTCGCACGTTAAAGAACGCTGCTGTAGTATTCGCTATGAGTAGGGATTTCGATCCCGCTACAGGAGGCTAAATTGCCCGACCCTATCCATCCTCCCATTTGCCAGTGGCAATCTAAAATCCGTTACCCCTGTTCTTCCTTGTGTCCCATCCCATTTTCATTCATCATGTTCATTTTATCATCCATTTCATGTTCATCGCCTGAATATAGCTGAAATATTGCTGCTCGGGCGTTAAACACCATTAATCAATCAATCAATCAATCATCTTGTCAGATTTAATAAAACATTTTCATCCAGTTAATCTATATATAATTCGCTTCTTTAGATATTTTTCTGTAGGAATAAAATCATCATACATTCAATCAAGCTAATTTAAGCACTGGATTTTAGTCACATTGTTGTCACGTGACCTTTTGTTCAAAATGGAATGTAAGGGTATCGATGGAAATGAGCTTAGAAATGGACTTAAATCAGCCTGTCGCGATGCCTTCAAAAAATAAAAAAAATTTCTGACCCAAACAAAAAACCAAGACCCCCCTTCAGGTTAAATGGTCTGTCCCTTATAGAGCAACTTTCCCTGTACATTACAGACTTCTGTAATGTGTGTCGACTTGTGTATGAATTATAGCCACTATTATCGGTATTTCCCAATTCCCCATACAGTGCAACTGGGCGTGCAACTTTGTCGTATTGTCTTATATTTATTGTTATTTGTTCTGATACAAAAAGGGGTTGAATAACATAACGACAGATTTAAAAGCATATGACTAGAACTTTACACTTACCAATTTTATCGATGTTCAAAGTAATTGTACTTTTTTATATTTAACATTGTGTATTCCTCAATGAACCTATATGTAGAGAGTTTTATGACATTATTTTTTTAATGTCATCTGGAGTCTTCCGTATTTTTTATGTCTATATATATTTTGCTATTTATTTTTCTATATATTCGATTTAAATGACCAAAGTGTTAGGCAATCTCACGTGTACGTGACTTGTCAAGGTAATACACGGTTCCTTCACACATAAATAGGTATACATACATTTATTGAATTCATGCATTTCACATCTATTTGTTAATGAGGTCACATCTTCAAATAAAATTATTGTAAGACGTCATCAGATGTAATCAGTAGATATGAGATAACATAATATTTACCTGAACCAATTTTCTCGTAGCCATCATGCGCAATTAAAATTCGTTTCCGGATTAAGCTAGTCATCTCAGAGTTGTCTTTCTTGATACACTATCCTGAGAATTCAAATTCTTAATATGATTAAAAATGTATATTTCCTACTACAACATTAAGATTTATGTTGACGTTTAGATTTTTATATTTATTTAAAGAAAGTGCGTCCTTCTTAAGGGAAACAGTTTGTTTGACATGACAATATTATTCCTGTTTTCTATGTCCTAGCTTCAGCTATCTGGATTAAGCTTGGCCACACGGGGGGGGGGTGGGGGGTGGGGGGGTAGCTATCCTGTGAATCCCAAGATCTGCGGATGAAAACCTACTTTATTCATATATTTTCGGAAAACGGGACCTAATCATATATCATGTATATTGAATTATTAAATCAGACCTATTCATATATTTTATTACTGCACATCCCGACTGTCAAAATAGTCCATTCACATCCAAAATGATCAAGTGACGTTAAGGAGATGCAGGACACTTTCACTGAAAATAATTTGTCAATTAATTTTCTTTGAATTTGCCAAAAAGTTAGTTTTTTATACAAGTTATCATAATTCAAAATACAAAATCATTTCAATAAAATTTAAAATAATAATAAAAGTCTTTTACCTATATTATTACTTCAATTTATTAAGGGTTGATATAAAAAGTTTTCTGTTGAATGAGTTCGGTATTGGCAAAAACAATGAAAATGAAATTTCTAACAAGGTAGATAATTTTAACCAAAAAAATACCATTTTTAAAAAATAAGCACATTTTAGTAAGAAAGTAATAATGAAAGAAATTATTATTAAATTTACCATAAATGTTCTATCTATTTTGAAATGTTCACTAAAAATGGCGGACGGTGTCCTGCATCCCCTTAATGGAACACCTTTGTTTGTAAAATTGTCGTGGTTTACATGGGTTTAAGATGAGAATTTAGGCATAGATATACATAGATGGCGCACATCCGTATTAGCCTATATATACCAAGTTACACCACCCCGTACTGGGCCAATCTAGGGTGTATACGATGCGTATTGGTGTAATGGGTATTGATGAAAAATACCTGCCGAGGGATTAAGGCGAAGATTTTCGAGACTGGTTTTTCTCGAAGCTCGATGCAAATTTCCATGTAAGCGGTAGAAATGTGCGAAAAAAACACTGCCTATTGACCAACCAAAAGCCAAGATTTTAATGTAAGGTGTAATTAATAAATCTACTGTATTATAGTCGATAATTTATAGTGATCAGTCCACAATACAATAAATCGGATCATCCTCGGTAAATTCCGATATCGTTCTGAGAAAGCCGAGAAGTGTTCCGATTGTGCATACAAAAAATATTGTTTCATTTTATAGTGCCTACGGACGATGACGGTATTATACCAGAAGATTTAGAAAAAGCCTTGCAAGAACATCTACTGACTGATTCGACAACAAAAACACCATTTAAAGGCATGGTATATTTGATGACAACCTTCTCGAATCCAAAGGGTTTCTCTTCCTCACCAGGTATATTTGTACGCAACTTAGTCAAGTTCGAAGTAACAGTACAATCTTGAGTCAGAGTAAACATTTTAGACAGCCAAGAGTAAGATTTAACAAAGTCTCTGACGAGACTCCTTAAACTTTTACTTGGTGTTTGATTATTTTTCTCACTCTTAACGCAGTTATGTACGGTGCAATTGACTATTACCTGGTGGCTAATGAATATTCATGATATGATGTACATGTATTGAGAGGTAAAGCGGTTTGTGTGCAAGTCCACATAAATATAGTTCATGGAATGACAACACATCGACTTAATTTTAAAGAGTACTTTAACACTAAAAACAAATTTATAGAATTAACAAGTTTTCACTACAATTTACTACTTCGCGATATTGCTTCTAATGATTTAATGACCCCCCCCCCCCCCTGAAAAAGGCGTGTAGCATGTATTGTATATTCGGGCGAGATATGGAAAAAAATGGATAACTGTTTGTTGAGTGGGAAAGCTTTGGCTTATCCATATTTAAACCTATTAATAAACATTTACAGTTATACCAACTGGTTAAAGACATTCCAGCCATGTTGTGTTGGCTTCTTAATGTAGCAAGTTTTTGTGCTAGTAGTGTATGTTATTTTCTGCTGTATTACATGGTATGATATTCACGACTAAAATTCCATTTTCATCGGAACTATTAACTACTATGATTAAACTTTTACGGTTAAATTACTGTATAACTCTCGTACTACACTTATAGAAGTGGGAGGTTTGGATTGCTATAAAACACGATTTAACCCACCATTTCTTTTGAAATACTTGTTCTAAGGCAGGACCATTGCTGTAGTTACTATATTTTTTTTTTTGGTTCTGGAGTTTGTCGGTTTCTTTGACTTTGATTTGTGGATTGTCTTTTTTGACAGTTTCGTTGGTATTCGGTATTTTGTTTTTACCTTCATTTATATTTACATAAATAAAGGGGATGAACTAAACACAAACTTTCACAATTAAATTACTCACTAAAAGAGAGTACAAATCACCCTCACAAAAACACATAACAGAAGGAATATACACTAAGACGCATCGCTTTCCAAGTGGTTAAAAGGTAGTTCGTCTACTATTGATCACATGGTCTGTCAGGGTGTGCTCGACTCCAATCTTAATTGACAAGGTTTGAAAGTTTTACAACCGAAGAACGGGGTTTTCTCCCGCTACTCAGGCTTCCTCCCAAAATAAAAACAGGACGCCATGATATAGCTGAAAAATTGCTGAACGTGGCGTTACGTAACATTCAAACAAACAAAAACAAACGAAGACTTAACATTGACACAAATTGTTGATGCGGCGGTGTTGATTTAAGTTAACTTTCATTACGTTGGTATACTTTTGTACCTATGTTCTAGGTAGATGTAGACAATTGGTACATTTAGCTCGGAAATATGACCTACTACTGTTTACAGAAGATGTCTATAATTTACTGTGTTATGAAGGGAAATGCCCACCTAGATTGATGTTTTATGATGACGTGTAGGTATTGCAAGTACTTGAATGGTATTCCTAAGGAAGATTCTATTACAACAAGATTTATTTTAGAAGCCTCGGTGGTTAAGGTTGTTAATCCTCTACTATTGACCACGTGCCTGTCAGTACTGAGGTTACGGATTCGAGTGTTTCTATAGGCAAGGTGAGCTCGACTTCAATCTTCATAGGAAAGATTGCCAGTTTTCCTACCAAAGGTTTGCGGCTTTTAGCGGGTACTCCGGCTTCCTGTTATCCAGATCTCTGTTTTAGTGTGCAGTGTTATGAGTCATAAAACCATAGAACTACATTTGAGACTGTAAAATCCTGTATTGACGTCGGAAACTTTAACCCAATAAAGCAAAAAAACCGTTTTATTTAAAACAATGTTTTTTTGTTTCATTACATATATGTACACATGTAGTATATACATATGTAATGAAACACAAGTAATATTATTAATTCTGAAGCACAGGTTTTCCCCGGCTTCCACTCCCAGTAAAAACTGACGCCATGAGATACGGCTGAAAAATGTCGAAAGCGGCGTTAAACATCATTTTAACAAACAGCAAAACCATTCTGAAGCAATTGGTGTAAATCGTTGCATGTAAACAAACACAATAGTACGGAACTCCTAGAGCAGAGAACTGTCGGTTTGATATGTTAATATATCTTAATACTCATTATTTTATCTGAACCAGACCTTATTATGAATTGTATAATATTGGAAATGTAATACAGGAAACATATAACCAACTGGTCTTTGGTAGTGGCTCAGATGAGCCCTTTAGGACTAGCCTAAGATATACCTGTGAGAAAGCTACCAAAAAACGATTTCAATTTCTGTTAACATAATATATTGTCTACATTATTTTTTGTGAAATTCATAAAATAGGTTCTACAAAAATCAAAATCAATCTGTTAAAATAACAATTTAAAATTTCATTTTTTCAGAATGATTCCTGTTATTTTTGTACAGGCGGGTCAGTCTGCTGTGTCAGTGCCCACAAAAGGAAAATGCGTCTGTTGTAGAAAAAGAAGGTTACCAGATGCATTGACCTAGATAGAAACGTATTTTGCATAAAACAGCATGTAATTTATTTTTACTTTTTATTTATCTTTACAGCAACGATTCCGATTTTAAAGGTAATGTTTTGTCCAACGGAACCTTTTCAAAGATTTTGGCGCCAGGATTGAGACTGGGATGGATCGAGGCACCAGATAGGATAATGCAATGCTTAGGGAAATGGTATGTATAGTAGGAATATGGGTTGATCCAATATCCGGTTTAATTAGGTGAACTAGGCGACAAAATGTCTGCTACGGCACTTTGAGATAATTAAAAAGGGTATATTAAAAAACCATAAGTGAAAGATGATTGAATATTTTCTTAAGGGTTGTCGCCGACCTGTAAACATGGAATTAAATTGTAACAATCTTAAGACATTCAAATGTGCTGTTTATTGCAATATATAACATTTTACCGGCTAGATGAAAAAAATTATAATAAGTTGTGAGCACGTGATTCGATTACTGTGCCAAATGCTCTGGCGCTGGCCCTGGTTGATTCTTCGTGTATCGGTGCAATTAGAAATTAAAATGGCATGTCCAAAAATATGTATTTACAATATATTGCGGTTTAGAATACGACTCTCATACATAAGAAAGGAATATAGAGTGATTGATTGATTGATTGATTGATTGGTTGATTGATTGATTGATTGATTAATTGATTGATTGATTGATTGATTGATTGATTGATTGATTGATTGATTGATTGATTGATTGATTGATTGAAAGCAGTATGTCATCTATATTCAGAACGAGAACATTTGAACAAATAATCGAGCATCGTGGAAATAAGATGATACAAGTGGACAGACAATTTAAAATTACACTGAAAAATTGTAGTTAGGTAGAAACGGAGAGTTTATTGTACACGCTGCAATGATTCTAATTTAATGTCATCTTTAAAAAAATCTTTAACATTCAATTAGTGTGACACCTCACCCAATTAGACCATAAGAAAGCTTACTAAACCGTGACTCCTTTGAGTAGGCATTAAATAATATATCCGCCACCTGCGCAAGCGCTGCGCAGCTCTGATGCTCGCTTCATCACAACCTTCATAGTACGGTGCCTGAATTACACACAATACATAAATGCATACTGTACAACTACAATCTACACGTGTTTATATATATTTGAGGGGGCCTCGGTGGCCGAGTGGTTAAGGTAGTTCGTCTACTATTGATCACGTGGTCTGTCAACACTGAGATTGCAGGTTCGATTCTCACTGCAGGCAGGGTGTACTCGACTCCAATCTTAATTGACAAGTATTGCAATATATATTTGATTGTTTAACACAATCGGATCAACTCGGTTATTTCCGCCAATTTCCCGACCCTTGACGGAAATGGCCGAGAGATGTTCCGATTGTGTTTAGCATAGGTAGTATGGAATTTCTAATGTTTCTCTGCCGATGCCTATATCATAAATTATACATGTTTATCTTGACCCATTCCTAGAAAAGCGTGCCATTAATATTTGAACCCTTTATGGATTTGTGTTGTTTTATTTAATTTATTGTGTATACTTTATCTTGACCTAATCTCAGAAGCAGTTTTTTCTCCTTTACTTTAGTAACACTGCCTGGAGTGGTGGATGTTTTAACCATTATACCTCCCGACTAATGACAACAGCGTTAAAGGAAGGCATGCTGTCAAAACATCTATCGAAACTAAAGCAGATCTATACTGTAAGTTAGTATGACAATCAGCTAATAGGAAGGCATGCGGTCAAAACATCTATCGAAACTAAAACAGATCTATACTGTAAGTTAGTATGACAATCAGCTAATAGGAAGGCATGCTGTCAAAACACATATACTAAAGCAGATCTATGCTGTAAATTAGTATGACAATCAGCTAATAGAAAGGCATGCTGTCAAAACACATATACTAAAGCAGATCTATGCTGTAAGTTAGTATGACAATCAGCTAATAGAAAGGCATGCTGTCAAAACACATATACTAAAGCAGATCTATGCTGTAAATTAGTATGACCACAGCCTTAAAGGAAGGCACGCTGTAACAACATCTTTCTACTTAAGCTATCTGCTGCAGATCTATACTGTAAGGCATTCTGCAAAACACCTATCTAAGCTAGAGCAGATCTATGCTGTAAGTTCCTATGACAACAGCCTTAAAGGAAGGCACGCTGTAAAGACACCTATCTAAAGCAGTTCTATGCTGTAACGTAGTATGACCACAGCCCTAAAGGAAGACATGCTGTCAAAACACCTTTCTTAATCAGATCTATGCTGCAAGTTCCTATGACAACAGCCTAAATTAAGGCACGCTGTAAAAACACCTATCTAAAGCAGTTCTGTGCTGTAATGTAGTATGACAACAGCCTTAAAGGAAGACATTCTATCCAAACACCTATCTAAGCTAAAGCAGATCTATGCTGTAAGTTAGTATGTCAACAGCCTTTAAGGAAGGCATTCTGCCAAAACACTTAATCTAAAGCAGATCTATGATGTAAATTAGTATGAACACAGCCTTAAAGGAAGGCACGCCGTCAAAACACATATCTTAAGCAGATCTATGCTGTAAGTTGGTATGACAACAGCTTTAAAGGAAGATATGCTGTCAAAACACTTAAGCTAAAGCAGATCTATGCTGTAAGTTGGTATGACAACAGCTTTAAAGGAAGATATGCTGTCAAAACACTTAAGCTAAAGCAGATCTATGCTGTAAGTTAGTATGAATAGTATGACAACAGTCTTAAAGGAATGCACGCTGTAAGGTAGTACGACAACAGCTTCAAAGGAAGTCGTTCTGTCAAAACACCTAATCTAAAGCAGATCTACGCTCTAGCCTGTAAGTTAGTATGACAACAGCTTTAAAGGAAGGCATGCTGTCAAAACACCTATCTAAGCTAAAGCAGACCTATGCTGAAAATTAGTATGACAAACAGCCTTAAAGGAAGACAAGCTGTCAAAACACCTATCCTAGCTAAAACAGATTTATGCTGCAAATTTGTATGACAAACAGCCTTAAAGGACGACAAGCTGTCAAAACACCTATCAAAGCTAAAGCAGATCTATGCTGTATGGTAGTATGACGACAACCTTCAAGGAAGCTAAATCCAAAGCAGATCTATGCTGTATGTTAGTGGGACAATAACCTTGAAGGAAGGCATGCTGTCAAAACACCAATCTAAGCTAAAAAAACAGTTTGATTCATATTATCTTGCACAGTTTTTCCCTTTTTGTTCATCGTAACCTATTCATGAGCGCTCGGCTTTTCTAGAGTGGCTTCGAACGGCGGTTCGCCTATTATGATTTTTACCGCCCCGTAATCATGCGGGGTTGTCATCCAAACTTAGCTCTGCATATGTTTTGACCAATCGGCAGCTATCTCCTGATTTAGCAGCCAATCAATACACAGCATTGTTTATCTGTTATCCTTGAGGTACGACTGGCTTCCGCAGTTTAGCTTTTGATTATTTGGAACAATGTATAGCTTAATTAGAAATAGGTTTTGTTTATTTTATTAACCAAGGCGTTTTTAACAGTTGAGTTTATACAATGTAGATTTCTCTTAGTTCCAAACTGGGTCAAATTAACACAGAAATCATGTGACAGTTGATTTTTTTATATTTCAGGATAGAATAAATCTAATTTATGACCAGCTGTCCAATGGCTTCCCAGTTCCTGTCAAGTTACAGAAGCCAAAGGTAAAATAATGAGAATTGCCGATAAAATAAATAGATTTTTGTTTCAAAAGAAACGGTAGACACAAACTCAGACCATCTGGGTACGAGAATAGGATTCACATAAATACCGTAAAGTCAGAGTAAGTCAATAATTGAAACACCTGCAATGAAATTTTCCGTGAAGAATTTATGTAGATATTTTATTGTTTGTGTGTTTCAATGGGGTTTAACGCCACTTTCAGCAGTTTTTCAGCTATATTATGGCATCTAGTTTGTGTTGGAAGAAAAAGCTGCTGAAGTATCCGTTAAAATACCGGACCTTGGCAATCACATCGTTCGATGTAAGGCTCCAACTTGAAACCTCATTGTTAACACGTCGGTGATTAATAGTAGATGACTAATAACTTAACCACTCAAGAAGCTTCCAATGAAGAATTTAAATATATATTACTAGTATTTTAGTCTCAATATGGCTGCCGGAAGGAAAGTTTATTTAACACATTAGCAGTACAATAAATCTATATGATACATCTTGTACTATTTGACTAGTGTATGATATTACTTTTCAGCTTAGCAATTTATTTGTACCCGTCTTAAATGAATTTAACTGTACAAGTAATAAATATATAAAAGTTTGAAACAGTCTAAACCGCAAACCACATCCAACATCGGACAAAATCCTCGATTCACTATGGGTATTGTCAACCGCAATAGTTCTGACTTGGTACATACATTTTAAACGTAATGATAAGTTGAATTAGATTTTACAGGTGCTCCACCTTTACTATAGTATGATGAAGAAGACCTAACATGCAAATACTTAGCGCAGATGCTGAGTACCACAAAAAAGATAAATGGCGTTGCAGGATAAACACAATACTTGGACCTTGCAAAATTTATATTTATTTCTCGAATAAGCATATTTTTACGTGTAGCTAAGCAGAAATTCACAAATTTAAGAATGAACTGACTGTTGGATATAAAGAATAAAAGGCATATTGTCCTTGTCCCAAAATATTAAAATTTATTATTTAAAGCCTGATTAATAGGACCTTTCTTTTCGTGGTTCTAAAACTAGCAAAAATAAATTGACAGTGTTCACATATTCTTTAAGAATTGGTTAAGGTAGTTCGTCTACTATTGATCACTGTTAACACTAATGTTGTGGGTTTGAGTCTCATTGCGTACAGGGTGTACTCAACTCCATTCTTAATTGACAAGAATTTGATAGTTTTCCTACCAAATGTCCGGGTTTTCTCCAGGAACTACGGCTTCCATCCCCAACAAATACTGTACGCCATGATATAGCTAAAAAATTGCTGAAAGTGGCGTTAAACACCATTCAAACAAACAAATTACACACATACACTTGAAATGATTCGATCCAGCGCAGATCAATATAATTTAGTACAGACTGGTTGATTCGATGTGTCTGAAGGTTGTTACTTTCCTGTCAAGGCCCGTTACTCTAGTATGTATGCACTAATACACTCCCTGCCAAGTGTGTTATTCTGTTTTGGTTTTTTTTGTTTGTTTGAATGGTGTTTTAACGCCACTTTCAGCCATTTTTCAGCTATATCGTGGCGTCCAGTTGTTATTGGGGGATGAAGCCGGAGTACCCGGAGAGATGTGTTATTCTGAATCGGGTTCTCACAAAAAAAACAGACAATACAAATTAGTCGTTTCAAGTGGTGTAGATCATTGCTGACTGAATAACAGGTTTCCTTAAAGTTGCATGTAAAACTGTCTGTGAAACAAATGTATACTGTTCACTATTTCAATTTTGAAGACTTTTGAGACTTTTTCTAGTTTTGCTCCTGATATTTGGTCAGACAATAACAGACTTGGCCTGACAAAAACCAATTTTTTCCCGTTAGACAAATTTCGGACGATTGAAATGATACAAACATCTTATACTTATTGCAGATGTAATTCATTTTAATTTTTGTGTTCATAGGGTGGATTTTTTGTTTGGGTAGAACTACCATCAAGTATAGACTCTAGCTTGCTACTACAGATCGCCATAGAGAAACATGGCGTCAACTTTCTTATTGGATCTAGGTAAGCTATTAGATCATGACCTAGGTAAGTTGATAATACAGGTAAGCTGTGAGATCATAGGGTCTAGGTAAGATGTGAGAACATAAAAAAGCTGTAACTTCATAGGATCTACAGAGAATTATGGTAAAGAGTAAAAACGTAGGTAAGCTGTGAGAACATCGGGTCTAGGTAAACTGAGAACATATGGTGTAGGTAAGCTGTGAGAAGTTATGTCTGGGTAAGCTGTGCGAAGTTGGCATCTAGGTAAGCCATATATCAGGTTTATGTAATCTGTGAGAACATACATCGGGTCTAGCTAAGCTATGAAAACATCGGGACTAGGTAAGCTGTTATAACATCATGTCTAGGTAAGGTGCGAGAAAATCTGGCCGTTGTTAGTTGTGGTAAAATCAGGTCTATGTAAGCTATGAGAACATCAGGTATAGGTAAGCTGCGAGAACATCAGGTCTATGTAAGCTATGAGAACATCAGGTCTATGTAAGCTATGAGAACATCAGGTCTATTATGAGAACATCGGGTCTATGTAAGCTGCGAGAACATCAGGTCTATGTAAGCTGCGAGAACATCAGGTCTATGTAAGCTGCGAGAACATCAGGTATAGGTAAGCTATGAGAACATCAGGTCTATGTAAGCTATGAGAACATCAGGTATATGTAAGCTATGAGAACATCAGGTATAGGTAAGCTATGAGAACATCTGGGTTAGGTAAGCTGTGAAAACATCGGGTCTAGGTAGCTATGAGAGCAAATGGTCTAGGTAAGCTGTCACAACCTTGGATTCACATGTTTTTGTTAGTTTAAATGTGGTTTAACGACACTTTCATCAATTTTATTCTATATTATGGTGTCCAGTTTTTATTTGAAGAGGAAGCTGAAGAACTCGGAGAAAAATCCCAAGCCGCAGTAGGAAATCTGACAATCTTGGTCAATTAAGGTTGGAGTCGAGCACATCCTGACCGCGGTGAGACTAGAACCCGCAATCTTAGTGTTGACAGACCACGTGATCAATTGTAGACGAACTACCTTAACCACTCGGCCACCTAGGCCTATAGCTCTTATACTAGAAACACACAGTATATAAATAGAAACTGTCATTCTATCATTTAAAAATGATTGATTGTAGTTGTTGGGTGTATGTGCAATGATGAGTCTTGATCAGACCACGTGACACCGTCATACCTAAACAATGTTGAACATTCTTCATTTTATTTGGTATGTATCTGTATCTGTTTGGGTTACGTTGTAGTATCCAATACTGGCTTTTATACAACGGTGTATGTCTTCTTTCTATTTATTTATTAGAACATCACCAACAGAAGGTTTCAAGAACTGTATACGTTTATCTATAAGTTTTTGTGATGTGAAAACCTTAGAGAAAGGCATACAGAGATTAAAGGCAGCTGTCATGGAGTACCAGTCTATATGGAACTAGGAACCAGACATTATGGTTGAAAATAATATGCAGATTTTAACATATCTTTATAAAAAAAATATTAGTCGGACTAAAATGCTACATTGTTATTGTATTTTGTTGGTATTTGGTCTTTGTTATAGATTTGTCTTCCCAAATACAAGAATTACCTCCCGTGTCATTATGTATTACAAGTAATTCAGAACTAATTAAAATGTTGATTGATCTAATAGTAGTTGAACGGACAACAAGCGGTGTTTTAGCTATATTTAGAACTAGGGCAAGCTAATACACTTTAAATTGAGTTTTGATATTGGATGAACCAACCAATAGAACTGTAATCTGACACCAGAAAAGAATGGAGACGGAGTTTTGAAGGAACTGAGGATTTCGTAAGGTGTTGTGGATAGCTGGTTTATTTTCTTTTAGTTCTGCTTGTGCATTCCGTGTTTAAATGATGGCCGACCCACCCCTTTATCACTGCCAAAAGTTCTAGAGCGGTCATTGCGCAACAGATTAGAGCTTTTAATAGGTGACAGAGGGATCATCAAAGGGTATGATGACATTCTTAGATTTTTCATTTTTTCTTTTCACGAAGCACACGGGACCACAATAAAAATACATACCTTTCCGAAATAGCGATTTTGGTTCCTCTGCATCACAACCGGAAGTTCCTCTACGGACGTGCAATGTATTGCTTAACGTCACCATATGACATTAAGATTTACCTTTGGAATTTGAGCAATCTTATTAAAATTAAATCTTGCACTTGCTCCCCCCTTTTTGCTATGGTCGCTACGAGCAATTTAATTAAAATTAAATCTTGCACTTGCAATTAGATTGGAATTTGAGGGTTCAGAGGGGCGGTATTTTTATAAAACATAAATCTCAAAAGAAGTTTATCACAATCCAAATGTCTATTCACTTATTTCAATTTAAGAGGCTGTTTATGATGTTTTGTGTAACTTACCTGGATGATAACATATATTTGTAAAGAATCTTTATTTTTTTATTTGTCTTAGTTGTTTTTGTTTCAAGTTTTTCGGATTCGCTACCAACGAATGAAATACAGACAGTGGAATCCTACTCAAGTATTTAATGTTCTGAAGTGTACAGCATACGACCCTAAAATAAAAAGTTACTTTAATAATGCAGAGATCTGCATTATTAAAGTAACAGAAAATATTGAAAACTGGTGATAAAATTAATTAAAAATAATAATTAGATGTTTTACTTAAAAATTACAAATATTTCGGACACAATTTTTGCAATTTCTAACATTCGTGTGACAAATAATGTAAAGGCGTCACGTGGCAACTATGGAATGCAGAGGCACTGTTAGGTTGCTCGGAAGAATCGTAATAAATGACAACGGCCTCTTAATTATTTTTGTATAGGGGAAACTATTGACATTTTTTGCTCTCACTTAGGCACCAAGTTTCGTTGAGTAATGAGAGACCCCTCAAAACGACCGGAATAATTTTACGTATATCACATTCAATTTTCGGGGTGCCATGTCAGATAAAATTTTTTGCAAATTTAGAAAATCCGAAGGGTACTCATGGAAACTCCCTTACACCCATAAAATAGTCCAGAAATAGGCTTTGAACAATCAGATAAAAAGATACCCAGTACATTTAATAAATTATCTGAATAAATTTATTTATAAATTCTATATGAAACTGCTTTTTAAATACAGCTCCAATATTAAAATTCCATTGAATAATAAATCCACTGTCTATGCTACAGTTTGGCGCAGTCAAATATCAAAATAAGAACTATTTTCCTCAGTCAAAGTTCATTTACAGAGCCGTTGTCAAATATAACAATGACGGACATACAACAGGCATCACAATGAAGAGTCGTCCTTTCCATATAATTTGCATATTTGTTATAATTAAGTTTTTGTGAAGAATTTTTGAAATATTATTGTAAAATGCAGTAATTTATGTAATCTATTATGACGAGAGAAGTGTACTATTATTTTGAAGTCACGGTAGACTTACAAGACAAATTTCTAATCACGCTGCCAAATATGGCGTACTGAGCGTGTAACTCGGGACTACAGTTAGGTGATTGTTTTAGTTTACATTAAAATATGTTTGGTACATTATTCTACAACGATAAGACACAGAGAGTAACAAAAGTGTAAGTTTTTAATAACTCTTAGGGACAACTAAACTTACACCCTGCATAAATCGTTTTAAGATAAACGAACGTTGACAGATAAAACAAGTGATGACATATTTAGTAAAGATATGTTTGTTTTAACGTATATGATTCTGACAGAGGTTGTAGAACCATCGCTAATGGGTGTAATACGGATTCGTATCAAACCTCTCTCAAATGCAGATATGGATTTCCTAATATTTTCAATGGAGATCCATATCTGCCATGCAGGCAAGAAACATATTTATTTGATACTTGCGATTTTAAGTATATGATAAACAGTATTGCCATATAACATCTTAGTATGTAACAGAAATATTGCATTGTATAGGTGTTTGCCAATCATTAATCTTACCAAGAGATGACTAACTGGGTGAGCCCGCTGAGGTGATGTAGAAGAATAATGACAATGTCGGTTTCCCCATACAATAAATGTCAATTTTACTTGTTTTAATCCATGGCCTGAAGAGGTGCAATATTAATATCTATCAGTGTACATCGTTTTATGTTTTAAGGTATCCGACCCATAATTCAAGTCACCATTCAATTTTATTTTTCGACAAGGAAATACAGCTTAATTAATTCAATGTATAGCTAATTAAAAATTAAATATTGTTTTACTTTGAGTCAATGTTTACTGTTCTCAGCAAAAAAATTTTAGTTACTCAAATAGTATTTCCGATGTTTGCCGAACATACCGAGGTCTGCTCCATTGAAAACCATTGACATCCGGGACACCAAATATGATCACGTGGTCAATTATGGTCCGGATACCTTAAAGTATATTAATAATGAAGTGAACGCGATGTACATCCCTGGTAAATTGCTTTTTCAGTTTTGTGCAAGTACTTGCTGCGCGTTTAGCCAAATATGGCAGTAATTTCCCCTACCACTAGGTGGAGATAATGACCGATTGATTAGTTAACCCCAGGTATTGTTTACGTCATTATTAAGGATACCAGTTCAATACGTGCGGTAACAGCTAGTGCTATCATAATCCTTAGGTTTTCTTAAATTCTGTGTCCTATGACAATTGTAAAAAAAACAGCAAACATCGAACATATAGGAAAGGAATCGTAATTAAAGCTGGAATCCAGTACAACCATGCCCACAGTCAGGTTCGAACTCACAATCCCTATATTAACACGCCGTTTGTCATAAGTAAATAACAAATGACATATACCTTACGGCCAGAAATGTCATTGAACACGATAAATAAAATATCCGCAAACAATATTCCTCTTGCCATTAGTATTATTCTGCCGTTTCAAAACTGCGTTAGATCGTTTTTCGTAAACCATCAGCCTTATTCTAAAAACACCAGTACTATGATTTATACGTCTTTTATAAAGTCAAAAAAACTAAATATATAATCATATTACATTTTATACAGTAAATGGTTGTAAATTTCTAAATTTGGCTGTTATTTAAAATTATACCATGAATTGTGACGTTTAATAAGCAGCTAATGGGTTTCATTCTTGTTATACAAGACTTCATTTCCACCGATAGTACATGTGATAGTTGTATTATATAGATTATCATAGATAGGGATAAGTGATTTAGTATACTTATATTTGGAAACATCTAAAGCAGAACAGAGACACACTGCATCCATTTGTAATTCTTGACAGTTCTTGAAAGCAACGCTTATCACTTTAAAGTGATTAACCAGATTTGTGATTGATAACTAAAGGTAACTAATTTCACCTAGCATTCTAAATCAAAGCTGTGATCCTACTGGAAGGGTTTCCAATGATCGACCCTCAGAGCTGCAAAAAGTGTTTGAGGAGGCCCTCTAATTTGAGGACTGTCTGGTCATGATACGATAATCCTGGCCGTGGACTATTGTGGGTGGCCGTGGACTATTGTGGATGGCCGTGGACTATTGTGGATGACGTGTTGTGGAAAATGTCACTCTACGTGCACGCTAAAGACCCCATTTGAATTTGTCGATAAAAGTAGGCTCGCCTTCTACAAATGGATAACATTACCACCCCTTACAAAATCGCCAGACCTTTACAGTAGCAGTCGAAATGATCTGCACTTTTGTCCTATGTCTCTAAAGCTGTCTGAGCGGGAGGTGCGAATATGTTTTAGCCAAATGTGTTGTTTCAAATTAAATAAAATAGTCAATTATTAGTTATTTATTTATGAAATATCAAACTCCTCATACCTGGTTCAGAAAGCGCCAAAAGTGACAAAAATTGTTCCATTTTTCAAACATTTGCTAACATCTGGCAGGGGCGCCAGACCCACTCTCCCCGGCACTCCCCACCGTTGCCGAGCACTGCAGACGGCCATTGTATTCATTGACTTATTGTTTGTTAACTTGTTCTCGTTTTCAAAAAAATTGTTGAAATACTGTTCACTGGACGCTATGAAAATCACCCATTCAATGCATAAACTAAATCACCGCTGTTGCAAAATATATGATTTTGTGCGCTTTTTCAAACTCTTTGTTCGGTACAAATACATGCATTTGAATATTAAATTATCAATCCGTGTAAACAGCTGTTGCATGTGTTTGTAACATTGTACGGTCCCGGAAAATAATGAAAATCAATAAATGTATCCTTGATTTAAAATTTTGCTAAAGCTGTATGTTGTATATATTTCAACAAGATGTCAAAGATCGGTTTGGAGGAAGCAAATAAAATCTTTGATATGTGTGACAGCGATAAGGATGGTTATGTGACAATAACTCAACTAAAAGACGGTCTTTCTGATTACTTTCAGAAATGTCTGTCTGTTGACGAAATCGCTGTAAGTTTTATTCTGTCATGCATTAACAATAGCTTATTTATAATTATTACATGTAGTTGATAACAAGTACACAAACAATACATCGATAGGGACAATTTAGGAATTAGTCACCATTTTGATTGTCATTGGATTAGCATGAAGTATTGGTGTATGAACGCTGAATTGAGCCTTTTATAGTACATGTAGTTAAAATAGACGTATTCTTTTCTGAAATCTACTACATAGGGGTCATTAGAGTGCAAGCCTTGGGATAGTGGTGCATGCGGAATACGTTACTCGCTGTGGTCCGAGATCATGCTTTCCGTATTATGAAGTTAAACCTTTGCAACCAGGAGGAACTCCCTTATTCGTCACCCGGGGATGCAATGGACAGCTAAGTATTGGGAAACTTCCATTTATGATCACAATGGTCTGTGCAATGATATAGGTTACAAGAAACCAAATATTTAACATTGCGCCTTCCATATGGGGTACCTGCAATTAAGATTTTATGTGTGAAAATCCTCTCAAATTAAACCCCCGAAAGCAGTTGCTTGTGGAAGTTGAAATGTTACACTACATTATTAACAAATAAAAAAATATAGGTCGTGCGGCAAAAATGACCGAAAATTTTGGGTGAAAAATCAGCACTGAATGAAACTAACAAACTGTCTAACCTCCCCCCTTCTTTAATAAAGAGCTCTATTTTCTCGGCTCTTATTAATGTTCCCCCAAATGTAGAAGATTTTCAATCAATTATGTTTCTATTTTTAAATTTTGCTATTTTCCGAACCCCAACATCCAATCAGATGCATCCGTGTATTTTCTTCTGATTACTATCTTGGGTTCAAAACTTTCCCGGTGTAATGTAAACAAATATTTGGTTTATTGTAACCTATATGTACCAGCTGACATAACAAAGCTAATATATAAATTAAAATCAGGCACCGAGAACAGAATATATAAACGCTGCAAATCGTCAACCCGCGGACAACAGTTGTCGTCTGCCTGTGACGTTTGTAAACAAAAAATGATGTTTGTAAAACATGATACACGAGAACTTATTTATTTTTATATAGTCTATTTATACACTTTTAATACAGTTTTACTTTAAAATTACTGCGTTAGCGCGCGAAGCTAGTGATTGTGGAATACACAGAATCCGTTGCATGACGATTGAGACTATTGATGGCTTGACGATTGAGACTATTGATGATAAATTGTGCTATGTGAAGAGTTGAGTAGGTAAAAAGAATTTAGCTTTTGTAGTAATAATTTTTTGTCAGCTAGAATAATCCTGATTTTGACATGCCACTTTTATGATGCACTAAAAATTTCATAAAACAGACCATTATAATATGTTTACAGACCATATTTATTGGATTAGATGAAAATCATGACAACAAAATAACAAGGCAAGAATTTACTAATCAGATGTGCGATAAATCTGACAGACGGTAAGTCAAAGATAATATCTGTAAAATTAGATGTGTTATTCAATAAAACGTCAATTAAAATTTTGATAAAGCTTCGCCTGTTCCCGAATATGAAAAAATTACTTAAATAACTTAAACAAATAATCACAATATAAACATTTTTATTTTACTTGAAATTTGTTTAAAATCAGCGAAGACTGCCTTCAATGACAGTTTCACGGCACGGCGAAGATTAATTGATTGATAATTACCAACTCGTTAATTAATTTACAAGCATGTTGCAGAAATAGAATGAAATAACAAAACATACATCAATGTAAACTAAAATGCGCAAGATGAATCCGGAAATACGGGATGTGAACTGGGGTACGCCGGAAGTGAAAGCTGTTGCTTTTCTACGTGGCCGACGTATACATTGTGTTAAATCCTTGATGAAAAAAACAGGTATAATTGGTCGTATTTTTAATGTTTTTCTAATATTAAATTTGATCGTCAAAGTGGAATGTTGAGCTTTAACTAACGATATCTAACATGTTTCAAATCACAGTATGATTGTTTGTTTTTGTTTGATTGAATGGTGTCGAACGCCACTTTCAGCAATTTTTCGGCTATATCATGGCGTCCAGTTTTTTTATTGGGAAGGAAGCCGGAGTCCCGCAGAAAACCCCCGACCTTCGGTAGGAGAACTGGCGGTCCTTGTCAATTTAGATTGGAGTCGAGCTTAACCATTCGTTAAACGACCGAACAATTTCAACTTAATTTTTTTTATTGTCGCTGACTGTGATCGTGTATAAGAGAGCCACTACAATGATTAGCTTCAGTAAAATCTTAGATTGACCGCAGATCTTGATGTTGAAAGAACTGAAAGGTAAAAAGTACTTGTTCATTATTGCATAATAAGTCATTATTATCTGTGCTAAATATATTTACAGGGAAGCATTTCTAAAAGCATTTATTGACATGGACGAAAACAAAGATGGGAAACTGTCACGTGATGAAATTCTAGTCGCGCTGCGGAAGTGTGGGTACAGTGAGGTAGAGATTGACAGGATGATTAAATCATGTGACACCGACAATGACGGAAACTTATCGAAAGAAGAATTCATGGCACTTGTGTAGAATCAGATAATTTTTACACAAACACACCTGTTATAATATTTGCAATACACATCAATCTAAACCATTGTAAATGTAAACCTACTCTGGATATTTTTGTTAAGTAAATGTGAATTTCCGGTTATTTGTCATTCTTCAAATCTTTTTTTAAGATGTGTTGGAGCGTATCATACTCAGTTTGTGAAATGTGTTGAGTGTATGGTTTTTCTTAGCAGGAAGTCAATTACATAAAGTGTTCGAACACAAATATGTTATACCTCCTATAGTTTTTCTGCTAAATTAATAAAAGCCATTAGTTTTAACAGTTTCCCAAACTGGCCATGATGCGCAATAATCACATGTGGTTATAAGGTACATTTCATTAAAGCGAATTGTGGTTCTGTTAATTACAAAGGTTGTGTATATGTGTTATGCTAAGTATTTTTAATATAAGTGAGTAGCATGTTGTCTCTAGATAAATTATTGATATCACATATAACAATATATTGTACGTGTCAGATATAGCTGGGTATTAGGAAAAATTCGATTATTTATTTGGGGGGGGGGGGGACAAAATGCATAGGATACAAACATTTTATGCCTGCATGCATTTACATTGGACTTCAAGTTTTTTTATGTTCAGCACTGATAAGACAACATTTTTGTTTTCATAACAATATCATTTATTGAAAAACAGAACACAAAATATGTATTTCCGAGGTATTAATTCAAATAAACTGTAATCGAACAATTTAACAAACATAAACACAGAATCGTAACCAAATGATTATTCACTAGGAATCTTACTTTTTAACACATCGGATGGAGGACGGCAACGTTTTGTATTTTTAAGAGATAGGACAAAGTCTTTTTTAAACATGATCATTTAAAATGCACCGGTCCCAACCCTTATTAATATTGACCGGTCCCTTTTTGCAACCTGTATGTCTCTGATCCCGCGCTCTGAAATTGAAACTAGGTTATTGACCTCGCCTTTTTTTATTCCATTTCCCATTTCGGTACCGCACAACAAAGAAAAAATGTTCCTTTTATATGTCTGCCACAATCTTAAATATTGTAATTGAGTAATTAGGGTTTTTCACAACAACCAAATATTCCCTTCAACACGATAGTTACAGTATGAGCTAACAATTAAGCAAAGAAATACCAATATGGCAAAGAAATCACTTATTCGAAAATATTAATACAAAGCCTTGGAACAACAACAAAACACAAAACAAAACAACACACAAACAAAAGCCAGGGACTCTCAAGAAAATTTGAGCGAACTCGTGTTCTCTGGACAAGTAAGCAGTTCCTGCCTGTTGCAACACATATTCAATAAACCTTTTAGGAAACCAATGACACAAACAGAAAAAGAAAAAAAAGGTCAAGAACCATGAATGGCCATAATGGCCATACTATACCCATTTAAGTCCCAGATGTTTGTGAACCACAAATGTCATGGCAAGGGTGAACGTTGGACTTTGTTTTAAAATGTTATTTTATCTATAAAAAATTATTGTTGATATTTTTTCTACCTAGGCCAGTGTCATTTCTTTATATTTATTTTCTTCTTTTACCTGTTCAATATTAAAAACATTTTATCACATTTTATTTTTGATGGAAAAGCTTAAAATTTTAACAAAATTTTTGACCTCTAATATTTTAGATACAATATATGAGCGGCGTCATTCATAAATGGACCGTAGTCGAAAATTTTTCGAAATTGATATTTTTGCATAATTATGATTGTGATAAATCGAAATAATAAAATCTAAAGTTTTATTTTATTCTCTCAAAGCTGAAATCCGTAAAATATATGAAATCGTCGCCTGACGTTGATAAATTTTCCGGCGTTTGAACATAAACGAGGTCGTTTAAAGGTATGACTGTTATTTGCAATTGATTACCGTGTATTCTAGTTAATCAGTTCTTGTAGTAATCATAGGACTTCAATGACTTGAATTTGCATCTGTTATTATTTATTTTACCAAAAATATAATTAAAGTTTCACTCAAGATTACATGTATCTGTATCGCTCAATTCGGCAATATCCGTTTCAACTCATTGTTCAATGTTTTATGACTTACATCGATCATCAACAAATTCCGTCCTAATGTTTGATCTCGTATTTACCTATGTTTGGAAAGTGTAGTGTTCGAATACTTTGTAAATTCTAAATAGTAATTTATAATCATAAAAAAAACAAATTGTTTCTAATATTATGAGGAATAATTTTGCCGAACACCTTAATTGTATATACATAAACTGAAATATACAACTCTATTTAAAACATACTTAGTCTATCAATTGTTTCCGTTTACTACTTTTCAAAAGCTTTACGACACAGTTTGTTGTTAGTTCGTTTGAATAAGTTTTAAGGCCAGTTATAGTAATTTTTCAGCTATATCACGGCGTCTTGTTTTGTATTGACCAAATAAAATATATTTGAAATCTACATATGACTTTGTCCCTAAGTTTACAAAAAAACGTATCATATTGGAGATTTCTCGAAATTTGAATAAACAAATTTCAGCGTAATTCAAATGTTTACAACTTTAATTTAAAACATAAAATGTTTAATGTGACATAACCAACGAGTGGTGGAAAAACGCCGTCCTTGTAGTTCCTTGTTTATACAAACTAGATCCTATCAATAAATATCATTATCTGTAAAAAAATATTCAGGTATTTATATAAAATGTCTTAAAAGGTACCAAGGTTATGTGCTATTTCATAGTTCATATTTATGTGTGCTACGTTTGCAAAAGTATATTGCATAAGACGAAAGCTTTTGGCGTTTGAGTGACTATTTTAAGTAAATCATAAATGTTTACAAAATTTCAAAATGGTTGTCTGCTTTTTCCTGTCTAATGATTTGTAAAGCTAATCTAGTCTAGATCGTATTCGTAAATATTATTATCTGTGAAAATATGCAGCAATTTATTCACATGCAAATTATATTTTATGTAAACGTTTTGAGTTACTTTTTAAATGAGATAATAAATATTTTATATATTTAATAATAACTCAACGATAACTTAACAAAAAATGTACACACAAAGAAACAGACATCACTTACTTTCCAGTTACATGTACATGTATTTTAATAGGTCACAACGAATGTATCAATATGGTTTGAAAGCGCAAACAGACGAAAACAATTTAGTATTACCAACCGTGATTAAAAAATATGCAGGATTATTTTAAAAAAGTAAACATTAATCTACTGTCAAATAATTTTTAACTTCTATGAAAATCTAGCTAATTTTATATCACTCTGATTAATAATTTGATTAATCGATTGGTTGCTTTACATCCAGCGAGCAGTATTTCAGCTATATTCAGGAAAAAAGGAGTTAACAAACAATAAGTCAACACTATTTTGACTGCCTCTGAAAAATTATGAAGTATCGGTAGAGGCGGAAACTCGCCCACCCCCTCCCCCCCCCCCCCCGGAGCGGCCAAACCAAGTCTTTCCTTCTCGAAATCTACAAAAGTGATCACCATCCTGCAAGGAGCGTGGCATTCTCCAAACACGTCACCCACTACGGTCCGCAGAAACGAGAAGGGCCTCTCCCACCGCCACCCTAGGATGATTTAACATGCATCGTGATAGAAGAAGGCAAGCCGATAGAAACATCACAATTGTGACATGAATGGCCACTGATACTTGTTACATGTTCTTCTAATTCATCTCAACTTAACAGCTGTTATGTTGAGTTCTGTGTGATGCGTATTTAAATAAATGAAATATTTTATTACTATTAATACTAAGCAATAATGAAATTTCGATGAAAATACATGTTCTTAATCAATTTTGCAACATATAAAATATTATTTTTTTTGCGTTACATCATTTTTTTCAACGTGTTGTTTTACGTCGGTTTTAACGTAAAGTTCTAAATACCGCTAACGTCCTTTTATGAATGACGACGCTCATTATACTGTTGGCCAATGTGTTAATGATCTAGTGTTTCATTTTTTTTTTTGTATTGTGTTGTGCTATAGTGTTCTAACATTTAATGATTTTTTCAGACATTAGTGCCAAAACCACTTCAAATAACATGCATGATTCAAGGTGTTGTTCACACGAAGACTGAGGAAATAAAAACGGACATCCAAGACAATAATAGTTCTAGACATATATGAGACATACGTTACTGAAAAAGACAATATAAAAATTATGGGATGTGATTTTTTAGACTACAGATGAGTATGAAAAGACAAACATGTACTGTTGTTTTCAAACAGTTGCTAAATATTACATATTGTTAATTTTTGCTGTTTATGCGTTGTCATAGAAAATAAAAAAATTTCTTCAAACTTATATTTTTGGTTGTTCTATTTATATAGGTTTTGTTTGGTCCAGTATACATTAATTGGCTTCTAGGAATGCAGATCATGAAAAGGTTTGCCCATGAAAAAAACAGAATTACCATCCAGAGAAAATCCTGTGCAAAGAAGACGAAAAACAAAAGAGCTAGCATGTTGCTGAATTCTTGCTAACTAATTGCTACAACAACAATACAAGTCCACTGCATACATACTAGAATGTTGCAAATGGTGCTAAATACACACTACAACAATACTAAAAGCCCGCTTAATACATGCTAGAATCTTGTCAACTCATTGCGGAATATATGCTACAACAAAACTAAAAACCCACTAAATTCATGCTGGATTCCTGCTACAACAGTATACATGAATATGCACTATATCCTGCTAAATATGCACTAATTGTTTGCCAAAACATACCGGTTAACTTATTTGCATATTTATACTAGACGTCTACTTATCAGACACGCTGATTTCCTGCTGTCGATCTAATTTATATAATTGAAACGCTTAAACGTACTATAAATTGCGCTAATTTTATACTAGTACATTTAAAAGCATTTGATTGGCTGTTGATAAAAACTGGTAGCATGATTTAGCATGGTCTTAGCATGGTCTGGAGTAGTTGAGCTAGTATTTAGTGTTGCTAGTTACATGCTAACAAATATGCTAATTATGCACTAATTTCCAGCTAATTGTTCTCAATTATGTATACTAAAAATTGACTAGATATCAGCTTAAAGGATGCTATATTTTGGTCTGGGATATACTGCTCCACTACTGAAACCGGAAGTGTGAGCATAAACTGTTCCACTAGTGACACCGGAAGTGTGAGGTTTTATTGATTCACTAGTGACACCGACGTGTGTAGTCTCGATCACCCAGACGCATATATAATAGCGTCTGGGATCACCTTGTTGTAATTTCGCTACCAATAGGTGGAGACAAAACAATGATTCTATTTTTAGGGCCCTATTTTTAAACCAGGAAAACCATGCATACTTATAATATGACGTCACATTCAGATTCACTCTTGATTGTGCACAACAATAATATTTGTTTAATTAATTGATAAAGTTATATTTTATAAAAATATTCCAATGTAAACTTTGGCACGATTTGTTATACACTTCTTGATATGAACGGAAGTAATTTTTTAGATAATAAAAATATCATCCAATCAAAAATTACGCCCAGTTTTGGGCGTAATGGTAACGAGTTCAATATAGAGATGAATCCAGACGCACAAATGTAATTAAGCGTCTGGATGATCGAGACTACGACGTGTGAGCATATACTGATTCACTAGTGACACCGGAAATGTGAGCATATACTGCTCCACTACTGATACCGGAAGCGTGAGCATATACTGCTCCATTACTGAAACCGGAAGTGTGAGCATATACTGCTTCAATCTCCACTCAAAGGGTTCTGGTTATCCTAAGTCAACCTCAATCACCTCTGCCATACCATAAGTTGACACTGTGAGAGATATCGCTCTTGGCGATACGCTTCGCGTACAAACGCAGCATTTGCAATGTTAAACTGTATCAAAAGTGTATATAGACTATATAAAAATAAAAAAAGATCTCGTGTTTTATTTAACAAACATCATTCTTTGTTTACAATCGTTATAAGCAGACGACAAATGTAGTCCCGCAGTAAATGGGGGATGACATGTGGCAGAGATTATATCTGGGAACCAGTCATGTTCTCTGTGCCGGAGAGTGACACTGCTTCGCTAGGGATACCGGCAGTATTTACCTACGATCATAAAAAGGCGATTAAGTTACTTTAAAAGATAGTTCACTATCTGTATGACAGATACTAATTAACCAGTTTACTTTCAAAAAACATTTATTACATGTATAAATATAGATTTTATTTTCTTCCGTAAATGGCCGATTTCTGGTACAGATGACCCAGTACAGATGAGCTCACGCGCACATATCTGTACTTACTGCTTCTTGTTTGACGTTCTTGTTTCCGGCGTTCTGATTGGATGTCGGAGACAATGGAGTCTAAAACAATGGCGAGTCTATAGGCTATAGCGATGTGAAAGTTGTTGGTTTGCGGAAGAAATAGGTACTTTTATGCGCTTTTGGAAAAGCCTGTGCGAACATTCACTCGATCGTGATAGAAATTTTTATGGTTTTTTTTGGCTCGTTTCGCTGTGCTCCACTCGCGAAATTGCTATCACTCCTTAAAGATCAACCGGTCTTTCCCAAAAACGTATTGAAGAACCTTTTAGTCTTATAGATATATATACAAACTATATTTGTATTGAATGTTTTGAATTGAATGAATGTTTTGTCTATATGAATACCATACAAATACAAATAATTTGATTTGCTTTGAAAGCTGAAATCTGATTCACCAATTCAAATGCAGAAACCCATATTATACCATATAACTTGCGTTTGTCACGCGTGCTGTCCTATGCCGTTCAAATTCAAATAGTTCTATTACGTCATTGCTGTTTTTAACGTAAAAATTGTCAAGATTTATACTTTAAATAATATACTTTATTCAGTAATGCATAATTATACCCCTAAGGGTTGAAAGCATCCAAATAAACAATTACAAATAAACATTGAAACTTCAAATACACAAGATTGTTTAAGTGCATTTATTATAACAACTATATATGATAAATAAAAGTATTATCAGTAGTGGTGAATCATGCAATCACAGGTTCCACTTTCCTCAGTACAAGTGACTTTTTTATAAATGGAGCAACGTGTTGCAAGTGATTCGATGACGACAATATTTTCACTAGGTTATTTATTTGTATTATGTCATTTTCCAGTTTGAAAGTTTTAATATTTTTATGTTCAAATTCATCTCTAATAGATTTGTATTTAGGGCATTTGAAGAAGAAATGGAATTCGTCTTCAATGTCATTTGTATGACAGTACTGGCATATTCTATTTTCTCTTTTTATTCGTTTATATCGCCCTTTTTCAATTTCTAAAAAGTGATCACTTATTCGCATTTTGCATATATTTTTTCTATTTTCGAAATCAGTTTTCATAATGAAACTTTCAATTTTGTATTCAGTTTTAATTTGGCTGTATAGAAATATTTTATTGTCATTAGTAGATGATTTTAGTTTATTAAAGAATAAGTCTTCAAATTTTTTTTCAATTTTTGTTTCATATTATTAAGAGATGTTTGATTCAAGTATTCTAATTTGTTTAAATATCGTTTGATATGCATATATTATTCACATATGAATACCACGAATATGTTCCATTTGTATGAAGATTGTTTGATAAAATAAAAGCATCGTCCAATAATGGATTGCTAGTGCGACTTAAAAATCTTATTAGATACTTGACTGATTGCATTTTAATGAATGTATCTAATGGATATTGAGCTAATTGGGCTCGAGCTGCTATATTAACTGCTTGTTTGCTGAGTCCCAATATAAATTTACAGAATTTCAAGTTTGATTTTTCTATGTAGCTAGTATCTATAAGTGAAATGATATCAAATTTTGGATTATCTTTGCTTCTGTTTAAAGATTTAATAACTTTTTCATAAAAGTCCATATACCAAATTTCTGAGTTATATGTAAGGATTGGTCTAACTAAAGATTCAAAAAGTTTTTTATATACGTTTAAAGGTATATTTGTTAGTGGGTTTAAATATTTAAACATTGAGAACATTACTTTGTTTCCCTTTTTGGATAGTTCTAAATGAGAGGAGTGAAATTTTCAGTTTAAATTAAATTATAAGGAATATTTCAACTTTCTGAACAGATTATACTATATCATATGGTTTGGGTCTTTTAACGGCATTCGCGGTTTATTAGGCGTAAACATACCCAAACCATATTATATTGTATAACTTGTTCAGAAATTTGAAGAATTCCTTAAATATTAATATTACCAGACTGATACAACGTTGCCGTTCCCCCAAAAGCAATATCTATGGAGTGTTTTCCTTACATTATATTCTAGAATGCCCACTTTACAATAACATTATAATTCAATGTTTATATTCCTTGGTTCACATTCTTACTCCTATAATTGAACTTTTGCATACATGGTTCAGTCCTAATTCCTTTTTTTATTGCGGACAGGGTGCGCTTGACTCCAATCTTAATTGACAAGGATTGCCAGATTTTCTACCGGCTTCCTCTCCCTTCTCCAATCAAAACTGGACGCCGTGATACGGCTGAAAAATCCCGGAGTTAATCTTTATTCAAACACACACATATTTTGTATCAATTTACATCCACTATTCTACAAGATTACCTACATTGCTCGACGCCCCCCCCCCCCTTTTTTTCCTTTTTTATTGTTTTATTTGTTGAGTTATAAATATCTTATTATCTCTGTAAATTAATATTGCATTTACCTTTTTGCTGGCATATTGCGTACAGTTTTTTTAAGATAATTAAACGGAAAGACCTCAATCCTACTGAAAATAAGTTTAAACTAAACGTAAATATTTTTCTATAAATTTGTCAGACTATTACTCTCGACTAACCAAACGGAACTGATTTAACTCGTTTCAAATAAATTATGTAACGGGACGTTAAATTTATAAATGAATAATTCGATGACATTCCATTAGGCGAATAATGCCCCCAGAATATAAGTAATCATTTTTGTTTTGTAGATTATAATGGTCGCGGTGGTGTAACTTAGACACGGATGAGTGATCTAAGGTAACAAATATGTATGACAAAAATACAGGTGACGCACACCCACCAGGTAATATGAAAACGTTATAAAAGTTCGCGAAAGTCGGACCTCGTAATTTCTACAAGATGCCGATAAGTGTGGAGGAAGCTAATAGAATTTTTGATAAGTGTGACAGCAATAAGGATGGAAATGTGACGAGACTAGAATTATTTAAAGGGCTGTCTGATTATTTCAAGAAATCTATGTCTGTTGACGATGTTACCGTAAGTTCTTATCCCATTTCATGCAAAGTTGTTTTAATTTTTTTGTTTTTATCTAAATTTTGTTTTTGTTGAATGCATGAAATTTTAGTATTAAGCAACATTTCCATGGTCTAAGTAGGGTGCATTGCATATGTCTGTCAAGGTCTCGAAAAAGCGGTTTTTCCAAATAACCTTACAAATAAATTTCGACGTATCCAATTTATATAGAGTCCAACAAAATGAGCCATTTTTCTCTATATGGTTTTCTGTACTGTTAAAACTAGGACTATTTTATAAAACTTACAACTATTTTATGTGCTTTCGTAAGTTTGTTATTGTTATTTACCTTAATGTGTTTACACCACAATTTATATTATATGACTGAATATCGTATCAGGGGAAATAACCCTTGTTTGTCTTTGGATATTTTTTCCCCAAATAGTTCGATATTTCAATTGGATATCAGGTCGGCTTAGAGTAAAAATAATGTTGTTTAACTTTTGAATGTCCTGTTCGGCTTTGATTAATAATAATTTTGTTTTATTTTGTAACGTGCAGGCAATGTACTATATATTGTTTAACTTTATAACTTTCTTAAAAAACTTAATTCTTGGTCCCCGCGTTCCTGGAGACAACCCACATAGCTGATCAGCACGTCTCTAGCTGGCGGATAGCGGATGCCTATGACTGAGTGTTTGTCGGGTTAAACAATATAGATAGCTAATATATATATATATATATATATATATATATATATATAGTAGATAACTTATTTGGAGAATGCCACTTCTCTCGTATTATAAAGAACCTTTTTTCCATTAAAAAAGAGCAGTCGCATTGAAGCCGTTACAAAAGGCTAAATGTTCTGCCCCTACTCAATACATTCCAGCGGCAGTCAAAATTTTTTCTCTGTCTGTCCATACCCTTTCCTCGATTTATTGCTTCTAAACTTGTTCTCATCCTGAATGTAGATGACATATTTTTCACTTTACGTTAATAACAAACAAACAAACACATACAATCAATCAATCAATTAATCAATACTTATGGACGTTTATTAGGAAGCATTTATTCTAGGTAAAACATGAGATTTAATATTCAGAACTCGATTTATGTAATATTTATTTAAGTTCTATGCGGTTTACGTCATCATATAGCTACATCATGGCGTCCACATGCTTGGTCAGGGAAACCTTACACAACTGACTTCGGCATGAAAATAAAACACAATTCTTGTCCATTCGGGTGTCATTTTCGTATTTGTACAAAGAATATTTAATGCATATTAAAACATGGCAACATGAAAAAATAGTCCCAATTTTCTCTTTTGTTTCTGCCTTCAATATCTGCTATTGCTTCAGAGGTGGATATTTTTAAAAGGTATGGCATTATTGCAGTCAATGTCATTACAGTGGAGGCACTTCCTAAATACTTTTGTCTCCGTTTTTTATGAAATTTAGCATAATGTGTTTAATGCACCATATTTGAAATTTCAAGTGAAAGAAAGATTTTTTAATATCAAAATTAATTTAGATGTCTCGCCCGTTCGGTTACTTTTGCACAGGGCATCCAATAGAATAATGACCTCTTCAGTTTGCAGCGATCGCCTGAATATAGCTGAAATATTGCTGCTCGGGCGTTAAACACCATTAATCAATCAAATCAATCAGTTTGCAGTCTTAATTAAATACAACGCACAAATAATACCTCACGTGATATACAACGCACAAATAATGCCTCGCATGATGAACAACACACAAACAATGCCTCACATGATTATATATCTTTTATTCTCTAAAGACCATCAAATAATATAATAGCAAACGAGGTATACTTTTATATATAGCAACGATATGATATGTATACAACACACAAATAAAGCATCACATGATAAACAACGCACAAATAATGCGTCATATGATATACAACGCACAAATAATACCTCACATGATATACAACGCACAAATAATGCCTCGCATGATGAACAACACACAAACAATGCCTCACATGATATACAACACACAAACAATGCCTCACATGATAAACATCGCTCAAAAATGCTTCATATGATATACAACGCACAAGTAATGCCTAACATGATATTCAACGCACAAATAATGCCTCACATGAAAAATAACACACATGATATAAAAAAGGAAAAACTTATAATGCGATGTTTGTATGATAACTATGCGAGGAAATTATCTAGTTTATAACACTTGTACACTTCTGACATTTTGATGGCGTTTTTGTGTACTTTCGGCAATTTTGCATCTACATCCGAAAGAAAAACTGGCAAACCATGACAATTAAGACTTTATTTGATAACATCTTGCCCCAAGTCGGGCTTGTCCTAACAACTTTAGTATTGACACGTCATTGATCATAAGTATATGAATAACTACTTTCAAACCTTGATGCTGTATCGTACATATGTTTACTAGAACATGACTTAGTTCTAACAAGGATTATCAGGATTTGTCTGATCCTGCAACAAAATCTCATCAATACACGAAATAAATCTAAATACATTTTAATATGTTTACAGACTATGTTCAATGGATTAGATGAAGATGGTGACAACACCATAACAAGAAAAGAATTTACAAATCAGTTATGTACCAAATTAGATAGACGGTAAGTTTAAGATAGTATTCATACTATTTAGGGGGCCTCGGTGGCCGAGTGGTCAAGGTAGTTCGTCTACCATTGATCACGTGGTCTGTCAACACTGAGATTGCGGGTTCGATTCTCACTGCAGGCAGGGTGTACTCGACCCCAATCTTAATTGACAAGGATTGCCAGTTTTCCTACCGCAGGTCGGGGGTTCTCTCCGGGTACTCCGGCTTCCTCCCCCAATAAAAACTGGACGCCATGAAATAGCTGAAAAATTGCTGAAAGTGGCGTTAAAACACCATTCAAACAAACAAACAAACATACTATTTAAAGCTTCGATAAGATTGTTGTTTACAGTAATGCAGTCATGTTATCAATACAAAGCAACTCTTAAAATGAATTATACATTTTATAGGTGGGGAATTTTTTTTTCTTGTACTCTGATTTGTAAATTGTCTTTTTTGACAATTTTCTTAGTGTTCGGTATTTTTTATTCGTTATTGTCACAATACAATGTTGAAATTGTTCAGCCCGAGTAGATGTTATATACTCCTAAACCCTACTATGGATATGTTCCAGCCAAACGCGGCATTTTTGTTTCGTTTTTTTTTTGCCATGACAAAGCAAAAACCTCGTATCGCGATTCTAGGCTACATAAACTGCATCATGACCTGTTTGTTATGTATACTTTACATTTAATTGCAGAGAAGCATTTTTGAATGCATTCAATGATATGGACAAAAACAAAGATGGAAGCCTGTCACGTGATGAAATGCTTGTTGTGTGCCGGAAGTGTGGATACAGTGATGCAGAAATTGACACCATGATAAAGGCATGTGACACTAACAATGACGGAAAGTTGTCAAAGGAAGAATTCATGGCACTTGTGTAGACTCAAAACAATGTACATATGCACAATCATCAGCTTTTATCATAAATGTAATATAGATAATCTAACTGTTTAACTATAGAGATGTAAATACTAATAAAAAAATAACGCCGAATATTACGTTTCTTTAGATACATATAACACTTAAGACACTTATAATCTGAAAAAATAAATCAGATGTGAACTCAAACAATTCATTCCCTTTTAGAAGCGGGCCTTATATTTTATCTACTGTACCATAAAGAGAACTACACTACACTTTAGCTATGAGACATATGCCATGCTTGCTGATGGGCTGAACGTTTAATAAACACGATCGTTTGTGTTCGTTTTTATTTAGTACCAACCCGGCAACATAAATGTGGTATGCTCTCAAATAACAAGGCATGGCAAGCATATAAACCCGTCATCTCATTCATTCTTTTGATGTACCTTTCGCATTTTTTAATTGAAAATAGTTACAGATATTGAGACATAGTTTGTTTACAGACAAATAGTTTTTTGTCTTTAATCACAGACACAAACAGGGTGCACTTGAATGTATAACTATAAATTATTGTGGATGCATATATTTTCATTGTTTACTTAATTGGACAATCTACTGAGGTTTTTCAGTGAGCGGATGAGACGATTCTACTTTAAAACAACACTAATTATACAACATTAATTTCTGTTTATTTTAAGCTTCAGAGCAACAAGTGAATAGAATTTAGAATTAGTCTTTGCCCTTTATTATGTCAATTATTTACTTTTATTAAATGTATTTGGTCAAGTCAAGATCTTATTTCTGTAATGTACTGTTTGATAGTTACCCTTTTTATATTGAGGGCCTCAACTTGAACAAAACATTGTCAATTAAGCTGCAGACAGTTATAATTTTCAATATCAATGTCGATTTCATTTCTCATAAGATATTTTTGAAAAAAAAACATATCCCTATAAGTTTATTTTCGTGTGTTCACTGCGTCCTTTTCCTAAAACAGTTTTATCAACTGTCAATTTTGGTTTCTTGTACACCAAAACTGTTTCGCCTGCCATGTCCGTCATATTTGTGTGTTAGTGACGCACTTGACAAATAATGCCTTTTTATTTGTCAATTTAAATGTGGAGTCCCGCCGTTCTAAAAGTAATCAATCTCAATATTTTGCGCTTGCAATTCCAATTTTTATTGACTAGGTCTTTATATCCAAAATCCTTGTATTAATAATCTTTATGAAATAATATTTAATTTGATGGAAGTAAGACAAGCGTTCTAAAATACTGTTGTAGGATACTCTGAAATACTAAATATTATGATTTGGCTATATAATTTCTTTCTGTAATGTTATGATTTATTAAAAATTATCAAACAGAACGATTAATTGGAATTTAAGAAGCTACTATTCAGTTACAATAAACAATTGTTGAATCAATGCATTATGAATGAAGGTAATAACAAAATACCGAACACCTTTGAAACAATCCACAAATATAAATCCAAGAAACCGTTAAATCAGCAATCAGATACACTCTCCGGCACAGAGAACATAACTGGTTCCCACTCTCCGGCACAGAGAACATAACTGGTTCCCAGATATAACCTCTGCCACACGTCATTCTCCATTACTGCGTGACTACATTTGTCGTCTGCTTGTAACGTTTGTAAACAACGAATGATGTTTGTAATATAATACACGAGATCTTTTGTATTTTTATATAGTCTATTTATAAACTTTTGACACAGTTTTACATTGCAATTTTTTTTTACTGCGTTTTGTACGCGAAGCATATCTGCCATGAGAGATATCTCTCACAATGTCAACCAATGGTATGGCAGAGGTGATTGTGGTTGACGTAGGATATCCAGAATCTTTGCGTGGAGATTGGCAGAGATATAGCAATTACAGCAATGGTCCTTACTTGGTACAGGCATTTCGAAAGACCAGGTTTGATGGCATGACAAAACTCCCGCTCTCATAGTTGTATTGTGTGAGCTGGTGTGTTGATGAAAAAGGTTGGGTATCGTACCCCACAAGTCAGTAATAGGTGTATTCAATAATCATCGTAGCACAATCACTATGTACTTCATTCAAAATTTGGAAAACTATCTGCAGTCATATTATCACTCTAGATAAAATAATTATCAACAAAGAATTGTAAAACTTCATGAAGGTAAGGAAGAATAGTTTTTTCTTGTAACCTTAGTTTAGAAGTCTATCCCGAAGATGTTTGCAAAAATGCGTACTAGCTGCAAGCTCTTTAATACTTGATCAACTGAGAAATATAGACAGTGTATACGTTAGTAGTAGTATATAGTAATATATTAATACAGGAAAATTTATGATTTTGAAATGTAAATCGTCTCGTGTGCTGAGATGTCCATTAGCGTCATATGCAATGTGCAAGTCTTAAAATGAAATAGATGAAGCTGCTAATGTTATTTTTTAATTTCCAATTCTCAAGGATATAGTAACAGAATCCACTCAGCAAATTGAGTGAAGTTACTTGACAGGACATCATCAATGTACCTGAACATGAAATTAAAGGACCTAACTTCTTCTATCTTGTCTTTGATATGAAGAAATTCGGATGAAGAGGAAAACAAACAAATAAACAGGAGTGTGGCACAGTTTGTACTCATTGAAATTCCGGTTAGTAACAATATGTCGATCAGAAAATCTAACCTACTATAAACGTATTCCTCGTTGTACAAACTTTTTGTTTTGTTCTTTAGTAAAATATACGTCTTGTTGTGACCTAAAACTCCATATTTGTAGGCATATGTGAAAGCAAAGGCTTTATGTACCGGTATTTATGATTCGATTTTAGTTTCTAGTGAGCTAAAGTGGTATAAAGAGTTAAAGATCAGAGGTTCTTGTAAATTTTACATAGCGATCTTGACTTTTAATTGTCAACGCAGGTTATTTAGAATTATTGATATTACTCATGCAAATAAACAGTATCTAAGCGTCTGTAAAATATATATGTATAAAATGTTTTATAATAACATCCCTAAACTGATTACGTTTCTTCACATACAATTACAATTACTTTCCTAGAGAGTTTATTTAATATAACAAGATAGCTATTGATCTATAGATTTGTGACAAGATATTATCTCAACTAAGATTGCAAGCTTGTAAAAATGATTATCGATTTTAAATTTTACTGATAAGCAATAACCTCTAGTTATCAGACTGTTTACAAAAAATTGATTATTAATGTATGCTCCTTTTAAACGTTCAACTTAAGCTTTCTAAGAATCTTAACACGTATACTTTTTTCTAAACTGGAAGTAGTTTAAAGGGAAATTTCGATCAGATATTTCATGAAAGTTTAGCTGCAACAGTAAATTTTATTTTAATTATAAAGAAAAAGTATAAAAACTTTAAAAGCTGCTCTTGTTTGCTTAGTTCATTAAGTTGATCCCAATACATTGACTTGTCATAGGTTTATTGTGGCTTACTGGGGAATATACGAAGTATTTCTTTTTAACTTACTACATCAATGTACCTTTTGGGGTCTCTATGTCATTGCTTGTGAGTTTTAACAAAACTTCGTTCCCTCCACACCGATAGTACATGTAATTATTTGTGTTGTGAAGACCATACGGAAACGTGAATTCAGTATTATTGTCAGAAACGTCTCAAACATATAAACACTTTTCATTTCTAATAGTATTATAGGGATGATACCTGAGTTCCCAGAGAAAGCCTCCTTCCTTTGCCATGAAAACTGGCAATCTTTATCAATTAAGGTTAGTGTTGAGCACATCCTGGCCGCAGTAAGGCTCGAATTGACAACATTAGTGTTGACAAACCACGTGATAAATGGTATATGTCTAACAACCTTAACCACTGAGGCCCCTGACTGTTCTTGACTTCGTGATTATAAAGGTAACTTTTGCACATGGTACTTTTAACTTAAGACGAGGCAGTATATAATTTTGGCCACTTTATCACAAATTTGTATCAATCTTTGCCCACATAACCCACCGCACCTGAAAAGTGTAAAAACCAATTAAACCATGTCAACAGGTATGGAATATAATTAATAATATCTATATATGAAAAAAAATAAATTGTTTGAAGTAAGTCAAGTTTAAAGGATATTGCATTTTGGATGCTGAGAACTACCACAGTGCATTCCTATTCCTTTAGTATGTAACAAATGTACTATTAGGATTATTAGTTTAGTAAAACGACTGAGTTTCTTTAGAGAATGCATGGTACAGCAAATATTACGATTAAGAGAAAACTCGAATTAAATGTTTTTATTTAAAAAAAAACAGCAAAAACACAATTAATGGGATTTAAAAAGGCTACAATATACTTACAATAAACGTGTATATTTACTATCATGTGTGTAGACATATTAAGTTTTTTATGCATAACACTAAGATATAATTTCCAGTCGTTTGAACTGTTTATTTTCATACCGAGTTTAGTTAATAGGAAGAAACAATTTTAGCTGTATAGACGTGTGACAATTTAAAATCTCAACTCAAATTACAACTATTGTATAAATTGTTATTGCGTTATTGCCTATTCTGTTAAAGTTTAACTACATTTTACCTGTATGGAAATTTTCTTATGTATAAGACTTTTTAATCTAAAACAAATACTTAAAATTGCACTTCTTCGACCCTTTAAATCTCATTTAAGCTTTCCTATAATCTAAATACTTGTTTGTTTCATAGAATCAAATACATGTTTTTTCCTAGAATCTAAACATCTGTTTTTATTAAAATATCTGTTCTTTTCCTAGAATCTAAACATTTGTTTTTATCAAAATATCTGTTCTTTTCCTAGAATCTAAACATTTTTATCATTAGCTAAAAGTAGTTTCAGAAGAATTTCCTATCAGAAATTTACGAACGTTTAGCAGACCTACAACAGTAAGTTCTATTTTATTTCTAAAGAGAAATTCTAAAACGTAATGAACCTGTAAACTGTAACCGTTTGATTTACCAAGTTAACATCGATACGTATTAATGTCTTTCGTCCTATGTGGCTTATGAATGTATGACGTATTTCTTTTTTGACTTAATACATCCGAGTGTAGTTTTGGGGCTTTATGTGTCAATGTTTGTGAGATCGAATCGTACTTTGTTTCAATCAATAGTACATACAATCGTTCGTCAATAGATTATCGTAGATACAGAAAAGTGATGTCAGCATAGATATATTTGAAAACGTCCGAACAGAACCCAATTGAATCTGTTTTTAGCTCACCTGGACCGAAGGTCCATGTGAGCTTTTGCTATCACTTGGCGTCCGTCGTCCGTCGTCCGTCGTAAACTTTTTCAAAAATCTTCTCCTCTGAAACAACTGGACCAATTTTTTTCAAACTTGGCCACAATCATCCTTAGGGTTCCTAGTTTCAAGTTTGTACCCAGGATGTTGATCCACAGACAAATATGGCCGCTGTTACTAAAAATATAACATGGGGTCAACACAGGTTTTTGATCATTATCTAAAAAACTATAATAGCTATAGAGAAAACCTTACTTCAAATTGATCAGCACATTAAGGTCTACAATAGTTGCTATTAGTGTGAAGTTGTGTATTGGCTTCTTGTAGGAGTTATTGCCCTGTATTGACGATTTTTGACAAAATTTTTGGTACTTACAATATAACCTGAAAACTATAAGAGGTAGAGTGAAACTGTAAATGGTAAAAATGATCAGCAATAAAAGCCCTACTATTCATTTGCTCGGTCTGAAATTGTCAGATGACTCCTTATATGAGTTATTGCCCTTAAATGGTAATTTTTTATGAAATTTTCCGTTTTTGTCCTGTAACTTTAAAGCTTTAACAGCAGAGTAAAACTGTAAATAGCAAAAATTATCAACAATAAAAGCCCTACTATTCACTTATTCGGTCTGAAATTGTCAGATGACTCTTTGTAGGAGTTATTGCCCTTAAATGGCAATTTTTTATGACATTTTCCGTTTTTGTCCTGTAACTTGGAAACTATAGCAGCTAGATTGAAACTGTAAATTGCACAAATGATCAGCAATAAAGGCCCTACAATTCACTAGATTGGTCTGAAATTGTCAGACAACTCCTTAAATAAGTTATTGCCCATAAATGACAATTTTTTATGAAATTTTCCGTTTTTGTCCTGTAACTTAAAAACTGTAACAGCTAGAATGAAACTGTTAATATCAAAAACGATCAGCAATATAAGCCCTACAAATTACTATTAAGTCTGAAATTGTCAGATGACTCCTTATAGGAGTTATTGCCCTTAAATTCCAATTTTTTTATGAAATTTTCCGATTTTGTCCTGTAACTTAAAAACCAAAACAGCTAGAGAGAAAAAAATAATTGCAAAAATGATCAGCAATAAAGGCCCTACAATTCACTTGATTGGTCTGAAATTGTCAGACAACTTCTTAAATAAGTTATTGCCCATAAACGACAATTTTTTATGAAATTTTCCGTTTTTGTCCTGTAACTTAAAAACTTAAACAGCTAGAGTAAAACTGTTAATAGCAAAAAGGATCATCAATACAAGCCCTACAAATTACTATTAAGTCTGTAATTGTCAGATGACTTCTTATAGGAGTTATTACCCTTAAATTGCAATTTTTTATGAAATTTCCGTTTTTGTCCTGTAACTTAAAAACCATAACATCTAGAGTGAAATAATAAATTGCAAAAATGATCAGCAATAAAAGCCCTACAATCCACTAATTGGTCTGAAATTCTCAGATGACTCCTTATAGGGGTTATTGGCCTTAAATGACAATTTTCTTATGAAATTTTCCATTTTTGTCCTGTAACTTGAAAACTATAGTAGCTAGATTAAAACTGTAAATTGCACAAACGATCAGCAATAAGCCCTACAAAGGATTGCTTAGTCCAAAATTGCAAGATGACTCTTTATAGGAGTTATTGCCCTTTCATTATGAATTTGGACGAATGAACAGTTTTTTAATTATAAATTAGTCTATAACACACCTATTAGTAGATTAAAACTGCAAATTTCTAAAGTACCCTAAAGGCCAATGCCTAAAAACCATTTAATTTTCAGAAATTGTCGATGGCACCTTATAGGAGTTATTGTATTTAACAAAAACTTTTGAAGAAATGTTTAGTTTTTGCACAGTAACTTGAAAGCTATAACAACTAGACTGAAACTGTTAATTTAAAAAAAATTTAATATAGTTGAAGTCATTTGGATTCCATGTGAGCGATTACAGGCTCCTGGGAGCCTCTAGTTAATTTCTGTGCTCTTGTTTGTTAGTTTGTGGTTTAACGCAACTTTTAAAAATTTGGCGTCAATGTTTTATTGGGGAAAGTAGCCGTAGAATTCGATGAAAACCGCATTCCTTCGGCAATAGATATTGAAATCCTTGTGAATTACGGTTGTAATTGAGCATAATAAGCCTCGATCTGATAACCTCATTGTTAACAAACCATTTGATAGTTAGTAGGTTACTATCTACCTTTACCCCTTGGCCACGGAGGTATCAGGCAGTTCTTAATAGCAACGACTATCCGCAAAATAGGCTAAGCGATTAATAGTGTTAATATTTCGCTTACTATTCTTAGCTTTATATAATTTTGTGCGTTTTGTCACCCCTTTATATCAATCATTTTTCAATACAAACACCACTTCAATATGTAATCAACAAACCATGTAAACTTCTTTTGCATGTTTTCGGTTATCTTTGTACAGTGACAGAGAAGAGTAACAAATGAATATTAAATAAATCTTTGATTTTGCTAAAGTTGTATTTTCCTTTTTTTTTATCAAGATGTCAAAGATCAGTTTAAAGGAAGCCAATAAAATCTTTGATATGTGTGACAGCGATAAGAATGGTTACGTGACGATAATGGAACTAAAAAATGGTCTTTATGATTACTTCAAGAAACCTTTGTCTGTTGACGAAATCGCTGTAAGTTTTTAATATGTTTCATGCATACAAAATTGATGATTTTATAATAGTTGGCAAATTAATTGCAAATGATTTACTAATTGATGAAATATTTGCTTAAAACGTCAATTGAGAAATAAATCGGCTATATTAAAGCAAGTTATCAAACAAGAAATGAAACTGGAAATACGATAGACAAAAAAGGCATGTGTGAAAGGACAAAGACTTTGATTTTGTAGCGGTTGCGGTGACGTATTCTTTTATAAAAACTTGAAAAAGGATCTTAAACGTCCAAAGAAGGTCACTATCCAAACTTCAAATCTCATTAGCCATTTTGATATGCACCCAGTCTTTTATAACATGAAATCCCCAACTTTTAAGACATCCTTTGACCAAGATCTTGGAAAACAGTAGTGTAAGACCTTTCTCTTGTTCATGACACTGCGCTCATATTGATCATTAAGAACGGGGTCTCTATTGAAGAATGATATGCTCACACTTTAGGAAAATTTTATATCAATCTTTTGTTCGTAAGATTTCTCATTTGTTTGTTGTACCGTGTGGATAATAGTTGGATAATAGTTGCTTTTTGACCGTAATGTGCTACCTAACCATATAAAACGAAGTATGAAAGTGTGTTAAACAGCACACCAACTCTTTTAAAAACAGCACAAACATAGATAAATGCTGTAAGATATTTATCACATTAACAACCCACTTGAGATTTGTCTGTAGCTATCAAACAGCCAATCTGTCAATTGAAAACCTTTGATATCTTAACTATGTCCGTCACAGAGCTATTCTTCGCTCTAACTACTTCTTAATTTTTGCTAAACCTTCAATAGAAGGCTGTTTTGAGTGTTTTACTCTAACCTTAATCGCAAAGAATTGCCATTTTTCCTGCCGACGTTTCGGGGTTTTTACCGGCTACTATGGTTATCTTCTTTATAAGAACTTGACGCCCTAGTACAGCTGAATAATTACTTATCATAATGCCCTTAAAACCCCATTCAAATGAAATTCTGAAAGATAGAAACGACATGTTTTACGACGATAACTATCAGTTGAATAATTACTGATCATAATGCCCTTAAAACTCCATTCAAATGAAAATTTGAAAGATAGAAACGACATGTTTTACGACGATAACTATCAGTTGAATAATTACTGATCATAATGCCCTTAAAACTCCATTCAAATGAAAATTTGAAAGATAGAAACGACATGTTTTACTTCGAATACTATTGCTATTGAATTATTTGTAAGCAAACAGATATAAATATAATGCATACAATTAAATGTTCAGTGTATTATTATTTTGGATCACTTTACTCTTCCTGGAACGTGCAGACGTTACCAACTCGAAGATAACTATTTATATATATATATTTTTTAAGAAAAACAGATATAAACATAATATATACAATTAAATATTCAGTGAGTTATTATTTCAGATCACTTTTCCGTTTCAAGGTTACATGTATGCTTACAGATAATAGTGTGTAATTTAGTAATCCACGCTGAGAATATAAAAATTAGTTTAAAGAAAACTTTTCTACTGTTAAAATACCTTGACAGCATATGTACATATTCTTGGTATGCATATATCAAAAGTATATTTTATGATAATGAGATGTCGGATAAAATAGAAAATTGCAACAATATGAATGAAGTTTACCTAATAAAACCTCTAATTAAGTGATTGGTTGAGGAGAAATATAAAAATATGTCAAATAAAATTTGAAGTTATAAGGAAACAATTAAGTTGTCTGTTAAATTGGAAAACTAGTCATGATTAAGATTTTTAGTTATCAAGCCATGATTCCTCTATACAATTGTGCTTTACAAAAACTTGTTTAAGAGATCACAAACTAGAAAATAAAGAGTTGGATACTTTAATTAAAATTATAGGACACAACTGCCTATGTAAATTTTCTAGCATTGTAATTTAAACACAAACAAAATATTAAAACTATTTGATCAATTAGTCCCGGAAACAGAATATAGACACCGAGATTTTTATGGTCTTCTAAACCAGATGTCTATAGAACATGTGAAATGAATAGGTCCATTTGTAAAACAGTCATAACAACTGAGGGCAAAAGTGGCTTAAAATTCATGTTGTTCTTTTTCTTTATACAACATATTGTTTGTGAGTGAGCTGGTCTCATTGATATACCGATAGAATTCATTAAAAATGGCGCTCAATTATGAAATAAAGATATTTGCTAATATGTTATACACCATGGTCCGTTGTCATGCTTTGGGTATATGCAACAACACTCACGTGATGGCTTAATGGCGCAATGGAGTCGTGCCCAATATGGTCAGAGCTGTCCATGTAATTCTATATGTACCAGGTGACGTACGTAACAAAGCTAAATAGGAGTTATATATTACTGTATTGTATACAATGGTTAGATTGGCAAGTGAGCCATAACATAATTCAACCTTCACGCAAAGGATTCTGGGTATCCTACGTCAACCACAATCACGTTATATCTGGGAACCAGTTATGAGGTCATTATCCTATCGCTTTCGCTGCGCAAAAGTATCTGAACATGCATGTCATTTCAAATTCAGGAAACAAATCTTTCTTTCAAATTATGCGACATGCATATAACATGACGCAAGAAAGGTTACAGTTAATTTACATGCAAAGAAAAGTAGTTGTGTCCACGGACTTTTTTCAGAAACTTACCTTGAACTTTTTTGGCACTTTTTCTACTTTCACTTCAGTGATTTAGTCAGCTGATACTACATTACAACAACAGGTCCTTCCAATGTCAATAATTTTGCCTGAATAAAATTGGGTTTTTTTGGTGTACAACTGCTGCATCTTTCATGTCAACATGCAATTTTATTCAAGCAGGAAAATGACAAAGCAGCAAAAAATAAAAAAAAATAGAATTATTTTTTTATTTCCCTCCATCTTTTGCATAAGCCAATAGGATAAAAACCCTTTATTTTCTCTGTGCCAGAGAGTGAACGTAATTACGAGTAAAATGAATTAAGTAATAAAATTAAATTTTGAATAAAACTGTTCATTTAAAAAGCATCTATGTAACTATTAAAGTAATAATAAAACAATGCATCGACCGATTGCGCAACTATGAGGAAAGATATTTCATTTAAATAAAGGACAACAATAGCAAATAAAAAAATTAATGAAAAGGAAAATAAGAAAATTTGCATGCCGCTTGAAATTTATGAATAGTTGAGTAGGGAAAGAATGTAAATTTTGGTGCGTATACAACAAGTTGGGTATATGCAATAAAATTAATGTGAATTTGAATTATCCGGGTGAGGACATATCTCTTGTTTGAAGCACTATAAGAATTAAATGAAAACCATCATTTTAATTTGTTTGCAGACCATATTTATTGGATTAGATGAAAATCATGACAACAAAATAACAAGGCAAGAATTTACTAATCAGATGTGTGATAAATCTGACAGACGGTAAGGCGAAGATAATAATGTTCATAAGATGTATTATCCAATAGAACATTTGTCAAATTTTGAAACCTTATAAAGCATTTTTATTGTTTTGATTTAATTTATGATTACGCGGCCGCTTTGTTCTATCCCACGTTGTTATTATTAGTTCAGACTAGTAGGAATTCCGTTTATGTTGTTTACCGATTATCTGTAAACCCATACTGGACCTTTATTAAATTTCTTGTCGTATACTCAAGGCACGGGAAATTGAAGATAAAGTATGACTAGATGCAATTCATTGATCAATCCTGTACTAATCAGTTACAAACCTTTACCGTCTAACGGATCCCTTTCCGCGTCAATCTGTTTCCGAATCAGAATAATCTGATGCAATGATTTGACTTGATGTCGATAGAGAATTTCAATGTAAACTGGGGTGCTCTAGCAGTTGGTGATTCACACGGTGCACATATATCTAAAAATACGCGTTTTCTGGCTCGGTACAAATTAATGGAATATAAAGGCCCAACCCGTGTTCATCTGAGTACCATACCACCCATAATTAATTATTTCTGAGATTCAGTACGCATAATTGCAGATCGTAGTGTTACTAAACGTAAAAAATCGTAATTATCAGTTATTACTTCATTATTAAGTACTAATTAGTTATTATCTCTGCTAAAATCTACTTTCAGGGAAGCATTTCTAAAAGCATTTAGTGACATGGATGTAAACAAAGATGGAAGCCTGTCACGTGATGAAATGCTTGTTGTGTGCCGAAAGTGTGGTTACACCGATGCAGAAATTGATACCATGATAAAAGCATGTGACACTGATAATGACGGAAAAGTGTCAAAAGAAGAATTCATGGCATTATTGTAGACTCCACCTAATGCATATGTATACATTCATCACATTGATATCATAACATGTAATTCAAAAATTCTGTTTAACTTTAATTAGTAGCAGGGAAATGATGCCAAATATGTTTTTTATAAAGATGCTTACGCATTTAGCACCTATATTTATTTTGTAAAATAACAAAAATGATATGAAATCAAATACTTGATGTCTTTTAAATCCAGAGTTTTTTTTGTATTTACTGTACGTACCATGACGAGAACTAGCTCCTTCTTCCTCCACTACACTAAAGCTACACATGTACCATGCTTAGTTTAAAGTTGAAAGAAAAAAACACCCTCGGTTGTGTCTGTGTTTAGTTAATGAAAAATTGTATTACAATATAAAATAACCACATGTCATATATGGGCAACAGTAGATCATCGCAGACACGGATTAACGTGCTGATCATTGAGTTTATATGTTGGAAGTGAATTGATAATGTGATCTCCAGCAAAAAATCGTACTCTTATGCTTGTCTTCCGTGCTAACTTAGTTTTATATTCTAGTATGTTTTATGTTTCTCAGTGTGCTATATGTATATTGAGTATGTTGTTATTTGTTTGTCGTTTAAAATCTCTACAGAGCTCATGTTCGAATGTTATATACTAGTAATCTGATCTTTGAATAAAGTTTCTATGTCTATGTCTGTTGTTTAGAAATGAATATCAGATTTAAGAACATAAATGTAGCCATGGTTTTAACTTTGTGCTATTAGTTACTGTCAGTTCCAGAAAATGTCAAAGCGTAATAAAAAACACGCCATTGCTAATAAACAAACGTATGACATTAACCAACACGCACACATTCAGTATAAAAAAAAAGCAACGCAAACCCCTCTGACCAGTGACACCCGTATTATTTATACAGTAGTTGAAATTGGTGTAAAGTCACGAACGAGCGGGAAATCAATAAGTTTCTAAAGAAAATATGTCACAAATACTACATCAAGGTCACCCAATGCATTTGGCGACTATAAAATCTCAGTAGGAACAAACTTAACTTGACGTGCGGAAATCCTTTTTACCAACTTTTAAGTCATCAGCAATCGGTCAAGGCTCTATAATATTTCATAACGTGTAATACAGGAATATAACTTTACAAAATGGGAAATGTATTATTAAGGTCGTCTTGCTGTCATAGAATTTGCATTAATTGTTTGGTGTTCTTCTTATCATGAACTGTCCACTAGAGACGAGCTAAAGATGCTGAGATTGTGTTTTGGCATGCCATAAAACCTGGCTTAACACGCCATTTCTTTTTACATGCCTGTTCCAAGTCAGGACTATTTCTGCAGTTGCTATATTTTTGGTTGTTGGTTCTCTAGTTTACAGGTTTCTTTGACGTTGATTTTTTTTGGCATGTCTTTTTGACGGTTTCCTAGGTGTTCGGTATTGTTGTGATTACCTTCATTTATGATATTAAATGTGAATAGCTGTAGAATGTATGCAATTCAATAGGCCAGTGTAGACGACCTTTTTTAAATTGTTATGCCTTTTTACTAAGATTTGTCACATCATGTCGTACATACATGTATTTTATTGCAGTAAGTAAGGGGACGAAGGTTTCCTGGTAATCGACCTTTTTTTCGGATTGATTGATTGATTGGATGTCTGCTTTACGTCCAGCGAGCACCTTTTTTGCGGTCATCGCTGTGTTCTTGATACAGTGCCAAGCCATCCGCAGTAAAAATGCAGTTAAAGTTTTATCCCATAATGAGCTTATAACGCAAAAGAATGGTTGCGTTCGGAGACATTTGTACGTACGTGGAAAATGACACCCGAACTTAACGGATTAACAGTAAAATCTGCAAGTGTGAGGTATACTGCACATATTAGCCTGAAGTTCATTCAAACCACACTTTATTCTTCGAAATTAAATTATTACCTTTCTGTACTTATACACAGAATAATTTTAAAGACTGTAGGTATAAGGCTTATAATAAATCAATTTCCACGCAAAGGAATCTGGGTATCCTACGTCAGCCGCAATCACTTTTGCGATACCATTGGTTGACATTGTGAGAGATATCTCACATGGCGGATACGCTTCGCGTACAAACGCAGTAATTGCAATGTAAAACTGTATCAAAAGTGTATAAATAGACTATATAAAAATATAAAAAAAACATCTCGTGTATTATTTTGCAAACATCATTCTTTGTTTACAAACGTAAGTAGCAGACGACAAATGTAGTCGCGCAGTAAATAGGGAATGACGTTTGGCAGAGGTTATATCTGGGAACCAGTTATGTTCTCTGTGCCGGAGAATGATAATAAATTGTGAAATTGACAGTTAGCATGATTATATGAATACGTCTTTGTATTGCCGAGAATAAAACAGATACTAGTAACATGTAGTCAAAACAAGTAAATAAGCCTATATTGACACAAATGGTAAAAAATATGTTTTTTGTCGTCCGTCGCCACTCCCCCCATTTTTAATTACATCGGGTAGGCGATTGTTTGTAGCTATCAAACCTGTTGATTTGTGCAGGCGTTTGTCTTTAGACAGCACGTGTTAAAATAAAACAATATTTAATATTCAAACACATATCATGAACTTTTTGTACAGTTTAAAAACAGTGATACATAAATAAATTCCCCCACCCCACCAAAAAAACAGATACAAAATAACAAAATCAGAAAGTTTAGGTTCTTATCTCAAAATATTCATAATAAAATCATCATGAATAACAAATTTAGTAACCGAGCGCCGTCCTTCTATCAAAAACAGACATGGTTGTTGTACAGCTCGTCTAAGTTGAAGCAACTAACTAATTCACATTCTACATTCACATTCTAATAGAAACGAGAGGTTTGGAATGCCATAAAACCTGGTTTAATCAATCATTTCTTTTGAAATGTCTGTATTAAGACAGGACCGATTGCTGCAGTTACTATATTTTTGGATGTTGTTTCTGTAGTTTGTCCGTTACTTGGACATTGATCCGCGTTTAGTATTTTGTTATAACCTTCTTTCTAGACACTATTTAATTGGCAGCAATTTGGGTATGTATATGTCCATATGTCCAAGGAAGTACTGTTCACACAATAAGGAATGCATGTTGGAAGGTTTTTTAAAAATTAAACAAAAATATTCACGTAATTACGAATATTTAGAAACATTAAAAAAAAAGAAAATAATTAAGTTTGTAGTATACCCCTTTTAATTTAAATGTATTCCCGTCCCCCACTTACAAGTATTGAACATAAGTTATTAAATAACAAATTTATTGTGTTACTGTACCAACTAGTTGCAAAATATTAATAATTATTTGACTAAATAAGGGTTTATTGATTTATTGTTTGTTGTTTTACATACAGCAAGCAATATTTAAGCTATATTCAGGACGTGAAAATCGTTATATTTTAATTAGTAGAATATTCCTACTTTTGGACTTAAACGTATATATATCTCATACAACAATATGCGAATATACACAGATAAAAAAGTTAATTAAAACAATAAAAAGTATGAAGCATTACAATAACCAGTGAAATTAAATTTTACAATACAAATTAATTTCTTTTAAAAACTACCACGGTTTAAAAAAAAATTCAAATACAATATAGAAATGCTCCCGACTGTGCGCCACGTCCACAAAATCCATCAAGACATGCTTAATGGTGTAGGGAGTCTAAATATGGGAGTAATATTACTCAAATACTGAACTGTCTGGGGCACTATGAAACGTCAAGTTTATCATGATGTGCAAGTAATAAGTGCCTCTTATTAAAACATTTAGGAGACTGCAAAAAATTCAAATACAATATAGAAATGCTCCCGACTGTGCGCCACGTCCACAAAATCCATCAAGACATGCTTAATGGTGTAGGGAGTCTAAATATGGGAGTAATATTACTCAAATACTGAACTGTCTGGGGCACTATGAAACGTCAAGTTTATCATGATGTGCAAGTAATAAGTGCCTCTTATTAAAACATTTAGGAGACTGCAAATAAAGAGTAAATATTTGTCGGCGAATATCTATTGATTGCGTTGAACACACACGCACTTACACAAAAGGTTGTGTAAATGCGTGTGTGTTCAACGCAATCAATAGATATTCGCGTCGGTATAAATCTTTAAATCTGAAGTCGAAAATCATCCAGTAAAATATTCTTACCTCCTTTTTCATGTACTTACTTGACTGACCTTGTTTGTGCAGTTCTTGTTGAGCACGAGACACAGTGATAAATATGTCTTTAAGTTTGAAGATTCACATAACAATCTATAGATGTTTTTGTATTGAAGTTTGTTAAAGTCACTTAATGGATATTCTTGAAAGTGCATATATAGTGTTGATATCTTAAAAACACTTTAAGATCAATATCCTTACCAATATTGTCTAACTATTTGTAAGATTTTAAATAATGATTTTACAAGACCGTCAATGCACACTGAAGTAGCCGTTTCAAGCTTTAATTACTGAGGTCTCGAATCCAACCTTAACTGACAAGCATTGGAAGTTCTCATTTCTCATGTTGTTTTCACCAGATACCTCCAGCTATTTCCCCCAATACACTAAATGCAATAATAAAGATAAAAAAACAGCTGAAAAAGGCGTCATCCACCATTCAAACAAACAAACAAAACAGTATGTAAACTGCCTACCAGATTTTTCGATTTAACACAAAGCAAACAAATATTGAAACTAAAAGTACGGTATCTAGGACTCTATACATTTGATAAGAGCTGTGTAATTTGCTCCAAGTAAATATATTTCCAGTTTGCTATGTAATGATAATTTTCTTAAGGGTTAGTTTTGTATTTTTGTAATTAAAGAAAATTTTTTATTTTAAGGAAATAGACATTTACAAACATGGCACATCTGTTAGTTTGTAGACATAATTTTATTGGCATTTTCATAAATTAAAGATTCATCTGGCGTTTGAATAACATAATATAACTTTTAGTGTAAGTATTAGGTGGTTGACTTATGTCTACCTATATATCTTGTGGCTGGAACTGACGCCGGAACTTGAAAGAAAGATGTAAACTAGGAACGAGAGTCACAAGGGCAAGAGCCTATTGGGGATTTAAATTTGAAAAAAGAGTACAACGTAGACGTTTTGAAGTAAGAGATGGGGCATATGTTTTATTTTTTATTTTTTATTTATGTATATTTCTTATTTTCGTTTTTAGTGTTTGGAATATTGAAGGCTGTGGTTTGTATCAAATAACATTTTTATTACAAACGAAATAACATTTCGAGAAAATATGTTCTTTTGATTTAATTGGAATATACAGTTTTTTGTCGTGGCCTCATTATGTTTGTATAGTTCATCAAGCAGAACTGTATTACCCCTGTCTTTATTGTTAATTTGATGTCAATAACAATCTTCTTTATTTTAAAAACTCTCTTAAATTTTGTTATCCATTATTTTTGACGATCAACCAACACGATTGTAATAATTGAACGCTCCTTGTGGCAGCCATACATGTCGAATGAAAATGCCGAATAGGTTTTGATTACAGATACGTCAGGTCAAATTCTATTGTTGCGTTTTACGATCCAAATAATTAGAGGAACGATTGGTCACTTAGTATCATATCCAATATTCAGTGATAGCAAAGACATTATTAGAAATTGACTTACTGAGAAAGTTGTCAACAAGTTTTACTTTATCTGATAAAAAAGACCTGTTAAACGGTGGTAATCGTACTAGGTTTTAAAGTAATGAAAATCGCTTAAAAATCAACAATCTGTCACAAGCTTATATATATACCAAGTAAGCCCAAACCTGTTAAAATTAGATCTAATACTGTCAAATTTTATATTTAACCTCAGGGGGATTCGAACTAACACCGTTATAACACTGTTTCACCCTTCCCCTGGATTATTTTCAGCGCTAGAGTCCACTCGGCAAAATCCTCTATTTAAGGATTGTTTTCAATTGCTGGTTAGTTTATTGGATATAGACGACTTTGGGTCGGTTTACGCCAATAAACCGCGAAGCGGTTTATGTTCAGCGTAAACCCACCCAAAGTCGTCTATATCCAATAATCTAACTAACAATTGAAAACAATTCTTATATTTTAATTTCAATACTATGAAAAGAAATAACAAAAACAATATTTTACAAGTAGTAAATTAATATTTACAATTCACAGTTTTTAGTGTCGTCACTTGTTGTTTGCGGAAGAATCCATGTTTTGTCAACGTCATCAACACTTGTAATTATGACGTCAACAATCAATTACGTGCTGATATAGCAAGTTAGGTTATAAGAAATGGACAATTTTGCTCAACTGTTGAATATTTAATTAAGGATTAACTACAAAAAATATTTTCTCCATCGAGGGATAACAAAATTTCCGTTTTGCACATTGTATAATCCGCGTAGCGGATTATATTAAATGTGCACAACGGAAATTTTGTTATCCCTCGATGGAGAAAAAAATTTTTGTAGTTAATACTTATAAATAAATTCAAACAATAGAATAAACTCAACAATTTTATTTTTGTAACTGGACATTTTTGAAAAAAGTGATCAACACAAAAACTGTTAGTTTCCCGTGGAGTAATATATGACGTCAAATGGCACGTGTCTCCATGACGATCAAATTTGTTTTCCATCCTCTGATAGAAAATATTTTCCAGCCAATTTAAAGTCAGTATTCTCGCAAAATTTATTTATAGGAAATTAAAATATATCAAATATAGCTTCAGTAACCGAGGTGAATAGTAGAGATAGACATAGTACATGTGTATTATTGATGGACGATGGAATTTTTCGTAACCAATACGTATTACTCTGAAAATGATCTAACTCATCATTTTTGTATATATTTTATAGGATGGCAAAGTTTCTTGTCATACAGTTACAGCATATGTACAGTGGATTGGTAAGAAGCACTATTATAAGGGTTACAAAACAAATAAAAAAGAAAATAAATAAAACGACCTATAATTCTAAATGGATATTTGTAGACCATAGATGTTTCTGGTTTACAGTCCTATACTTTTTCGTTAATTCCCTTATTCATTGATGCTACAAAAACTTGGAATAAACCTGGATGCCATGATATAGCTGAAAAATTGCTTCTAAAGGCGTTAGCACTTAGTTAAACCAAACAAACAGTAAACTTTATTTTTGTGCCAGATGTAATGAAAAGACCTTAAAAAACCGTAAAGCTTTTTATTCCATAACTGTTCTCAATGATGTTCTCTATTAATTCCGCGTTAGACAGGTACAATAATACTCTTGTCTACGCCTCGGATATACTAAGAATGTTTTTCTTGCATTTAATATAAATGTCAGTCATTGTTTAACATTAGATATCTTGTTCACATGAGAACTAATTCTCTATTCTCTGCACGACCTTCATGAATCATACATGGCGATATGTTAAAACATTTTTAATATTTTGATTCCTTGTATAAATTGGTTTTATTATTGTTTCGACAAAACAAAATTAAAAACTGAGACGCCTTTACATGTTAAATAAACAGATTCTATTGTGTATTAATATGGTTGTCAAACTTAACAACACAATCAGCCGTTTTCATACTCAGAACTGACGAGATCAACATACACAGTAATATCGTTGTAATATCCTTTCCAAATACTGTCAATTTTAACATCTTTAAAAGATGATTTAGTCTGCCACCGTGTTTATTTGATATCTGCAAGTATAATAAATGTTATAAACATGCAGCTCTAATGTAAATTTATCATGTGTCGAACGTTGAACACAACGCTTTTTGCGTTACAAAACGCATAGTAGACGTCAATTTTTGAACAATGCGTATATTTGTTAATTTACCGTAATTAGAACCGCATAACGTCGCATGAACTGTATAAAACGTTACAGCCATTCTTCTGTATTAGGTTACAGTAAAAAATTACAAAAAGTCAGTATTTAAACTTCACTATGAGTGGTTGATTTGTTATATATCGAGCAAAACAATGTTTGAGGAATAAAATTAAAAAATTTGAGCCACATCAGTTTGAAGATGATAAATTAATTGGCAAATGAGATACACTGTTACGGAGCATAGCATCACTTAACTATGACATATACTGTATTGTTTAAAGAGTAATAAAGTCCATCCATATGTAGCGAGAATGGAATCATGAAAACCTGTATTTATTTGACATTTATCGACACCTTACCAGAACTGTGATGCTGCATGTCTTTTTTTATTCCATGTTGGAAATGCGGGCCTTCTCATTAATTAAGATGTCAATTTTTTTCTAATTTTTACGTTTTGGAAACTATCTTATTTGGTGTAGGATCTTAACAAGTATTACTTGATGCTTTATCTGATGGATTTAGGACTAAAGAAAACGTAATTTGAAGCAAAGATTATCAAATCAATTTTAAGAGGTAATTGCCTAAATGAAATACATTTTAAAAACGTAGGCAACGGACACAAAATCTTGTAACTAATGATAATGAGGCACTGCGTATCATGCAAGATACAAAAACAGAGGCAAACTATCAAAATAGTCATAGCAACGGGTTATGTATTGTCAGTTTTCTAAAATTCAACGAGTGATCTTGGGTACGTGCCACGGTTAACTGCGGTCGGTGCATAAAGTTTTTGTACGGTCAGCGTAAAGGGCCTGATACGGAGAAGTCGAAATAGGTAATAAAAAATACGAATAGCTATACAATGGAGCATGGCACTTTTTACACCTCCAATATTGAAGAGTTCAATGGAGTTTTTAAACGTTGCTTGCGTTTTATTGTACAACCATTTACGAATTGAACGGGTCACCCCATCGATGGTTCTAGAAGACGTTTTAGAACGCAATGTCAATTAAAACCTCAATATAGTGTGTGACTGCATGTAATTAGTTTTTTAACTCAGTACTATTTTTTAGCTATTTTATGACAAATTCTTTAAGCAATCAGCAAAAACTAAGACTTATAACGCACAAAACGGTGTAACATCATAAAGCAGTGTATTTGTTAAATATAGTCCTAGTGTAATTTCATGTACTTTAATTTTGTCTGTTTATTTGAAAATAAAATGCAGTCATAAAATTAGCAACGCTTGGGGTCTTATCAAGACTCATTATGGGCACTCAAACCAATAACATATTTCAAATTATAATTATTAAGACGTTGTAGAGCTGTCATCATCACAATTTCAAAACATGTTTACTAAATCCGACTAAGGCCATGGACACCTTGCGAATAGTAAAACATTAAAATTAATAATATTTTCGAAATTACAAAGCAGTCAATCTAGCAAATGACTAAATTAATGAAAATTCTAGTCAACACCGAAATGTGACTACCGTGGAACCTCTAGGACTAACAGTTGAATATGGTTTTATCCCAGTTTCAACAATTTTTTCAGCAATCGATCATTGCTTCTAGTTTTTGTTAGAGAGGACGCCGGAGTACCTGATCAAAATCACATGACCGTCAGCCGGAAAACCTGCAATCTTTGTCAATTGAGTTCGGAGTCCGGCACCCCATGGTCAAACTCGCTTTCTCAGTGTTTACAGGCGTTATTATTATAAGGTGACAAAGCCCTGGAATGTAGTAAAAATCCAGTGTTCTAATTAATGTCAAATTGTAACGAAGTACAAAGATGAGATGACAATTCTTTTGCTAAACTCACTATTGTAACAGGTCAAAAATGTACATGGACTATCGTTCATTCCTTTTAGAAGATAGAAACCTATCTTACATTACAGAAATTTATTTTGACATGTAAGAGAATAATTTGATTGTGAAAATGATACTGAGGAGAGTATTAAAATTGGTTATATAACCAATGTCTAAAATGTCAGATCAGATTCTTAGATAAGTAAACAAGGTAACAGTTTTCCAGGAGAAACTTGGAAGGATAGACATAAAATATCAAGCAACTGATAAACACTAATGAACTCGAGTACCAATCTCAGAAGGTCTAGATTTTAAATAGACATCTTTATCGCTGATTTACGAACTTTTCATTTGATTTTACTGATTTGAACATTTTCGTACACATTATTAACAATTTTTAAGGACGCCTAGCAACAGCGCATAAATCTACAATTAAGGGTGGGGCTGACATTCCATTCATAGTAAACGAACTTTAATGTTTTGAATTCAAAATGTTTATTACGAACTTTTTTCAAGTGGATGCTATAATAAAAAAAACATTTATACATTTTTTATTAATTTAATAGTATTTTTATAATTAATTTATCATTTGTCTCATGTCTGTCTGTTTGTTCAGTCGTCGTCTGTATCCCTCCCCCCCCCCCATCTTTGAAACAAGATGACCCAACAGATGAATAATGAGTGACAAATAACACATTTTAGCTCAAAATCCGGACTATGTTGTAAGAAAGCGTACAATTAATGCTCTGATTTCTCTTCGACCGGGTCACTGGAAGTGAAATCATAGCATTTATTGTACGCTTATTGTTCATAATTCAAAAAGTGGTAGTACAGGTCTTTCTATCACTTTTTGAATTATTGAAATGACGTGTTAAACCTGATCACGCACTTTTTGTGGTTCCTGCGCGTACTAATATGCCACGTTTGAATGACAAAAACGTCGTTGTTCTGATCCCATTTTGTTTTGTTTTTTTTTTACTTTAATAATAATTACAAAAATCATATTGTATTGAAATCAGCGATAAAAATGCTATAAGTAATGTTTTTGCTTGAACATGTTGAATGATTTTCACTTCGTCATGAAGAGCACTCGATGCAATACTAAATACTAAAACTATTCTCGCAAAACAATCACGAAAAACTTATATATACCGACTAGATTACTCTTAGCTACACGTAATAATTGAAATGATTAAAGTAACTGACATTATTATAAAAAAAATGCGTTGTTTATTCATTTTCCCTCAAAAACCTTCTTTGTTGTGCAAAACTGAATATTAAATCAATTGTTTTTATTTTTCGGAAAAATAGTCTTGCTCATGATTTTCTTCAGAAATTTGTAAAGTTGCACACTATTTTTATTTTTAAAAAGTAAAAAAAATACTGCACACATCGTACGATATCGCGATGTTTGCCTCGTTGCAATGTCATGCATATTTCTAACACTGAAATGAGATGATATTTGCAACGATGCAATATAACAATATAATGATTGCTTCTAATTTGCACTGAGGAGATTGGATTGACTGATATGTCATTGCTTTTGGTTGTAAGAAATGTCAATTTCAGTAATAATCAAGTAAGGATAACTGAAATAACACGATCGTAATTTGCTGTTTATTTTGCACAACAAATGACATTTTACTTTGATTTCTTTCAGCATTCTTTAGCATTGAGATTTTTACTGCACTTAGTTCATGACTTGATAGCGCTTTTGTTGTATTATTGTGGGGATTTTTAAGTTAAACAACACTTCCAACAACTATATGTAAATATGTGTGACCTTGAGGCAAGTGATATCCCTCCTATATTAATTATAAGGAAATTTCCTATAAAATAAATCGCCACTTACAAAAAACGCCCCCACTTTAAGCAAAATGGCCCCACGTACAAAAATATTATATACTAATATCTTGACTTGAACCCCAAATTTTAACATTATATTGATAATTGTTTGTTGAATAATTAATTTAATTTTATGTATTTTATTGTATGTGTGATTGTGGTCTCGTACAGTAGTTAGTTATCTACTATTGATCACGTGGTCTGTCGACACTGAGGTTTCGGGTTCGCTTGCGCATGTAATAAAACTAATTCACTAATTTAACAACTATATGAGACTGTTCTTGAGAATCACATTTAAACAAAACATTAACAATAAAAAAATTAAAACTAAAAATTAATTTTGAAATAATGTGATACTCAAACAATATAATACAATTGTAAGATCAGGGTAGACTGTGCAAGTGTTTAATTCACACCCTTAACGGTACTACTCTGAATTTTTTGTAATATTCCTCTATGAATCTGACGGGTCTTTTTGCGATTCTCCCACTTCTAGTAGTACATGATTTATCAATCGGCTCAATAATGTTAACGTTGTCTTTCGGTATATCAGTTAATTCATTTTCATCAGAATAGAATTGTTCTTCAAACTTTTTCTCCACTTTCATTATGTGTCTTCTGTTTCTTCTTATCGTTCGGGTGTTTGAATAATGCAAAATTTTGTATTGACACCATCATGTGCCATTTTCCTTGCGGTTGAATTTGAAAACGTACGATGTCATAGTTCATCAGTTTTGGTAACGAGTTGGTGTTTCTATTGTAGTAATGTTATTGCTTCTGTTGTTGTTGTTTCATATTTCTTTTCACGGTCTTCAAACTCTGACTTTTTGGTTGTAATTGCTTTTAAGTTGTCGGCAATGTTGATCTTAAGCTCCTATTCATCGTGCCGGTGATCCAATATTGTCGATCGGTGTATTGCGATACGCCAAGAGACTCAAGTATGGATCTTAGGCATCCATCTTAGCTTTTGTAAGCATCTTTTCAACTGTTTGAACGAATCTCTCCGCTAAATCATTTGATTGTTGATAGTATGTACTAGAGATCTTGCCTTGAAATCCCCATTGTTTTGCAAATGTTTTGAAATCTGCTTACTTGTATTGCGTTCCACAGTCACTTCTTACCGTTGACGGGATATCGTGTCGAGCAAACACAGACTTCATATGTGTGATTATGTTTTCTAATCTTACAATTTCAAAGTACTTGGAACAATAATCTACTATTAGTAGATAATTCTATTTTAAAAATTGTATTCTTGTCATCTGGCCAACCTATTCTAATCATTTCTTTCAACGCTTGTAACGAAGTTTCAGTCTTGACATCCTGTAAATTTTTATCGGTCATTGGAGTATTCTTTACTACCATGTTTACGAGGCATTCTATGTCATTTTCCAGTTTATTATGTTTCTCTGTTTTGATTGCAGCTCCTGATAGCAGATCAGGTACTATCATATCTTTCCATCTTTATATTTTTGTAGTAGCAATATCATACTCTGAAGTCTTGGTGGAGTACACCCTAAAGGTTTTCTCCCGATCATTTTTTTTAACGGTTTGTGCTCTCTTTCAACTGTTATCTATTTGACATATGTGTCATCATTAAATTTCTAATCCAAACAGTACGGAAAGCAATACACGCTCTATGTTCGCATATCTGCTTTCGGCATCTGTCAGTGACCTTTACGCGTAGGCAACAGGTTTACCATCCTGTAATAATATTGAGTCCTCATGTCGAGCATTATAGAATGTCAACACTGGATTTTTAGTTAGTATATCTCAACTTTCTGATTGCTTTCTCTTGTTCGTGTCACCATATGCATTCATCATCATCTTTCTGAAGATTGCTGATTGGCTCCGTTACTATTGACATGTTCAGAACAAACTTTGCTTATTGTTTACAGTTCCTAAGTGTCTTTGCATTCCTTTTTGTCAGTCGGTGCGGCCATTTCTTTGATCGCTTTAACCTTTTCTTGATCTGGCTTATTTCCTTCTGCACTTAGTATATGTCCTAAGTATGTAAGTTCCCGCACTCTAAATTTGCATTTTTCAGCGTATAATGTCAGTCAAACATATTTAAATCTGGTCAAAACTGCACGAAGTCGATCAACGTGTTCTTCACGTGCTTTACGCATACTAGAATATCGTCAATATCAGTTTCTAGTCATTCTAAACCTTCAAACAACTGAGAGATTCGCTTCTGGAATACATCTTGGGCAGATTTGATACCAAATGGACATCCTTTGAGCATTAATTGCAGGTGTGACCCTTTTGTCAATTTAAATGTGGTACGGTTTTTCTAAACAACCTTATTCACTAAACACCTTGGGATACGCTTTTATCGGATCATTAATATTATTTTGAACGGTTATTATAACTTTTATTAAACGTAAATCATTTGATGCTTTGAAACCCAATATTGGCTATTGATTCGTGTCTGTTACGAAAAATTCAAAGTTTTTCTTCTTCAATGAAATGAGCATTTTCCAATCACTTTCATTTTATCGCAGTAACTCGTGTGATTTTTGTGTTGCGTAACTTAATGTTTGATAATTTCTTGAAGATTGATAGCGGTAATATGTTAACGTGTCCATCTTGAACTTAACGATCTTACCTTGTATTTTAAACGAGGTAAAGCAAGCATCTTCCTGAATTTCGGTTTTCTTGTTAATAGATCCAACAAAACAACTTTCTTCCGAGTCACTGAACGAATGTTCTTCAACTCCATGCACATTTCTGACGACTTTGATTTGCATTATTTCTGGTAATGATTCATCTTCTTTCATTTGTGACATCGTTTCCCATATGCCTGACAATTTCTATTCTCATGAGTTGATCCACAATGAGAACAACTGAATGTTTTGATAGAGACGCTTTTTTCCAATCGTTGTCTCGCTTTGAAATCACTTTGCACTTTTGTTTGCTTGTGCGACTTCTTTCGGACAGTGTGTACTTGTTCATCGTCGTTTAGTGTTTTCAATTCTTTCCTTGTCTCTTCATCGGCACGACATATAGCAACGGCTTTTTGCAATTTCAACCCATCTTTACGCTCTTTTACTCTCGACAAATTTGTGCCATATACAATTATGTCACGAATTCTTCCCTCCATTAAATGTTCGAATTCACAGTCTTTAGCGATCAGTCACTTATTGATCAATGCTTTCCGTTTGTCTTTTTACACGAGTTTAACCTATGTCTGATTACTGTCACGTTCTTCCTTGGAGTACAATAATCTTCAAACGTTTTGAAAAGTGGTTCCAGCTTGTCATTTTCATTAGCCTAAAAAATGAACGTGTTAAAAATTTCTTTGACATCTAATCCTATTATATATAACACGGATTTAGACTTTTCCTTTTCGCTTTTGTCACTCGTAGCAACGTCTATGTAATAATCAATCGTTTGCCTCCAGCGTTTCCATTTTTCAGCATGACAACCTTCATAGGAAAAGTCCATCTCTGTCTGGTGGTTGTATAAATTTACCTTCCATTTTGGCGACTTTTTCTCCAAATAATAATCATAGCATTTACTTAGAGTTTGCACCTGACACCAGAAAAAACACAAAAAAGATCAAGAAACAACCTCCAACTACCGCTTAGCAATAATTTTTTTAAAATCCTACTTTAAAAATAATCCTTTTAGAGTTTAGAATTAATTGAATTAAATTGTCAAAACTTTCGATATTAGTTATGATGCAATTAATAGCTTTAATGATTATAGGAACCCGAGGGTCATATTCCTGTTCGTTAATGTTCTTTGTAAGCTAAATTAGGACACCGACTTGTGTGACAACATTATCATCGCCAGCATTGATGTTGTTTGGAATTGGAAAAAAAGGGTTTTTTTGTGTTTGTTTGTTTGTTTGTTTGATGGTGTTTAACGCCACTTTCATCAATTTTTCAGCTATATCGTGGCGTCCAGTTTTTACAGGGGGAGGAAGCCGGAGTACCCGGAGAAAACCCCCGACCTGCGGTAGGAAAACTGGCAATCCTTGTCAATTAAGATTGGAGTCGAGTACACCCTGCCTGCAGTGAGAATCGAACCCGCAATCTCAGTGTTGACAGACCACGTGATCAATAGTAGACGAACTACCTTGACCACTCGGCCACCGAGGCCCCCGGTTTTTTGTGCATAAAGCATTTGCTATTGGTGGGCTCACAAGCTGAGATAAATATGCCCCTTGTACAAGTCAGTAATGTTTCTGACAATATTGAGAAATTGAATGATTTTGTGTTGATATTTATGCAGATTCTTAATTATATATGTAGATTCAGAGATTGCAACAAAAGTATAATTCACGTACTATTAATTGGTCTATTTCTAACAGTAATGCATGACATTTTGATTCAAATATAAAAAAGAAAGCAAGAACTTTGACAAATGATATTGATTCATGTCTTCGTGACTATATTAGGCAGCAATTTACGCCGTGTTGCGGATTGCACTATTTCGCAATTTAAATAAATGGTATAATAATGAAAGAAAGTCGATTTAATACCTTAATCAAACAAACACTAAATTACATTATTTATAAGTCTGTTTCAATCTCGTTCGATTCCTTTTGCAAAAGCGGGATTCCTGTGCTTGTACAAGACAGTAGCCAATGTGTGGGGAGCAATGTGTGCAAATGTACCCTCCATTTTGCCAGAAATTAGTCCTCGGTCAAATGTATCATTTTTAAATCATGGTTTATACAGTACAAATTACCTATTGACTGTAAACATTTTACTCGATAGGATCCGTCGTTTTGTATCGATGGTTTATGTTTAGTTATTCAAATATTTATAGTATCTTATTATTTAAGGTAAAACCGTAAAAATGCAATGTTTCATGTAATTTGATATCAAAATTATCCTTGATTTTCAATGCATAATCTTTTCATTTGGCGGCCCCTTCTTTTCTCCATCTGTCGTTTGTGTTTGTGTGTAATAATGATAGGTTTAGAGACTTTAAGAATCTGCAGTAGACCTAATGATAATTTTGGTGACCTCATTTCTGTTGATTTGTTTGTTTAATTAGGGATTTAACTTGTTAGCAATGTTTCAGCTATATCATGGCGTCCAGGTTTAATTGGCAGAGAAGGACGGATTTTCTGGCAATTAGGGTTCATGCCCGCATTAAAGCTCGAATCCGCATTTTCTGCGGAAAAACCAGCGAGTTATATACCATGCAAACAAACATAAACTTAATGAGGCATGCGTCTTTAACCAGCTCTTTTTCTTCAACGATATGATCACATGACTCGCATTCCTTTACGTCTTCTTTTTCCACCAATTTATTAAGCTTTTTTTGTGTGCGTGTTAAATGACTTTAATTTGATCTTACATTCGATTTAACCATTTGCATTAACTGATGGATTTAGTACCATGAATTTTGATGTGTGTCCCAAATATCTTGCCATTTCTTTTTAAACATATTTTTGACAATTACGTAGAACTCTGATGTCCTGTAGGCTATGTTTGTAGTTGTGTTTTCTTGTTTCAAAGCTGCTTCTGCAAGTTTATTTGATAGTTCATTTCCTTGGATACCTACGTGGGCTATTCTATTATTAATTCGATTTGTTTATTTCTTATTTTAGATGCTAACATTTGAATAGCCTATAAAAATATCCGGCTTACTCGATTGGTTATTTACAATTGATTAAATGGCACTCAAGTCAATATGTATATAAGACTTCTTTTGGATATGAATAGCAGGAGTCCACTATCCATTTTAAGGCTTTAAAAATTGCTACCATTTCGGTGATGCCGACGTTTCGACGACCACTGCCGTCTTTATTCAAGGCATATATACAAATGAAAAGAATATGTATATGTGAACGTCAATAACAACAACAACAAAATTATAATACCTTGAATAAAGACGACAGTGGTCGTCGAAATGTCGGCAAAATATGAGTTTTTATTTATTATTGTATAGTTTTTAATTTCGGTGATGTATATACCGATATATTATCGGTGCCAAGTTCATGGAATTCATATTTTGCCTTTGCCAGGATAAAGGGCTAGCGGTTTTACCGGTAATTGGGTCCTTTGATCCATCGGTATTATTTTTTTGTATGTAGTATCTATTTATTAAAGGGTTATTGTTTTCATTACATTAAGGTAATTTCTTTTATCTATTTTATTCTTTAATTCACACGATTTATTTGCAGTTTTAATAATTCAAGATGAAAACGTAGAAGGATATTCCTGTGATTTTGCTCTATATTCGACACAATCCTCTAGAGTTTCGTTTGATGGATTTTTTTTATCTTGTGAGCATCTAGCGTAATTTGTTTTTGAGAATTCGTCGCGCTTAAGTTGAAACGGCTTATCCCTTGCTTCAAGTAAAAGATTTTCCACTGGCACAGATGTTATAGAGCTAGAGCTATGCGGAGACCGTTACACTGTATTTTATCTAGTTTAAGTTTAAGACTATTAGAGGCGAAGCAGAGATTTATACAACGTTGTCAGTGTTTCAGTGCCCATTCAAAAATAATTTCATCTGAACATATCTCATAAGGTTGAGTATAAGTTTTCGATCTTTCGCGGTAGTCAAAGAATTTTTCCATGTTAATTTACGGTCCAATATCAATCCTAAAAACTTAACATGATTTTCAAATTTTATGGGTTGTTACTTTCCTATTTCCAAAAATAACACCGATTATATTTTACTTTTTTTACATTTAATGGCCAATTTACTTTCATTATCCAAAGTTCGTTGCATTTAATTTCTAATCATTTTAAGGTTATAGCCTCTGTGCACTGTCATTGGCAAACTGCCAAGTTTTAGCAGATCTTTCAGCTTGAGTAAATCATCTATTAATATATTAAAAAGTGTCGGACTGATAACGTTTTCTTGTGGGATACCGTTTTGAAGTTCGCGTTCTTCAGAAATTTCGTTATTTACCTTAATTTGAATTTTGCGATCCTGTAGAAAGTCTGATATAAAGTTAAACAAGTTATCGCTTATTCTAATTTTTTTAATTGTGTAAAGAAGACTCGTTCTCCAGACAAGGTCAAGGCTTTTTCGATGTCTTAAAAAAGCCAAAAGATACTGATTTCTTGCTTTAGCTTTTTGAATTTCTGTTTGTTATCTGATTAAATGGTCAATAATTGACAGACCTTTGCGGAAACCACTCTGGTTATCCTTGATAATATTTTTTTCTATAATCTATTTAAGTCTTTAATTTACCATGCTTTCCAATAGCTAAGACAAATTTGAGGTCAGTGAAATTGGTGATATGATTAAGGGTTTTGTTTTATTGGGTTTTAGGATTGGAATTACGTTGGAATTTCTCCTAAAAGATGGTAGTTGTCCAAACTCCCAAACTTATTTTATTAGATCTAACACGATGTCTAACATGTTATCCGGCATGTACTTAAACATTTCATTTGAGATCCGGTAGTCTCTCTGTGCGGTTGGTTTTTTTTATTTATTTTATTTTAAATACCTTAATTAATTCTTCTTTGGTGAAGGGTTTATTAATAGATTTTTTTACTATTTTCAGGGTTTAGATCTTTTTGTATAGGGTTGTCCCTTTCATATTTTTCCTTATGCAATTTAAATTCGGGTTCTAGATTTTGGTCGATACTATCTTCCGCGAAAGACATTGCCAACAAGTTAGCTTTCTGTTTATCAGTCACCGCTTGCTTTTTGGTTTTGGACAAGCGAAGGTAGACTAGAGACCTTAGTTCTTTTCATATATTTAATTGCTTGCCAAACCTGCTTAACATTTAACCTTTGATTTAATTTTGAGCAAATGCCTTGAAAATATTCTTTTCGCGCTTCTGTAATATTTTTAAAGCTGGTTTATATTCATCTAGATCTTGGCTATTTTTTGATTTATCAAATTTCCGTATTTATTCCTTTTAACTTTTGTAGCTTAGTGCATTGTGTATTCCACCAAGGACAATTTTTCCTCTATGTGGATTTTTCAGTTTGAAACATAGACGGCTACGCCACTTCCCTTCCTTTTTATTTTATTTTTATTATTTTGTATTCTGGTTCTATTTTTAATTACAGGTGGTTGATATCCATTAAGTTTTATGTATCAGTTACCGTGAAGTTTGTTTCCTGAATACATATAACGTCTGGTTTTTCATATACATCTAAACAATTTTAAGGAAAAAGCATAAAGCTTTTCATTCTAGAATGTATAGACCCATTATATATAATAATACCGGGCATTTTTAATGATAATGGCTATTTAGTTAAATTCAGATGCTTGGAGATTAAGTTGTCCGTTAAGGAATCCTAAAAGTTTGTCAAAAAATTTTTTCCTGACTTTTCTCCGTGGATTTTCCTTTATGGCCATCTTGTGATAGATCCAGGATTGTCATTAGAGATTTTATCCTGGTAAGGAATTTAATGACTTTGTTTAATTAGTGATTTATTATTATTATTATTTTACTCTTAGGAGCAGGATTCGCCGATTACCAATCGCTGCGGGGTTTTTAGCATGCAAGCAAATAATTGAGCATGTGGACCATTGTTAATTGTTTTTTCAACACTGTTGGCAAATGTATTATCTGAAACAACTTGTTAATGTAAATATATTACTATATAGGTATTATCAACACGAACAGTCCACCGGCAGTGGCATCGACCCACTGGTTAAATATCCCTTTCTTTACCATGTATGAGTGGCAAAGGATACCGTGTGTTCGTACTCAACGTTTAGTTGAATCCATGCCAAGAAGAGTAAGTGCTGTGTTACAAGCAAATGGTGGCTACAACAGATACTGACATTTTGAGTGATTTATTGACAATATGCGACAAAATACTCCATGGTAAAAGATCTCATGAACAAGAAGTGTGCTAAATTTTACATTTCTGAATCTATTATTTATATGATAAATTGTTAAAATAATATATGAAGTAAAATTCCCATTTTGCGTATGTTGTGTTTCTTTTTTTAGTGAGTATATATTGATTTACACGGTTCAGTACAAGAGAACAAATTGATTAATCAAATATGCGCGTTTATATTATGGTAGCCACGATGGCGTTATTTCCGAATTCACATTCTGTTTGTGGAATTTTACGCTTGTACAGACAAACCATTTACACATTATAATTTGTACCGAATGACTGAATATTCTGACCATTGATAGCGACATAAATAGGTATATAGTATATAAAATAATAGAACAGAAAATATAACTTATCTGATAAACCATAAATCCGGATGAAAACAAATTAAACAGATAATTTTCCATGAAGTAATCCCGAAAGGATGCTTATTAAATACTCATATAAACATTATAATACTACTAATAGGGCATCATTCTGAAAGAGATATTCTTATGTGTAATTTTATTGGAAATTCTAAGTAATATGGATCAATATGACATCCTTCAATCGCTTTGGATATAAACCTTTATTTAATATTCAATAAAATATAGTATAACGGCACTTTTTAACTAGAAATATGCGAAAACTGCAGTATTTGTTGTTGCTAGTTTCGACTAGCACGAAAACTACGAAAATGATTTCACAACAATTTTGTACATGTGCAATTGTATAACATTTTTGACCTACATTTAGCTATGCGTTTGTTATGGCTGTTTCAGCCATTTCAAATATGACACTCCCGTTTTTCCTAAGTTTTTCCTACGAAAAGCCAATAGAAAAACGGGTTTCTTCGATAACACATCCATATTTTATTGTTTACATGTCACAAAACTTCATTGACTTTAGCTACGTTGTTTTTAAAGGGACCTTGCCTTGCTTACTAGATAGAGTTCGACTTCTTCTGTGACATGCAATGATATTTGGACAAACCTCGAGACTTTTCCCGCCTTAATCGCAAACAACATGACTCGAAAAATTTCGAACAGACGACAATCGCCTGCTCCTAGCTTACCCCAGCTGCTGTTCTAATTTAAGTCAAAATTTACTGTATCAAAATGAAAACACCACCGCTTTCAAAAACGCAAAATAAGTGTTGTTTTCAATTTGCGCCATTTTGGGATCTACAAAAGGACCATAAGTTTGACCAATCGCGATAAGCAGTTTTAATATGTCACGCAACGCAGACACGGTGGATGGTAGTAGGGTGCTACTGGCAATGATGTAACGAAGCATTCAATTTTGTCGTTCTTTGTTTTGATTGTTAAAAAATAAATGTTAATAAATATTTTACTTTGTTTTTAATTTATTTTTGTTCTCTTTTATACCAAATATTACACATTATCTATGACATAGAAAGCAATACTTTTTACTTAATTAATACTTTTCTAACAAGGGAGGATCATGGAACAGCCAAATTAACCTTTTACCTTTGTATATATTAATAATCAATCAAATTTGGGCAGCCATGAATTATTTCTTAATTAACACCCACAGTCAATCAAACATTAAAAATGATAACACAACAAACAAAAATAATATATATATACTCTGCAAAAAAAGAAAAAGAATTATGAATTTTTAAGATTTTAGTAGATGTATTTTAGAAAAAAATTTAAAAAAACACATATAGATATTCACTACATTGATTTTAATTGTTAATAAATACAGTCCATTACATAGAGTTTGGCGAGTAAAAGTCGGTTTAGTTAAGAATACCTCCGGTTATGTTTAAGTTAGTACCGTGTATGACCACCTTGAACACGTTTATCCAGCCGGTCCAACAAGTGTACAATCGGATTTAAATCCGGCGATTTTAAAGGCCATGTTAATGTTTTCTTGCTTAAGATAGTCCCTTGTGTGAGGCCTGACATTGTCTTGTTGGAACAAATCCCTTGTTGGTCAATAACGCGCATTAGGTGAGTTTAGAAAATTTCGTCTCTGTATCTTGCTTGGAACATTTATCAGTTCTGTTTTACAGTCATTAGAGATCGCCGCCCACACCATGACGCTACATCAATCAATTCTGTCCACTGTAGGAGAAGCGTTCATTCCTGCGCCGGTAAACACGGATTCTATCATCGCGTCTCTGTAGCAGAAAACGGGACTCGCCGCTAAACCAGAACTGCGACAGTTGCGGTATGTCCAGCAACTCAATCTGTTGCACTATCGGGTCTATTTAACGGTGTCAAATTCTAAAATGCAGCCTTCTGAGTGAAATGCAATATTGTAGATGTCAGTTGAGGACTGTTTGGGAAAGGGTATCTTCTCAATCCTTGTATTCCGACTGCCGTGGCTGTTGCGGCAACGGATTGATTCAATAGATGATAGACCCAGATGTAGTGATCTTGATCTGGAGTAGTTATTCATTTGGTTATTGACATGTATTGCTCTATTTGTGTTTATTTCTTGTACACATCTTGTGTAACAAGGTTAATCAATAAAGTTGTCCTCTATTGACCTGTCTTGTCATAAGATAAACTTAAAACTTCTATACTAAAAGTCACATCCCGTGCGCTAAGTTTTTTTGTTGCATTTTTTTTTCCATATTGTACCTGTGTATTACGAAAATCTAGAAAAAAATGTCCACTATAATTACTCTATATTTCATCCTATGCCTCTTGTTTACACGTCACAAATCGTCCTTGACTTTTGCTACGGGAATTTTACATTTTAAGACCGCCATTTTGTTTCTAAAGGGACCTTGTGTTGTTTACAAAAGTTTGTCTTTTTATAGTATTCGGACAAACCCGCCTCAACCGCAAACGACATTTCCCGAAAGGTTTCGAAAACACAACAATCGTCTGCTTCTAGCTTACACTTCCATTTTTATTTAGGTAAGAATTTAATATAGAAATCACCCAAAATGAAAAACGTCGCATTTTTAAACGTTGATTAACCGTGGAAATAATTGTAGAATTAAATTTGCACATTTATCTACGTGAGGAGCATAATCTTGACCAAACGCCGTTTTCATTTGTAACGCAAAAAACCACAACACAGACACGGTGACTTTTAGTATAGATTTTAAAATATGGACTGCAAGTTCAGCTTTAACGATTTTTAGGCTTAGTAGTATGCCCATATTACTTTTGATTCTAACTTAATTTGTTTCAAATCTGCTTAGCATTCATCCGTTAACGTTAGATCTTGTTAATTCCCATTGATCTTGTTAATTCAAATTGACAAATTAATTCGCATTGACAAATTAAATTTCAGAGCTAATTGTGGTATCTGTATATCGTCATTACGTAATAGCAGCACAAGCACCTTAATTTGCTCTTAAGCCTTCATTCAGCAGTTAATCCAATAATTTTTCATGTCACTTATTCAAACTCGCGTCACGAGTTTTAAAGGAGATATTTCCGAACGCAAAGTAATCAAATCTGAAATAAGGTTTTTTTAAATTCTCTGTGGATATTTTAAAGCTGTATTCAACACTAAATCTTCGGATTTGTTCATTTCACCTGTTTAAATCTAGCTCGAAGTGTTATAGAAGATATTTCTGAACGCAACATTATAACCAGAGTGTTTTAAAATCGAAGTTCTTGTCAGATTTTGTATAGTTCAATAAATTTAATTTGATCTGAAAGCTGAAATCTGATTGGCCAAAGGAGCAACCGAGGTTATACGGTATAACCTATCTTGGGTCAAATTACTTATTCATGCGGTAAAAGTTAAATAGTCCACTTATCAATTTATTATAATTTGGGAAAATTACATCATAAGAAATATTCAAAGTTTTTTTTACAGTTTACATCGTATAACATGCTTAAAAATTTGAAATTAATATTCCAAAACTAAATTCGAAATAAATGATTTTTGTCAGACTTATTACCGATAAAAATGTTTCTAAACATTCACATCAGCAATGCTGACAACCAGCAATTTTCTTTCCGGAGGGGAGGGGGTGATACCTAGTAATTATATATTTTGTCAGCTAGAAAAGAATTGTACGTGTTCATAGAAACGGGAAATAAATCTGTACAAACAAGAAATTCAGTTCGCGCATCTTCAACCACCCCATCCCCCCAAGCAAAATGATTAGTCCTTCAATTCTATCTGAAATTACCCTGATCCAGATATTAAATATTCAATTTTTGAGTTTTGAGCTAAATTTTAAATAAACCTAAAGATTTTATAGATGTCGAATAAATTGATTTAAACAAAAATTTATCAACTAGTCGTTACCTCAGTATGCAAGTCGAGCGCTACATATAATAATCGCATGAAGCGGACACAAACTCCGGATCTGAGGGTCACTCAACGCTGATAAATTGTTCATTGAACATGGAAGGTTCGTTATTCAATTGAAATTAGAAAGAGAGTTGACATGAAGCGATATTTTATTCCCACGAGTTCAATTTTTCTTATGCTTCTGTGCATATACTAACAACTCGCTAGCTTGCGCAGAAGTTGTTCTTGCATTTCTTTGTGACGTAAACGGTTTTCGGGGATGAAAAACTGTGCAACGTCAAACTACCATAACCCAATCAATCATAATGCGTTAAATGTGATATACCGTGGACGATCATCCAATCAGACGAGCCCATTTTTTATATTCCTTTTTCATATCAAATGATGAAGGGTATGATGTACATAATCGTTCGGGAATATCATTGATTGGATGTTTGCTTAACGTCGAGTTAACAAAATAATTAATAACAATTTAGACTGCCACTTGTGGTGTTTGGTGTATGGTGTTTTGGGTATTGGCAGAGAATTTAGCCTTTTGTAGCGGCTACAATGAGCCTACTCTTTTTCGAAATCTACAAAAGGAGTCTTTATCGTGCAAGGAGCATAGCACTCTCCAAACAATTTACCCACTACACTACGGTCCGCGGCCACGCTCTCCGTATTATGGCCTGAAAACCCCCCAACGAGAGGGCATCTCCTATCCGTCACCCGGGGACGCGCTGGGCTGCTCCGTGGTACGAGCACTGGGAATCCTCCCAATATTGTCCCAACGTTCGGCAATAGGATGAAAATGGACTAATCATAATAGGTTTCATAATGAGTGAGTTGAAAACGATTTATATCAACTCTCTTTATAACAAGCGAGCCTCTAGCAAACTGGGTATTACATTGAAATTACATATATAAAAAGAGTTGAAATAAATGGATTTTTAACATTACGATTTATGAAACTTTTTTTCTTATGATGATTCCGCAAGGATTATTTCTCAAGCAGTACAACGCCACCCGCTTGTGCAGAGATTTTCCATGTATTCCATTATCGTTACATTTCCGATTTCTGGTAGAGATCCGTTTTGGGGTTTACGGAAGAAATATTCTTTCATGCGCTCTTGGGGAAAGCTCGCGTGATATTCCATTCGTGATAGGAATTATTTTATGTTTTTTTTTCGCTTGTTCCGTTGCGCTCCACTCGCCAAAAGTAATAAAATTCCAATCACTTACGTGATATATAACCTAGACTTCCCCAAAAACGTATGTTAGAATATATTAATCTTTACGATAAAATGGTCTAATGAAGGAAGAACACAAAATATAAAATCGTTCGGGAATATGATAAAATCAATTCATTAATTATGTTACTGACATAATATCGTCTCCCGGTACCGTAGTCTGCACTTTCAACGATTTTAATTTTGTTTTGCTTTCGACATGTTGTCAAAAACATTTTTGACGTCATGTTATAAAACAATAAATTAAACGCCGAAATTTTTTAATCAAAGTCAGCTAGAGATGTGATAAAGGTTGCTATTATCCGTATTTTACCAGAACATGTGTACTCGCAGCGAAATAGGCAAGAAATGCTTCAGAGTGTATACTTCTACCTGTTCACAATGACGAACAAATGAAATTTATAATTTTCTGGGGCCTCGGTGGCCGAGTGGTTAACGTAGTTCGTCTTTTAATTGTCACGTGGTCTGTCATCACTCATGTTTCGCTGGCAGGGTGTACTCGATTCCAATCTTAATTGAAAAGTATTTCCAATTTTCCTACCTAAGGTCGGTGGTATTCTCCGGGTACTCTGGCTTCCTCCTCAATAAAAACTGGACGTCATGATAAAGCTACACAATTGCAGAACGTGGCGTTAAACAACATTTAAACAAACAATATAATATAATTTCTGACAAGGGGCCTCGGTGGCGAGTGGTTAAGGTAGTTCGTCTACTGTTGATCACGTGGTCTGTCAACACTGAGGTTGAGGGTTCGAGTCTCACTCCGGGCAGGGTGTACTCGACTCCAATCTTAATGACAAGAATTGCCACTTTTCCTTCCGAATCTCTTTTTTTTTTTTGGATTTAGTTTAAACATATTTTATTTGAAACAATTTCAAAAGGGAATTGGACACAAGTACAAAGTATTTATGAAGTCCTCTCCCATTAACAATACAATACAATAATACCAATGAACATGCACATGTAAATACAAGTATGATGATAAAGAGCAAAAAGAAATAAAAATAAAAATAGTTAAGATAAAATCGTGAATCATGCGTAGAATGAGTGTATGTGTGATTTTAACTATATGGGGAATCGTTTCGAGAGCAGGATGAATTCGAATACATGATCAAGTACTATCAAGTTATCTATTTCGGAAAGATACTTGTCACCTGTAAGAAATAATGACAAGTTTCGTGGTATTTGAGGGGACAAGAACAATAGATTTTCAAATAATGTTCGCCTAATTATCGCATATTGAGGGCATTCGAAAAAGAAATGAAATAGAGTTTCTTGCTGATTCCCACATCTGCATGAGGGATCTTGTATAATGCCTACTACTCTGCTGAGGTCATAATTAAGGAAGGTGGCATGAGGGATCTTGTATAATGCCTACTCTGCTGAGGTCATAATTAAGGAAGGTGGCGCCACATCTCATTTGTGTTAAGATAATGTTTAACTTTCTCGGCCCATAAGAGTGAAATTGAAAGGAACTGTGCTTTAAATTCTGCTTTTTTAAAGCCTTTTTGAATTTTGAAATAGTAGGTATGTTTCTGATAGCGGGATCTAATTTGTTCCATAATCTAATAGTTGACGGAACAAAGGATTCTGTAGTTAACGATAGTCTGCAAAAAGGAATAACAAGATCATCTCTATTTCTTAATGGATAGTCTGATAAGATACTAATACTTGGGGGAGTCAGTCTACAGAGAAATGAGGGAGCAAGATTGTTCACCATTGTATACATCATTTGTAATTTTCTACGATCGCGTCTGGCTTTCAGGGTTTCCCATCCTACTTCACGATAGATCTGTTCTTTATTAGTAAAAATAGGCACACCTGTAACAATTCTGGCTGCTTCTAATTGAACACTTTCGAGTTTGTTTGAATATACTATGCCACAGTTATCCCAAAGCTCACACGAATACTCTAGTATTGGTCTTATATAGACAATATATAGTTTTTCTAAGGTAGATCTTGACAACTTATATTTTAGCTTACGCAACACATTGACATGCTTCATTGCACTTGTTATCAAGTTTTCTATGTGTTTATTCCATTTACCATCGTGATTAAGGGTAACCCCTAAATGCTTATGATAGGTGACATTTGGAATTCTTTGACCATTTAAATCAAAGTTCACATCGGGAGCTTCAATATTTGATATTAATAAGACATCTGTTTTGTTAGGCTTAAAACTTATAAGCCACTTTTTTTACCAAAGGTCTAATTCGTTTAAGTCGTGTTCGATAACGGACTGCATCATTATTATTACCTGAAAATCCAAATGATGTATCATCAGCAAACAATCTTCTGAGCGAGGTTAGTTTTTCGGAAATATCATTTATATATATTATGAATAGCAAAGGTCCCAAAACAGAACCCTGTGGTACCCCAGCTTTAACTCCACAGAGTGGTGATATTGAGTTTTTTTATCATAACATTTTGTTTCCGATCCAAGAGATAGTTAGAGAACCATGATAATAAATCACCGTTTATTCCATATCCTTTCATTTTATGCAACAGACCCTTGTGCCAGACCTTATCAAAGGCTTTAGAAAAATCACAGAATACAAAACAGCTAGTTTCTTTATTTCAAGGCCATTGAGTATGCTATTGTATAGCTCCAAAAGTTGGTGCACAGTAGAAAACCCAGGCAGGAAACCTGATTGGTATTCGTATATGAGATTATTACTAGAAAGATGATTAAAAACATGTTTATATACTATACGTTCCATGACTTTTCCAATACAACTTATAAGTGATATGGGTCTGTAATTAGATGGTAGATCAGCTTCGCCTTTCTTAAAAATAGGTATCACGTTTGCAGTTTTCCAACTTGTAGGAAATTTGCAAGATTGGAGAGATTTATTAAATATTATTTGAGGGGGAACGGCAATTTTTTCAGGATTTATTTTAAGCATTTTATGACTGACATTATCGGGTCCTGATGATTTATTTGGATCTAAGACTTGTATTATATCAACTATTTCGCTTTTTTAATAGTTAATATGTTAATTGATTTGTCGGTTTTTAATTCGAAGAATGGAAGGTTTTGGTTTTCTATTTCTAAATCTGAAACTGAGCAGAAGTATTTATTGAGCAGTGAGCACTTCTCTTTGTCGTCGTAAACAGTTTCACCAAGCGTTGGATCATTTATGATATTTTTCAGGGGTGGTATATTATATGTTCTATTGTTTAATTTAATAAGCATTTTCATTAATTTCCAGTATACTTTGGAGTTGGAAATATTTTCTAAAATAAAGTTATCTAAGTTCTTTTCAAATTGTTGTTTTGCATTCTTCTTCATGTTATTGACTTTATTCCGTTGACATTTGTATTCTTCAATATCCCATTGTCTTTTATTTTTGATAGCTTTTTTCCGAATTCTATCCCTAGTACGAATTTCTTTTCTCAGTTCGTTATTCATCCAAAGTTTGTCATTTGACCTTATAGTTACTAACTTGGACTGTATACATTCTTCTACAATATAGTTGAATTTCTCATTAAACAACTTGCACATTTCATCAACATCTTGCAAATTATCAAAAAGACTAACCCAATCTATTGAATCCATGAGGGTGCTAAATTTGTTGTAGTCAATTGTCATAGGTCCAAACATCATTCAAACAGACAATATAATATAATATAATTTCTGACAACGTATTGTATACATAAAAGGATCAAGTGCAGTTTAAAGATTTCCTTATACTCCAGCATGCACCTTAAACATTAACTGAAACCTGATATTTTTTTATTTTCTCATGACTTACCCACATTCTATTTGGTGACAAAGATCTCCAATAGAACATCCGGCATTAAGTAGTTCGTATGCAATGATTTATAAACAGATCAATTGGTTTTATTTACTCATAGCAATCGACTAAATACTTATATTCTGTTAGAACATTTAAATAAGTTACAGATCTACACGTCAGTTTCATTGATTTTCAAACCATGTCTGAAAAAGGAACATTATAAAATGGGGTGGGTCAAGAGAAATCCGACTCTAAAACGATGATAGAGCGATTCCGATTGATCCTGTTCTATCAATCACTCTAATGATCTTGATCAATTCAAACACAAATCTAACACTGCAGCCAATATTGTGTCGTTTATTTTATCCGCTTCGATCACTTTTAATGAAGTTGATTCTCAATTTGAATTGGATTTCTTACTAATATTTCTATCTTTAAATTTTATAATTTAGCAGGTTTTATTAATTTACATCTTGTAATTTGCAACGAGTAACGATATTTCCTCTCATAAGTTTTAGTTTGGACAGATATTTATGGACAGAATCCTTAATTGAGACTAAAATGGAAATATGTGATTTATTCGTTAAAAATGAAAATATAATTAAAACTACATAACAATTCCTTGGATAAAATGGAGTGGTACATTTTACTTGTTATAGGCAAAATAGCAGGTAAGTGTATTTTAACAAAAAATGTTGGTTGTATACATTGACGCAAATTGCTTACAAAAACACAACATTCTTACTTGTGTAATAACTGTTAAAAAAGAATTAAATTTCACATTGTCCCTAACAATTTATTGTATGATATTCTTGCGCTCATCATACGTAAACAATTAGAAACTGTTAAGTGCACGGTCTTTAGGTCGTTAAATTAATTTTGAGGGTATTATTTGTATGTAAGGCTTGGGTGTTTCCCTGGGTGTGTTAGTGATTTTCTTTCTTTTTTTTTTTGTTTTCCTTTGATTCATTTATGTTTTTATTGATTTATACTGTTTTAAGGTGTTTTCATTTTTATATTTATGCTTTGTTTTTCTGTTCAGGCACTGTACATTATAATATTATTTTTAAATTTACTTATTTTAAATTTGATCGAAAAGGGATTTTTACGAATGCAAGAAATCAAGTTAAAAGTTTATGCCCTCGTTTTCTTTCATATAGTATATATATTTTAAGCTAATTTTTTACGGTCCTTTACAAGTATTGCAAGACAGGAAAACAATCAGATTAATATTACGTCATTATGACATCATAATTGAATCACATGCGTATAAATGTTGCAGAGAGTGTTTTGCAGAGCAAGTAACACTAAACCAACAGTTAGAAAATACAAATATTTTACGACTAATAAACAGGTACAGAAAACTGACCGAAGATGATCATTTCTTTTTTTCAAATGGTTTAGTTTAATTTGTTTTTATTTTTATTCTCAAGCAGTTTATTGGTGTTTTGGGACTAGAACGAATATCGCTTTTTCCCGACAAATCACAAAACTAACTTCGGATTATAACGTCAGTAAAATTTTGTGAGGTATTACTGTTATAACATTTAGTCACAAACAAATATTGTTTTCGACCACATGTCTTTGTGAACCAGATTAGAGATACTATTGCTGTAAATGATGAACTAGGTACCAGAGGACATTGTTTCGATTGATCAAAGCCCAGATCTATATATTTATATACTGCATGCCATGTGTATATATAATAAACATAATCAATTATACAACAACAACAACAATATATATATATATATATTTTTATATATTTGTTGTTGTATAATTGATTATGTTTAACGTAATGCGTTATAAAGATACTATTTGATACAGAATTCGATAACAATCTTTCCTCATATGTGGAACAAAAGGTGTAGGGGGTTTAAACTTGCTAACGAAACAAAAACCGCACATACAAACCGAAAAAACCTGAAACCAAACATAAGCCATAAATAGGTCCGAAATGGAAACCGAAACAAAATTCGACGACGTTACATGTCAAAAGACTGACTAGCAACACATCTCCGGCGCAGAGAAAATAAAAGACAACATCTCCGTCCTGGGGTAAATGACAGACTGAAAACGAATATAGATTGCCTAGAGAAAATGACACACTGACGACATATCTCCGTTCTAGAGCAAACGACTGACTGACAATGTGGCAATGTTTGTCAAAAGTTGAGAACAAATTGCCCATTATAAATTTTTTCTGGGGGCCTCGGTGGCCGAGTGCTTAAGGTAGATCGTCTACTATTGATCACGTGGTCTGTCAACACTGAGATTGCGGGTTCGATTCTCAATACGGGTAGGGTGTACTCGACTCCAATCTTAATTGACAAGGATTGCCAGTTTTCATACCGCAGGTCGGGGGTTTTCTCCGTGTACTCCGGCTTCCTCCCCCAATAAAAACTGGACGCCATAATATAGCTGAAACATTGCTATAAATGGCGTTTAACATCATTCAAACAAACAAACAAACAAAATTCTTGCTGTCAGTAATCAATAAAAGATTTATACGACTCACTTATAGGTCATTGAGGCCCACAAGCATTAAGACAACTAGGCTACCGACGCTGCACAACTAGTTGTAGTTGGTATACACGTAGACAGCTCTATCGTGATTAGAACTGTACAGAATCAAGATACTAAATAAACTCTACATGCAATGGGCCGCAAAAAGAAGGATAAATATAAATAACATACACATCTAAAGATAAACAAAACAAAACCAATAATAATCTGCTGCTGAATTCATTTTACTGTTTATTGCTAAAAATGTATTTTCGTGTAACAATCATTACGGAATATGAATACTTTAATATACAATCGTCACTAAGTGTAGGAAGTACGTAGTGCAAAACAGACGAAAACGACGCTCATTATTAGCTGAGGCTAATTCATTTTACTGTTTTATTGCTTAAAATTCATTTTCCATGTTTTCGTGTAACAATCATGGCGGAAAATGAGCACTTCAGTATACAATCGGCACCACGTGCCGGGTAAAGAACTGTAATGTCATGTCACTTCATGTCAGCTTATTGTAGCTATAGGAAGATCATTATTTTAGTTATTTTATTCATTATGATAGTTATTAATGGACGAAAACTTTGGTTTGTTTATTTAATTGTTCTAGTTTATTTTTGTGTCTCATGTTAAGTTATTTTTTTCAATTTTGTTTAATTGGTTTGTAGAATATTTTGGGGTGTTCACACCTTTAATAATTGGTGGATTATTATGTTGTGAAAACCCCAAATTTGTTTTACAACCAAAAAACTTTAAATACAGAGGCATTCCCACGAACATTTTTTTTCACTAAACATGGAAATTTTGTTACCAGTAAGAAAAGACTTTCATAGTGCTAGGGAAATTTTAAAGTCTGCAAACAGTCAGTTCTTTTGTTTAAATGGTGAATTATCGTTGTTTAAAAAAAAAGACATACTAAGATATATATTTTTTATTGTATTTACTTAAGGCTATGTTTTCCTTCTGAGCCAGCATCAATTATAATAAGATGACGTCACAACATTTGATCCTTAGATAATGTATAACCGCAGTTGAAAAGTATGACTGACCTTAAACTATCAATTAATTGAACTGTGTTACTATTTTAAACCCTTAAACAAAACAAGATCATATTATCGTTATTTTCAATTCTAAGTATTTTAACATAACTTCTATTATATTCTTGAAATGTCGCCTGCCTACAAAATCTGATACGATAACACATGCAACGTTCATTTTATGAGAAATTATGATTGAACATATTTACAATTGGTAAATTGATTTAAGCATAATACAATTTCTTTTCCTACAATTTGTTCCTAATCATTGAAAGTTATTAAAAAAAGGTTTAGTATGATATTAAGTTAACACGAGTTAAGAAAGATGTCAATTATATCGAGATGAAAATCAAAACTCAAAGAACAAAACTATTTTCAATATATATCTAATTTATAACACAAAAAGGTCATCTCAGTTTCCATCTAATTTGATTGGTAAATGATAAATTACTTTCAATTAAGGAAAGGGTGTCTAGTGTTATTAAACAATCATCTCTGAGTATGTTATTCTGTGTGTCGCAAGTCATTAAATTAACTGGACGGAGAAACTGTTCTGCATATTTTGAACTGGTTCCCGGAATCAATACACCATACTTGCGGGTTAATTATTCAACCAGTCTAATAATAATTCCAGTCCACACTAGCTCAACCTAGTGCGGATAAGTGCGAGTTAAATAAAAGTTTAATAATCCCAAAATGAAAACTCAGTAAGAACATTAAAATGAAAAATTAACATGTAAGATATAAACTAAAGTAAATGTGAATATATTTATGAAGGAACGATATGCTGTAATCATTTGTGTATAATACTCATGTTTTGCTAGTAGGTTAACTAAATTGAATGTATTAGAGCGTACAATAGACAGCCAATTACGGTACATAATATCTCAATAAGTGTAGTAATGATTAGCCACTAATTTAGGAATCTTTAATTCTGTCACTTTTGCCTTGTAGCAATTTGTTTAAAGCATTATGTTTTAACACTCTCGTCAAGGATCAGTATTGTAATTAGGATTTCAAGAAAATAGGTGATATCTTAATTGTACTCATTTTAACACGCTAAAACTATAAAAACGTCATAGCTTTAAAGCAATACATAGCTTAAAAGGATCAATATTGGATTTTATTAAGTCTAAATGAAACTGCGACATGAAAAAGAGTATCCAATATGCGTAGCGTATTAATTGTTTTTCTTTTCCCTTTTAATGTCGTGAAGAAAAAACGTGCGTGACTCAAACACATAAAGTCCTAAATGTCCTCGTTTCCTTGACACGACACTTGCGGGAGATTGTAAGTGTAATACAGGAAAAAGGTTAAAAGCATATAATATGATTTATTATATTATTTTCATAGTAACTGTATCAATAAAATGACACAAAACTCGAAAATTGTTGCAGGCTTTAAAATAATACGGATACAGTCTTAAAGCTTAGTGCGACTGTTACCAAATATTACTTTGATTTACAAAGGAGCTCGGTGGCAGAGATTAAATAATACGAATATAGTCTTAAAGCCTCCTGCGACTGTTACCAAATGTTACATTGATTTTACAAGGGAGCATATGTCAGGGGTGGTTATGGTAGTTCGTCTACTATTCATCACGTGATCTGTCAACACTGCGGTTGCGGGTTCAGGTCTCCCTGCAGGCAGGGTGTACTTGACTCCAATCTTAATTGACAAGAATTGCCAGTTTTCCTGCCGAAGGTCGGGGTTTTTTTCTCATGGTACTCCGGCTTCCTCCCCCATTAAAAGCTGGACGCCATGATATAGCTGAAAAAGTGGCGTTAAACACCATTCAAACAAAAATAAGCTTTGATTTTTACGACATAGCTGTGGTTAAAATGTGGTTCAGTTCATATCAATCCTGACATAACATCAATCTTTTATATTTTTATGAATATATGTGGGTTTTTTTTCATTTCTTTTTACACTTGTAATACTAGAAAATATATTTTAACCAAACATATCCTCCATACTCTACCGTGATTGACAGTTGCCCTGCAGAAGGTAAGAGATTTGTTTACTGCATACTCCGGCTTCCTCCGCTTATAAAACTGGACGACATGCTTGACATGGTATAGAAAGAAAAAAAAACAGACTGAAGATATCGAGATATGTTTAGGAAACAACAAGTGATGGCAGAAAAAACTATGGTTAAACAAAAGAGTGGACTGGAAAATCCATGAAAGGAGCATTTACACACACATCAAACAAAAAAAACACACACAAATAAACAAACAAGTTTTATGTTAACACAATCGTAATTCTTTTTGAAAATGTCTTACTGTTACTGTTATCAATAAGAAAAGTTCATTCATTTTAGTTTTATATTTGTACTAGTAATTAAAGGCAAAATGTTATATATAAATAATATCATGATGAATGTATATTTGGAAAAAAAAACCTTTGTTCTGATAACATTGAGCAAGTACCCTAATATTAAAAGTGTACACTTATCTAAAAAGAATATATTTGTCAATAATATATAGTGCATAATTTTCATACACAGAAGAAAAATATTTTTAAATGAGTTTCTGTTAGCATTTGTGATCATATTAATTAGTTTAAACATATTTTATTTGCTGAAACATGCAAATTGAATAAGACACAAGTTAATCAAACTTATGAAGTCTTCTCCAGTATACAGTATGTTACACAAATATATTGATAGAGCAGCGTACATTGTAATACAATACAAATTATATTATGTTTGTTGGAGACATAACAAAGCTTTTGGTGACACATATTGAGGAAAAAAAACAAAAGAAATTAAATAGAGAAAAAAATGATGTGATAGATGAGATGGATGTGATGATGATGAGTGTGATTTCAAATCCTTGTGAGTAATGATTCAAACTATGGGGAACCTTTTTGACCCTTTGATATACTCAAATATATGCTTAAAGACTTGTTCATTCTGCTCACTAGACAATTGCGAATTACCAGATGTAAGGAGTTCTAGATCATATTAATGTTTGTAAACGTTCAGCAGTTAATATTTTGTCTTATGAGAACACCTGTGTCATATGTCCTCCTGTGTTATAAGAACACATGTGGCATAGGTCCACCTGTGTTATGAGAAAACCTGTGGCATAGGTCCACCTGTGTTATGAGAAAACCTGTGGCATAGGTCCACCTGTGTAATGAGAACACCTGTGACATAGGTCCACCTGTGTTATGAGAAAACCTGTGGCATAGGTCCACCTGTGTTATGAGAAAACCTGTGGCATAGGTCCACCTGTGTTATGAGACTACCTGTCTTACGATACCACATGTATTATCAGACCACCTGTGTAATAAGACCACCTTTTTGTCTCCTTTGTTCGTCTCTTTCTTCAGGTTTGGCTGAATTCTAATTATTTTTGCTAGATTAGCTGTTAAGTTTTTTTAAATGAAACATTTCTTGTTAATTGTCGCTGTGTTAACATGTATTACGATCCTGCAAATTAATCAATATAAACACATATTCATAAAGATCCATAACAGAAGTGTACAATGCCGCGAGGAGTGTCGCGAAACCACAAACAGAATGTTAAGTGTTTTCAAAGTAAATGTTTAAGAAACAATATAGTTAATTAAAATAACATAAACTTGCAAAACAATACTTAATTAACAGAAGCAAAAAAAAAAAATACAAAATCACAAACCAATGCAAACCAATAGAATACATGGTCTAGCTGACGCTGTCAAAGAATACTAAGCATGATTTGTTGTGATTTATATGCATAAATATATTTTTAAATAAAAAATATGAAGATAAAATCAATAAATAAACAAATAAATAAATAAATCAATCAATCAATCATATAAATAAATAAATAATAAAACAAAGATATAAATAATAAAATCAAAACAAAACACAATAATTAAACCTACAAAGCGATTCAACAATAGTGGCGGACACGTGAGGACCTTAATGACGTCGATAAATGATCACCGAATCAATTACTGTCCAACAGTCTCGTTATGTCCAACAGATAGAAGTAATTGGTATATAAGGCTGCATTTTTAATGGTTTTTCACGTCTTTGGTTTCTCATTAATCAAGATTCACGACAACTAAATATTTTATATCACACAAAGAAAGATATCCTTTTATGCCAAAGCAAGACAAAATTATACTTTCTAAGGATTTATTGTTAATTCATTTCTTGAAACATTTGTGGTTAAAACTATTATCTAGTTAAAGGTAAGCTTGCTAATTATCTGAGGCCAACTTGATTGGTCATTTGGAAGAGCCTGACAGCGAACGATAAAGAACGATTTCCTTACGTCGGAATAATAAGTAAATTACTTTGATATCCACTTCCTTATGGCAGTAAACATTCGTTTAACCTCGGGAACTTTTAATCTGAAAGTAGTCATTACTGAGAGCCCTTTTTACAGACTTATGATACGTGAATTGATGACCATGAACTGTTTGTTGTTTGTTTGAATGGTGCTTAACATTCAGAAATTTTTCAGCTGTCATGGCGACGCTAGGAAAACTGACCATCATTATCAATTAAGAACGGAGTCGAGCACACCCTATCCTCATTAAGATTAGAAACCGCAACCTCAGTGTTAACAGACTAGTCACGTGTTCATTAGTAAACTACTTTAACCAGTCGGCCACCGAGGTGACATTGTAAATTGTTTGTATGGTGCACGCTCCTTTCACGAAATAGATTCCTTTTGTATACAGATTTAGAAAAGGACTAGGCCTATTATAGCTGTTTCAAAGGGTCAATTTTCCGCACCAAGTACTCCAGTGGAGGTTACAGTTTTATGGCCATTGGTTTTTTTATTCCTCAAATTGATGTATTGTTTGTTTACTAGTTACTGTTTGAAGATACTGCTCCTCAACGTTAAGTTTCCATTCATTCATACAATTTATAATAACCCAGAATAATACAAAGGCGTTCGTTTAAACAAAAACAGAAAAACAGAAAAACAAAACCGTTCTATACTACCTTAATACAATAAACCTTATACATTTAACGTAGCGCCGATTCCACAAAAAGTGGTTTTTTACCGTCTCCCATGGGAGACGGTAAACATAGTCAAATGACGATCAGTCTTCGGAGTAAATGACTCTCTGTTACTTGATTGGGTGGTTAACTAAATCTATACATATTTTTCTCATTTCATTGGTTTACGTCAGGATCGCACTAGTATGTGTACTGAAATTTCGATATATTCTTAGGTCGAATCGGGGTTGTAATCAGCATTTTAGTGTAGTAATGTAACGTTCCACATATTGACTTCTATTTCATTTGGTCAGTGAACAAATCTCCCTACTGTATAAAGCTGTGTAGGAAAAAAATATATGTTCTATATCTTTATTTTCTTTAATCAGTATTTTAGTGTAGTAATGTTACGTTCCACATATTGACTTCTATTTCATTAAGTGCATTGAACCTTTTAAAGCTGTTTGGGTAGGAAAAAAATATATGTTTGTATCTTTATTTTCGCTCTGATATTGATGCAAACTTAACAAAACATATTTTACCGCTAATTTTGAACATTGTTGTTTAGGGAGTCAATTTTTGTTTAATTATTTTTTAAAAAGCACGTGTGAAGTGACGACAGGCATTTGAATCTCTAAAGCACCATTGGATATTAGGTTAGCGTAAACAATATTCTTGCAAGGTACATTTTACCTATCTTACATATAAATTACAAAAAACAGATACTTTATTAAATCCATAAAATTTGTAATGCAGCTAAGAGACGGTTAGCTTTTTAGTAATTCGTATTAATTCAGTAGCGACAACTGAGGTCATGATACTAATTGTGCTCCAATGGACGGAATCAACCCCGGTTTCCGAGGATGCTATAGAAGAAAAAACAAAATCAATAGTAAACAAAACAATATTTCCCTCTGATCACAGGAATTTGACCCCCTATCGTTTGGGTATACAACCAGTCTGTTAACCAATCATATCTCTTATGATCTTCAGGAATGATACTATATATATCATACATCTTTTTGTATCGTACATATAAACTTTATTACCGATATTATATTTGTTTAAAATATAAGTTTTATTTAAACTCAGATCAGAGGTTTTGCCTTTATTACGATGATTTGCTGATAATTTCATTCTTGTAATACAAATCAACGACATTTATTAAACCTTGTTTTTATTTGATTTATAAACAGTTGATTTTATTTTTCAGTTTTGTTGACAGAAGCAGACGACAACGAACACCGTCTAGTGCGGGATTTAATGCGAACGTATGACAAGCGAATAAGACCCTCCAAAAATGCAACACAGGCGTTGAACGTGACCTTTGGGTTGGCATTATCACAGATTATAGACGTGGTACGTAAACACATATGTTTTGTCGCCCCCTTTTCATACGAGTTTGTTTTTTGTTTAACGCTACTTTCAGCAATATCATGGATCCAGTTTTAATTTGAGGCGGGAGGAAACTTATGTACCTAGAGAAACCCCCGACGTCCGGCAGAAAAACTGGCAACCCTTGTCAATTGAGGTAAAAGTTGAGCACAGGGCTGGAGATTAGAGTGGAGCACTCCTGCCTGCAGTAAGTCTTGAACTGACAGTGTCGACATACGGGGTTATGTTATGTGTTGATTGAATGTTATGCCTGTTAATTTCTGGTTGTATTTTCCAGTTTCAGTTTGTCATTGCTTTGTTTTGCTTTTCATCTTAGCGTTTATATTTATGTATTGATGTTCTAGTTCGTACAATTAGCACGCCTCTTGATAACTTTTAGCAACATACTAGTTTGTTGTTATATCTACCGCTCCTTTAACAGGTGGTTTAATAATCGTCTTCACGGTGAGGTATGAAACCGATTGTTAAGAAATTCATTTATGAACGCAATGCAAAAATCTTACAGATACCAAAATCGTTTAAACCCCCAGAAAGTTGAGTTTCTTCTCATATAATTTGTAGAAAAGCCTTTTAAGTGAATATAAAATAATGCCGAAATCGTTTCATGCGTCGCGTATGGCTTTTCGGTGATATTTTAAACTGATTATTAGGGAATTACACAGAAAAACAAAACCGTTCTATACTACCTTAATACATTAAACCATATACATTTAACATAGCGCCGATTCCACAAAAAAGTGGTTCTAATTCGTATTAATTCAGTAGCGACAACTGAGGTCATGATACTTATTGTGCTCCAACCCCGGGTTTCCGAGGATGCTATAGAAGAAAAAAACAAAATCAATATTAAACAAAACAATATTTCCATCTGATATTCGTAGAAATATCGGTCATTGGCCCTCGCGAGTTTTTTTAAGTTTAAAGGTCCTTGCTAATAGTCAGGGTTATTGACTGTTTTAAGTGTAGTTGTTGATTGCTATGTTGTATAAACGCCTTGCCGATCTTGAACGCTGTCAGTAATTATAACTGTATGAGGTTCATGAAAAACGGCTTTGAAGCGGTCGGACTTAATTAAGGTTAAAATTATATTAGCCACGTCTAAAACTCTACCATAATTAAAGTTGTTGTTTGGCAATAAATTGAAACATTACATGCAAGTTACGAATAAAGGAAGTCAAATTCTAAATTATTGGTTTGAAACTTAAATATGAAACGAACGTAATCACATCTAAATATACCGGATCTGAAAACAGTTGACCCAGTAAAAGACAAGACTTCTAGTAATGTTACTTAACACCAAATATACCAAATATATCAACAAAAAGCTCTCTAGGTGATACTGTCTAGCCGGAATATACATATTATTTGATTCCTTTGTTCATTGTTGTTTCTTGCTTGAGGTTTTTCAGTCTATCAAAGCTGAACTTTTATGTGATGTGACTCAATTTACCTAAAAACTTACATATATTATGTTTTACCTCATTAAACGGCAGAGTGAGCTATTGTCATTTGCAGTACTCCGGCCCTTTAAGAATATCAAAAGAAACTTGATCTCATAACCCGGTTGCAACAAAGGTTACACAAGTCATGTATACAATTCGAAACTGGTCATCGATATTATTTTAATTTTCTTGTTGCCTTTGGCACATGACGATGAATATTCGACGTGTACGGTCTCTGTTCTTTCCTTTTATATAAATTTAATCTATGGATTATATTTTCATATAACTATTTTCGAAGAAAAAATTGTAGCCCTTGTAAAGGTTTGAGTCCCGCTCACCTTGCCTGCAGTCGTGTTCGAACCCTAGTGTGGTCAATTAGCCGGTATAACTATAGCTACTTAGATCAAACGGCCAGCAAGGCCCAGGACATAATGAGGTTAATCACAATAATTAGAAAATATGAACAATTAATTTCAACTGACAAGATATAATAATAGAGGAAAAAAATTATAGGAAAAGGACATATAAATAAACCATAAATTACACGACCTCTTCTAAATTATAGAGGTCGCTGAAAACGTTTTATCTGCTATGAATACACATTCAGATGTTAATTTCTTCTATACCGATTCAATTACATTTCTTTCAGAACAGTATAAGCATCTGTGTTTTCTTCGACTACCTAAAAAATTTGCAATATGATATTTCCGTATTCCGAAACCCATGTAAACAAGTCGTAATACATGAAGCCTTTCAAATTCATGTTACGTCTAATGATAATCCTTATTAGAATTGGGTTGTTTATAGACTTTTATGGACTTTTTTCCACTAATGTATTGTCCATTACCATTTCCGCTGACATTTTGATATTCATCTTGTAAGAAATTCATTCGTAAAATACGCCGTTTTGATGCATATAGATTTTCCGTGTACTTACTTCTTAGGAAAATAGTAGTATTCGGGCAATAAATAAAAATAGTAGTAGACGGTAAATAATGAAACATTATTAGTCGGTCAATAAATTACAGCAAATCAATATAGATAATTTTGGCAGCAGTTCATTTTAGTTAGGTTGAGAAATGCACTCTATCGAATAATTTATGATTATAATTTACAATTGAAAATGTGCTTTCATACGTCAATGAAACTTCAAAATAATGCATTCATTTTTTTAAGTACAATATACAATGTAAGTTAAATTTACAGATTCAAATTTAATAAAACAATTTTACTTTTATTTTAATGCTTTAAAGATAACAATATAATTGTAATGATTTATTGTTGATATAGATACAATAACCATTTCGCGTAATAGTCTGTTATAAGCATCCAGACACCACCACACCAACAACAAAAAATGACCAAAACAAAACCCAACAAAACACAAAAAAAACTAAAAATAAATAAGCCAATGTAAGGAAAAAACACACTAAAAAGGTCAAGGTTAACTATGATTAAATTATATATTTCTTTTGGGCCAGAAATTACAGACCATGTCTAACTTTGGCGGGTATCAAGTTGGTATATTTAAATAAATACATGTACCTTGACCACACGGCCTCACAGTAGACCACGCGGCCCACACAGGACCAAGCAATCAGTATTTCGTAACACATGAAAACTTTATGTGTTCTATTGTGTACTATAAATTTCAATCTGATTTAAGGTATCCGACCCATAATTGAAGTCACCGTTTAATTTTATTTTTCGACCAAGAAATACAGCTTTATAAAATTAATCTATTGCTAATTAATGATACCGATTAAATATATTGTTTTATTTGAAGTCAACGTGAACAGTTTTGAGTAAAAAAGTTAGTTATTCAAATAGTATTTCCGATGATTGCCGAAGATTACCGAGGTCTGCTCCATTTAAAAACAATGGACATCCGGGACACCAAATATGATCACGTGGTCAATTATGGTCCGGATACCTTAAATTAGCCCTAATGCTGTGATGTTTGCTTTTGTTTCGGGAAGATGTGTACTATAGAGCCAAATTAATCGCTGATTTTAATCATATTAAATGTTATTCCCATAAATGAAAATTAATGAAACTGCGATATTTTTATTAAATCAAATTAAATGTACGTTCAAAGACGCTTTTAGACCGAATTTAACTACCATAATAATCAGGTTCTAGTTTTGTGATTTGTCGGAATAACGGCAGAATTTAGTCCAATTATTGGTTATATAGCAAATAAGAAATTCTATGTTCGATCTATTTATACAGAATTCAAATATGATATGCATCTCTTTTATTAAAGCTTCAGACATTGCAAAATATCCGGAAACTATGTGTATTATATTTTCTTTTCTTCTTTGAAAATACTGTTTGTTTGTTTGAATGGTGTTTTAACGCCACTTTCGGAAATTTTTCAGCTATATCATGGCGTCTAGTTTTTATTTGGGGGGAGCCGGACTACCCGAGAAAGCACCCGACCTACGGTAGGAAAACTGGCAATCCTTGTCAATTAAGATTGGAGTCGAGTACACCCTGCCTGCAGTGAGAATCGTACCCGCAATCTCAGCGTTGACAGAAGATGTGATCAATAGTAAACGAACTACCCTAATATTTGTATAAGTATTGTTTTATAATTACCACCTTTTTACATTATTTGAAAAGACACAACGATTTCTGTAAAAATGATAAAATTCCGGTAATCATTTCCGACAAACTTACAATTACATTTTAAGAAAATAAATCTTTCACGTGATTTAATGTTTGCTGCTAATTATTTCATTTAAAATGGCATGTTTTCAAGTGCTATATCATTAGAATTGAACAATTTTGTGATTTCAGATAGAATATGTTTTATCAAGTTAAGTGATTAATAATAAAACATGGAGATTAACACAAATCTCCCCAGTTCAATAAATTGCTAAACGACAGAACAACACATCACAAAAAAAATAAAATAAACCACTGGCTTGGAACAGTCACATAAACTACTGGCTTAAAACAGTCACACAAACTACTGGCTTGGAACAGTCACATAAACTACTGGCTTAGAACAGTCACATAAACTACTGGCTTAAAACAGTCACACAAACTACTGGCTTGGAACAGTCACATAAACTACCGACTTGAAACAGTCACATAAACTACTGGCTTAGAACAGTCACATAAACTACTGACTTGAAACAGTCACACAAACTACTGGCTTGGAACAGTCACATAAACTACTGGCTTGGAACAGTCACATAAACTACTGGCTTGGAACAGTCCCATAAACTACTGGTTGACTGTTTGGGACATTAATTCACATAAACTACTGGCTTGGAACAGTCACATAAACTACTGACTTGAAACAGTCACACAAACTACTGGCTTGGAACAGTCACATAAACTACTGGCTTGGAACAGTCACATAAACTACTGGCTTGGAACAGTCACATAAACTACCGACTTGAAACAGTCACATAAACTACTGGCTTAGAACAGTCACATAAACTACTGACTTGAAACAGTCACACAAACTACTGGCTTGGAACAGTCACATAAACTACTGGCTTGGAACAGTCACATAAACTACTGGCTTGGAACAGTCCCATAAACTACTGGTTGACTGTTTGGGACATTAATTCACATAAACTACTGGCTTGGAACAGTCACACAAACTACTGGCTTGGAACAGTCACATAAACTAATGGCTTAGAACAGTCACATAAACTACTGGCTTGGAACAGTCAAAAAAACTACTGGCTTGGAACAGTCACATAAACTACTGGCTTGGAACAGTCACATAAACTACTGGCTTGGAACAGTCACATAAACTACTGGTTGACTGTTTGGGACAGTCACATAAACTACTGTTTGACTGTTTAGGACAGTCACATAAACTGCTGGCTTAGAACAGTCACAAAAATTATTGGCTTGAAACAGTCACAAAAACTACTGGCTAAGAAGAGTCACATAAATAACTGGCTTGGAACAGTCAAATGAACTCCTGGCTTGAAACACTCACATAAACTTCCGGCTTGGAACAGTCACATTAACTACTGGCTTTGAAACAGTCACATAAACTACTGGCTTGGAACAGTCACATAAACAACTGGGTGAAACAGTCACTTAAACTACTAGCGTGGGGCACTCACATAAACTACTGGCTTGGAACAGTTAAATAAACTACTGATTAAGAACAGTCACATAAACTACTGGCTTGGAATAGTCACATAAACTACTGGCTTTGAAACAGTCACATAAACTACTGGCTTGGAACAGTCACATAAACAACTGAGTGAAACAGTCACTTAAACTACTAGCGTGGAGCACTCACATAAACTACTGGCTTGGAACAGTCACATAAACTACTGACTAAGAACAGTCACATAAACTACTGGTTTGGAACAGTGATACAAACAACTGCCTTGGAACACTCACACAAACTTTCTGCTTGGAACAGTCAGAAACTACTGGCTTGAAACAGTCACATAAACTACTGGGTTGAAACAGTCCGATAAACTACTAGCTTGGAACAGTCACATAAACTACTGACTTGGAACAGTCACATAAACTACTGGCTTGGAACAGTCACATAAACTACTGGCTTGAAACAGTCACATAAACTACTGGCTTGGAACAGTCACATAAACTACTGGCTTGGAACAGTCACATAAACTACAGGCTTGGAACAGTCACATAAACTACTGACTTGGAACAGTCACATAAACTACTGGATTGGAACAGTCACATAAACTACTGGCTTGGAACAGTCACATAAACTACAGGCTTGGAACAGTCACATAAACTACTGACTTGAAACAGTCACATAAACTACTGGGTTGAAACAGTCCGATAAACTACTAGCTTGGAACAGTCACATAAACTACTGACTTGGAACAGTCACATAAACTACTGGCTTGGAACAGTCACATAAACTACTGGCTTGAAACAGTCACATAAACTACTGGCTTGGAACAGTCACATAAACTACTGGCTTGGAACAGTCACATAAACTACAGGCTTGGAACAGTCACATAAACTACTGACTTGGAACAGTCACATAAACTACTGGATTGGAACAGTCACATAAACTACTGGCTTGGAACAGTCACATAAACTACTGGCTTGGAACAGTCACATAAACTACTGGCTTGGAACAATAACATAACTCCTGCCGTAGAACAGTCACAAAGTACTAGTCGGAACAGTCAAATAAACTTGTGACTTGGAACAGTCACATATACTGACATGGATTTGAGCAGTCATCAAAACTACTGGCGTGGAACTGTCTCAAGCTACTAGCTAGGAACAGTCACACAAACTACTGGCCTGAAACAGTCACATAAACTACTAACCTGGACCATTCACAAACTACTGGCTTGAAACAGTCACAAATTACTGGCTTGGAACAGTCACAAAAACTACTGGCCTGTACAGTCACATACACTACAGACCCGGAACAGTCACAAACTTGTGGCCTGAAACCGTCACATAAACTACTCTCTTGGAACAGTAAAAAAAACTACTTACTTGGAACAGTCACATAAATTACTGGCGTGGAACAGTCAAACAAACTACTTACTTGGAACAGTCACATAAATTACTGGCGTGGAAAAGTCACATAAGCTGCTGGCTTGGAACAGTCACATAAACTTTTGCTTGGAACAGTCACATAAACTGCTGTCTAAGAACAGTCACATAAACTTCTGTCTTGGAACAGTGATATCAACAACTGGCTTGGAACACTCACATAAACTTCCGGCTTGGAACAGTCACATAAACTACTGGCTGGGAACAGTCACATAAACGACTGGCCTGAAACAGTTACATACACTACAGACCCAGAACAGTCACAAACTTGTGGCCTGAAACCGTCACACAAACTACTGACCTGGAACAGTCACAAAACTAGTGGCCTGAAACATTCACATAAACTACTGGCGTCGAACAGTCACAAACTACTAGCTAAGAAAAGTCACAAAATACTAGCTAAGAACAATCACATACTACTGGCTTGGAACAGTCACATAACTGGACTGGAGTTTGTTGGTTCAAGTCTTACTGCTGTTTTCGCCAGGTACTCCGGTTTCCTCCCCCTTCCAATAAAAACTGGACTCCATGATACAGCTGAAAATAGCTGAAAGTGGCCTTACACTCCGTTCAAACAAACAAATCTTTCCAAAGAACAACACAGCTAATATTTGGAAGTATGAATAGTATTTGGGATTATGACTAATATTTGGGATTGTGACTAATGTTTGGGATTATGACTAATATTTGGGATTATGACTAATATTTGCGATTATGACTAATATTTGGGATTATGACTAGTATTTGGGGTTATGACTAATATTTGGGATTATGACTAGTATTTGGGGTTATGACTAATATTTGCGATTATGACTAATATTTGGGATTATGACTAGTATTTGCGATTATGACTAATATTTGGGATTATGACTAGTATTTGGGGTTATGACTAATATTTGGGATTATGACTAATATTTGGGGTTATGACTAATATTTGCGATTATGACTAATATTTGGGATTATGACTAGTATTTGCGATTATGACTAATATTTGGGATTATGACTAGTATTTGCGATTATGACTAATATTTGGGATTATGACTAGTATTTGCGATTATGACTAATATTTGGGATTATGACTACTATTTGGGGTTATGACTAATATTTGGGATTATGACTAGTATTTAAGATTAGGACTCGTATTTGGGATTATGACTATTATTTTGTTCTCGATTTTTTTCAGGATGAGAAGAATCAAATCCTTACAACCAATTGCTGGCTGAATCAAGTGAGTACAAAGTGGCATTAAATTCAATTAAACTATTTGTTTCGTTCCTGGTTAACATTTTGCTTCTTTAACTCGAAATTGTTTTCAACAGGGCCATATCTTTTTCAGTTGCGCATGTGGTTGGTGATTTTCCACAGCGGCATATTTTCAGATGCTTAGGGATTTTCAACAGGGGCATATTTTTCAGTTGTTTGCTGGTTTTCCGCAGGGACCTATTTCTGTAGTTGCCTTGTGGTGCCCACAGGACCATATTTTTCAGATACCTAGGAGCTTTCCACAGAGGCATTTTATTAACTTGCCTATGGGTTTTCCACAGGGGAATTTTTTCAGTTGCCTTGTGTTTTCCACAGTGGCATATTTTTCATTTGCCTTTGGATTTCCAGAGGGACATTTTTTCAGTTTCCTAGGGGTATTCCACAGGGGTTTATTTTTTTAGTTGCCTAGGGGTTTTTCACATGGGATTATTTCTTCAGATGCCTAGGGTTTTCCACGGGGGCTTTTTTTCAATTGTCGTGTGGTGTCCACAGGCTGGGACATATTTTTTAGTTGACTTTTGGTTTCCACAGGAGCATATTTTTTCACTTGGCTTGTGGGTTCCATTGGGGCATACTTTTTAGTTACCTTGTGGTTTCCACACGGGCACATTTTTAGTTGCCTGGTGGTTTTTCACGGGGGGTATATTTTTTAGTTTTCTAGGAGTTTTCCACAGGGACATATTATTTAGTAGCCTTGTGCTTTCCACACGGGCATATTTTTTCAGATGTCTAGGAATTTCAGTTGCCCTTGTTGTTGGTGGTTTTCCACAGGGACATATTTTTCAGTTGCCTTTTGGTTTTCACATCGTCATATTTTTTCAGTTTTTAGTTGCCTACGGGTTTTCCACAGAGACGTTTTTTTCAGTTGCCTACGGGTTTTCCACAAGGGCATATTTTTTAGTTGCCATGTGGTTTCCACAGGGACATATTTTTCAGTTGCCTACGGGGTTGTCTACAAGGACATATTTTTCAGTTGCCTTGTGGTTTCCACAGGGGCACATTTTTTCAGATGCCTAGGGATCTTCCACAGGGTCATATTTTTTAAGTTGTTGGTTTTTTACAGTGGCATATTTTTCAGTTAACTGGTGGTTATCCAAAGTGGCATATTTTTAGTTGCCTGGTTTTTTCCATAAGGGCATATTTTTAGTAGCCTAGTGATTTTCCACAGGGGCATATTTTTTAGTTGCCTGCTGGTTTCCGTAAGGGCATATTTTTCAGTTGCCTGCTGGTTTTCAACAGGGGTATATTTCTTACTTGCTTGTTGGTTTTCTACAGGGGCATATTTTTAGTTGCATGCTGGTTTTCTATAGGGGCATATTTTTCAGTTGATTTGTGGTTTTCCATAAAGGCATATTTTTGATTTGCCTGGTGGTTTTCCATAGGGCATATTTTTCAGTTGCCTGCTGGTTTTCCACAGGGTATATTTTTTAGTTGCATTCTGGTATTCCATAGGGGCATATTTTTGTGTTGCCTTCTGGTTTTCCACATGGGCATATTTTAGTTGCCTGGTGGTTTTCCATTTTTTCAGGTGCCTGCTGGTTTTCCACAGGGGCATATTTTTCAGTTGCCTGCTGGTTTTCCACATGGGCATACGTTTCAGTTGCCAGCTGGTTTATTATATGGGCATATTTTTCAGTTGCCTGCTGGTTTTGCAGAGGGGCATATTTTACAGTTGCCTGTTGGTTTTGCACATGGGCATATTTTTCAGTTGCCTGCTGGTTTTACTCAGGGGCATATTTTTCAGTTGCCTGCTGGTTTTCCACATGGTCATATTTCTTAGCTAAATGGCGGTTTTCCAAAGGGCATATTTTTCAATTGGCTGCTGGTTTTCAACATGGGCATAGTTTTGAGTTGCCTGTTGGTTTTCCATAGGGGCATATTTTTCAGTTGCCTGTTTGTGTCCATAGGGGCTCAATTTTTCAGTTGCCGGTTTGTTTTCCAAAGGAACATATTTTTCAATTGTCTTTTGGTTTTCCATAAGGGCTCATTTTTCAGTTGCCTTTCGGTTTTCCACAGGGGCATATTTTTCAGTTGCCTAGTGGTTTTACTCGTACATTTTTGGTTATATCCTTCAAGTATTTACTATGTTTTCACGTCAAATTGTGTTTTAACGATTTAATCTTTGTTACAGTTTTATGTCTATTAGTCGTTCGTCTATTTGTTGCTATACTACAAGCAATTTGCTTTTAGGTGATGTCACACGAGATCACTTCTATGTCACACGAGATTTGTACTTTAAATGTTAATCCCGACAAACTATGAATAATCGTAGTAATTCTCTTCAAGAATTTTTTAACCACTAAACTACTGTTGGAGTAAAGTCAGAGTATAAGAGAAATAATCTGGCCTAGGCCACAGTGGGTGACTTATTTGATGTATGCTATGTTAAATATTTCTTTTGCAAAGTATTTCAAATGTAAAAAAAAATGTTTGGGACATTCTATGGCCACATCCGGGACTGATTTGGTCAAACATTCCCGCCCATATGTACATCTTATTCCCCCTTGAGGATTGTTTATAACTTTGCTTCGTCCTAAAATCAATCAATCAATCAGCCAATCAATAAATTAATTCATCAATCAGCCAACCAATCAATCAATCAATCGACAAACCAAACAACCAGTCACTCAATCAGTCAATCAATTTCAACTACTGCCTTTTTGTCACCCTATATTTCCCACAAATGATCCTTACTTTTCTAGTGTACCCCAATTAAAGCACATAAAACAAACTTGGCGGTTTATAATTTTTTTCTTTGAATTGTGCTTAACGCCACTATCCTCATTTTTTGTATTTACATTGTTGTTTTATTGTGGAGAAAGCCGGAGCACCCGGTAAATCATTGTCAATTCAGGTGCAAGCCAAGCAGATGTCAGGTTCAAATTCGTCATTTTAGTTGTGAATTATATGCCACGAGTTTAAAGATAGTGTGTTATCTGATATAAATGCAGTCACTTACGTTGCGTTTCAGGATATTTCTAAAATTAACTAGTCAACAAGGCTTGAAAATATTAATTTATTGAACAGCGTCTTTTATTATTACTAGGTTGTAAATTATAACCCCAAATAATTACTACCACCATTTTAAGGTTGTTTAGGACATGTTTCAAGGGAATAATTAAGACAGCGTGCGTGATTCTTTATTGACCAATTTGTTGCTTTTATGTGACTTCCTTGTTTGCAAGCTTGGGTGTTTTGCTAAATCTAATCTACCAATTTTCCAATCTACATTACATTTACCTTACCGGAAAATCTTCGACTTCCTCCCCCAAAAAAAGTTGGAAGCCATGATATAGCTAGCGCTGAAATTGGCGTTAAACACCATATTAACAAACAACAGGGGCGGATACAGGGTTTTCGAAAGTGGGGCGTAAAAAGGGGATATCGGAATAGGATGTCCACGAACAAGGTTTCTATAGTGTTCACTAACCTTTATTTGGTACAGTATATACAACAGAGATATCATAATAAACGAATTAGTACCGTTAATGCATTAATTTATGGCGAGGACGAGCGGGGATTACATTTTTGCATTTGGCGCTGGTTTTTACCCTCCCTTTTCTCTTTTTTATCCTTTTCTTTTTTTTAAAGGGGGGGGGCGTACGCCGCTACGCCCCCCCCCCCCCCCCCCGCTGGATCCGCCACTGAACAAATAGGTTTTTATTCATGCCTTATCTGGTTTTCAAATGTAACTGGAAAATAGAACGCTTGTGTAATGTTTTAGAAAATTGTATGTTATTAAATTGAAAAATCAAACCAAAAATCTGAGAAATTGTTTTGTCTTATGATAACAGAATTATATGTTTGCACAATAAACCAGACACCAGACTCAAACAAAATCTGACCATGCATGGATCATTACAGTATATGAAATTTATTATTCCACTTTTTAACTTTAATAAACCGATTTACCAATGCTGATGCTGACTGCGATGATAGACATCGTGGCGGCTATGTCTCGCCTTTCGTCGCAAGGAAACTTTTCTGACCTAATACAAATGAAATTATTTTGTCTTCACTGACTAAAAAAACTTAATTTTGACAGGTGATAATTCAGTCTTTGCACTAGATACGAATGCATACACTGAACAGATACGTCGTTAAAATCGCTACTTCATAAAAATTTACGATTCTATGTAGGGTTCTAATAATGATTTACACGAAGTCAATCCAGTTTTCAGGGCCTCGGTGGCCGAGTGGTTAAGGTACTTGGACTACTATTGATCACGTGGTATGTCAACATCGAGGTTGCGGGTTCTAGTCTTATTGCGGGCAGGGTGCGCTCAATTCCAATCTTAATTGACAAGGATTGCCAGTTTTACTACCGAATGTCGGGGGTTTTCTCATGGTACTCCGGCTTCCTCCCCCAATAACAACTGGGCGCCACAATATAGCTGAACAATTGCTGAAAGTGGCGTTAAACGCCATTCAAATAAACAAACAATCCATTTGTGTATACATCTAAGTTTTACCTATGTATTTGCCAAATCAACAAAACTTCTCATTACAATAGCAATCATGACTTGCAATGTTCTAATATTCAACACAGGAAACTATATTGCCCAATAATCCATAGCTTTAGTTATTATATTATAATCAGGAAGAATCAAGGGATAACAAAATAACATATAACTGTGTCTGTTATTTGTTTGTTTGTTTCTTGTTTAACGCCACTTGCAGCAATGTTTTCGGCTATATCGCGGCGTCCAGTTTTTATTGGTAGGGGGAGCCGGAGTATCTTGACAAAACCCTAAACCTTCGGTAAGAAAACAGACAATTCTTGTCAATTAAGATTGGAGTCGAGTTCACTATGTCCGCAGTAAACTCAAACTCGCAAACTCACTGTTGACAGACCACGTGATAAAAAGGAGACGAATTGTCTTCACCACGCGGCCCGCTATTATTTATGACAAAAGATTTTAAAAGAGCCAATGCGATTCACCAAGGTAATGTTTTTGTTATTTGATAATACAGAAGTCAAATATTTAACTTAAAAAAAAGTTTTCGGGATTAAATTGTAGAGCTTTTTCGCACATGTGATTGCAGGGTTACTATAAGGAAACCCTATTGCCAATAATTGGGCTGTTGTTTCCTATATGGTATTGTATGTTTACTAGTTTAGGGACAGACCATTTAACTTGAAGGGGGAGGGGGCCTTGGTTTTATGTTTTGGTCAGAAAATTTTTATTTTTTGAAGGCGTCGCGACAGAGTATTTTATTTTCATTATTAGCATTATTTTATATAGCAGAAATCCTTTTTCAGAATATTATTGTTAAGTTTATTGAAATGCAATCCCTTACTTATACGTTCCACGGGTACCAGATCCCTATTCAATACGATGACAATATGACTGTTATTTTCACAGATGTGGACAGATTACGGATTATCTTGGGACCCCAAGAAATATGGCGGAATTGAAGTTATACGTTTACCACATGATCTTGTCTGGAAACCAGACATATTCTTGTATAACAAGTAAGATCATTAAATGTAGTTAATTTATCCATGTTTAGGTATGTTCGTCAGCATATATATTGTTCATAAATGGAATACGTGTATAAGTCTTAAAGATAATTAAGTATGATTTCTAAAAAAGGACATGTATTTCCGTTTTTGCTGATTCATCTTTTACCGATAACAGTAATTCATTTTCACCTATTGTTATATCTTGTTCGAATACTTCATTAGAAATATATATGGCTTTGAAATACCTTCATTAGTAATAAGTAAATACACAACTTTTAGAATTTGTGATATCGTATATATTATTCTACATAGGTAGATTAACTATTATACGTGGATGATGTTACACGCTAATTTATTTCCGTTAATTATCTATTTCAAAGTTTTGATTCACTATTTTAAAGATATGCTTTGCTTTCGGTTGATCGCCACTTTCAGCCATTTTTAGCTATATCCAGTTTAAATGGAGGAGAGCAGGATTAACAGGTAAAAAACACCTGCCCTTCGGTCGAAAAACTGTCAATTATGATTAGAGATTTGCATGCAATGTGATCGAACCTTTATTGTACAACATTCCGTTTTCTTGTCGATAGATCCATTTTATTCAGAGAATCATCTGCCGTCCAACTTTTTAAAGCATAAATGGGAGCGTGGGGTGTCAGAGAGCTCTATATAATCAAAACATCGGATTTTGCGACACGTGTCCGAGTCTGCACTGTTTACAATCTCTCGATATTTTTTCGTGTGGTTCACCTATATATAAATCGCTTCTTTAGATATTTTTGTCCATAAAAATAATAATCTTAACTTAGGCCCCGTTCACACAGAGCTGCGACGATCCGCGATTAAGCCACGACCTGACAAGTTTTGCATCGGGGCGGATCGATCTGGGACGTTTGGCGGCAAAATCGAGCACATTGCTCGATTTTTTTGTCTTCATTACGACCGTACTACCATGCCCCTAAGTCAAACGCGCTGCTAACACGCTTCTAATACGATGTTACACAGACCGTTGCCGACCAGCGGCCGCGTTCACTGCGTTTACGCTACGCTGCCGCTACGAAATTCAAGATCATACTACGACGCTACGCAGACCTGGATGACTGTAAGACGATATCGCTACGGTGGTGCCAATCATATTACGTACTGGGAACGTAGTAAGAATGTTTTGGGAGCATTGTATGAGCGTACTTGATAATATCCGACTGTACTACGCTTTTACTGCGCTTTTACTACGATCGTGAAGATCCTTCCACGCTGCTGGTACGATTACGGCGGCGCTTCGACTACGCTCTTTTAACGACTTTACCCTGATTCTTGTTGGCCACGATCATCTACGCTTGTTTTTAGCATGTTCAAAATAAGCGTGGCGCGAGCGTAGAGCTCTCCGATCATGAAGACACTATCGCGATCAATAAATTATCTACCAGGATTCATTGGAACAGAAGGAAAAATCACGTTTCACGTGATTATTTTTTTCAAAATGAAAGTGACTGAATTTAAGAAAGATGGGGTTGTGTTGAAAACGAGCTTAGAAAAGGAGTAAAATTAGCTTCATTGAAGTTAAGATGATTATTTTCAAGAAGAAACATAGCTAGAAAAGGCGATTTATATATAGTTGAACCACACAAACATTTTTTATAAGATAATGAGATTGTGAAATATTTCGATTCAGGCCCGTGTAGCAAAATCCGTTCTTTTGTCTATGGAGAGCTCTCTGGGGTCACACGCTCCCATCAAATTCTAAAAAGCGTCGGACGGCAGAGGATTCTCGGACCAGATCCTTGTGTGCAGAAAATTGTGTAAACTGAAATAAAACATTAACAAACAAACAAACATTTTAATTTTATATTTTGACAGTGCTGATATTTCTACGTACTATTCCTCTTTGAGTTCCAACATGATAATTACCTCGGATGGAAATGTCACGTGGTTATCCATGGTAATTTTCAAGAGCACCTGTCCCATTAATGTTCGCTATTTCCCATTTGATGAACAAAACTGTTCATTGACCTTTGCTTCATGGACGTACGATGGATTTCAGGTTAATTTATCCTTGACTACTACTGAGGGTGACATTTCTAATTACATCAAAAACAGCGAATGGAGTCTTCAAAAACTATTCGTAGAAAGACACGTGATCTACTATTCATGCTGTGCCGAACCGTACCCGGATATTACCTTTTATATCTACATCCGTCGGAGGCCATTGTTTTACATATTTAATATGATAATGCCCTGTATCCTGATTACTTTAGTAGCCTTATTAGGATTTTATATACCGTCTGATTCTGGAGAAAAAGTAACCATGGGGATCACAACTTTGTTATCTATGACAGTTTTTATGATGCTTGTAGCTGAAAATATGCCACCAACCTCTAACGTCTTACCTTTGATAGGTTAGTAGTACGCTTCCAACCGTGAACGTCTTACCCTATATAGGTAAGTAGTATGCCACCAACAGTGAACGTCTTACCCCATATAGGTAAGCGGTATGCCACCAAGCGTGAACGTCTTACCCTATATAGGTAAGTAGTATGCCACCAACCTTGAACGTCTTACCCTGTATAGGTAAGTAATATGCCACCAACCGTGAACGACTCACCCTATATAGGTAAGTAGTATGCCACCAACCGTGAACGTCTTAACGTTGATAAGTAAGTAGTATGTCACCAACATCGAACGTCTTACCTTTGACAGGTAAGTAGTATGTCACCAACCTGGGACGTCTTACCCTGCTAGGTAAGTAGTATGCCACCAGCCTCGAACGACTTAACTTGGACAGGTTATTAGTATGCCACCAACTTTGAACGTCTTAACTTTGATAAGTAAGTAGCATGCCACCAATCCTTGATTAGCTAACGCCTTACCTTTGATAGGTAAATCGTATGCTTTACAGGTAAGTAATATGCCACCAACCTCTCACGTCTTACCTTATACAGACAAGTAGTATGCCATCAACCCCAAACGCTTTACTTTTGATAGGTAAGCAGTATGCCACCAATCTCTTACATCTAACAGTTGATAGGTGAACGACTTACCCTATATAGGTAAGTAGTATGCCACCAGCCGTGAACGTCTTACCATGTATAGGTTAGTAATATGCCACCAACCGTGAACGTCTTACCTTATATAGGTAAGTAGTATGCCACCAATCGTGAACATCTTAACGTTGATAAGTAAGAAGTATGTCACCAACATCGAACGTCTTACCTTTGACAGGTAAGTAGTATGCCCCACACCTTGAACGTCTTACCAGTCAAGGTAAGTAGTATGCCACCAACCGTGAACGTCTTACCCTAGATAGGTTAGTAGTATGCCACCAACAGTGAACGTCTTAATCTATATAGGTAAGTGGTATGCCACCAACCGTGAACGTCTTACCCTATATAGGTAAGTAGTATGCCACCAACCTTGAACGTCTTACCCTGTATAGGTAAGTAGTATGCCACCAACCGTAATCGTCTTACCCTTTATAGGTAAGTAGTATGCCACCAACCGTGAAAATCTTACCCTGCTAGGTAAGTAGTATGCCACTAGCCTCGAACGACTAACTTGGACAGGTTATTAGTATGCCACCAACTTTGAACGTCTTAACTTTGATAAGTAAGTAGCATGCCACCAATCCTTGATCCGCTAACGCCTTACCTTTGATAGGTAAATCATATGCTTTAAAGGTAAGTAATATGCCACCAACCTCTCACGTCTTACCTTATATAGACAAGTAGTATGCCATCAACCCCAAATGCTTTACTTTTGATAGGTAAGCAGTATGCCACCAATCTCTTACATCCTACAGTTGATAGGTAAATCGTATCCCACCAACCTTATATTTTACAGGTAAGTAGTATGCCACCAACCTCTCACGTCTTACCTTATATAGGTAAATAGTATGCCATCAACCCCAAACGCTTTACGTTGATAGGTAAGCAGTATGCCACCAATCTCTTACATCTTACAGTTGATAGGTGAACGTCTTACCCTATATAGGTAAGTAGTATGCCACTAACCGTGAACGTCTTACCCTACATAGGTAAGTAGTATGCCACCAACCGTGAACGTCTTACCCCGTATAAGTAAGTAATATGCCACAAACCGTGAACGTCTTACCCTATATAGGTAAGTAGTATAGGGTTTCAAATACAGTTAAGACGTAATTCATCTCAATCAATTTATTCAGGTAATACCATTTGAGAAGATTAACTACAAAGAAAAATGTGAGAACAATAATAAACCTGAGTGAACGAGTAAAACGTCTGAGATGAATATTACAATAACGCAATTATAAGTGAAATATCTACATAATATAAAAACTATAATGAAAACATACTGGATATTCAAATGTAAATACGTTTGTGTAATTGCAACCAAAAGTGTGGGGTTTTTAGTTAACCGAAAGTGTGAGTTTGTTTATGGCTTGACCATCTTCCAACACAAATATAATGTGTGCATATAAGATATAATACAGATATTTTGTAGTCAACATATGTGTTTTATAGGTGTTGTCTTAATTAACATGTATCTCAAAGTTATTATTGTTTGCATACATGAAGAATACGTATAAAGCATGACTGGGAATATTTCATAATATTTCAAACTTATTTACCGTATTGGTTGACTCATTTAACCCTCAAAATTGCTGTATTTTACACTAATTTGGACCAAACATCTAAATACCTTCAGGGTATAATCGATAGTGGGGAAAGAAACGCTATTATTTTAACATTAAAGAATTGACAGATTAGACAAATAAATGATTTCGTCCCTTACTCTCACAACATTCCGGCCCCTTAATTGTGGTTAAAGTGAACACAATTATTAAACATTTCAAATATAGTCAAAATTCAGTCTTTGGAGTATACAAAGAATTATGAGTCAGCTTCTAATACTAAAACGAGTTTCATTATTGGCCTGGTTAATTCTGTTGAACATGTCTTTACTCTAACAGAACGAACTGTTTCAGACTTGTCCTTGTGTAATTCAACCACTCGACCAAGATTCCAAAAATTCCTCGGCGTATTATCCTGAATAAGGACTATGTCTCCTATTTTAACATTTCGCTTTTCCGAAATCCATTTCTGCCTTTGTTGCAACATAGGGAGGTATTCACTAGTCCAACGCTTCCAAAATTGATCTGATAAAAATTGAATTTGTTTCCAGCGTCTTTTCACATAGTTATCAGATTTCGAAAATAATCCAGGTTTTAGCAAAAGTAACTGATTCGGGGTTAGTACCTTAACATCGTTAACATCATCAGATATGTTCGATATTGGTCGACTGTTCAACGTAGCTTCTACTTCACAAAATAATGTACTTAGACCTTCGTCGTCAAGTCGAATGTTTTGTTCCTGCATTAAAGAGTACAGAATCTTACGTACCGATCTGATTAATCTTTCCCAGATTCCTCCAAAGTGTGACGCTGCGGGAGGATTGAAAGTCCACTCGATTCCTTGCTGGCACATGAAATTATTTAACTGTTCTATGTTCCATTTGTCGATTTCTTTTCGTAGCTCTCGTTCGGCTCCTATTAAGTTGGTACCATTATCAGATCTAATGTATTCTGGACTTCCTCTACGGGCAATAAATCGCCGTATTCCGTTAATACAGGAGTTAGTATCCATAGCGTGTGCTACTTCCAAATGCACAGCACGTGATGTCATACATGTAAAGATCATTCCGTATCGTTTCACTGAAGATCGCCTCTGCTTAATGTAAAATGGACCAAAAAAGTCCATTCCGATCATAGTAAATGGCGGTTTATCGGGTAAAAGTCTTTCTTTCGGTAAATTTGACATCTTCTGTTCCATAAATTGTCCTTGATACTTTCTGCAGGTAACGCATTTCGATACGATACTTTTTATAATTAAGCTTGCACCTATAATCCAAAATCGCTTTCGAAGTTTAGCTATCATTGAGTTTCTGCCCAAATGTCCAACGGATCTATGTATGCTCTCGAGAATCAATCTGGAAATTGGCGAGTCCTTCGGTAAGATGATCGGATGTTTAGCATCGAATGACAATTCAGCATTTTCTAAACGTCCGCCTACTCGTAACAAACCATCTTCATCTAAATACGGATCCAATTTGTAAAGTTTTGATTTTTTCTTTTGGATTTTCGCTTTCTCTGACTGTTGAAGAGCACTAATTTCCTCAGAAAAATAATTTTGCTGTACAATTCGAACTATTACAATTTCTGCTTGAAGCAATATCTTTGCAGTCAAATAAGTCGTAGTTGTCCGTTTTATCACTTCCCGTGTAATAGGCTTGTCTTCTAATCGTTTAATTTCAACGCGTTTCTTCAAAAAATCAAACACTTGAAGAAATCTCCCTACAATACGCTTCGTTTTCGGCCAATTTGAGAAATATGTCAATAGTTTATCCATTATTTCGTCGATTGATTTCATATGAGTAGCAGCGTTTACTATAGCTGAAGAGTTTACTTCTGAATCATTTATAGGAATATTTCTGTCGAATTCGTAAACTGGCCATTCGGTTTCAGGCTGCCACAAATAATTTGGACCATGAAGCCATTCTGGTTTCGTTGTGAACGTAGACATTTTCATGCCTCGTGACGCAAGATCCGCAGGATTCTGTTTCGTATTCACATAATTCCACTGTTCAGGTTTTGATCCATCACGAATCACTTCTAAACGATTTGCAATAAACGTGTGAAATCGGGTGCTATGGTATTTATGTAGCGTATGACGGACATGCTGTCGGTCCAAAACAAAACTCTATTTACATTGTAATTCAACTCTTTCAAGATAACTTTACTGAGTTTTACGGCTCTTGTCGCTGCTGTCAATTCCATTCTAGGTACAGTAATTTTCTTCAGCGGGGCGACTCGCGACTTTCCAAGTACAAAAGCGCAATGAATTCTACCAGTTATGTCGACAAGTCTGAGGTAAAATACCATACCGTACCCTATGTCACTGGCATCAGAGAAACAGTGTAATTCACAAATTTCTACAGCTCCAAAATCGAAAGGTTTATAACAGCGAGTAAGTCGGATCGTTTTCAGCTTTTCCAGTTGTCTTAACCAGTCGTTCCACTTACGCAGCTCAGGTTCATCTAGTTCCTGATCCCAACTAAACCCCCGTTTACAAAGTCCTTGCAAGATTGATTTTGCTAACATTACAAACGGCGACACAATACCGATCGGATCGTAAACCGAACTGGTTATTGAAAGGATACTTCTTCTCGATGCTTGTCTGTCTTTATACACTGTGTTAAATCCAAAATTATCTGTTTCGATAAACCATTGAATTCCTAAGGCGCGTTCCGTTGGTAAGTCATCGTCAATACTCCATTTCTGGACTTCCTTAGCACGTTCTCGTTCCGGAATCAAAGCTATCACATTCAGTGAATTACTTATCCACTTTGTGATATGAAATCCTCCGTCGTTGCACAAAGATGTTACGTCGTTTATCAGTTTAATCGCATCATCTTCTGAAGGAACAGACGATAAGCAGTCATCAACATACATACTGTTCTTGATCGTGATAGCCGCTAAAGAATCATATTTATCTCCGTAGTCAAATGCAGATTGCCTTAATGCAAAATTGCAACAGCTAGGCGATGATGTCGCACCGAATAAGTGTACTGTCATTCGGTATTGTTTCGGTTGGTTATCTAGATTCCCTTCCGGCCACCAGAAGATCTTAAGCAATCTCTGTCGTTTGGCGGTACTTGCACTTGGTGAAACATAGCTTCTATGTCTCCTAAAATCGCAATCTTTTCTTCCCGAAATCTCAGCAAAACGCCCAACAAGTTATTGGTTAAGTCTGGGCCTTGCAAGAGTTGGCTATTTAAGGACGTCCCCAAATAAGTGGCTGAACAGTCAAAGACTACGCGTATTTTATCTGGTTTCTTACTGTGGTAAACTCCGTGATGCGGAATATACCATACTTTGCCGTCGTCTCTATCTAACATATTTTTCGGCACTATTTCCATATAACCCTTTTCTAAAAGTTTGTTCATAAAGTCGGTATAGTCAGTTCTCAGTTTCGGATTATCTATGAGCTTTCTTTTTAAGCTTTTAAGTCTGTTGATACATTGAATTGAATTATTAGGCAACTTGATATCTGAGTCTCTAAACGGAAGTGCTATCACATAATGACCGTGTTCTTGTCGTATCGATTCGTTTACGATTTCAATAAACCTCTTATCTTCTAAGGAATCTTCCCTTTGATCGTCGATTATACGCTCAGGAAAGTCATGGTTAATAGATTCTTTGACAAGATACTCTAACTTAGACTGGTCCTCAAGTAATTGAACAACTTCCGCAAGTTGTGTCCTATTAACAACTCCAAACGAATCGGTACCGCTATTTTCTCGTATCAAGTTCCACACAATCCAGCCGAGCCGTGTTCTCGTCGCATGAGGTGCTCCTTTTGGTCCAGTTGCGATTTCGAATGGAGCATAGGCATCGGCGACATTATTTCCAATCAAAAGTCCAATAGGTGTATCGAGAACCGGATATTTAATATCAGACAAGTGACTCCATTTTTCGATTTCCTCAGTCTTAGGAATATGATCATCGGAGACTGGCATTTTGTCTTTAGTATAAATTTTCGGTAGTTCCACGACGTTTTCCATATCAAAATCCATTACTTCTATACCATTTACGGCCAAAGTGTTCATAGTGAAAGGTTCGCCCATCGTGTTAAGTCGAATTCGGTATCGTTTACCATTGCCACCGAGCTTACGTAAAAGATCATCGGTGCAAAAAGAAACACTACTTCCGGGATCAAAAAAAGCATATGTGTCAATTACTTGTGCTTTATTCTTTAACCTTACGGGTATAATGGCCATTGCACATGACATATCTCCGGCCCCTAGTTTGGTCCCAATATCAACTACTTGTGTTGTACTGGTTATTGGTTTATCTGATAATTGACGATTTGTATCGGTTGATCCTGGTGTATCTTTCTCCTTTAACGTTTTACTCTCATCATGAAGTAGTGTCGGATGTCTTCTTTTACAAATCTCACAAAAGAGTCGATTTCTACATTCTGCACTTCGATGACCTCTTTTTAGGCATCCATAACAATGACCCTTAGATTTCAAGTGGTCATGCCGTTTCGAAATCGGAATAGTAGGTATTTCTCGACAATCTTCTAGTTTGTGATTAGAACCAGAACAATATGTACAGTTCTGACTATTATGGGGTTTCGGTGTTTCCTGTTTTACCTCGGTTGCAAAATTAGCTCTACTGGGTTGTGAATTTATCAGCTTTTGTGAATTCTGTGACTTGTTACTCTTAATGGTCTTCGAACTTTGCGAGTTAAAGGTTAACGCTGGTTTACCGTAAATAGGATCGTTAAGTTTCTTTGCTTCTGACTGCACAAAATCAACAAAGTCTGATATTTTCACTGGTACTTGTTTGTCTCTTATCTTTAGCACTACATTTCTCCATCGGTCATGAAGGTACAAAGGAAGTTTTTGCATTAAGAGTTTGATGTTTTCAGAGTATTCTAATATTCTGATCGCTTCTATACTATCAATAGCGTTTCTGCATTCTATTAGAAACAGTGAAAATTCATCGAGCGATTTCGCGTCACCAGGAGGAATATTTGGCCAACTTAGAGCCTTTTTTACGAACGCATTTGCGATAACTTCTTCATTACCATATCGCTCGTGGAGTTGTTTTATTGCTAAACTATATGCGTATTCTGATGTTAGCTGTCCGTAACCGGATACCACCTTTTGAGCTTCGCCATAAGTATACTGTTCTAGATAGGTCATTTTCTCGTCCTCAGTATCGGAATTTGCAACAATTCTTGTATTAAACTGTCTGATAAATTTTCTGAATTCCAGAGGATCACCTCCGAACTTTCTTATTTCTGAAACCGGCTTTCTTAAGTGTTTAATTACATCATGGTTGTCATTATAATAACTCGAGGTCACATTGTTACTAAGATCTATTCTACTATCGATGTGCTCTTGTCGGTTTTCTGAAACGTTAACTGTATTAACTTTATCCACAGTTGAGCTAATGTATAGCTTTCTTTCGTTTTGATCGTGTCGTGTTGGGGATGTTGTCGGTATGTATGGTTTGGCGTTAACATTTAGTTTGCTCTGTATGTCCGCAGTATGTGTATTTTTCTGTATACTTGTAGTCGATCGTGGCTTGCGCAAACTTAATCGATCTTCGGACTCTGAGTCTATATTTGTCTGTTTCTCGTATTTGTCCAGAATTTTCGTCTTAGCGTCAGAAATTGCGATATCAGTTTTTAACTATAGCTCTTCCTCGTCGAGTTTTATCTTCATTTTGGCTAATTCTATTTCTTTTCTCTTTTCTAGCGCCATCATCTTAGCTTTGAGTTCTGCCTGTTTTTGTTCCTCTTTCAGTTTTTTGGAAGATATGCTACTAATTTGACTTCCTGTTGATACACTTGACTCAGAACTATGTGGACTAGATCTATGTGAATGTCCACTGTTTTCTGACCATTTATTGTTCTGACTCTGTTGCTCTTTACTTGTAGCACTGAAATACTTCTGTATAGAATATTTAAAGTCTTTAAGTAGTTTATCTCTATCCGAGAAAGTATTTACGTATGCCTCTTTATCGTCGTTTGGCATTCTAGGCAGGATACTCTAAAAACGCTTCATAACAATCCATCCAAATACTATGCTTAGCTCGGACTGTGTCAAACGGTAGTTCCCGACTAACCATGTATTTGATCGAATCGGAAAGTTTTATAAGCTTCTTGAACATTTTCGCAGCTTTATCAAGTTCATAATCTCTAGCTTTTGCGGTAAAAGTGCGTGGACGTACTCCACCATCGTCTTTTCGATTTTCGTCCATTTTTTCGGCAGTTGGATTTTCTAACGACAAAGGGTTGACTATCTCGGCACTTTCTTCTTTAATCTGTTTAGTGTCGTCTGTACCCGTTGCTTCATCCATCGTGGTCAATACGTTAATGATATAGGGTTTCAAATACAGTTAAGACGTAATTCATCTCAATCAATTTATTCAGGTAATACCATTTGAGAAGATTAACTACAAAGAAAAATGTGAGAACAATAATAAACCTGCGTGAACGAGTAAAACGTCTGAGATGAATATTACAATAACGCAATTATAAGTGAAATATCTACATAATATAAAAACTATAATGAAAACATACTGGATATTCAAATGTAAATACGTTTGTGTAATTGCAACCAAAAGTGTGGGGTTTTTAGTTAACCGAAAGTGTGAGTTTGTTTATGGCTTGACCATCTTCCAACACAAATATAATGTGTGCATATAAGATATAATACAGATATTTTGTAGTCAACATATGTGTTTTATAGGTGTTGTCTTAATTAACATGTATCTCAAAGTTATTATTGTTTGCATACATGAAGAATACGTATAAAGCATGACTGGGAATATTTCATAATATTTCAAACTTATTTACCGTATTGGTTGACTCATTTAACCCTCAAAATTGCTGTATTTTACACTAATTTGGACCAAACATCTAAACACCTTCAGGGTATAATCGATAGTGGGGAAAGAAACGCTATTATTTTAACATAAAAGAATTGACAGATTAGACAAATAAATGATTTCGTCCCTTACTCTCACAACAAGTAGTATGTCACCAACCGTGAACGTCTTAACGTAGATAAGTTAGTAGTATGTCACCAACCTGGAACGTCTTACCCTGCAAGGTAAGTAGTATGCCACCAGCCTCGAACGACTAACTTGGACAGGTTATTAGTATGGCGCCAACTTTGAACGTCTTAACTTTGATAGGTAAGTAGCATGCCACCAATCCTTGATCCGCTAACGCCTTACATTTGATAGGTAAATCGTATGCTTTACAGGTAAGTAATATGCCACCAACCTCTCACGTCTTACCTAATTTAGGTAAGTAGTATGGCATCAACCCCAACGCTTTAGTCTTTATAGGTAAGCAGTATGCCACCAATCTCTTACATCTTACAGTTGATAGGTAAATCGTATGCCACCAACCTTATATTTTACAGGTAAGTAGTATGCCACCAACCTCTCACGTCTTACCTTTTATAGGTAAGTAATATGCCATCAACCCCAAACGCTTTAGGTTGATAGGTAAGTAGTATGCCACTAATCTCTTACATCTTACAGTTGATAGGTAAGCAGTATGCCACCAATCTATGAAGTCTTTCCTTTAACGGGTTAGTAATATTCCACCAACCTCTAACGTCCTACCTTTGACAGGTACGCAGTATGTTTGTTTGAAGGTTTGATGGTGTTTAACGCCACTTTCAGCAATTTTTCAGCTATATCATGGCGTCCAGTTTTTATTGGGGAAGGAAGCCGGAGTACCCGGAAAAAAACCACGACCTGCGGTAGGAAAACTGGCAATCGTTGTCAATTAAGATTGGAGTCGAGTATACCCTGCCTGCAGTGAGAATCGAACCCGCAATCTCATTGTTGACAGACCACGTGATCAATAGTAGACGAACTACCTTGACCACTCGGCCTACGAGGCCCCGGTAGGCAGTATGCGACAACCTTCAACGTATTAACTGTGATAGGTAAGAATATCCCAACAACTTGTGAAGTCTGAGTCATATCCTGGATAGGTAAGTAGTATGGCACTAATTTGTAATGTACGTAAATCATATGCCATTTTAATGTGTATTTTCATTTATTTTGTTAATTTTTTATCCTTAAGTCACTTTAAAAATTCATTTGCAGGAACATAACGGTTCAAAATTCATGTAATATATTTGATTTTTTTTCTACGTAAAATCCATTACAAAGGTTTTATGAACATATGTGTTATTAAACCAATCAAAGGGTTTGTTTTAAATGTTATGAACATTAAATGCTAAGAGGTAATGGAGTTAGAAGCTCCACGTAATCAACCATTGTCTCCAAATACTGCACTCTCTCATTGTATTTGTAAAACATATTCTTTTGTGGACAAACAATTCCTACAAGGTTAATCGTCAGTCGCAGTGTTATGAATTTATCACTTTGTAACCGTTTTCTGGCGTTTTAATATTTGTCGATTTCTTCTGCGTACAGTGAGAACTACTTTTTTCCTATTAACACAAAATACTGGTGAGTAATTTTTATGGAAATCATTTTTGTCACGGTTTATAAGTAACATATTAGATAACTTGATTCATATCTGAAACGACAGATCGGAATAAAATAATGATGGAATTATGTAAATATGCATAAGTGCTAATACGATACAAACCTACTTTAATGAATGACTGCAATGTATGACCTTGCTGTCAAATTAAGGTAATAACAAAATACCTCACACCAAAAAACTTGTCAAAAAAGACAATAATCAAATGAAAATCATAGAACCATCACACTTTAGAACCAAGCACACCACTGAAAATAATTAGATTGGTACAATGTAAATGTATTAAAGACCAATTAGAGTTGCAGTTCATAACAAAATCACATATTTTATTTGAGCAATAAAGGGGCTGGCCACTCTAAAAGTTGAATTATATGGTTCTTCACTGTACCCCGTGCTATCCAACAGTTTGTCTATTAGAAATATGGAACATGGTTTCTAAAAATCGTAATCTGAAAAAGTGAAGTCCTTTTGATATATCTGTTGTTTTCTTTATTTGTTTTATTATAAATGTCGAGTTTCTGTGGTAGCGCAGTTTAAAATTGAAACAAATATATATTTCATTATTCTAGGTATATATTACGGCATTACAATAAGTATTGTCTCCACGGCAACGGGAATGACTGTTTTTACATTGAATATTCATCATAAAGGTCACAGAGGTCGACATGTTCCAAACCTTGTGAAAAAGCTGTGTCTTAATTTCTTTGCCAAAATTCTGTGCATGCGCCTGGAGCGTGTTGAATATAGTCCATCCCGTATTGTAAGTATACGCGTTTTACATTGATGGTATATTTCGACTACGTTTTTATTCTATTTGATTTGATTGAACCTGAAAATGTATGTGTTATTCAAAACAATTCAATACTTATTAAGGGGATGCAGGACACCATCCGCCATTTTTTATAAAAATTTCAAAATAGATAGAACATTTATGGTAAATTTAATAATAATTTCTTTCATTATTTACTCTTAATTTCAATAAAATTTAAAATAATAATAAGTCTTGTACCTATATCATTACTTTAATTTATTAATGGTTAAAATAAAAAGTTTTTGATTAAATGTGTTCGGTATTGGCAAAAATAATGAAAATGAAATTTTTAACAAGGGAGGTAATTTTGCCCAAAAAATACAATTTTTTAGCACTTTTTGACTAGTTTTTTCCCCAATGACAAAAATTTAACTCAGAGACCCCTATTTTTCTTTCCATCACTAAAATGTGTACCAATTGCTTGACATTATATCAAAAATTCAGAAAATTGCATTGGACAGAATTTTTGTAGTCTTTTATTTTAGTGCTTTTTTATTCTCTTCTCTGTATAATCTATATAAAAATTTAAAATTTCAGTGCTTAACTCCTCGGAAATAAGCTCTGAAACCCCTATTTTTTATTTTGAATTATGATAACTTGTATAATAAACTAACTATTTGGCAAATTTAAAGAAAATTCATTGACAAATTATTTTCAGTGAAAGTGTCCTGCATCCCCTTAAAGCGTGATAAAAACTTATAAATATAACAGGGAATTTGTCAGATATACATTATTACAATAAGTGAACAATTTGTCGTAATAAAACAGAAACTAATTTATTCGAATAAACATGTGAGTTTTAACTCTGCAAACATGATCAGTTTTTAATGTTAATCGAAACTATCGAGATTATGTTCTTTATTTGTAGTACATGCCATCGGAAGAAACCAGGAAAGGTTATCTGCCCTTTACCGTAGTCAGCGATAAAGAACAATCATCAGTGGTATATTGTATAACGTTTTATATTTTCATATAAATCGGTATAAATTTATTTGACATATAGTTAATTTGCAGTCAGGTTTTAGCTGTGATTAGTATAACTAAAGGGATATGACGCTCGCTACGTCTTTAGTTTACTACATACGAAATCCCGGTCGAAACGAGACCGATGTTTGACCATTAAAAATATATAAAAATCAACGTAAATCGCGAGCAAGTGCTAGTTTCCAGAGTCCTGAACAGCGTTTTGTCAATTTCCGTCTTACAAAAGCCGTAAACATGGTCATATCCGTGTCCACACTAGTTCCGCTAATTAGAGTAGTTGCACGATAGCGTTCCAGTCCGTTGATTATTAGGCTCCTGGTTTTAGCAACGTCTCTGTACCTTATTTATCACGTGGTACACATTCCACATTTCCGTTAGTAATTTTAATACTGTTTGCATTTTCGTTATACTGTTTTAAAACTGCTTTATGATTATAAACAATATCAACATTATTATTATGTATAAAAATAATCATCACATCAGGGGTCTTAATCCGGTAATTATCACATCCGAGGTCTGAATTCTGTAATCATTACCAGCCGGTTCTGAATCAGGTAATCTTCACATCTGGGGCCTGAATCAGGTAATCATCACATCGGGGTCAAATCCGGTAATTATCACATCCGAGGTCTGAATCCTGTAATCATTACAAGCCGGGTCTGAATCCGTTAATCTTCACATCTGGGGCCTGAATCAGGTAAGCATCACATCGGGGTCAAATCCGATAATCACCCAATCCAGGGCCAATCCTTTAAACATCATGTCAGGGTTTGTATGTTATTATCCGCCATAATGGGCCAGTTGGGTTATCATTACAAGTTCTACCTTTTATTAATCCCATCCGAGCTCAGTTTTGTTATGATGACTACAGAGTTAAATCCGGCATTCATCACATCATGGTCCGCATGGATTATCATCAAATCAGGGTCCAGTCAGGTATTTAACAGATGTGAGTGCGATCCCGTAGCATCATATTAATGTACAATTGCGGTAACCTCCATATGAGGCTTTAATCATTACCGCGTTATTGTTACGTTTGATTTATTTATTGACTGGGTATGAGGGAGAAAAACGTTTTCCCGAATATCCAGTCAGTATGTGTTTATTATACTGAAGTGACAACAGGCCCAAAGTGTAACCAAATAAAAAAGGTAGTTTCAAAATGGAATATAAAAAGTTCAAAGTTTGAAAGTTAACATTTTAATCTTTATATCTGTGATCTTGCCAGTCAATAGTTCGTCGCCGGGCAATAGTTCTGAAAACTAATTTAGCCCGACAGAAAATGATTAAATTATGTGTAGATTTAAACATGCCGAGATATAACAGTCCGAAAACCAAGTTTTCGTATAACGTAAGTGATTATCGTGTTCTTACAAGACCTTTCCTTTTCTTAAACTTTCACAAATAATAAAACAATTACATCGCCGGAAATGTTTTTGGCCGGCCCGTGGCGTAACGAACATTTATAGTCTTCCTACGGATAAGCCTTATGCATGTTAATTAATCATGATGACCACGGCGGGATAGCTTTGAATAAAAAAACTTAGGGTTATTTCTCGGGATGATTCTGTGTAATTATAAACTGAGGTATAATTATTAAATATACTGCACAAATCTATAATCAGTTGTTTATATATATGTTTGCAGGACGTAAGAAATAGCGATGATGTTCATCCGTCATCAAAATACTGCGTGAACAAAGACATTCCGCGACACAACGGAAGAGTTCCTTGTGCTTTACAAAACAATCTACCATTGTCACAATTTCCAGATTTAGACAAATTTGAACAACAATTTCGGCATGTTCTTCAAAAAGTGTGCTCAACAATAGATCATAATGAAAAACGGCAAGATGAGCAAGATAAACGAGACCGCATTAAAGCAGAATGGCAACAGATAGCCCAGATTGTTGACAGGGTGCTACTGACAGTGTTTGTTGTAGTGACATTGACTGTGACTGTTGTTGTCATGATACAAGGTCCTTTAATGTATGGAAGTCCGATCAATAATGACATTCATGACTGAAGTAAAAGGTAACATGTATTCTGATTGGTTGGTTGTTCCTTCTACTGTCGTTTAGATTGTGGTCGACTCGAAATCCTGTGTGAGAAACTTAACAGTCATCTGCCCGATATCCCTCTTCAGCGTCCTTTTGAATTATAATATACAAAATAGTGATTAAAATAAAATTCAAGCTTATTTATTGTACACATTTATATCTAATTGCTTCATAAAATCACTGCACAATTTACAAAGATATTCATTTGAATTCAGGCCACAAAACAAAATTGGTTACTATAGCGACGGCTACTGCCAGGTCGAGTTATGTATGCACTTTTATCCGATTTCCTCAGGTTCCCTTGTGGTATGTGTATTCTACTTGTGTATTGCCATTGGGTATGTGTATTCCACTTATGTATTGCCATTTGGTATGTGTATTCCAGATGTGTAAGATGTCAAAACTATGTGACATATAACGTGTATAATAAAAAGTTTCTAATTTAATTTTAGTTTGTCATACGTATGCCTTAAAATAATAGATATTTTTGTTGTCATATAAACACACATTTACTTTGTTTGTGACACAAATACAATCGACTGTTTCAAATTCGAATCTCTTGTCCTCCGTGCCAGGGAATTTCTTAAAATGAACCCAGACCATGGACCTGGCGATAGTTTGTTGGATTTAAAATAAGGCATTTTTGTTCAAAATAATTTAAATTAATAAAGTTTTCATTTTCTTCTATAATACATCCTCTTAAATATTTATCCACATGTGCCTTGTTTTTGGACCATTTATTAAGATGTGGATTTCATCATCTAGTTGATTTTCAGAAAACTTTACAAAAATGTATATGTACATATTTTTTGGCTTCTTGAAGCTTTTTTTTTGTAAAACGTCCTTTTTCTGTTCCTCTGTTGTGGTGTGATACTCTAAATTTAGATATAATTTTTCAGGTATCAAAATTGTGTTAAAAAAGTTACACCTCTTTTCAAAAATCATGCTTAATATGTTTATACATAAATAATTTGTTTTCTTTCGTTAGTTTGAATAGAAAATCTTCACAATACACACGGTATTGATAAACATACAATTTTATTTGTTTTTTTTCATTTTTTTCTTCCACAAGTGGACAGAAGGTCTAAATCAAGAGAATGGATGAACAGTAAATTGTTCGAAGACTGGCGGAAGGAGCATAAAGGAAAATATATAACCTATCTATATAACGTTGGTACAACACCTTCTTATAGTGGGATCCAATGGTTTGTTGTATTGGACATACACACAGCAGTATTATTTCGTAATGGGTCTCCAAAACTTACTACGGGGGCGTCAGTGGCAGAGGTCTATCAACATTGAGCTGGCGGGTTCGAGTCTCACTGCGCGCAGGGTGCGCTCGACTCCAATCTTAATTGACAAAGGTTGTCAGCTTTCCTACCGAAGTTCGGGGGTTTTCTTCGGGTACTCCGGCTTTCTCTCCAAATAAAAGCTGGACGGCATGATATAGCTGAAAAATTGATGAAAGTGGCATTAAAGACAATTCAAACAAACAAACAATCAAAAACTGATGTCTCGTCTTGAAATACTATCGTATCTACACGTACAACTTTCCGATTAAACTTTATGGTGCACTTATCTGTTAATCAGTCGTCGGTCGTCCAAAATGAAGCTAATCAGAAATCTAATATGACGTGCTTCAAAGGCTTTGAGACCACAACTGTGGTAAAAAAAATATTTATATATGTGCCACACGCGACGCGGAGGGCGTCTTTTGATGGCTGTTCCAATTACAAAACTAACTCCCACTGGAAAGCTATTGCGTATGACGCATAAATCTTATAAATAGCGACACGCGCTACAATTATTCATTGCAATATATTGTGTGTTACATTGATGGAACATCCAGTTTATGGCGGAAATGATGTTTCCTATAGGTACATAAATATCATAAATGTACCGTAATGGTCTTATTAGAATAGAAATAATTCACGGAGGCTGTGATTTATCATTGTTTTACAACGGGGTGACCATTTGTGTCGTTATTTTATGTAAGATAAAATAATACGACATCGCTCGGGATAAAATAATACGACATAAATGGTCACCCCGTTGTAAAACAGTGATAAACCAAGCAGTTGAGCAAAACGGGCTCTCTAGTTCGAGCTTTTTAGGGATCCGTAGCTCCACTCTCCGGTACTGAGATCATAACTGATTCCCAGATATAACCTCTGCCACACTGCATCCCCCATTTAATGCGGGACTACATTTTTGCCCTGCAAATGATGTTTCACTCTCCGGCGCACAGAACATAAATGGTTCCCAAATATAACCTCTGCCACACGTTTCTCCCCATTTACTGCGGGACTACATTTGTCGTCTGCTTGTAAGATTTGTAAATAAAGAATGATTTTTGTAAAATAATAGACGAGATCTTTTTTATTTTTATATAGTATATTTATACACTTTTGATACAGTTTTACATTGCAATAACTGCATGCATTTATACGCGAAGCGTATCCGCCATGAGAGATATCTCTAACAATGTCAACCAATGGTAGAGCAGAGGTGATTGTGGTTGACGTAGGATACCCAGAATCCTCTGCGTGGAGATTGATGATGTTTGTAAACAAAGACCGATGTCAGTTGTTAAAAAAAAATGAGATGAGATCTTATTTTTTTTATAGTCATTTAATACACTTTTGATACGGTTTTACTTGAAAAGTACCTCGTTTGTACAAGAGATTTCTCCGCCATGCGAAATATCTCTCATGACGTCAGCAGTTTTGTGGTAGAGGGGTTTGTGGTTGACGTAGGAGAAAACATTCACAGCTAAACACGGAGTTGTTTATAATATTTACTAAGGAGTCAGTCATAAGTTTACTTGAAATAATTGTTCGTAAAACAATACAAGGTCGAGAGAATAACCTCAGCCCAGCAATTCCGAAAGGTTCAATTAATACTAATTCTCATTTAAAAATCGACAATTGAGGCCCGTAATGTTGTATTACCGAAAGGTGATAAAAATCAAGACCTTTACTATTGGATTTAAAGTTCACATCAAACTGATTACTATATTATGTCCAACAGTTTTCAAGTTATACGTCAAAAGCAATTTCATGCACTGAAAGGCATCAAGGGCTATTACTCGGAAACGGTTCATCGAACAGTTTCGGACCAAATATACCAAATATTTTTTTTCAATTATTGTCTGCTTTTATCTTTTATGGTTTTTTAGATATAGTGCTAACGAGACCAAGGTGACCTTTGACCTTAAAATATATGATTACTTAGGATGAATGGTGGTGGTCCCAAGTCTCTAGGATGTACGGTTTTCGAGAAAAAAAATTCGAGTTGGGATACTTTTCGGGTCAAAAACACGTAAACAGGAAGCCAATTAAATAAAATGCATATTAAATCAATTGCCATCGGTCAACCGACATTTTGCACTCTTCAGGTTTTGAGAATCGGTTACGTTTTCTGAGTTCATCTGCAAAACAGGGGTTTTCGTATTCGGGCAGATAACTTTGTAACTAAAAAAGATGTGAAACAAGTCATCTCCAGATGACCGATTAATGGTACCACGTATCGAAATGATATATCGCAACACTCTTTAGCAATCCTCCGCGGGAGAAGAAAACAAACGAGTGTATCTGTGAGCTAATGCTAACTAACGATACCCTGCCAAAAAGTATTCGGTAAACAGTAAGTAGATGACCAAGGAGCATGAAATCGCTACACCATAAGGCACTATAGGATAAAGCAATATGCAAAATATTAGGCTTCAACATGCTATAGTTGCTTAGAAAACTGCGACAGAAATTTGTTGCGGACGGACGGGCGAACGGACAAGGTAAAACAGTATACCCCCTCTTCTTCGAAGCGGGTTTATAATAATCATAAGAAATACAGAAGATCTATCCGTCAATTGATAAAGACCTTAATTAGACTAGAGTCATTCTTTACATATTTGTCAACAAATTTTAGACAAGTAAATTTAAAAAACAAAACATTGAACAAGTTTGAACATTTTTTAATGAATAGCATATTAATACGCACGCGGCGATTCCGGTCAAGGTGGGCATTTTTTTAGAAAATAAAAAAGTTGTTATTCAACAAATACCACTAGTTCATAAATAAATATTTATTAAAATTAAAATAAACCAGTTTTCTGTAACTGAAAGAAAGATAACTCCTATGACTAACTGAGGAAGAACCAGTCTGACTCGATCACCCAGACGCATATAAAATAGCGTCTTGGATCACCTTGTTGTAATTTCGCTACCAATAGGTGGAGACAAAACAATGATTCTATTTTTAGGGCCATTTAGGTCTATTAGTCTATTAGGGTCTATTTTTAGACCAGGAAAACCATGCAAACATGTCTATACTTATAAAATGACGTCACAGTAAGGTTCTCTCTTGGTTATGCATAACAATAATATTTGTTTAATTAATTGATAAAGTAATATATTATAAAAATATTCAAATGTGAATTTTATACACTACTTGATATGAACGGAAGTAATTTTGTAGACAATAAAAATACCATCCAATCAAAAATTACGCCCAGTTTTGGGCGTAAGGATAACGAGTAAAATATAGAGATAAATCCAGACGCACAAATGCAATTAAGAGTCTGGATGATCGAGACTATGAATAAACACACTGTTCCGCTCACGTGGTTCCACTACGATTAGGGACAAGAATAACTTAGCAAACAATAAATCAATATGTTGTTGTTGTTGGAATGTTGTTTATTGCCACTTTCAGCAATTTTTCATCTATGTCATGGCGTCCAATTTTTATTGGGGGAGAAAGCCGGAGAAAATCCCCAAAATCCGGTAGGAAAACTGGCAATCGGTGTCTATTTAGATGGGAGTCGAGTGCACCGGCCCACAGTGAGACTCGAACCCACAAACCCATTGTTGACTGACCAAGCGATCTATAGTAGACAAACTTCCTTAACCACTCGGCCACCGAGGCCCCTAAATCAATATGAAAATTGCGACTGACGAATGAGCAGAAATTTTTTGTAAGTGCTACATTGTTTAAAAGAAATCGGGTATGATTAAAGTCTGACTAAGTGCTAACAAAATAAATAAGTAGAATAAAGGTCGAAAAAAGAATTTTGTTTTATACAACCGGGATTCTAGTTGATCATAGCGTTCATGTTAAATCTGACATCATATCGCGTTATTTTTATATATGTACATATATATTCTCCAAAGAAATGGCCAATTTCGGGTTGAAATAGTAGAGTTAAGATGAGCTCACGTGACTCATCTCTACTCGTAGAGCAGCATCTAATCAGAACAAATAGCAATATTTCAGCTATATTCAGGCGATGAACATGAAATGTATGATAAAATGAACATGAAATGATGAATGAAAATGGGATGGGACACAAGGAAAAATAGGTGTAACGGATTTTAGATTGCCACTGGCAAATGGGAGGATGGATAGGGTCGGGCAATTTAGCCTCCTGTAGCGGGATCGAAATCCCTACTCATAGCGAATACTACAGCGGCGTTCTTTAACGTGCGAGGAACGTGGCATTTTTCCCAACACGGTGCACTAATATGGCTTGCGGTCAGGTTTTCCGTATTATGGCCTGACAACCCCAGCTTGCCAGGGGTACCCCATTCAACCACCTGGGGCACACATCCCAGTCGGTCTTAAGGCAAACAGACCTGACACGCCGGTCAGGGTACTGGCATGGGCGCTATTTAGTCGCCTTTTACGACAAGCTAGCGCGACTGCGGTCTATTCTTTTAGCCACCAGGATCCCGCACGGGGCTTTTTACGTAAGAAATAGGTACTTTAATGCCATTTGAAAACGCCCTTGCGATCTTACATAACTTGTAAGTCTTTTCACTCGTTGTGCCTAATTCCACCCACGAAAATTTTATCACTCTTGGAAGATCCCCAGGTCTTCCCCAAAAGTGGGAAAGCACCTATATATATTTATATATCTAATTATAGGGAGGCACTGGAGTACCTCCTAAAGTAGGGAAAATCGGATGTGGATATTGCTTCAAATGGTGCGTGTTAAATAAAGTAACATTCAAAGTTTAGTTAATATCGTAAACAAGGTAAAAATGATAGAAAGAGTTTACCGTTAATTTGCTCCAACACTTCGTATTTATAAACGCACTCGTGACTTGGAGAAACTTTCGGTCTTTGTGTCGACAACTTCCTGTTTAATCGGTTAGTCCGTGAGTCGCAATTGTTAAACGTCTAATCTAGCTTCAGCTGTCTTTGAAATGATGCTTATGGAGATATATAATCTACGTATTAAATAGATATAAATGAATGGCAGTTTGCAATTGAAAATATATAATCTTCCCATTTGCAATACAATTTCGATCGCAGTCTGTCCTCATCGTGAATGTCCATTTGAAGGCTATGGTATAATGCGGGCTGTATAATACGGGTCTGTGGTATAACAACTTTCAAGTTCAGCTTTACTCAGAACATATTTGTATAATATAATAGTTGAGCAAGATTTTTCTTCTTTCTCTGAAATGCGTCGTCCGCTTTATACAATAAAAATAGCTAAATGCAAGTCTTTACTACATCAAATTCGGTACATTATTTTTTATTTTTTTACAGTACTTTTTAGAATTACATGTAGAGTGTTCTTTCATAGAGACAAATATGTTTCTAAACACAAGAAGGTATATTTATTAATTTGCTTTGTTTGCTTTTTAAAAAAAATAACGTAGAATAGATTTCATTGCAGATTTAAAAGGTAGGAACGTCTTAAATACCAGTGTTAAAAGACAGCGCACTAAATCATGATGATAACTATCCAGTCTGGTAGCTTCATCTGAAGTAACTCTTCAATTAGATAAACTCCCCCATTTCCCAGGTACAGTAAATCGTCCTATCTGGCCTCAGTTTCATAAAACTTCTCAAATTGAGATTTTACTCAAATATCTGAGATTTTCCTGAAATTTGAATTTTCAAGCAATCTGATTAGTCAATTTTTGAGTTGAGGAGAAGTTGAGGAAATCCTCAAATTTGAGATGTTTTATGAAACCGGACCCTGCTTAATCTTTAAATTAAGTTGATGAAATTGTTTTATTCATTATTTAAGGTATCCGATCATATCTGAAGTAACCGTATAATTTTATTTTCAGAGCAAGAAATACAGTTTTATTAAATTTATGTATTGCTAATTAATGATACAAATTAAATATAGTATTTTACTTTGAGTCAATGTTAACAGTTTTGAGCAAAAAGAAAAATAGTTACCCAAATAGTATTTCCGATGTTTGCCGAACATTACCGACGTCTGCTCCATTTATAAACAAGCATTTGGGACACCAAATATAATCACGTTGTCAACTGTGGTCCGGATACCTTAACTTATAAAATGAATAAACTACCTTATAAACAATTATTTTTAACATTAAACGAATCAAAAACTAAAACCATGAAAATAAATGATTCAAAAACTAATGTGGAAACACAACTACGTAATGTTCGAAACAAAGAACACATTATCTAGGTTTATTTCTACACTGATTACGACAACAGGTACGCCGAAAGCGACATAATTTAAATGTTGGAATTTCTGACAGACAACATACTTGTTCAGTCTCTAAGGTACCTACTTTCTCCACTTCTAGCTGATTTGTTCTCATTTCGAAGCAATTTTTTCAAACCTACTGAAGGATAAGAAAAACAAAGCAGCTGTCAAATTCTCTATTTTCAAATTCAGATACATCGATCATAAACTACAATATACAAGCGGCGCCGGCTTATTCTGAATTTGTGACCCAACTTATACAATAAGCTAGAGCCTACTCTCATTACAGAGATTTTCTAAACTGAGAGAAGCTATTGACAGAGAAGCTGCTTAAACAATAATTTAAAGATCTTCGATAAAAGTCCTACCTCCGGCTGTCGTCTCTATAGTTGGTGGATCCTCAATAGATAGAGCCACATAGTCTATTATTCCCAGCAATTACCTTTCTAGATTTTAGTCGTACCTCTGACCGTTATCTCAAGTTGGTCGATCCTCAAAAGATAAAGTCACAGAGTCTATCATTCCCAGCAATAACCTTACCAGATTAAAGTCCAACCTCTGGCCGTCATCTCTAGTTGGTTGATCCTCAAGGTTCGAGCCACAGAGACTATTATTCCTAGCAATTTCCTTACCTTACTCTCGCCGTCATCTATTCCTAACATTTACCTTACCAGATTTGTATGAATTTAATATTGTTCTTTAATTGATTTTGATTTTTTGCACGAACTAAGCCATGAACATTGTACGATGTTTTAATCTTACAATTATCAAACGGTTGACTTATCAGCCGCATTGCTTTATATCAAATGTATAGCAGTTTATTGTTTTGTACATTCTTTCAAATTCAAAAATATTTGCTATTTTTGTCAGTGCTATTTTTATTTGAGCGCCACTAATAAGTCTTGATTAGACAAAACGCGCGTCTGCAGTAATTTGTTTTGAAATCTTGATATTGTGATGATATGTTAATGCTTTAAGTAGGACATTTCAATACACTACTCCCCTATCGTTATTATGCTGTTTTCTATTCAAGCACATGCCTTCTGTTCATTTCCATGTAATTGGAAAAACTGGACATTAGTCAACGGGGACAATTTGTCACATACAATTCTAGCAATCTTCAACTGAACGGAGATGAAAGTGTGTGTTACATAAGATAAAGATCGTTTGTCATCACAAGGTAAATGTATGCCAAAGATATGAACATTTCAGAAATTCAACAAAATATTTTCTAATAATAAACGAGCGCATCGAGTGCTTTATAGGAGCATGTTTTTTTCTGCGTGTATAATAGAGACAAATTTTTAATCAACCGAAAATATGTTATATTAAAAAGTAAAAATGCATTTGTAATCATTTGTATGTCAGTGATATCCACAGTTTTTCACCTTTGTTCCCGATGCTCCTTCGATTTTTACAGTTGATTTATTATTGCTTGTTTAGCTGAATAATTGTTCGCTCGACGTTAGGCAAACACACAATCAATTAATCTTATCTTGTTTAGAATTTCTGGACTTTGACAACTACGTAACACGACAATTGACAAATGCTATTCTAGAGTTCACCTCATTGCCCTACATGTTTTCTTCTTTATCTTGCTTTCTGTGCTATTTATCTACGATTGTTGTTTGTCTTTATTGTATTGTAGTTTCATATTTATGTCATAGTTTGGTTCTGAATTAAAACATCAGAAATTTTTTTTTCATTGATGACATTGTCATGAAAAAATATTGTCCCATCGGTGCTGAAAATAGCGAAACTTTGAGTCCAAAGTATATGCAGGCATAAAAAGCATGTGTCCTATTGCATTTTGCACCGGTCCCATCACCCAATAAATATTGACTGGTCCCCAAGATTATACTGACTTTCTATGTTAAATTGTTTTTGCATTTTAACTGACAGAACTATATTTCCTTTTAGCGAAATATTTGAATTGGACGTTATATTAATACAAATTACTCTCCTTCTTGAGCCATTTAGTTTTCTGTGTTTTTCTTAATAATTGTTGTTCCTCTTTGTCTGTTGTAGTTTTATTTGGTTTTTTGGTCATTGATAATGTCTTAATTGTATCTTGTTAATAGTAATCTACCCACTAATTTAATTTAAAATATATCACAATTAAGCTCCCATTCGGGGTCTTCAAGATCACCCTTCAATAATTTCGGGTGGATGGACCTTTGTCATTTATCTGATTCGTAGGTGACAGATACTTCACTTTAATTAAATGTTTGCTGTTAGAATACACAAACAATCATTGACAAGTGAAATATTGTTATCTTGCAAAAATATGCATGACTATATATATATATCAAAATTTTATAATTTTCAAGTATGTTTTGTTTGTTTTCTAAAGTCATTTTATCATAACTGTTTTGTCAACATTTTAGGCTTGGGTTGCCACTTGGGGGATTAAAACAATTATTATTTTATTCTGTAAAGCATTTTAAATTGTACAACAGGTTCTATGCATGCATTGCATATGAAAATGTGAAACCGAGCAGCTGAACTAAAATCAATACCTGTATATTTTAGTCTTATTCAAAACAAATTTTTAACATCTTATTTATATCAAAAAAGATATAATTGTTTTGATTGAGTAGTTTTAATGATTTGTTTTCAAACTCAAGCGGATTCAAGCAATTCTTACCATTTTAAACCCGGAAAAACATCGACAGATTCAGTGTCTTGGCTATTTCATTAAACAGGCTCTGAAATTGAGGACATGGAACTCGTAGACTTGTATATTTTGTCGATTTTTCTTATTGAAATTAAGTTGTTTGTTATGTCTTTATGTCACTGATCAACCTAGTATTGATCTATATGACATTTTAACTATTGTCTTAAGCAGTGTAATAAATCTACTACACCTTGCACAATCTTTGTAACATTTAAAAAATTGTAATAGATGTGTGAATGCTGACGTTCTTTTTCCAAATATAAATAAAAATAAACGTACATTCTGCAGGTATAGTTGTGTAAAATATACAACGTGTTTTTGTAAACATATCACAGATAGCAAGGTTTCAAAATAAACGGCTGCAGACGAGCGTTTTGTGTAATCAAGACTCATCAGTGGCGCTCAAATCCAACAATTCTGGAAGTTTTAATTATTAAAGATGTTGAAGAGCTTTTATCAAAAACATTGTTACAATTTATACTTACTACTGCTCGTTAACAGAAAAGCCTTACGAGTATTAAAAATTTAGGGCAGTAAAGTCGACACTGAAGTGCTACTGCTAGGCTGGTGATATTAAATACCGGTATATAATTCTTCCGTTTATAGGAAAATAAATTAAAGAGTTCAGTGGAAAGTCTTTAAATCTTCTAAAACTCAAATGAATACTTCAAAAGGTAGATTTACAAAAACTATTGACTTGTGTAGAAAATGGTCTTATTTGTTTAACTAGTTAAGTAACACTACTTGATTGGGTAAAGACGCATTCACATCAAAGAAAAGTACAGGCGACAAAGCGGGACAAGAAAACAATATAAATATACCAAATGTACGGAACATACAAAACAAGATAATATATCTTATTCCGGATTTTTTACAGGCGGTCGCAAATTTTATTCCTTGTATATGTTGTATATATCCGTTATCTGTTTTATCCTATGTCACTTTCGTGAAATACTTTTTGTGCACATAGTTCATAATAAGAGTACATATATTACGTTTTCTCTGCTCGTGTCCCGAATTTGATTTGCCATGTAAGATGAATTAAAAACACATAGTAGTAATACTGGAAACCCTAACCCTTCCGTATAACCTGTTTCACTCAATCAACACTAATAAATGATTATTTACTGCAGACATTGCAAGCTTAGACGTTTTATATTTATTGGTGCAAAGGTGAATATTAGCACTGATAGACCTTCTTCCGTATTAATTGGTCTATAAATGCAAAAAACCGTTATCATGTTTTTTCAATGTTACATTTTATAAAAGGTGTGACCACATATTGGCAACCTTGAACGAGTACATCAACTCAGTGTCATTACAAATGTATGTACCCCTACAAAAGTATCATTAGTCTTAGTATATCTTGACGAGTCATCATACAGTCTATAGCTAGCATCCAAGAACATTACTGAATTTAATTTTGTCAAATCACTGAGATGAGGATAAAAACTCCAAATTAAACTTAAGGGTGAGCAGGTCATACTCCTCATGAGGCCGTGCCTTGCTTTAAAGGTAATGATCAAAATCGAAATACACAATGTATTTCAGTTTGTTTTGTGTTTGGTTCTTGCAAAAATCGTGTTTTTTCATAAATAAACGTGGGATGCGTTTTCGCAAATTAAAGTACAACTAAAATCTGTTTTATATTTTAAACGACATAAAATAGATATTCATTGTCCTCATGTTAAGCACATACCTCTTTAGCTAGTTCAAAAATTTCAAATCAATCAAACAACTAAAACAAGAGATAATGTAGTGTTTATTTCGAATTCATTTCATATGTCTGCTTTTTTTAAAATTATCTATCTGCGAAGGACCAACTCCAATTTGGTTTTTTTAAAGTTATATAAGCTAAATGTGGCTTTTAGAAATCTAATTTTGATTCACATCGTTTACAAATTTGGAAGAACTGATTCAAAGGTTATTTTATTACAATAAGTAAGATTGTTACAAGTTTTTGTTTATAGTATATAAACAAGTAGGTAATGATAAGAACTTTTTAATTCTCAAACAATTCTAATCAAAATAATAATGGAAAACACTTATGTAGTAAAATTGTTAAACCTATTCTAACCCATAATACATATCTATACATAACTGCAGTAAAAGCAATAATTTGAAAGTACAATTAAGGGTATTTACAAGGAATCCTTAATGTTAACAAAACATGTACATATGCGTGAGTTTAAAGTGCACTTTTATGAGTGCAGTAAAGTTTTAAATATTCTTAACGTCATGTTTATTATTTTATGACATAGTTTATAACGTGTAAAGCACTCGAATAAAATTATCAAAGTACTTTATTGCATAATTAGATATTTCGTAGTGAAATACTATAAATAAATCGATCTTGTTATTTTTTTTCAGAAAAGAATGTAGTCATAATTTAAGACTTCTACGTTCAACATATACGATTATCTGTTTATCCTAATAAAAAATGTGCACATTTTGCTTATTTGTTATGTTCTTACAAAAATTTAAGTTTTCACAGTACTACACTTCTACATTCAACATATCAAATAACCACTGAGATTACCATCATGAAAGTGCATGCATTTATGCATTTTGCTTGTTTTTGTTATATAACTAGTTGATCCCTCTCCTTTTATCGTTCTGACACACTGGCACCGTATGTATTTTTGCTCAAATTTGCAGTCATTCATTGCCTATTAATATAAATTGTTTTTCTCTATGTCTATCCTTTAAGTGGAAAATAAGACACAATTAGTATGTGGGGAATGTGGTAGTAAGAGATCCCGATGGAAATCGGTCAAATTATTTACGTTGTGATTGTATCGTCATAAGTAATTTGCAAATAAGTCGCACAGTCCTTTTTTATCTAACTTTGAAATTTTTATTATTTAATTGTTTAACTTCCCAGACAATTTTGAAGCGTCGCTTTTATATCACAGCGTAACTTAATTGCCTCTTATTAACTGCATAGAATCCGCTGTTCTAAAAAGCAGTAATTGAAGCGACATGCATAATTACAGCTTAATTTTAACCTTCACAATTAGCAATACTTTAACTCCACTTTTATCCAACTTTAACTATGCTGATTTTCTAAGTAGAAAAAAGCGAGACTACAGGTAATTGGTTATTCCTGCTTAAATCCAACTGATAATTATTTGTCGTTCTCAATTTTATTAGAAACCTACTTAATCACTGCTGATTTATCTTAGTGAATTAAATTGTACACTTTTTCTTTTTTCCAACAGAAAGCTGTTACAGGAACTACTTTTCCCTACTTATTTAACTCTGCTCTATTAAATATAATTTAAACTCCGCTTAAAAACAACTGAAAAAACTTCATAAAATATTTATTTTATTTGTTGTCTGTTTTCCAATTATTTAGTGACTATCAAATCAAAAAATAATTAGTTATATTTTTTTATTTCAACCAAACTTAAACTATACTGATTTTCTAAGTAGAAAAAAAGCGAGACTACAGGTAATTGGTTATTCCTGCTTAAATCCAACTGATAAGTATTTGTCATTCTCAATTTTATAGCTTCACATATTAACAATGTACTATTGAAGAACAGAAATAATGCACAAATGTCTAAGAAAGCAGTTTGAGTATTTTCTATCTTAAAAAATGTTTGGAATTATTTATTAATACTTCAAATGAAGATTAAAGTTTTTAATCGAAATTGAGAACAAGGACACTGATATATCACATGAAAAAAATTAGTATGACCATGGCCTAATAACACAATTATTCTCAAAATATAAATAAAAAGACATTAAATTTTCTTCTATGCTGTATGTTCTGCCAATTTATGGTACAATTGCGATGATGAATATTATAGGTTAAATATCAAATGTTTTCATGCGTTCTAGTTAATTACATTCTAAATAAAATCTTAATGTGTCTTTTTTAAATTTAAGCTTTAGTCAATATTTTAATAGTGTAAAATGGTGTACATTTGTGGAAAATTTTCTTAAACATAGAGTTAAAAGGTTCTAGTAAATTTAAAAAGAAAAGAAGAAATAAATGCAATAATTAAATCTTAATATGTCATCGGGTTCTACTCTGGCTCAACTTGTTTTACATGATTAAAAATAAGTTCAAAATAGGACTATATAGTACAATTGCCAGAGTAAACTAGCCAAACCTACAGAACGTGGTTATTCATAACATGTATTAAATGCTATAATGAGTAGTTGGTATGCTTTAGTTGAATTACAATGAGTCATAGTCAACCAAACACATACTTTAATTTAAGTTCAACATGATGAGTACAGTAAATTTTAACAAGGTGTGTAATAAAATGTTTTAAATTCAAAAGCTGAATATCAATAAAGTTAAAAACGAAACTGGCAAAATTAATAACTAAAGCAATGGTCCAGACTTGGTACAGGCATTTCAAAAGAAATGGTGGGTTACGGCAGGTTTTATGGAATGCCCAAACCCCACGCTTCCATTGCTGTACGAGTGGGTTAGTTGATTAAAATTAAAATTATGTTTATAGTGCGTGAGTTGGTTAGTTGATTACAATTCAAATTATGTTTATTAATATGACATTTTATAATATACTAGGGCACTTGCCTCTGAAAGTATGAATTTTTCAGTCAGTGCCTTATCAGATATTTTATATAAACCGACTACAAGGGTTTTTGCTGGCTGAGTTGTTAAGGTAGTAAAGCCTTTACTATTAAACAGCGGCATGTCAAATGAAGTTGCAGGTTCCAGTCTCATTGCGGGCATAGTGGGCTGGGCTCAAACCTTACTTGATAAGGATTGTCAGTTTTCCTACCAAGGTCTGGCTGGTTTCAAAAACTGGACTGCACGATATACGTAAAAAACTGTCGACAATTGCGGTAATCCACAAACAAACTAACAAACAATCAAAACAATAAAGCGATATGCCGTCCAAGATTTTGCACATTCATTAATCTGTTTAGCTATAGTTAGACCACACAGCCACAGAGGTACTACATACATTTGTGCCCAAATTACCCATCAATCATTGTCTAATTAAATATTCTTTTTCTATATGGATTTTTAAGTGGCAAAAATAACTGCAATGGGAAGGGAGTTGTATGGCGATGATTATTGATGATATGAATCTGTCAAATTGTTTTCGTCGTGAATATTCATACGTAATGTGCAATTTAATCGCATTTTGTTTTGTGTGTTTTTTTGTTTTTTTTTTTTTTTTTTTTGTTCTACTCCGGCTCAACTCGTTTCATATTATTGAAACAAAGTTTTAAAATAGAACTGTATAGTAAATTGCCAGACTGAACTAACCGAACCCACATCACCTGGTTGTTCAAATAGGTAGGATGTACAATTTAACGTAATTACAAGGTGTCAACCAGACATATACTTTAATTAAGTTCAATATTATGGGTACAGAATTTTGGTTTATTCACGTTTCTCCAACATTTGAAAAATTTTATTTACGTTTCTCCAACATGAAATGAACAATGAAAGGGCTTGTTGTTTTTACAACAATCAAATATGTTGTTGTAAGCAGTTTACAGAAAAACCTAGGAAATCTATCTGAAATTTATGGCAAAGTTATATATAATATATATGTATAGATATATAAAATAAATATTTTTTATTATGTCATCATATAATAATTCATAGTAATTAAAAAAGAATTTAAATAATAAAAGTAATTTTTAAAATAATTAAAGTGCAATTAAAAACCCTCACCCCTGCAAAGCAGTGTCAAGTACGCTTGCTATGCTCAGAAATGAGACGTGTTTAGTGTCATTTATGAGAAGTGTTCACGGCCCATATATAAGTCGAACACTTGTTTGAGCTGATCGTCATTGCAGACATTTAAAGAATCACGCATGTCACTATACCGGACCCGAAACAAAGAGATGCCTAGACTTCCTAAGACCCGAAAAGACATTCAACTAGACGGAAAATGGACACAGACACTTTCAGGGGAAAGATTTCTACTAGTTGACGACGGAAATGCACAAAAAATGCTTATGTTTTCGACTACCCGCAACCTGACCAACTTAGCAGCAGCCGGCATCAATTATGGAGACGATACCTTTTACACAGCACCAACCCAGTTCACCCAACTTTACACCCTGCATGCTACCGTAGACGACATAATGTACATAATATATGACCGACTGTTTCATCTACTTAAAGAGGCCTGCAACCAGATTGGAATTCAACTGTCCTCCAGACCATGCTAACAGACTTAGAGACCGCGACCCGTAATTCAGTACTTAGAACGTTCCCTGGCACTCAGGAGATCACAGTATTTGACTACGCCGCCAGTAAATTTATGTAAGTATTTTTTTTCCGCTACCTTCTGCCTTCACATGGAACTCAGCCAGTAAATCTATGTAAGTATATTTTTTTAGCTGTGTTTAATCAATAAATGTTTTAATTTTGTTTAATACATATATTTTTATGTCTGTTACAATTAAATATGTATAATATTCTGTATTTTTTACTTTACTTATTACTTTAATAATTGCATTTTACTTTGTACTGTAATGTTTAATTTGTTATATGGACATGCCTGTTACTCTACTGTACTGTACGGTAATTCAAATAAATATATATAATATTCTATATGCTTTACTTATTTCATACGAAAGATTCATGTATACATATTTTACTGTAGTCTTAGGTAAAATTAATTAAGTTTACCTACTACCTATTTACGTTTCTTTTTACCTGAAATATCAAATGCTGGAGAAACCTGAACACTCCAGAATGTTTTTTTAAATGTTTTAAATTCAAAAGCTTAAGTTTAATTCAATTCTTTTTATTAATTTTTGACAGCTTATAAGACACCAAATTGCGTTACTGAAACGATTAAAGTCTATACAATACGACTATTAGGGGCCATGGTGGCCGAGTGGTTATATATAGTTAGCTCTGTATTATTAATCACGTGCCTGTCAACACTGATGTTGCAGGTCCAGTCTCACTGCGGGCAGATTGTACTCAACTCCTATTGTACTTCACAAGGATTGCAGTTTTTCTTCGGGATCTTTCTCCGGGTACTCCGACCTCTTCCCCTTTAAAACTGAACAATGTCTGAAAATGGCGTTCAACGGCATGCAGTTTTCATGTCTGTTTTTGTTGGTACATGTATGTACCACTTACAGCAATTTAACTATATCACGGCAGCCATAACCATTATTGTTGACTCTCTAGTGATAAATAGTCCCTACGACTACCTGAGCCAATGAGCCACAGAGGCACTGTTGTACATACGCCAGTGATTATTAGTCCGCATGACTACCTGGACCAATAGCAATAGATGCATTGTGTACATTTGTCTGAAATATCCACTGATTTTTTTTATTTCGTGAAAATATGTCTGATATCAAATTGATAAGGTGTGGCAATAACAGTAAGTGGTCGAGAAGGAAATTATAGCCAAATATTTTACGTCATGACTATTCATATGTTGTGTAAATAAATAAGAATATAAATGAGAAGCAATGTTTTGTTGTTTTTTGTGTGTGTCAAACTTCAGAGTTTTGTGGGTTTTTTAAAATTTAGAATGTAGTAAATATTTTTTATTCTCATTGTCTACATTTGTAGACAAATTGCTTTACTTTCTAGTTATTTGCACCGAAAACTTTAAAAGCACTAATTAAATCTCACATCAGCGGGTTCTACTCTGCCCCAACTTGTTTAACATTACAAAAGCATAACGATTAAAAAATAGAACTATATAGTACAACTAACCTTACCCATTGCACGTGGCAACCAATAACAAACTTTAAGTGCAATGATAAGTAATAAGTACAATGTAATATATAATTACAAGGAATCGTAAGTGTCAATCAAACTTGACTGTTCAATATATTTTTATAAGTACAGTAAATTTGAAACATGCTAATCATAAAATATTTTGAAGTTTAAGTTCAATTCAATTATGTTTATTATTTATGATATTGTTTATAACGTTCTGTATCACTTGATTAAAACTTTGAACCTTTTTTATTGCTTTCTTGTGTATTATAAACACAGACAACATATAAGGCACTCATTTCTTCACTGTAGTTCGAAAAAACAAGGTAAGTATATATTGATGTTGGTTCTCGAGTTTGCTGATTTCGCGGACATCTGTTGATTGTCTTTTTTTTAAAGTTTTCCTCCGTTGGTGTTTGTTTCTGTTATTAGACATACGCTTAATATGTTAATGAATCAGTTAATTATTATAATATTATTCCAACTTGGATTGAAAAATGGAACGGAGCACGAGAAAGGCACTGGTCGCTTATCTTTTTGTAAGACTGGACAGGTAATGTTAAGTGGGATAGGGCATTTTTGTTGTTAATTTTTGTAATAGTGTTATGTTTGTTTGATTGGCCTGTGACACTCACATAAAAACAATGTGTAGATAAAGCTTTAAAGGGAAAATGCAACGAGGAGGATAAGAAAATCTGTCAAAGGAAAAACAAGTGGCTACATACAGACCTGACTACTCGTTAGTACACGACTAAACTGGATAGAATCTTATGTGGATACACCCCGCACTCATTGAACACATCAACAATCATGTAACATTTTCAGCTATATCGTTGCTTCCGGTTTTTTATTGTGGGGAAGCCAGAGTGCCCGGAGAAACCCCCAATCTTCGGCAGAAAAACTGGCAATCCTTGTCAATTAGTATTTAGTTAAAAAATATATCACACCCTGCCAGAAACCCCGCAACCTCAGTTTTGATATTATCACAACTACAGTAAGTGGTTAAAGAGAAAGCCACTTTACAAGCATATTTTTGACTGTTGAAAAGTGGCATTTATTATTTGTTATTGAACACATCACCCAGCCACGAGTGTCTTAAAAAAACTGTTTTTGTCAATCTCTATCCATGCTTTTTTTCATACAAATTCTTGTAAACTTTTTTTCAGAATGACTTATTTAATCTCGTTTATTGCGTTCCTGTTAATGTTAGGCTTCGCTAGATGCCTAAAAACTAACAGCTTAGAAGTTATCGCATGCGAACAATACCAAGCTTCGTTAAAATGTCCAGAAAATGACGTCTTAACAGTTCTGGAAGCTTCTTACGGCAGGAGTGATGCTACAACGTGTCCTCATCCTAGTATAAAAACAACAGAGTGCCATTCTAATAAATCTCTGGTAGTTGTCCAAAGCCAATGCGAAGGAAAACAGTCATGCAATATCGTTGCGTCAAATTCCTTGTTTGGTGATCCCTGTTACAACACATATAAGTATCTTACAGTGAAATACATATGTCAAAAAGGTAAATAAGCATCTGTCTTTTTCATTGCGCTTACGTTGTAATGACATCTACATATCTATACAGTATATTATTCATAAACAGTTTATGTTTTCTTATTTGTCGTTGTCACCTGGCTTCAACCTAGCATAACTATAAGGTAAATAAATAATTTATTATTTCGGAGCAGGTAAGTGTTATCTATTTTCTAAGTACACAATGTAGAAGGTTTATTACTAGCACTAGTTTGTTTATAATACCTTTGACTCTGTTTAACATCTGTTGACTTTCGACCTGCATATGTTTGTGAACAAAAAAGGTATGTTTAAACAGTGAGTGGGGAGTTTATGGAAGGGTGTCAGGCACACATATATGCCAATTTCATATACAGTTATATATAAGATCCTCACACTAACAATGACGGTTCTGTTAGATTTAATTCCTACTTCCGGTTTTGCATTTATATTTACAGCTCCACAGCGACCATTTGGATCACTGATTGTATGCGAAGGAAAGTCGGATAAATTAGAATGTCCGAAAAACAGAATACTGAAGATCACGGCAGCAACATATGGCCGGTCAGATCGCACCACGTGTTTGCATCCAAAAATACTAACAACACAATGTTCCACGGATAAACCTTTGTTTATTATTCAACGTCAATGTGAAGGCCAACAGCTGTGTACGGTCGTGTCATCCAATGCCTTATATGGCGATCCATGTTTAAATACTTACAAGTACTTAACAGTCGACTATCAGTGTACAGGTAGGTACGTCTTCCGGATAATTGAATGGCGGTCGCTGTGTTACCCTTTGGAACTAGGTAGTAATCGACTGTCACTGTGTACATTACGGCCATTATAGATCATTACTGAAAATATTTGTTTACACACAGCACTAAGCAGTCAGAATTAGTTTACAAGTGCGTCTTCCTATTTTTTTTATTTGGCGATCTCAGTTTTCTGTCAACTATCAGGCCTAAGGTTGACATTTGCATGTATTTGTTTTCTCTATGTTTACAAATCTGAGCACTCAAATTTTCCGATAAATTTATCAGTTTTGAGCAGTTTTATTCACATTTATACTGCCCATTGGATGTTTGTTTCCTCATATATTCTCTTAATATTTTCATTTGTTATGGACAATTCATACGTTGACAAATACCCCCCCCCCAAAAAAAAAAAAACAAAAAAAACAAACCCAGTGCAGTCGTATCTTCAGACTTAAAATGGCCCCCATTGCGTGTTGGTGAATATATATTGATTTTCTGCCTCACTATGATTCATTTGTTACAGTTTATAAGCCTTCTAGCCCTTTTATTTGTTGTTGAAATGGAAAGGTATTCCAATAATGGGAAAGATGATAAACGTTCGGAACATTTCTTCTTCTACCCGGCCTAAAGGTATCCAAGTTGCTGTGTTATTTTCTTTTTGTACGGGTTAGTGTGACGACTCAAGAGCGTGCACGTAGTCTCGGGTGGTTTAATGCACCTTTCGATGACAACTGTGTAACTGCTTGAAGAGTGCCACGCTATTTGCACGTTATACCCATAATGTAGATGTTGAAGAAGTGTTGGCGCATCATGTGTTGATTCACAACTGAACAGCCATTACGGCCATTATAGATCATTTGTCGTCACTATTGATTACTTAGATTGCGGTTTCGATCCTTACTGTTCGAATGGTGTGCTCGATTCCAACCTCGATTTACAATGAACTGCAGATTCTCAGGGGTTTTAACAAGACACTCCACCTTTCTACCCGAATAAGAACTGGACAACATTATATAGCTGAAAAATTGCTGAACGTGGATCTGAACCCAGAAAACAACTTATGTCCCATCAATACGTCATCGCTTTGAGAAAAATAGCTCTCCTAGTATCTATTATGGTAATTATTCCAGAGATAATATACCGTACACTTACTTATTAGTTGGCTGTTTTTCAACAGCAGTTTTGAATTCGAGTCGAACTTCCTTCAAGGTGTGTTCGATTCAAACCTTAATTTAAAGTTGTCGTTTGACCCTGCTTCTTCCCCAACAAAAACTTATCATGGCATAGCTAAAGAACAAAACACCTGGTGGTTCGGAGAAATACCTAAAACCAATATTTTAAGGTCTTTCCCTCTACAGTGAAAAAACCTTACTGTATTTCTTATGATTATTATTTTTTTTCTTCCATATAAACATATGGGTTTAAAGTGATCAGTAGGGAAAGAGCTTCAATTTGAGGCCAATGGCAAAGGTCTTGGGTCAATTCATACCATAGCAACAAGGTATCCGTTATGAAAAGTCCTTAGCAACCTTATATTTTTAGAATAAGGATGATGTAATTTACTGACATTTGTCATTTCATAACCACAAGTGGCCTTTTGTCCCTATAGAAAAAAACACGAAGGTTTGCCAAAAAGTGTCGTGACATATCGAATCGATACTTAGTACCATTAATCAGTCATAAACGATGATGACTTGGTTCACCCTATGAAACTGATCTATTTTTAGTAACAGAGTTATCTGTCCGAAACATGAAAACCCTTGTTAGCAGATAAACTCAGAAACAATAACCGATTCTCAAAATCTGAAGTATACAAAATGTAGGCTTACCTATGGCGATTATTTAACACGCAAATTATTTTTTCCAATCAACTTCCTGTTTACGCGTTTTTTTTTCTTGAAAACCGTAAGTCCTAGAGACTTGCACAACCATCAATTGATCCTAAAACATATATTTCATTTTCAAATGTTAAGGTAGAACGAATAATGGGACTAAATTCGTACCCTTGCTTTTCGAATTTAGTCCCATTACTCGAAATGTAGCAGAGCGGGAGGAATCACTCCTGGCATTTTGATGTCCAAAAGAAGTTGCATATTCAATCAGACGATCTTGATATCTTTCGACGTCACAATTTTTTTTATCGGTTTCGTGTTTACAATCGATCATTATTGATACGTGATGATAGTTATGCCGTTTTTAATAACCCGCTGTGCGTTGTGTATTGATTGACATTCGTGTCTCTTTTTAATTACGTTTACTACATGAAAAGCATTGAGAAACCCGAAACTGAATGGCGTGTTGCATCTTTTCGGTTTATCGGTTAATTGCTTATAACTTAAAACCGGTTAGAGATAATATAGTAAACATATAAGTTTTTGGTGATCAGTAGGTAAAGAGCTTCAATTTGAGCCCAGGGCAAAGGTCATGGGTCAAGGTCATACCATAGCAACAAGGTATTCTTTATGAAAAGTCCTTAGCAACCTGATATTTTTAGAATCAGAATGATGTACTTTACAGAAATTTGTCATTGGAAGTGACCTTTTGTCCCTAGAAACGATCATAAAAGTCATCCATATATTTTGACTCGGGACCACTTTCTTTACTCAAATAACTAATCTTCATGAGTGACATTTTGTGCTTAGCAACATACACAAAATTCCAAAACATCACATCTATTTCCGACTTGAGATGATAGTGGGAAAGACCTTCACATTTGTTCTCAGAACAAATGTCAGTTTAATTAAGGTCTTTCCCACTACAGTTGAAAGACCTTCTTGTCTTTCTTATTATTATTTTGTTTTCTTCTTCCGCGGAGGTTTGCCAAAAAGCGTCTCGACATATCATTCCGATACTTGGTACCATTAATCGGTCATATCCGGAGATGACCTGGCTCATGCTTTTAGACAGATCTATTTTTAGTAACAGAGTTATCTGCACCAACACGAAAACCATTGTTAGCAGATAAACTCAGAAACCTTAACCGATTCTCAAAATCTGAAGTGTACACAATTTAGAGTGCTCTATGGCGATGATTTAACATACAATTTTTTTTCTTCCAATCAACTTCCTGTTTACGCGTTTTCGACCTGAAAAATGACGCAATGCGTCAAATTTTTTTTTCTCGAAAACCGTAAGTCCTAGAGACTTGGGACAAACACCATTGATAATAAGTGACATAATGTCAAGGTCAAAGGTAAAAAGTCAAAGGTCACCATAGGTTTTGTTAGCACTATATCTTATAAATCATAACAGATAGAAGCAGACAATAAATAAGGAAAATACTCCTCTTATTGAGACCTTCATTTGGTTCATTGACCCGAAGCTGTGTGATGAACCGTTTTCGAGTTACAACCCTTGACGCGTTTCGGTTAATCGGGTTTTTGGTTAAAACTTGAAAACGGTTAGAGATAATAACATATAGGTTTAACATGATCAGTAGGAAAAGAACTTCAATTTGAGCCAAAGGTCAAAGGTCATAGGTCAAGGTCGTACCATAGCAACAAGTTTACCGTTATAAAAAGTCCTTAGCAACCATATACTTTTAGAATCAGAATGATGTACTTTACTGATTTATGTCATTTCATGACCGGAATTTGCCTTTTGTCCCTAGCAACGGAATGAAAATCCTTAACAACCATCTATTTTTCGGCTAGGAACCACTTTCTTTACTCAAATAACTCATTTTTATGACTGGAAGTGACATTTTGTGCTATAGCAAGACACAAGATCTCATAGCATCACCTACATTTTCTGACTTTTAAGGCACAGTGGGAAAGACCTTCTCATTTGTTCTCAGAACAAATGCAGTTTAATTTCTCTTATGTTTCTTCTTATGCCTTTTTCAGTTATAATTTACCTCGAATATGCATATGTATTTTGCAGGTAGAGGAAATGGTCCTAAGTAAGGAAGATCGATATTTAGAGATTAAAGATTAAAGAATTAGATAACCAACAATTACGGCGTACCATATGCAAATACTTTAAGAAGCAATTTTATGTGTTAACTCATAAAATGCAAATTCCAGAGAAGTGTAACTTATAGGCACAACCCTAATTTGCATATATTCAGATCATAATATAATATAATATAATACTTTATTGTCAAATAAATCACATTTAAATGATTCGTGACGGAAAACAAATAATATACTGTTGCACAAATACTTTTTAGTCATTTATATTGTATAAGCTTGTCTGTAATTGTAATTGCAATGTTCAATATAGTTTTAAATTGTTTTTTGTTTGTTTGAATGGTGTTTAAAGCCAATTTCAGCTATTTCATGGCGTCCAGTTTTTATTGGGGAGAAAGCCGTAGTACCCGGAGAAAACCCCCGACCTTCGGTAGAAATACTGGCAATCTCGCAAATTAATATTAATATTAAAGTCGAGTACACCCTGCCCGAAGTGAGACTCGAACCACACCCTCAGTGTTGACAAGCCACATGACAAACCACGTGATCAATAGTTAACGAACTACCTTAACCACTCGGCCACCGAGGCCCCGGTTTTAAATTTTTTAAAAGTGTATCAAACACTACCATTATATGGAAAAATCTGTATTATATGAAGGATTTTGACTGCTCCAGTAATATAAGATACAGAACATAGCAACAAGTGACATTTTAATAAATAAATTTGACATATTTACAGAGTTCAATATTATGATACAAAATAAAAAATAAATAAAAAAGGGTTTCAAGCATATATTTAGATCACAAAAATCTGTCCAATTTAGAAACGATATATTTTAATAAAAAAAAATCAAAGGTATTTTCAATCGGAACATATCTCGACCATTTCCGTTAAGGTGCGGAAATAACCGAGGTGATCTGATTGAGGTTTTTTTGCCACGTTACACATGTATACCATTTTATATCTGATAATTGTAACACATTATTAACTACACATGCTGGAATATAGACAAATCAGTCTGAAAGGTTGCATTTTAACATTTAAATAGTCATAATAACCTTACTTTAGAGGTAAAAAATGCAAAGAATATATAAAGCATTTTACAGTAAATGGCACCGAATGTACAAAGTACACTTTTGCAGTCGGTACTGTGATGAACCAGTATATTAATATATTTAAATATAGTCCTTCAGATAGATACATTTGTGTATATCCGTTTGGATCCCACATGTAAATTATAGATCAAACGCACCTCATAATGGAACAACCTAACACCCATCAGAGTGGACTCTCCCACTAGTATACAAGCAGCTGCAATCTTGGTAACTTTGTCATTTGTATTGTGGCCATTGTCTGTTACAGACAGAAAGGAAAGATTGGTAAGTGAATATTGCTTGGGATTGGTATTGTAACTCCTGAATAAGTCTTATACTAATAACCAGTGACATAAATATATATACATAGTGTTATAATTCCTGCATAAGGTATACACTGTATATATTAGATAGCAATAGTTGGTTAGCCACATATAATTCCTGCATAAGGTATACACTGTATATATTAGATAGCAATAGTTGGTTAGCCACATATTAGCTGGAACACCATTGATATTAAAGGTTGGGAGTGTGTTCAATAGAAGTGATTATATAGATAATACATGTAGAGTTGTACGCCACTTGAGTGCCATTTTGATAGAAGGTAGTATTACCACGAATTAGTTGGTCTGCCTCAAGTGGTCTGCCATTGTGATTTTGTAAGTGGCGTCCCATATGCAGTTGTCTGCCATAAAGCAATTTCTGAGTAACCAGGTACGAACTTCATACACGCAACCGACCGGCACGCGACAGTACATATTAAAAAGTATCCATTACAGTGTCTGGTTGCGTCATTCCCATTTTTTTTAGTTTTCAAGTAAACTCGTCTTAAAATTGTACTTCCTAATATATTCAAAACACAAATTTAAGATGTCCAAATAACGTACTTATTTTGATAACGTTTACCTAGTCCACGTTATTTTCTATTAAATGTACGTGTCAGACATAAAGTATATGCATTGATTCTAAGCCGAGATTAAATTAGACATCTATATACTAAAATGGATACATTAACTGATTCTAATATGACGTGCCTAAATGCTTTGCATCCACACCCTCTATATACTCCTCATCAACGTCATAAACGATCAACACTTTTTTGGCGACGTCATATTAAGATTTTTCACGTATTTTGACAACGTCTCAATCAACTTTGTGTCCTACATGGCCGATGCAACTAATTGGTCACGTTGTTGATAAAAGTTCATCTACATGTCCTATTAGAATCGAAATAATTATATGCGGACACTGATTTTATCACGTGTTGGCCCTTTCTGTCCACATTTGCATCAAGTGCAAACCCGTGGTAAAATCGGAATATATTCATGCACCAATTAATTAGTTCTTAAATAATCCCGTGGTTAAATCTGGTTAATAAACATTACCCGAAGATACTGATGGCTCGACGTCATATTTTAATTTCTATACAAAAATGTCATCATATGAAATGGCATCGCAAAACGAGGTCGGTTTCATTCAAACAAGCCCATATTAGGATCGCAACAGTTGATGTAAGCTACGATTTAATCCGTTGTATCCGTAAGGTAACACTGGGGGCTCTATTTCAATGGATAAAATATATCGTGCCCGTAGTAAAATAACACATAAATTATGACTTCCAACAAAATGTCGGATATATTATATCAATGGTATAATATATCCTATGGTGTTCTCAACAAAAACAGTTACCGGAAGTTTACGAAACAAATCACAGATTTAAATTCGAAGTCGTTTGTATCATGTGGCATTATAACACAGGATCCCAGTTTATCTTTCACAGATGATATAATTGCGTTGAAATACTTATAATAATATCATCGTGTTACCAGTCTGGAAATGGCGAGCCGATTCCTGAAAGTGACGAATCACGACCGGACAGTACCGGATATGACGAGTACTTACTAGCAGTAAATGGTTGATGCAGAATTGACCGATGTGTAAGGTTACCGTTTACCTCATTCTGTAACGACCGGAACGTGACACTCAAGTCGTTATTGTTTTGATGTGGTGGCATGGAACGAAATGATTGGTCCGGTTTGTTAGTGCTACCGACATATTGCGCAAAAATTTGTCCTTTTTCTTCAGCAATTCGCATTTGTTTCTCGCGTAATCGTTGTGCAATGAATTCTTTGTCTTTAGAAATAGGATATAGAGCAGCTTGAAGCGTGTTTTTCTCCTTTTTCTCTTGCTCCAGTGCTCTTTCGAGCTCCTCACATCGATCCTGAACGTCATTTGTAAAATGCATTATGTTTGGTTTAACTTCCATTTCTACCTCCATGTCGTTCATCGCTAAATTCTGCTGAAATTTAATGGCGGCCATCTGTCTTTCCACTGCATATCTCTGGAGCTTGTTCCGTTCATACATTGTCAGTAAATTCTTGTGTTTAGAAGTATCCCTAAACTTTTTCGAATCTTCAATGTCTTTAACAAGTTTTAATTTTTCTTCATTTAGATTTAACATGTCGGTTTCGAGCTTAGCCAGTTTCTCATTAAATTCGTGCATCTTGAGTTCAAGGTCATTCGACCGGTCTTCCCTTTTTAACAGATTCTGCAGTTCTTTAGTTCCCTTTTCAAGCTGTGTTTCGTGCTCCTGAATGTTCCGAGACAGCGCTGATAGACGTTTTGAGAACTGCTCTTCCAGAACGGCCAGCTTTTGTAATCTTTCATTCAAGTCTTTTGTTTTCATGTCGTCTAATTCTAACCAACGCCTCGCTAACCAAGCCGCTTTTTGAAATTTTACAAGAATGTCTGGAATTAAGCGCATTAGGCTGTAAGTTCTAGAATTTTTTACCTTTAAATGATAAACTGCTTTCTCGCTGTCTTGGCTGAACATTTCAGGACTAAACTGTGCTTCGTTGTCAATAAGGAAGTCCAGTTGTTCTTTCAAGAATGAAAGTCTGTGGGAAATTTTCTCAACCTCTGTCGTATCATACAGATTTTTTATGTCTCTAAATTCTCTTCCTAACAGAAGCAGGGCAGCTCTAGCTAGCATTTTCTTCCGCGTTGTATGTATGTTATCGTCAGAATCATCTTGACTTCCGGTTTCTGATAGTCCTAATTGACTCCAACCGGAAAGGGAAGACAATCCAGTCAAATTACTATCAAATGTTTTTCCTGAATGAACACTAAAGTTTGAATACGACATTGCAGAATCTAGAGAGGACCGCTCATGATCTGGACCAGCACTTCCAACTTCGTAGAAATACTTAAATAAAGGGTTGAAAATTCGATCAACAAAATTGGCACGCAGATCCCGTAAATATTTTAAATTGTCAAAAAACCATATAAAATACTGAGCAACCTTATCCAATTCACCCGACATTTTTTCAAATGTTTCCGGGCGTCTGTTTCGTTGTCGCATTCGACATTTTCGTATTTCCACTTGCAATGCCTGACGCAATCCGGTTAATGTGTGTATATCTCGCGTCCCTTTACATCGTCTCGCCATTTCCCGAAACATTGTAAGAAGTGTGTCAACATTGAAGTTGTCATAGCTGAGATAAACTTTTTCTTCAAATGCTTTTATCTGTTCATATAAGAGGTAGCTACGATACTTTTCTTCAAGGGTTAAAATTTTCACCTGAAATAAGTTTAAAAAATTGATAAAACTTATGTAACAAACATTTATCTTAAATAAATATACAACCTTCATTAAATACAAACCGATCATCATAATATAAATAATAACATTATGTACGCATTCATTAAAATCCGTCTTTTTTATGGTCGAATTTGTTCACATGGTCATAACAAGCGATCTTTTAGTTCTCACTGAAACATCAAAACCAGTGCCCCGTCCCTCCCCCCCGCCCCCCCCCCCCCAAATTTAATGATATAGAAAAAATATTGAATTGAATGCTTACTTTTGAAGTTCCATTCACGCATGAAAGCTTAATTCAAATATGTGTGATGACTTGATGTAAGAGTTAACTCCTACAGGATGTCGTCAAACAACTTTGGACATAACAGGAAAACTCCTACAGGAAATCGTCACACAACTTTGAACACAACTTTGAACCAAGTACGATAACTCCGACAAAAAGTCATAACACATCTTTGGACTCAAGTACGATCAATCTCCAAGCAAAGGATTCCTGGTATCCACAATCACCTCTGCCATACCATTGGTTGACATTGCAAGAGATATCTATCAAGGCGGAAATGCTTCGCGTACAAACGCAGTAATTGAAATGTAAGACTGTGTCAAAGTGTAAAAATACACTATATATAAATAAAAAAGATCTCGTGTATTGTTTTACAAACATCATTCTTTCTTTACAAACGTGACCAGCAGTCGACAAATGTAGTCTCGCATGGGGAATGGCGTGTTGCAGAGGTTATATCTGGGGACCAGTTATGTTCTCTGTGCCGGAGAGGGAAGTACGACAACTCCTACGGGAAGTCGTCACACAGCTTTGGACTAAGTAAGATAACTCTTATAGGAAGTCATCACATATTTGAATTAAGTAAGATACAGTGTATATGTTACAGGACGTCGTCACGTAACATTAGACTAAGATAAATCCTACATAACGTCATCGCACAACTTTTGACTTGGTAAGAAAACTCTTTCGTTATCTTATACCATAACGGTTTACTAATTAAAACAATTAAAACAACATGTTAAGTTTACTGTGCTAATCAAACTGTGTTGCCAAGTTAAAAAAAAATTTCAAAAATTTTAGAGAGGTTTACGACGGACTCAAGGTATAGATAAAAGATTAAGGTCCAGGTGAGCTTAAAAACACTGTTATTTGATATTTTAGTACATAAACTTTTTAATATTTAACATATATGACACACAGATTGTGGTTAACGTAGGATACCCAGATTCCTTTGCTTGGAATTTCTGACAGACAGGCCGTATATGTCATTTACTTCGTTGATCTGAGCAGACGACAATGTTCGCAAGTTCGCTATTCTTAAAGAAATAGTCGTTATTAAAACTTAATAAATAACAATATTTTTACGACAATTTATTCACAATGCAGCTAAATCAATTAGTAGCAATCTTTTTCTATGCATACATTATATATTTCCTTATTGTTTTCTTAATCTAACCATTTAGAGTTGTTTCCGATATGCAAGAAATGGTTGTATACGGATACAGATTTTTTAGACGATTCCTGGTCTGGAGTCGATTTCACAATTGTGACGTCAGAACTTACGATTGACTTTACACTTGCGAGTTTATGTGAAAAGAGCCACAGATCTCCATATATACCTATCATGCGTGTATAGTTTGTATCAGTACCCTTGGTTTTTCATGCATTATAGTTTTACTTTATTGAATTTTAATTTTAATTGTTGGTCGATTTACATGTTGTGTAGGTTTTTAGTTTGTTTGAATGTTGTTTTAACGCCACTCAGCAATTTTTTAGCTATATCATGGCGTCCAGTTTTTTGGGGGGGAGGAAGCCAGAGTACCATGAGAAAACCCCCGACTGCCGATTGTTGTGTAGGTGTTTGGAAAACGAATTGCTTCTGTTGGTTCTGTACAGCGCAAGTGCGTGTTTTGTTTGGGGGGGGGGGATTGTTTGTTACATGTGTTAATGTGATACATGAACGTTTGGTTAATTTTGTTTAAAATTTAGACAATACAACGCGAACAAGGACAATATGCTCAAATCTGCCACAGATCAAAGTAAATATATAAAACAGTGCTTTGTCGACACTTCATATCAATATTATTGAATTTTTGTCAACAAGTCGATTTTAAAGCGCTAGGTAAAAGATTTATAAACAATAACTGAACTTTATTGAAAAAAAAAGATTCAGTAGGAAAACTGGCAATTCTTGTCAATTAAGTTTGGAGTCGAGTGCATCCTGCCCGCAGTGAGACTCGAACCCGCAATCTAAGTGTTTACAGACCACGTGATCAATAGTGGACATATTACATCAACCACTTAGCCACCGAGGCCCCGACAAAATTGAGAAAACGCATTGTATACTTGCGTCTTTTTGCACAAATAGTTAAACAAGTCTATATCCTGAGTACAACAACAGAAATTTCTTAATTAGCATAAAAGATTTTCAGAATATTACCTGTTGTCGTGGTAACACATTTTTTAATTTTTTTCTTACATCCATATTTACGGCTATGTGTCGTGTGAACTTATCTTATGAAAACTTTACAAAATGTTAAAGGGCAATCTAAGTTTATTTTTAATCTAAACTATTTAACATAGTGAGTTTAAACGACACTTGGTGAACATAAAGCCCTTCATTCGCCCTTATCACACGTTTGTTACGACGTAAACTGCTTTTACATGTCAATCATATAAGAATATATACAGTATCTATAACATTTCTGTCAATCCACCCCGATACTTCAAATAAATTGATTAGTTTTATTGACAAGTAAGAAGTATATCGCCTGTTTACAGCTAAACAAATTACAACATGATAACGAAAAGTAGTTCTTTAACGTGACTTCTTTAATCCTTGAATTGTTGGATATCATTGTTCAATAGCCAAGAGATTAAATCGCCATTAAGCAAATTTAGGAATTTCAGTTCAAACTTAGAATAACATTTTCATTGTATTATCAAACGTATGTTAATTTTGTTTGAATATATTTTAACGTCACTTTCGCCATTTTTTAGCTGTATTATGGCGTTCAGTGTTTATTGGAGATTAAAATTTTTTTTAACACACATTCCTTTTGAACCTGCAACGGCCTTGCCGCTTCAGGTCCTATATTATCATAGTTTTAATAGTTTAGAATCAAAACGAATAAAACCAATAAACCTAAGAATATGTTTTTACTGAATGCGTGCCGATTCTTCTTAATGAAATTTCAGCAAGTAATAAACACAGTTTTCACATTCAATTTAATCATGGTATCAATTACGTTGAATACAATTTAATTTCATTATCGGTCCGATTAACCAGAGTGTGCTCAACTCCTACCGTAAATGATAAGTATAATGTTAGTTTTTGCTCGTTCGGAGGGGTGGGGGTCATTTGATACTGCAGCTTCCACCAATAACCACTGGACGTCATAATATAGATGAAACTGGCGTAAAACCAACCAACATGTACAGTTAAACGGCGGTACTAGTTAAAAACTCCCAGCAACAATGACAATTACTTTTAATTGGTGTAATACAGTTATAGAGCTATAAAAATCGGACCATCTACGACTATGACAACAACTAACCGTGAAAACGTTTTAGCAAAGATATAAAAATACAACCAACATTTTTAAAGGTGGGCTCAATTCATTACAGGTTTTATCCATCCCGTGTTAAATACTTAGTGAAAGCTACTTAATTTAACATCAAACATCATAAAAATAATCATTACAGTGTTCATAACAGTAGCTAAAGAATTGTTAAATTTTAGTGGTAGCTACTTTTCTTGTCTCCACGCAAAGGATTCTGGGCATTCTACGTCAACCACATTCACCTCTGCAAAACCATTAGTTGACGGCATCAGAATTGTTTAATTACAGCGGTATCTTTGTCAATCTCCGCGCAAAGGATTCTGGGTATTCTACGTCAACTACATTCACCTCTGCCACACCATTAGTTGACGACATGAAAATAGTTTAATTACAGCGGTATCTTTGTCAATCTCCATGCAAAGGATTCTGTGTATTCTCAACAACCACATTCACCTCTGCCACACCATTAGTTGACGAGATTAAAATTATTTAATTATAGCGGTATTTACTTTCCTTGTTTCTTATTTTTTTTAAATATATTTAAATCAACTTTGGTTAATTTTTAAAACGTGACAAGCATGACTATTTCCCTGAAGCAAACCAACTGTTTCGCTACATGAAGTTTAGTACGAATTTAACGGCTTAAATTTTAAATATTGTCGCTAGACACGAATTTGATATACCCACCTGAAGCTACATCTATCTATTCAATTATTATTTCTGTAGAAATTTTAATACTTTCATGGCTTTTTTGCAAATACTGATGAATTTTTGCAGCTGTGCTCCTTTAGTTTTAGTGTAGATTGTACGATTTGGAAGCCCCACCCCCTCTCTCTCTTGATCCGTTATACAATTTTTATATATTGACAGAAGACGTTTCACAATACTTCCGGATTTTTTCCAATATTATAACGTTAATGAGTCAATAAGTTGTCTTGTCAACGGGAAAAAGCCAATTAGAGTTTTATTCAGTATTTTTCTTTGCCATGAACAACCAAATTATACTAAAACGAACGAAAATCGAATAGTAATGATATGTTTAAATATGAAGCACGCTAATCTTTTTGTAACATGTATTTAAAATAACTGTAAATGATCAAATGTACGTTAACAGTAGTAACAACGATAAAATTTAAAAATATTTACCTGCTGGATTAAGCTTCGAAAAGATACATCCATCGTTAAAACTGAATAGTGACTTAGGTTTGACGGATTTATGTTTTTTAGCCCATAAAAGGGATATATAACGTTCGCTGTAGTGTGACAATTGTCTGTATTGATTCACGGTTGTTAAAACATTGGAATGATATAGATTTTTGAACAATTTCACAGTTCTCTAACGGAAACGGATGTTTACCTAATACCTTGGAATCAATACATGGCGGGAATACATGTTATCTAGTTAACGAGCTTGTAGCCAAAAGGGGTAATCATTTTAAACAGAGGGACGATATTATTCATGTAAAGTACACGCTATTTATGTATCTCAGTACAAACCAATTATTTTAATAATAAATGTTCAATTCTCCCATGAATAAAATTGTTTGCATTTAAATAGCTGTTTTTTAAACAATAATAATTACAATATGAATAATGAATTGCCAATAAAATTTCCGTTAAAATATAAAGCTAATTAGTCTATTTTTTTCCTACCGTAAAAATAGCATTTGCTGTGAAAATCAGAATATTATTCTAATCACTGCAAGTTAAACGCAGGTGATCGAGTGACAATTTTTCTGAACAGCAAGTTAAACATTGGTACGTAGTTGAGTTGAGAGGTAGAGGATAATGTCTAAGAATTTAGTTTTTTATGTAAAATATTGCAGTGGGGCAAAGATTTTTGTGTATTCTCGTCTACTTTTGACTACGTGTAGACCTATGTGATTGTCTTGAAGTAATGTATTCTCGCCAGGTAATGGATCTGATTTACATATGTGTGCTTATCTGCAGTTTGCTATTTCATTGATTCAAAAAATATATTCACAACGATTCCAGAATTGCCGTTTTCAGTACTACATATTTCCTTGAAGAAGCAACTCGTGGTGTCTGGTGGCGCTATATGCCACAATAGGAAGTCGACCAATCGGACACTAGAGAAAGATACCGTTCAGACTATAGAAAAAAATCATTACAACAACACACACACAAAATAAAACTAAAGGATAATAACCTACAAACTCGGTTTAAGATAAATAGCTCCTCTCATACTTTTTAGGAAAGACAGAGTGATCATCACACGAATAATAACATTTATGAGTGGAGCGCAGCGCAACGAGCGAAGACATAATTTCATGGCTTTGCAAAAAAAACGCATTAACGTGACTATTTCCCAAAAACAAACAAATATCACATAGCGATATCATGACAACTGCATTGTATAAAGGTCTTTTTTCTAGCTTTCTGATTGGATTCCGCAACGAGTAGATATGAGTGCACGTGTACGCGTCTCCCTTCGGTCGTCTTAACCTGAAATTGGACACATACGGAAGAAAATCACTTTCTAATGAATATCAGGTGACTATCAACCAAAAAAGATGAACTTAAAAGTTACTGCACATGCATTTGCATTTAATGTAGAGTAAATTTTGTTGCGTAATAATCCTTTTGTCAAGGACTTACCACTCATAGTAATTAATCAGAACTTTTCTGTCTATGTAAGTGCTGTTGACGTCCATTAAAAAAAAACCCTTTCGAATGTACTTCACGGCTAATTGTTTAGATCTTTAAATTTAAAATGAATAGAATTGAAGCCTCGTACAAACACGAAGCATGATTATGCAACATAATGATTAATTAGTAATTTTGCATTGATATCGAGTTAAAATGTCATATTCACAATCGATATTGATTTGATAATCATTAATAATTCGTGCAATACATGAGATATCTTTGACATATCGTTATAAGCTGAAATGACGCTAGTAAAATTACATAATATTTTAATATATTTTTGTTTGAATATTGGTCGAAAAGAAAAACCTAACAAAAAATAGTTCCTGAACTTCTGTAAGGTAAATTGGCACACAGTTTGTTGAAACGGTTAGTTTTAACTGGGTCTTTATCACGTTTCTTATTTTTCAGGTCTTAAGTTTTCTGTACTTCTAACTGATTAGTTTTGTTTGTTTGCGGTTGAACGCCACTTTCAGTCATTTTTTAGCTATTTTATTGCGTCTAGTTTTTATTTGGCAGGCGAAAATTAGAGTTTCCGAAGAAAATACACGACCATCGACCGGAAAACAGGAAATCCATATCAATTAAGTTTTTGGGTGGAGCACAGTTTGCCACCAAAGAGATTCGCACCGGAACCTCTGTTATCAATAACCTTAACCATTCTGTAACCGTGAACCATATTTGTTACTGAAAATAGATGTTTTACTCCCCATATCGAGTTTTCATGACATTTCCCCTTTCTAAACAGACGATACCAAATAAGTCATCAGAACAGTGTAGTCCTATACGTAATTGCCAACAATCAACGAAAGCATAGACAGTAGTACTACACAAATTCATTTTAAAAGATGTGCATACTAATTAGTGCATGTTCTAATGACGTAGTACGCAACTTTCTTCCGTATCTTCTTCAGAAGAAGAATGTATATAATGTCATCTTTTGTGCGGTGGAGGTAGTGTGACCGTGCAATTTTGCACTCTACTTCGTCTTCACAATACTTGTATTAAATTTAAAAGAGAGTTCAAAGTTAAAGATAATTTATTAAAATTTGTTATTTGTAATTGTAGAAATTTCTCATGCAATTATACTCTTATTATTTTCGAATGTTGATGTCAGGCAAGCAGTGAAGGATATTTCACTATATGACAGTTAACGCCTTTGTATAGTAATTATAAGCGAAATTTTTCATTTTTGCCCTGGCATCCTTCAGAGACCCCCATATTGGAAAAGGTCCGGTATTGTCTTTTAATAACGGAAATCGTTAGCACGAGGTTCAGTATGGGAATCTTGTCAAGTAATTGGACGAATATTAATAATTGCCCAGATCGGGGAAAATAAGGCAGTATTACTTCCGGTCGTCTAACATGTACATATGAAAAAATGTCATATTTTTGATTCGTTTTAATAAATCACTGATGAAAACTAAAGCAAAGGCTTAAGACATTCAATATCCGTAAATTACCTGTATTTTCTCAGCTGTTTTGTGACTTTTAGAAGCTTCCTCGTCTGGAGACCTGTAAAAGAAGGTAATGTCAATCCATAAGTTGTATTTATGAATAACGTCCTTGCGCAGTTTGGTGTACATTTTTGTCAGCTACTTGGTAGTTAACGGTTTAATTTGGGGAGTAATCTGGACGAATACGCATAAATTAATAAAACGCAAAGTGATGAAAATAGTACTCGTCTATTTGCAATCGTAAAGAGGCTGCGCCATCTCACGCTTCAGACGATTGTTTGTGTTGTTTGAAGGGAATTTAACAACAGTCAGAATATTTTTCAACCGGCCAGCAGTAAGACTCGAACTTACAACCTGTGACTGGCCAATGATCAATGTATATAGTTACACAGATATGATGCATTTAGTAGTAAAAAAAATGCAGTCTAATATGAGTCCACACTTGTGATAAAACGAGTATCAATGGCACAAACGGACACTCTTTATGTTTTTGCACTTATTTTAACGACTTAAACAATTAATTTGTGTCCTAAATGGCCAACAAGTCCCCCATCCATTACGCTGTTCATAAATTTAATACATGTCCTATTAGAATCGAAATAATTCAATGGAGCACTAATATATACTGATTTTATCACGGGTTGTCCTTTATACACTAATTTTACTCTGATATTCAGGGAGAGATAATATTTGGCAAATAGATCATGTAGACGCTCGGGGTAAAATATTCGGCATAAAGGGCCAACCCTTGGTAAAATAAAACAAAATAAATTTGTTGTTCATTCAAATACGAAATAATAGTGTTGTCTTGCAGACGTCAACTCCTCATAACTCCACATTCTTATTTATTAAACTAACTTTGCTGTTATTTCGACATAATGTCATTGTAAGCATTATGTCTTTAAAACGAAATATAACTACGGCATATCAAATAAATGAAGTCGCAGCATGTCAAGTGATCTATTGGCGCTGCTAGGCCTCCTTACACGTACACCATAGAGTTTAAAGTGGTATCACTTTATCCAAACTTTTTCTGTTTATTTGTTTTGTTTTGTTCTCGAACAATAGTCCTACTTAAAAAGTTCGTTGTCAAGTACCCATAAGAAACAGTTATTTATGAGGTTTTCATTATTGGCAATTTTAAATAGACCACCAAAATCTAAACGTCTTTTGTACAAATCGATGTAATATATGATATATCGTAATTATTCTCTTTCATGCAAATGACAACAAAATTAAACGAATTCACTCATCTTTAAAAGCAATTAAAAGTTATGAAAACGTTTCAATTATAGTTACTTGGCGATTTCACGATTTAAAGGCTGATCTAAAAGGAACCTTTTTACAGCCAATTAGAGGTAAATCTTTCTTTGCTTAAAATAGCATTAACAATGCGATATTGATGAAAGAGTACCAAAGAAGTGAAATGACCCAAAATTTCTCCTTTTTATTAAAGATTTCTAGATCTTTCGGTATACTATATTGTCTATAAACGCGTGTTTGACAAGCAAGTACTTGTATAAACTTAAACTTCTTAAAATACACGGTCATCCATTAACACAGATATAAGTTCTTTAATGACTGTTTTATTGATAGTTGAAATTTATTTTCTATGTAGTGTGTAGTGCATTTCGTTGTATTTTGTGTAATCCCAGATTTAGTTTTGACACAAAACAAAGTTTGTTTATTTATTTAATTTTGTTAAGAAATTCAATATTAAAATATAAAACAATAAATTTTTATGTAATCAAAACTTGTGCTGTGTATTAAAAAATTTAGCAGGTCGACAAATAAAACTTTTCCATATTACACTATTTTCTTTTATTTGAAAATCCGATTCAGATCAGAAATCGACTCCCAGTATTGCTCCGTACAAATATTTCTCCTCATACCATGTAAAATGGCAAACAAATTGACTCCCAGTATTCCCCCGTAAAAATATCTCGCTTCATATTGACTCCAAGTATTACCCTCATAAAATATCTAATACCTCGCTTTATATTTTATAATAGCAAACATGGAAATCGATTCTACTATTGTCCCCATAAAAATATCTCGATCGCTTCATATTGACTCCAAGTATTGCCCTCATAAAATATCTAATACCTCGCTTTATATTTTATAATAGCAAACATGGAAATCGATTCCTACTATTGCCCCCATAAAAATATCTGCTTCATATTATATAAGGGCAAACGCAAGATTTGACAAATCGAATATGGACAAACATACACAACGCAACAAAAAAAAAAAACAAACAAACAAACAAAAACAGAATAAAATGAAAGTGACTGGACTAATACGATTCCGTCATTGTTTATCATCGTTTTATGGCCAACCGACATAAAATGGCCAGTTTGTCTCTAATATGAAGGGGTCTTGGTGGCCGAGTGGTAGTTCGTCAACTACTAGTATTGATCACGTGAAGTGGTCTGTCAACACTGAGATTGCGAATTTGAGTCTTAACTGTGGGCAGTGTGCGCTCGAATTAAATCTAAATTGACAATGATTGACAGTTTTCCTACCGAAGATCGGGTTTTTTTTTCCTTCCCAATAAAAACTGACGCCAAAATATAGCTGAAAAATTGCTGAAAGTGGCGTTAAAACTACATTCAAACAAACGTACAAATCTCCGATATGAAAGTTCAAATACACATTGAGTTAGGCGCACTATTTGAACTTATGATGTACGTTCAGTCTGAATTTTAACAAGTTTTAAAATAACATTATTTGTATATAGGTATTAGCTGCTTAAGTATAAATGTCTTATTTTAGAAAGTTTTTGATGCGGAAATTTTCAACATAAGATTTTAACAGCTTATACTATGGGTTCACAAAATAAATGTATAATTTTAAAATCTTATTCATCATCACGTTATCTATTTTAGAATTGTATAAATTGATATGCTCTTTGCTTATACATCAAAATATACAAATTAACTTATACTCAAAATGTCTTTTACAAAGATCAAGGATTTTTGGCGTTTAAATCTGTTTCTTTTTTAAGAACCAGCATGACATGCAGAAAATTCCTAATTGTCATTAGTACTTGCGATCTTAGTTAGAAACCTCAATAAAATATTACAAAATTCATATCAACATATTGTGTTTGGACTTAATAAAAATATTTTGTTCGGTTTTATAGTGTTAATTAGCCCGGTTTAACTTTTGTCGTAATGGAGTTATGTCCCATTTAAACGCCTAAAATAGCAAAATTGTTTAGTTTCCGCATGGCATGATAAGAAAAAGAATCGAAAATATTGAGAAGTGTTAAAGACAAACAAAAACATTGTCAAACAAAAGAAGGGACAGCACCATATAAAAAAATGAGCAACATGAACACCAGTAAAAGCCAGGGAAAACTCCTTCTCCACGCATGACACCCGTCATATCATTCAGGTTAAAATCCAGTCATTGGGTCATTTCCGAGGGTAAATAAATTACTGTAGAAAATTCGGGGTAGTCATATATAATATATGTATAAAAAAGAGGAAAAGTTAATATGACATAGGAAACAAATAAATAGTTGTTTGTGACAACGATATTCCGTAACGGTCAACTACGCTTGAGAAAACCTTAACCAAATCATTTGACAACATGCGAAAACATTTACGATTCAATTAAAATCCCCACTGATTTTAGTTTGCTCAGGGCTATGTGGCGTCTTTGTTCTGTAGATACAATCTTCTTTTATTTAATAAGATTTAAGTTTTGCTCGTTAATATGTAATATTAATTTGTGGTTATGAACTTGTGAACTTAATGCTTCCTGTATGAGCGAGTCAATGCTTTCAGTTTTGTTTTTAAAATCGATCTGGCTTTCATTAACATAGAAATGTTTCTTCGGATCTTGTTTTTTTTAAAGTAAATTATTCGGAAAAGTGAACTTGACGTAATTGTGGTTATACAAACTTAAATAATGTTCAAATAAAATTTTCTTCGTCATTGAAATTTAAGCAGTTGAAAAGCGTCATACGTTTTATGTGTTAAACTTGTTTCAATTTATTTAAAATTTTCATATTAAATATTGTTTGTGCTAAAATTCGGTGCGTTCCTAATAACTTTTGAAAGACTTATACAAAAAATGCAGGGTTTAATGTATGTTTTATAAAGTCTTCTGTGAAATACATACATTTACTTCCTTTTATGTTTCAGACATAGTATACTAACACTGCAAATAATCAAGGTCGTTTATCGTTTGACGCCTAAACGGTTTGACCGTATATATAAATCTGCTTTCAAGACTTTAAACCCACACGATAATAATAAAAATAAAATAAAATAATAATAAAAATAATAATAATAATAATAATAGAATCTAAAATCAGGACAGTAGACTTTCCCACTTGACTAGTTCTGGTCCGAGTGATAAAAAAATGACTGATAATAATAATAATAATAATAATAATAATAATAATAATAGAATCTAAAATCAGGACTGGTTCTGGTCCGAGTGATGAAAAGGTTTTCGAAATTCCCAACCGCACTTGTCAAGATAATAATACGATAAGACCACAACAGAATAGTTCGCAGTGCTTGATCTACAAGAGCTGCCCTGCGTGATGCCCCGATGTAGCGGATAGGGGAGGCCCTCTCATTGAGGCTTACCGGGTCGTAATAAGAAAATCCAAACGACGGACCATATTGGGTAACGCGTTTAGAGAGTGCCACGCTGCTTGCACGATGAAGAATCTAAATTCTAAATTTAAATTCTCCATCTCTGCCGATATTTTTCACCGACATGAAAATTTTGTAGTCGTTGGTCCATCCCTCTCTCCAATGATTTGTCATCTTGTTGAATATTACTGAAATATGTTTGCTGGACGTCAATCAATCAATCAATTAAATAATCCTTTTATCCGTAATCAAAACAAATTAGAATCCATGGATTGCAAAACAACAACAACCAAAGAAACAAATGATAGACATAAACACCCCTGAACAATTAAAACGCTGATATGAATCAAGTAGTATAATTTTGAAAATCAGGTGTGGCGTAGTACGGAGTATGAAGCGGATCTAACATGATCTCTGCTCCGGAGACTTAAATCAAAATTATATAGTTTCGTTCGCACAGACGCATATACGCGGTTGCATGTAATTTTGCTACCAGTATATGACGACAGAACAACATTTCTATTTCAAGGGCCCGATTTTTCAGACGATCAAAATGCATTCGAGGATATCAGAGTTAAAGCGCTTGGATGATTGAGAACTGCAGTTTTCTAGATCGTCCAGACGCATATTAGTTGAGTCTTGGATCATGTTGTTTTATTACATAGTATTTCATTACTAATTCCCTATTTTCGGAATACAAGAGTTACTTCCCATTTGCAAGAGTTGTCTTTCATAACAGCAGGTATCTAGTATTGAACAGATAGGGGAAAATCACGTTTTTATTTTTTTTTAAATAATGTCTGTAGACTGACTCTTCCAGCACCACTAAAAAAAACTGCAGAATTAGTTTGCATATCATAATAAATTTTACCGGATGCTTTGCTATATGTGAATAAAAAAATATTGTAGAAAAACTACTTTTTACCCACAGTAGGTACTATAAAGTACCTGCTCTAAAGAACAGATAACTCTGCAAATGGGAGATAAATCTTGTTTACCGCAAGTAGGGAATAGGTGAAGTCAAAACAACTATTATCTTTTAAGGTCCAATTTTAGACCAGGAAAATAAGGAAAACATGCAAACTTTTCTAATATGACATCACATTGTGATTCTCTCTTTTAAAATATTTAATAAAAATATTTGAATGTAAAATTTGATACAATTCCCGTATACACTTCTTCGTAAGAAGGAAAGTAGTTTTTTAGACAATAAAAATATCCAATCAAATATTGACGCCAAGTTTAAGGCTAAAATACATAGATGAATCTAGACGCTTAAAATTAAATTGAAGCGCCTGGATGTTCGAGACTAGATGTTTAGTGCAAAATGGGTGCACCTGAATGGCAACCTTGTATGATAGTCATTATTTTTATGGGTGAGTTGGGTTTTCCCCTTTTGTGGAAAGCAAACACGTCACAGCTGTTAACCTACAATTCCACTTAGCATTAAATTGTCTTATAATACAAAAATATTATAATTACAATAAATCACTAACGAACGATAACTTGTTTGTTATATAGGACACATTATTTCTTTTTTAAATATTTAGGTCATTTAGGTAAAAGGGTAATAAAATTGTTTAATTATGTCTGTTCAGACTGATATTAAATGTTTAATTCAATTTTCATGATCTATTAAATGACTTTCTATGATGTAATGTCGTACGATCTATTGACATTAATAAAGTGAACTCATTTAATGCATACGTATCATTTACTGAACCATAAATTATATCAATAAAAATATGTACGATGAAGACATCAAACGTCGCCAAGTGAAAATGCATATTCTTCTTTATAGAGTAAACAGCAAATTTCTGAATTATTAAAAATGGGTGAAAAAATATTGATTGATTGCTTAATTTATAAAATACATATGCCCGAAATATTGTCGTAGAAATGCTGAATACACCGCAAGTTCATTTGGTTTTATATAATTTATGTTCAGGGTGATTTCCATGTTAACAAATTTCCAGGGCAGGGGTTCGACTGGGTCTCAGTGGGCGATCAGTCTAGGTATTTAGTTATTATCGCTGTTGTGAATTTAACTCTGGATTAGAGCAAGATTTGCCCTACTTCAACCTTAATTTACACGGACTATCAGTGTTTATGCTTTAGAAGGATTGGGGGGGGGGGGTATCTCACCCGGTACTCTTGCTTCCTTTCTAATACAAAATCGAAGGAAATAATTGAAAAATTTACTGAAAATAGTGTAAAGTGTAAAACACATAAACATTTTAATGAAAGACGCTTGGCTTTACTAACGAATACCAATAAGGCTAGAAGTGTGTTGTTTGTCTGGTTAACGCCACTTTCAGTATTTGTTTTATGGAGGAAGCCAGAGTATCCGATAAGTACAGATGGAATCGAGCACACCTGCCTGCCTGCCTGAAACTTAAAACCCACAAACTCAACGTTGGCAGCGCAAGTGATTAATAGTAGATTACAGCCTTAACCACTAGGCCATTGAGGCCCCTGTACGTTAGATAAAGATAATTTATATGAGATTGGTTTTTACAACGGAGTAGGTTAGATATAGTAGATCTAGATAATTTATACCTTGATAACATCAAAGAAACTGAGAAGTCATACTTCAAACATAGACTATAATTGCGATAACTACTCAGTACACTGCGAGGACTATTTTATAAATGATTGCCTGACCCCCGGGCCAACATAATTAAATGAGGTTTTAAATCATAAAGATCATCAGATGATTAAATTCGCCATTTTACATGGCCGCATAATACTTCGTTTGTTCGTATTTTAAACTTATAGAAAATACATGATGCCATATATTATACTGTATGACAATAACGGAATTGTGGGATTTGAAAAATTGTTTGTTTGTCATGCTACATGATACTTACGATGAAATTGATTTGATCTCAACTCAATTCATTTCGAGTTTTAATTGTGACAGTACCATACAAGTTCACGACACTTAATGTATTTGAAATTGATAAGGGCAATAAAAAGTACACAAATTTTAATGGAGAGTGATTTTTTTTCTTATACTGTCCTATTTCAAGTATATCTCATACCCTCGTGATATTAGTGGCGAGTTATTTAAGGAATTTTTCTTATTTCTAGTATGACATATGCAGATATATAAAAAAAATCCTTATAATTTAATTTTTACGATAATTCAGGTCAATTTTAACAATAAAGAACCAACGTTGACGTAATTCAACGGCGTAAGAATATGTTATGTGACCAAGGCAAGTTCTGAATTTTCCAATCGGATTTCAGCTTACAATTAAATTATTGTTATATATGTTTTATGTGTCAAATTAATTCAAACCAGTCCTATGTAAATCACGTCATGATACAAATAAATATTAAATGATTTTTGTTCTGATAGCGAAATTTATGAGTTCCGGAAGTGGGGCAAATTTCAACCCCGAATCGCATTGATCGCGATTTATTATTATGAATAGTATTTCAATAAATTGTGGTTATTAGACAATAACTATGACATATACATATTTAACGTATTAATTTCATACCTTTTCATATTGTCAGATTCTACACAAATTCACGCCAATATGCGATTTTTTAAAATAAAATATAATTATTATAGATATGATTTATTGTACATGTGACCTTGTGCTAACTTGATTTATAACATCCTGATAATGGTGGCAAATTCTCCTTGTTTATTTTATTATTTCTTGTGTATTATATTAATTTCGTTGCGGTGGCTCTTTAGTCTTCATTAAAGTACCATCAAACCAAACAAACCGCACTCACCTGTTTGTTATCAAAATAAGGAATTTAAATGAATATTTTTTTCAATATTATCTCTTTCCAATGATATTTTACATACGTCAAAGAAATCCGGATCTTATCAATAAAATTAAATTAACTTCGTGTTTATCCATTGAAATTTGTACTTTTTAATCAAAGTCGGTCATTGTAAAGGCACGGTCCATTTCGTGACGCAGATAGCTCCGGTACAGATGTTTTTAGTTGGGTTTAAATATTCACTTCTTATCAGTGGTAGTTTTATCGTCAATTCAATGTCAACACTTTCATCAATCGTAGATACCAGTTCTCGAACCAACTGGAGCCGGAGTATGGCGGAAGTGACGACTGGAGTTCAGTCATGAATCGAAACGCGGTGACTTGTTGGGGTTGTCAGGCCGGAAAGCCTGACAGCGGACCATATTGGCTGACGTGGAGAGTACCCAGCTCCTTGGACAATAAAGATCCCCTTTGTAGATTTCGTAAAAGGGAGTAGCCGCAACATAAGGCTAAAATCTCCGTCCCTGCCATATATGCCAGTGGCAGTCAAAAAATGAGTTCTTTATGTCCCATTCCACCCTTTTTTTTCGTTGATTCATTGTTTGTTAACTTGCTCTCGTCCTGAAAATAGCTGAAATACTCTTCGCTGGACGTAAAGCAAACATCTAATCAATCATACCGAAGATGACATTGTAAATATAATAGAATTTGGTAGGTTCATATTTCATCAGCGCAAATGGCATTCCCATAAGAACTAATTGCGCACCCTTCAGATTTGTTCTCATATGATGAAGATATTAAGTTGTATTACAAAATGTATATTAAAAAACTAGCACAGTCTTTGTAATGTGTTTTGATATCATATCACTCACTAATATTAGTTTTAAGTGACCCTTTACACGTGTAATACTTATATCGTAAGAAATTAAAGAACCCGAAGACATTTAGTAAGGCTTCTTATATTCATCTTTTTCTTAAAATTGTCAAAAATGGAAAGTTCCAAAGTAACTTTTATGACAAAAATGATAATTTTAACTTTCATATCGTGAACTAACCTTTAATTAAATATTTTACCAATTTCAATTAACGCGTTACTGTAGAGTTTACCCCAGTGAGAAGGACTTTTCTTACAGTGATTTCGACTTCGTTCAAACTGTTAAAGCATAGTTACGCCCAAGATAAATTTATATTTGCAGAAACAATTTTGAGGATTGTCAAAAACTAACATGTTAAGTGTCACACAGTTGATGTGTACCTTACTTCAACAGATAAGTTTTTCCTATGCCGTTAGAATCCGAAGTTAGTTTTGTGAAAAAATGCGCGGTACGATTATTTGTTCTATGTCTTTCCTCGTCCCAAATTTAACGTTATCAAATAGATATGATTTAATAAAACACGATAGGTGTCGCTGGTGTCGTAAAAGGTAAAGGAAACGCTTACCCTTCCGGAGCACCTGGTTTTTAAGCTTTTTACTTATTTTGAGCGGTATCAGTTAACTAATTTGTCTGTTTTGCAAGTTATAAGTCCTTGTCTAGTCAATGAGCTAAAAACTGCGAAAAGCTCGACCAAAACAGCTATTTTCACTAGTAGGCACTTTCTGGGCGGTTGACGGTTAAAATTCGACGACATGAAGAGTAACTGGTTTGCTTGCATTAAACATGTATAAAGTACGTAGGCTTATTGGGGCTGAAAAGGCTAAATTCTTCGTCCACAATAGGCCAGACTATCCATTCACCCCCCTCTCTTTGTCCATCCCTTTTTCAAGTTGATTTATTGTATGTTAATTTGTTCTCGTCCAAACTATATCTGACATATACGTTAAGAAATATCTTTTACATAGGATAATTTTGGTAAGTTGTTTGGCTAGTCTGAAAGTTGTTCGGTTTGTCCAGGTATTGTTTGGCTAGTTCTACAGATGTTTGGCAATTGTAAGTAGGCAAGCTTTTATTGTACTACTTGTCAAGTAATCAAAATCCTCGACAATATGCTTACAGGAACCACTAAATATTCATTTATCAGTTTATAAAAATAAAAAATTATATAGCTGTTGATAATTGGCGTCAGCATTGTTAAACATAATAGGGACTGGGGATGTTTCTCGGGGCTCCATCTACAGACCTGAACAGAGAGTCGCCTTTGCTGAATATGGATGCATTTTTGTACGTGTCAGTCAGGTTTTAATTTAAAAAGACTAGACGCGGACCATAGTGGGTTCATAGTTTGCCCTTTACACGTAACGACCCTGTTGTAGATAGCGAAACAAGAGTAGGCTGTTTGTAGATGTCGTCAAAACGAATAGACTTTTTTTAAATATCAAAACAAGAGTATGTAGACACCGACACAAGAGTAGACTATATGTAGATGTACCAATAATCTCCACTTTCTCTACTTTATAAGCAGGAATCAAAGTTTGTTGTCCAAGTAGTCCATCTAATGTCCAAGTAGTCCATCCAATGTCCAAGTAGTCCATCAAATTTCCCAGTAGTCTATCTAATGTCCAAGTAATCCATCCTATGTCCAAGTAGTCCATTGAATTTCCCAGTAGTCTATCTAATGTCCAAGTAATCCATCCAATGTCCAAGTAGTCCATCCAATTTCCCAGTAGTCTATCTAATGTCCAAGTAATCCATCCAATGTCCAAGTAGTCCATCCAATTTCCCAATTGATTTATTGTTTGTCAACTTGTTGTGCTGAATATAGCTGAAATACTGATCTCTTGACGTTTATCAACAATAAATAAATAAATCAGTTAACCAGTTGTTAAGTGTATTCGCAATCTGAAACTTAGCGCTTTGTTTGTAGATTGTAGATGCTAGAAAAAAATCCATGGCAACGGGTCTTATTGCAATTCTAAATGTTCTGGACAGTAAAATTACTCTCTATTTTTATTGATCTGTTCCCTCTCTGGTACCTCAGAACCGATTATCTGTTCGTACAACAGTGTCTAAAATAACTGGACGTCAAACATCAAATAATCAAGCCGCAACGTAATATTAACTGGTGATTTATTTAACTACGATGTCACCAATTCTATTTATATATATATATATATATATATATATATATATATTTATTTATTTATTTACGAGAAAAAATTTTTTTTTACATCCAGGCGTAATATTACATGTATGATTTGTTGAAATTTTGCAACCAGATAACGGTAATGTTTTAAACTTTATTAAAGGCGCAAATGATATTTTATAAGTGGGTAAAAACAATTATATTTTAAATTAAGGAAAATAATTAAAGCAAAATTTTACCTTGTAATTGTTATTCTTGGAATAGAATTATTCGTTGTTGTTCCCGACATTGACTCCATCAAAACCATGTTCATTTCCTTAGTAGAAATGCGCTAAACGCTACTGTTAACGTGTTATTTTCAACTATTTTAATAACATTTCTCCATACAGTTACGATTTCTTTACACTGATTTTAAGAATGCCAAATTGCTTTTATATCTATCAAAATTGAATACAAAATGAATAAAACGATCTTATGATTCGTTTTCATTGATTATTTTATGTAAAAAGACTAACCGCGCTTTATAATCAGTTTCAATGCACTCATTGAAGCGCGCAATAAAATTTTCTTCGTCTTTGCCATAATTCGCACCTTTTAAATGAAAATCTATTGTATATCTTTTGTACCTGTAAACAAATGTTTATTTACATCACTTTGACTTCATAAGTAAATATGTTGAATCCCTTAAACTACGTGTTACATTGAATACTTGAAATTGGCACTGATAGTTATAATCCACATTTTTATTGCATTTCTTTGTAATTGTTGCATTTCAGTCGACTAGGTCAAAGATTTCTCATAAACTTCCGTCTTTTAGTAACAATTAATGTTTAACCCATGCAAGGTTGCAAGCAATTTTTTGTTTACTTTCAAGAGCGTCTCACGGTCTATGATTTTTCTCAGTTTTACAAATTTCCCGACCTTTATATTCTTTCTACCGTTTGTAAAAAAGAAGTTTGTACTTTTAATTAATATTTCATCTTAGGTAGATTGCAAAAGTCATACGAAGTGGTTGAATTTGTGTTTGTTTGTGTTCTATGCACGATACAATAAATATCTTCCAAAGGCAAGCAATTTCTCTATGCACACTAAAGAACTTAAAAAATAAGTAGTTGAATCTTTGGAGAATTGCAATTTTCTTTGCACCAACTCCTCTCCCACCTCGAAAATAATCCGTACATAGTTTCCATTATTTTACTCAATCTCCATGACGACCAGCACTTTGAGGAGAAAACTGAAGGGGTCGTTCATTTTCTTGGAGTACAAGTAGGGAGATGTTTCAGCGACACTTCCTGTTTTCGACGGATGTGTTACAACAGACAGGCACTACTTATTCTTCCGGAAGTCCTGGGTTCACTATCATTTTCCTGAGAGTTCGTGACGCTGGCCTGTGTTTGTGTGTTTCTTTGTTCTGATTTTGTTGATGGATGTTCTCTGGCTTGGTGATAGTGTTCGAGTCTGCGACATTTGATTGCTGCTATTGTCTTTCTTCTCTTATTTCATACCACTTCGACATTGTAATTGTAACCTGCGAGACGGCTATTTATTTTGAGCTGGCCCAATAAAAATCGTTACTTTGCGACAAACAAAAATAAACAAAAAATATTTATTTTGATCTGGCCCAATAAAAATCGTTACTTTGCGACAAACAAAAAATAAACAAAAAATATTTATTTTGATCTGGCCCAATGAAAATCGTTACTTTACGACAAACAAAAATAAACAAAAATACATAAAATCGTACTGTTGGAGTTCGAAACGAAAAAAACACTTTAATTGCATGTTGTAACGATATTCCAAAACTTGCTGAATAAAAAAGAAAATTTTCTACACAGTCGACTGCTTATTCTGAACTGTAAGTTCTACAAAAATTAAATTAAATTTAGTCGTCATGATATCCCTCGTTAAATAATAACAGTATAATATAATCAATATTGATGGAGGTGTAATGAAGGATATATTAACTTAATATTAAATTTTGTATAGATCCTCACATGTCTTCACAAGGGTTATTATAAATGTCAACACACGACTGAACTTCATCAACACGCGAATCGATAGACTTGTCACGGGTCTGTTTTGATTGCACCGCGGGATTTGATTTTTATATTCATGGGTATAAATTTTTTCGCTATATGTTCCTACAGTTTTATTTTCTCTGTAGGGTTTCTTTCTTAGCGTTTACCCGCAGAAGCGGTTATTTGAAGATCCGAGTGGTACTTCCGATATCCATGTTAGCCCGTCCCGTGTTTCTTTCTTAGCGTTTACCCGCAGAAGCGGTTATTTGAAGATCCGAATGTACTTCCGATATCCATGTTAGCCCGTCCCGTGTTTCTTTCTTAGCGTTTACCCGCAGAAGCGGTTATTTGAAGATCCGAATGTACTTCTGATATCCATGTTAGCCTGTCCCGTTTGCATGTTCGGAATATCATCCCTGCAGTATCGGAAAGTCATAAGATGCAATAAGTCTAATGACTACACGGTGTCCGAATATTTTTCACTTCGTCCATATCGTCTGTTGTATAGACTGGTACCCAAAACAATCTGTTTAGCATCTGTTCATTTATAAATCATTTATAAACAATATCAATCAAATCAATAGATTACGTACTTCTCAATCTACAAAACAGGGTTCATTTTATGCCATGATATATTGTGATAGCAACCTAGATTTAATATACTGCGACTCAGGATTTTGATGCAGTGCCTGATCAATCAATATCACATGTAATGTCGCGATATATTTCCATCTGGTTAACTTTGTCACTCGATGGCGACCATCTTGTATATCTACTTAACAACAACTATATATAACCACGCTATAAACCTAAAGAAAGCTTTTATATATCAGATCTGTATCAATACATACATTGTACATGTTGTATATATTGTAAATGTACTATTAATAAATTTTGTTTAAGAATATTGTTCTCTTATTTTGATTGTTGTTAATATATGTCAATACCAGTATTTCAGTGCCCGAAACCAATTGCCTGAGCAAAAAGATCACCCCCTAAACAGAAGAAATTATGTGTTTTCTTTGGTTCTCATGACCTGAAACACACCGTATGTAATAACTAGACCAACGCAGTGAAAGCTTATAATGAATGAACGTGTTTGGTGTTGATATAGACACCTCGTACCATATTATACATCCGTATTCTTAAATTCAATTGAAACCTATTAATTACAACGAATACTCACCAGAAAGAGTCCGTCACGATATTTATGAAACGAAATTTGTGACAATATAACAAAATTACCAAACGAAAGTTTGAAAAAGTACGTTATTATGCTATGATTTTTTTTTAAACTTAAAATTAGCTCTGAATGAAATTTACTAGTGATAATGATTAGAAATGTTCGTGTTAATAATTGGTCGTTAACCATAACGTTTGAACAGTAATGACATTTAATGCACGAATTATCAAAACATCTTCAAATGCGGTATTTAATTTGTCATTTTAAATATACAATACTACATGTATAGTTGACGAACTGAGCGAATGGATGATTTATCACCCAGTGACAAAACCTGACTGCGCTTGGCTACTCTGTGGGTCGAGCACTGGGAACACTCCCAGTATGGTCCCAGTCGAGAGTTTAACAGACAGATTTGTGCTCCGGTTACTTTTGAAGTTCTGGTTTGCAATAAAGGGAATACCTATTGTCCTGATATTGGTAAATATTGTTTTGTGCAAAATATAAATTGCACTCTTAAGCTCATTCGATATAATATTCTTCTTTTCTATCTTTTGCTCGGGAGAATATGCACCACATGGCCGTGTTAACGGTTCGGCAACCGGGGGGGGGGGGGCGGTGAGGTGTGGTTTACTGTGATAGGCACTTCTGGCGCTTTTTGAACTAGGTTTGATTTTTTGCTTGAATGATGTTTAACGCCACTTTCAGCAATTTTTCAGCTATATCGTGGCGTCCAGTTTTTATTGGGGAGGAAGCCGGAGTACCCTGAGAAAAACCCTACTATCGTTAGGAAAGCTGGCAATCCTCTTCAATTAAGATTGGAGTCGAACGCACCCTGCCCGCAGTGAGGCTCGAACCCGCAATCTCAGTGTTGACAGACCACGTGATCAATAACTAGGTTTGAAGAGTTTGGTATATTATAAATAAATTACTTATGATTTGACTAAAACATATTTTGGTTCTGGGAAGCATAGCAATACTTTTTGTAAAATGGGATGGGATCGCACCCAACGCAAACCCGTCCCAATGACCATGCACGAATATTTGTGCAATAAACGGGTTTTTAATAGTTCAGCATAAGCTTGCACGAATGTGGGAAATAAAACCAACAATATTTTAAGTGTATAAGATGATTTATTGAATCAATTATCTATTGACAATGTCTTTCTTTATTATTTTGCCCGTTAATAATTCTTTTGTTCAGTATACTACAATATTTCTAAGGTTAGGCAGTATTTTTATTTCAGCCGCAAAAAATTTCATCAATAAAAAATAATTGTCAATCAACTTTAATTTTATTTATTTAAATTTTGTTTATTTAATTTTATAATTTTAGATATATTAGTATGATTTAAAACGTAAATGTAAAAAGATCCACAAACGGACCTCAAATAACTCAAATTCTTAAATAAAATATTTAATTTTAATTTTGTAGATACAACGTCCCATTAGATATAAAATTGATGCATAATTGATGATTTATATTCAGATAGATAATTGCTATTTTCCAAAATAACTAGAAATGCCACAGAAAGTCTATAATCTTTACCATCACTTTAACTATTATTATTACAAATTTACTATCATCGCACTTAGTGTCACTTTTGTAGCGGGAATTAATATTATAATATTAGAATTAATCACCAAAAATTTACGAATAATTAAGTAACAGAAAGGGCATAAAGTATTACATTAAAATAGTGACCGCGTTGAAGAGGTTCAAATTATCTCAAACCGGAATATGGTATTATAATAACACCGGCATACGGAAACGTATTACAAGTATTGCAACCCCTTCCATTTCCTCCAACGAATGTCAGAAATAAATTTACAAATTTGAGAAAGGGATACAGGGTGAAAAAAAAGAACACCAAGAAAGATTACAAAAATGTCCATTTCTATATGGAAATAAACACACATTATGTTTATTTGTATTGTTCATATAAAACAGATGTGGAGACCTCGGTGGCAGAGTGGTTAAAGTGTTTGGTCTACTTTTGATCATGTGGTCTGTCAACACTGAGATTGCGGGTTCAAGTCTCACTGCGGGCAGGGTGTAATCGACTCCAATCCTAATTGACAAGTAATACCAGTTTTCCTATCGATAGTCGGAGGTTTTCTACGGGTACTACGGCTTCGTCCCCAATAAAAACTTGACGTTATGATATAGCTGAAAAATTGCTTAAACACTTTTAAACTAACAAACAAACATCATATTTGCACTTAATTCTACTCTATTCATCTCAAAACATTACATTCTCTTTACAAAGAATGTCTCCAGTTGTCTGTTACATACCCTTCGTCCACTCTGTATAGATTAGTAAGCTATAAGAAAAATAGCAAAGAAAACCGACCGAACAACAAGATTCAAAAGTCAAGGGACAGTTACAAATCCGGATATAGACAAACACAACACAAAAACCAAAAACACAAAAACAGAAAGAGAGTAACCCAAACCCAATAAAAACCATGGGTGCACTCATGTGCTCCGGACGAGTAAGCAGTGCCTGCCTCTAATTAGACACCCGTCAAGTTACTCATTGTCATGTCTAGTATAAGTTGAAATTGGAAAACATAGATTGATCAAACCGGTTAACACACACAAAGATGAAGAAGAACCTCGTTCCTTTCTTTCTTTACTTTTTTGCTAACAAAGGCATATATGCTATCAATAATCAATCTTGGTAATATCTTGCATCACAAGTCTGATACTTCCAAATTTTCACCATACTTCAAAAACAAATCAAAAAACAAAACGTTCCTATTATATCTTGTATCTATACTACCCCCATTGCACCCAGAATCTTCAAATCTTCAATTATAAACTTTTGATTAATGACTTCAAAGCCAGCCCCCCCCCCCCGACTGCTCTTCCCACAATTCCCCACATATGTATATATCCTTTAGGCCACTTGTTAAATGGAGATCTTACCATTGTTGACAATAAAAGACTCCGCAATATTTTGTCCAAAAGACCAAAATACCGTGAACCTAAATCCATCAACTGGAGTTATAACTTTAAATTATTGATGGATTCAAGAGGACTATGGCAGAAAATGGGCAAAGCTAGAAGACCAGGAGGTTGATACCTTGTCAGGTTGGGTAAAGGCCTTGAGGTCATTGATTCAAAAAAAGAATAAGTCGTTTAAGAAGATCTATGAGTACTAAAGCACCATCAATCTTCATACATCTTGATGCTCTTAAAATTTTGTTAAACATGCAGGATAAATATATTGATGTGCCAGCAGATGAGGCCTTTAACAACATTATTTTAAAGTGATAAAAAAAACCATTATATAGAGTGTTTAATTAATGAGTTAGGCACGGAGAGTTCACTAGGCAATCCTACTTACGCATTCACTTCGCTTTCAAAAGAGGAGATTTTGAAGATACCAAACTCACAAAAATCTATACAAACAGCTTTTCATATAGCAGGACTATTTTAACAGCAATAAAAACGGGAATTCAAAAATACACTTTCTACTCCAGGAGGGGCATAAATGACATGTGGATATTAAAAAATTTTAAAGACCGGACAGACATCTTGAGGTCTGGATCAATTTCCCAATGTAACGACATTTACACATTTGATTTTTCGACTCTCGACACGGCCATCCCTCATATTCAGCTTAAAACCAGGCTTAAAGATCTTATTAAACGCTGCTTTTTAAAGAAAATCAGAGAGACGATATAACATATATGTCTTGTTTGGAGGACATGTTTTTTTCAACAGACTGTTGGTATTTCAATTAGTTCTATTTGTGTTCCTCTCCTCACCGACCTGTTTTTGTACTCATACGAAAAACGTGATGAATTCAACTTTCCAAATGTCAACTTCCCGTTCATCGACAGCAGTCCAGTAGCTCCAGCGTATGGTGTGTACATTTCACAACTTATACGTTAGTCTAGATCCTGTGATCGGTATTCCCATTGTCTAGACCGATCACTGCTGTTGACTACTAAACTACCTACACAATGCAATGTTATGTTGTACCTAGGTTGAAGTTATCTCTCCAGAGGTTTTATGGTCGTCACCATGATTTAATTGATCGTTATGGGAAATCAATCTCTCAAATAAGATCGGACATTTTCGCTGAGTCATAGGTAATGTTTGCTATTCCTGTATTTGACTTTTTCTAGACATGCTCGACGGATGTATAATTAGAGGCAAGCCATGCTTACTCGTCCGGAGCACCCCGAGTGCACCCATGGTTTTTATTGGGTTCGAGTTACTCTCTTTCCAGGGGCGGATGCAGCCTCAAATGAAAGGGGGGTCCAAATTTGTCATGGTGGCAGAAGGCCACCATGCCGACCTCGCAGAGGTCGTATTACGGCAGGGGGTCTGAACGAAATGGTGTAAAATCCTGCATTCTGACGATTTCCTGACACCTAAAACATGTCCGTTAAAACTGCCAACACAAAAGTAGGGGTCCAGACCCCATGCTTGTCAAAACGAAAGGGGGGGGTCCGGACCCCCTGGACCCCCCCTCTGGATCCGCCACTGCTTTCTGTATTTGTGTTTTTTGGTTTTTGTGTTGCGCTGTGTATGTTTGTGTATATCCTGATTTGTAATTGTCACTTGACTTTTGGCTTTTTTGTTCGGTCTGTTTTCGTTGCTATTTTCATACAGATGTAAGATAAGTATTTTCCCGTTTATGGATTTACAAATCAACAATTTCACAAATTGTTTGAAGGGGGAAAAGTATGTATTTAAGAATCCCTTTAACATCCATACAACTAAATACACCAATCTCCGCGCAAAGGATTCTGGATATCCTACGTCAAGCACAATTATCTCTGCCACATCATTGGTGATGTCATGAGAAACTCTTTTTGAAAGTAAAACCGTATCAAAAGTATATAAATAGAATATATAAATAAACAAGATCTCGTGTATTATTTTACAAATGTCAATCTTTGTTTACAAACGTCACGGGCAGACGGATGACATGGCATCACCAATTACAGCTTCAGACGACTGCGTACTACTCATCAAAGATAAAATTAAAAAAGCCAATTGTATGTATAACAATTATTTTTTACAATTTTTTTGGACTTCATACACTGCAAGCATTCATACTTACTCTTCTCCGTTTAGTCCATAAGATTCATATACGGATTAAGGTGCCCAATTGGTTAAGGTAGTTCGTCTACTATTGATCACATGATCTGTCAACACTGAGATTGCGGGTTCGAGTCTCACTGCGGGCAGGGTGCGCTCGACTTCAAACTTAATTACCAAGTTTTCCTTACCAAGACTACTAAGGTCGGTAGGCGAAAAATAGCTTAAACGTGGCATTAAAACACTCAAACAAACAAAAATTATATAGTGTATTTGTTTATCTGATATTTAATGCCACTTTCACGTATTTTTCACTTATATTATGACGTCTAATTATTTTTGTGAGATGAAGCGGGAGTACCCGGTACAAACCTAAGATCTTAGTCTGAAAATGGCATTCATTTTCAGTTAAGATTTGTGTCGAGCAAATTGCTCAGAGGTCGGGCACAGTGATGACACGCCAGCGATTGATATTGAATGGCTTTTCGTGGACATGAAGGAAATAAATAGTGTTTAAAATGCAAAAAAAAATCAGAATATGACAGCGAAAAACATTCTTTTATAGGTTATACTAAACTACAGAGTTTTAAAATATACAATTACAACTTACCCCGATAATGACATGATCCTATTCGATGAGAAAAAAAGTTCCTTAAATTCCAAGTTTTAAACTTTCTTTCAGAAAGCCATATGAAGTTTTTGTTTTTTCAAACACAATTGTTACTCTTTCTTTTCACAAAAAGGTAACTTTTCACTTGTAACTGAATAAATATATCTGTTATTCAAGTTAAGCTCAGCTTCGTATTCAAACATAGCAGATCCCTCTATTACACTAACTTATCAAATACACAATGGATCTACCTCTATCTTGTCTTCTGTATCTAATAATGAAATTTACACAACTTTCTTTATCAACCGAACAAACAAAAATAATTATTTCTAGATAGTATCCAAGTATTTTTGTTGACGCACTGGACGTAATAAATGAAGACCAACACAGAAAATCATACAATACATATGGTATATAATCCTTATAGATCTAACTGTAAGCCTAAATTACGATTTTTTCACTTTTAAGACACGAACTATCGATCAATTCCCTTGATTTCTGAAATTACTTATGGCCTATTATTCTACAAATCGACTAATAATCTTATACGTTACAAATGTCTTATTACCTGACTTCTTTGATTTCTGACAAATTATTTCTTAATACGGGTAACATCCTAATATCAATTGGGACGAAATTGACATGTCATCAATAAGACGAAACGTGCATCATCACTCATCTGGGATGAAATGGACATATCATCAATAAGAGTCCGCGGATCAGAGAAATGAAACTGTTTTTGTCAATATTTGTCATCTTCTCTGCTGTTGCAAACTTTGATGATTTTCGCTAATATGGACAGAAATATATTCATTGAAGGCCAATAACTCCATTAAAAAGACGTCTAATTAATTATAATTATACATGTATTGCAAACGCTGAAAATTTTTTTTTCATAAAACGTAATTAAGGTACAATAAGTTATTCGTAGAAGTAACCACACAACTTTGTACTAATTCAGAGGCATGTGGAGCTTGGGAAGATGATCATTTTTGTCCAGACATACACATCTATGAATCCTAGGCACGATAAGAAGGGGCCTCGGTGGCCTCGGTGGCCGAGTGGTTAAGGTAGTTCGTCTACTATTGATCACGTGGTCTGTCAACACTGTGATTGCGGGTCAGATTCCCACTGCGGGCAGGGTGTACTCGACTCCAATCTTAATTGACAAGGATTGCCAGATTTCCTACCGCAGGTCGGGGGTTTTCTCCGGGTACTCCGGCTTCCTCCCCCAATAAAAACTGGACGCCAAGATACAGCTAAAAAATTGCTGAATGTGGCGTTAAAACACCATTCAAACAAACAAACACGTTAAGAATGGTTGCGTCAATAGTGACAAAAGAACATAAAACCCTTGGTCTGGGGCGAGCTAAAAAGGAGGAATGGGGGAAGTGGGTGGATTATCCCGCAAACCATGGCAGTCAAATTGATATGGATACTTTATTTACCTACAGTTGTAACCTTATTAGATTGCCGTCGGTCTCAAGTATTGTGAATGCGTCAAACATAGCTTAAACATGTAAGTAAAACGTACACGTATTGTAAATTGTAAAAGTCGTTGAAGCTGCATGTTTACAGATAGCAGTATCTAGATTTCCAAATTGTGTCATAAATTATTCCGTAAAGTACACTAGACTGATAATATCTGTTGATAAATAAATCGTCGAGCTGTTTTTTTAGCACTTTGTATTAAGCTCTCCATATAAAAAATGCATAATATATCCATAGACGTAATATTGTGCATACAAACATGTCAGTTATGAATTAGCAGCTGCACGTTTTCGATAAATAGTTCATTATGGTGTTGACGTGTATTCATTGTGACTGGATTACGTAAGGACAGACACCCCACGAATCTATGTACTCAACGAAATTTAATTTCCTGTAGGATATGATAGAAGGAAAGGATAAAAGCAGAAAAAATATTATAACACAATCATCTGCTTTTTAAGCCAGGAATATTTTAACCATGAACGGATTAAATAAATCTCACAGTATGCTATAGGTTTCCCCAAACAGTTGTTGGTTTCATAATATATTCATGTATATTTCAAAGGGTATATTTCATTGACAGATTATAAGTCCTGGGTTATACCTTTTTGCAATTCTGGATAATATAGTGGCGTTCATTTATTAAATAATACTCATCCTTTTAACATACATTGTTCTCGTGTACCGCCGCCATGCCGCGTCGTTTATTTAACTCGCCTGAGCCAAAGTGTAATGTGAGCTATTGTCGTCCGTCCGTCTGTAAACTTTTCTTCTTTAAAAATCTTTTTCTCAAACATATGACAAAAACTACTGCTTCGAGAACATGTTGAAACATTGCACACATCTTATTAAAATGGCCTTTACCAAGATTGCACAAATCATCTCAAATCGACAAATCGAATTTCCGGAGAACAAACATAGCCACAGTGGTTAAAAATAGAACAGAGGTAAACAAATGTTTTGACTTACTGATCATAAAGTATAACAGACGTAAAAAGAAGAGACATTTCCTTCTTCAGCACTAAAGCTCTATAGAACTCCATTGAGTCGAAATTGTACGAGAACCCCTTATGATTGTTGAAGGAGTTATTGCCTTTAATTGTCAATGGTTATGAATTTTTGAAGTTTTTTTCTTTAAATTTTTAACATTATTAGAACACGAGAAACGTTATGATTGCAGAATTGTTCAGCACATTAGCTCTACAAAACTGATTTCGGACTCAAAATTTCCAAACACCCGTTTAAGCCTTATAGCCCCTAAATTTTTACCTTTCTTTGAAATTCTTCTCAAAAACCACTTAAGGGATTGCTTTGAAACTTTGCAAACTTTATTTCTATGATGTCTTTTAACAAGATTGAACAAATCATAGCTGCCGACAAACCAGCATGGCCACCATAGCTAAAAATAAAACATGGGGTCAAAATATAGATTTTGGACTATATAGTTAAAAAAAGTATTACAGATACAAGTATCTTATGTGAACCTCCTTCATCGCCTCAAACGCTGTTAAAAAACCTCTCCCTTGAGTTGAAGTTGCATGGTGATGCATTAAATACACTTGGCCAAAAGTTAGGGACCACCAGGTTTTGCTTCAAATAAATAAAAAAATTAATTGTTTCTGGTTCTTTGTACATATGTTATCAACAAAATCTAGGTTTGTAGTATCTATTGTTAAAATTTTTAAATCGCTCAATTCACGATACAATAACAATAGAGATTTAAAAAACACTACCCTCAGCTTTTGAAAACCCAAGTTTGGCGCCTTTTTTCATTTCATCATGTGCACGTCCGTAACAGGTAAAATTTATCCTGTTTTGAAATCATTTCAACGTGGTACGTCGAAAACAAGCAGATGCAGAGAGATGGCAAGCAGTTGGTATGATAAGGGCTGGAATGACAGAGCGGCAGGTTTCAGATAGGTTCAATGTTAGCCATTCTGTTATCAATAGGCCACTGAGACTATATAATGAAACTGGTATTGTTGGGGAAAGGCCAAGATCAGGGCGACCGAAGAAGACAACAGAGAGAGAAGGTAGACTACTTCGAAGACTTGATAGACAACAACCTTTTACCTCTGCAAACAGGTTGCGTAGTCGATGGAATGTCCATGTTAGAATCAGTAGACGGACAGTAAACAGAAGGCTAAACTGCGGAAGACTTCGAGCACGGAGACCAATAAAGCGACCGCACTTACATAAAGACATAAGGATGCCCGGCTGCAGTGCATGGACGCGTAACCATATCGGGTGGAATATTCGCTCTTGGAAAAGAATTCATTGGTCCGACGAAAGTCGTTTTCTTCTGAAGCCAGTTGATGGTAGGATGCGGGTATGGCGTCAACGCAACACAGCTTTTGATCCTGCACATGTTCTGGGAACTACAGCTTTTGGTGATACTGGATTGACAGTTTAGGGCTGCTTCTCATATGACTGTAAGTTAGACTTGTATCCATTAGATGGCACACTAACTGCTTTAAAACACAGAGATCAGATTCTGGACCCCCGTTTAGTCCCCCATTTTGACGCGCATCCACTTGGAACAGACCCGTGTTCATGGAAGACAACGCAAGACCTCATAGAGCACGCGTCGTCAAAGATTATCTTGCAAATGAGGCAATTGAGAGCTTACCATGGCCTGCCATGTCTCCGGATATGAATCCGATATAGCATGTTTCGAACAATCTCGGCCCGAAAGTGAATGAACGTGACCCTCCATGTCAGAACATTCAAGAATTGCGTGATACTTTAATTCAGGAGTGGTGGCGATTCCCTCAACGTAGACTTCAGAGACTTGTCCAGAGCATGAGGAGACGAGTTCAAGAATTGCACCGGAAGCGTGGTGGATACACACGATATTTTCTCTTTTCTTGTGAATAAATGTTTAAAAATGATTTCTTCGTACATCTTAATAACCCTCAACCTGCCAACTCTTTGTATGTAACATTACCAGCGGTTCAAACTGAAACTTTTTTGAGTTATGATTTTGCAGTTTTATGGCATATTTTTACAAACATCTTGTTGGTCTTTTCTATACATTTTGAATAGTAAAATCATAAATTTCTTTAAAATAGTCGACTATTTTAAACGAAACGTGAAATGAACAATGAATGGTTATATATTGATAAAAATATTGGTTTTAAAAAATCACCTCCGCTAAAATCCTGGTGGTCACTAACTTATGGCCAAGTGTATATTTTTTAAGTTTCAAGGTTTCAAAATGATATATTTCATCTCTAAACCGTATGAATTACGGTATTGGTCCGACCCATAATTGAAGTTACCTTTTAATTTTATTTTACGCCAAAGAAATGCAGCTTTATTAAATCAATGTATTGCTAATTTATAATACAATAAATATATTGTTTACTTCGAGTCAATGTTAACAGTTTTGAATAAAAAAGTTAGTTACTCAAATAGTATTTCCGATGTTTGTCGAACATAACCGAGGTCTGCTCCATAAAAATCAAGAGACATCGGGACACCAGCTATGAAAACGTGGTCAATTGTGGTCTGGATACATTAACAAAACAAACCTTGTCTTATAATAAAGCCATTTTTTAGAAAATTTTCTGCGAATTTTAGAAATTTAGAACCATATATGGTCCTTGTTCATATAAGACCGGAATTTTCTTTTAATTTTAATTTTTTTTTGCTACACATATTAACGTCAAAATAAAGAAAATGAAATATGGGATAGTGAAAATATGCACACAAGAGGCAGAAAATTTCGGTCTATGATTAACTGAACTTGTATCGAAATACCATATTGGACATTCCAGCTTTTTGTTCTCTTAAAGCAGATATGACTCTGCTTCTGGAGGATAAATAATTTAAACCTGAAATAAATGAGAAAGGTTGAAAACTTAACTGAAGAAATCATTAAGTCAGATTGATTTGTTGATTGTTGTTTTACGCCCAGCAAGCAATATTTCAGCAATATTCAGGACGCAAGTTTAAAATTTACTGAGGAAAATGATTGACTTCATTTCTAATTAAGGGATAATTAATTGGGCGGATATGATCACGAGTGCCGCATAACGCATCTGATTAAACGAGTGCGCGGAACTTGTTCCGCGCACGAGTTTAATCTGATGCTTTATGCGGCACGAGTGATCATATTTTGGATATTCACGATGCCCAATTGATTATCCTATTTATTATATAGATCAAAATTGTTTTCGTAAAATTTTAATGTTTAATCCTAAATTTTATGAACGGCGGATGAATATCTGAATAGTACAAAATTTTGGCGGGAAAAAACCTGAGAGTGAAAATAAACGATAATTTTCACGTGATTTCTGTCACTCGGAAAATTCGATATTTCATCTCTATCTATATAATAAGTGAGTAATAAATAACAAATGGGCAGTAATACTTTATTACAACAATCAATCACGTGATTAATTAAACACAACATACATAATATCACAGCTTACAATTCCAAGTACCTTGATTACACCAATTATAGTGTATATTGTTCAGGGTTAACTTTTAATGTTAGCCACTACAAAAATGAGCTTAAAATATTTTTTTTTTCTATTTTTTATTCTAGACTACAAATTTAACAACATTATTACACGACGTAAATAAATACCTGTCTACATGGTTTTTGATTAAAAGAAATCTCATCTATAATTATAGATTTTCTGCTAACAAACAACACATCTTTTAGTCTGATAAGCTGAAGTCAGCGTTAATCTGTCCTTAACACAATATACAACTAGTGCTGATTGTGTTGGGATGCCAACACAGAATGTCTCCCAAACGAACCCCAATTGCCACTATATTCTTGAGCAGGTTGAAAACCCCCACATACACATGATATTCTTAGTGTGTGCACTTATCAAATTTCGTTGCAATCGGACCAAGATGGCGTTTGGCGGGGGAGTGTGGTGAAACGGCAGCCTTTACAAAATGGTGTCGTTCGCGTCCAATTTTTTTGGGCAAAAATGCTCAGGATAGTTAGCTGTATCAGTATACCAATTTTCATTGAAATTGCTCTGGCCATTCCTTTGATCGGAGAACTGCAGATTTTTCTTCAATGGCGGCCATTTTTAAAATTCCAAAAATAGATTGCAAAACTTTAGGTCACCCTTAACATGTTCCCAAAGTTTCATATTGATTGGACAGTGCACCTCATAGAAAATGTGCGGACAAGATTGAACGGAAAGAAGAAAAAAGAAAAACGAAAAAAGAAGAAGAATAATAATAAGAAACAGGACAAAAACAATATGTGAAGTTTGGGAGACATAATTATCAAAACATAGTCCATATAATAATTACCGTCATGATAACAGTCCATCTCAGAAGACAATTGTTACCTTGACCTTGGACCTATAAAAATTATTTTAAATTGGCACAATTCAAAAATGGGATTGTGCTGAAAATTAAACCTGATCTTCATTTTATAGTATATCATAGCTGTACAAAGTTTAAATAAAATCTGTCGATGAGTTTTTAAGTTATCATCTGGAAACCATGCAGCAACTGTTGACAAAAAAAAAACTTAAATTGGGATTAGTCGAAAACTACAAATTAAATTGTGCTGAAAACTGAACTTAATCTTCATTTTTTAGTATTTAATAGCTGTGCAAAGTTTAAATAAAATCTGTTGAAGTGTTTTCAAGTTATCATCTGGAAACTATCGAGGCATGGACAGACGGACGGCCAGACACTCATATCCATACCGAGGGTATCACATAATATCCTGCCACTTTGTGTGGCGGGGTATAAAAATGAGTGGAATGCATCCGTGATTGCTCATATACAACACATCAAGCGGATTTTCCAGTATCTAAATATAGACAAATTTATTTGAATCCACAATCCAAATGCGAATTTCTAAAATAAGAAATATTATTTGTCCTCTCGGAACATTTTGTCTCTCTACAGTACAGCACCGTCAGTATACTAGTAGTCTGTGGACCTTTTTAAATCTTTTGATAAAAAGAATAATACATAACATTTTCCCATATCTGCTCTGGTACAACATGTAACGTCCCTCTACCGATATAAGTCCTCGAATGCATCTCGGTCATGTATTATTCTCTATATATTAATGTGATTAAAGACCAGAATGCAGTATGCTCACAATGGAGCACCTGAACACAACCGTATATTGTGGTATAAATATACATGTAAATAAAAAGATCAGCTTAATGCAAAAATAAAACAAATATACAGTGTATTACGGTGGCACTAAAATAACATTGATATGTTAAAATTAGCATAAAAATGATCTATTAAAGACATTTATCATATATTAAGTATAAAATATGGATATTCTGTGTATGTGATACAGACTGAAAACCATAAAACCATAACAGCAAGCCATGTAACATGTAACATTTCGTTAGAATGAATGAAAAAAACATTGCACACCCTTATTGTTTAATGATGTCATCCATAAACATTGACTTTGCTGATTGGTTGAATCTGTTTTATCTCTAGTAATTTGGACCATACAATAGCGGATTACAGTAAAACTATTATGAACACAGGCACAGCCTAAATGCAATCATCACAAACTTTATGGTTAATAATGTTACTTCAGAGCACCCTAACAGGGCCTATGCATTCCATTGGTGACGTGACATCTTTCTCTAATGTGTTTGTGACCTAACAAAAATGTCAATTTAAACAGCGTTTGAGAGATTGCAAACAATTTGTCTGACATTTTTATTGTTATTTAAGAAACGAATACTTTAATTTTATAAATGTCAAAATTATTTTTGTCCATGTTTAAATTAATTTTAATGCTCTTCTACAATATTTTCTTTAAGTAGCTAAACAACCCTCTGAAATGGGTTTGTTCATATGGATCACATGACTTTTTTTACACACATCTGTGTAACCATATAGCTCGCTATTATGCTGTAGGTAACATACTTATAACGATTTACTCTTTTGGGAGAGGTTGAGGTTTGAGGTTGTCCTGCTTTAAATTATAGTTAATAAAAAAATTGATTGTGAAATGTGAGTTCCAAGCCAGTGATAGTGCCCTAATTTTTTACCTTTCATATTTTTGGTGAGTTATTGATTGAATTGTGAGATTAGTGTTTGGATTATCTCCCCTTCTTATATAACTGAACACTAATCACATTTATCTCTCATAATTCCATACAAGAATTTCTCTTTTTGGAAATTATATGTTCTGAATGTTACTAAAAAACTAAATACACTCATCTGAGCTTCTGAATTTTTGTATTAAAATTCTCCTCATATGAACTTTCAGCTGCAAACCCACAAATTTGTAACACCTTGGTATTGACACAAAATGACACAATATTGTAAAAATGTTCTGTAAAAACATAAAAATATAACACAGGAAGGTTCTCTATGAACAAGGATGTTGTCAAAATGCTGAAGTGTCCTAATTAAGACACATTAGGGACTTGTAACAAGTCAGTAAAGGAAAAATCAATGGTGATGTGTGTTAACGAGAACTAAGACAAGTGGCTAATTATTCCTAATTACAACCAAATGGAGACTTGTAACATGTAAACCTAGAAATCTGAAAGAATGTTAATGAAAATCAATGGTTCTGTGTTAAAAAGAATGTTCAAGAGATTTTAAACAGCTCTAATGAAGACTATTGATTGACAAAAATACAGCGGGTAAAAATAGTTGTTTTGTGGGCATAAAATAGGAACGCTTCTGTGATAAAAAAAATGTCATGGAGATACTTGTATCAAGGAACGAATGAGTAACAAAAGTACAGTTATCTAACAATTATGGTATCAAAGTACTGTCATTTGTTTATGTTGTGGTATAACTGTTCAATAATATCCTGTACTGTTCAGCTGTTCTCTCCCAGACTCCCATTGTCCGTGCCATTTTCTATGTCATCTTTCTTCGTCTGTTGTTCAGTCCACATACTGGCATACAGACCTTCTGATTCTAGTAATTCTTCATGGCTGCAAATGTTAAAAATCGATCAAAGACAGAAATGGCTGGATTTCGTTAAACAGGAAGTAGGTGAGCAACAGACCTGAAATCGAATCCCATGTTATGGGAGGCCATGCTGATGCTGCATACCAAATTTCAAGAGAATGTGATTAGTAGTTGCTGAGAAAACTTTTACGAAAATTTTTTCCCCACCCGCACGCTGCCCGCCAGACATTCACCATACTATAACCGGGATTTTCACTCTGTGAAATCAGGCCAAAAATAATAACTATTCAGGGGTATCCAATTTCGTTGAGTCAGCAAAAAATCCATTATGATGTATACATTGATGAAATGGTATATTGAGGACTAAATTGTCATTTCTGTGGATTTGTAGTGTATGACTTTATCTTTGAAGGATTTTTTTTTTATAAAACACAAATTCACTTTTCACTTAATTATGTTAGTTGTGTAATCGGTGAAATTTAGTGTGGTAATTAATTACATGTGTTAAAGGGAAAGTGATGTCATCCGATTGCTGTTAATTACAACTAAATATCAGTAAGATGGTATCCAGCTCTGTGGGCCCCGCAGACTTTGAGGGCAAAGGTCACCAACCATGCTATGCAACACATCACATTGATTTTATTTACCTACATACCAAAAATCAAAAGCCTACCTCAAAAGATAAAAAAAGTTATAGCACAGACATGATTAGTTTCAGATGGACGGACGGATAGACTGATCATATAGTGGGTCTGCCACTATGGGGCCGGGGCTAATAATGGGTAAACATCAATCACATCCACAAAATGTTGTTGTAGTTGTTAACTTGTCACTGAACATGGACCAGCACTAAGTCGTGCTAAGTATACCCTCACTCAACTAAGTCTGTACAGAAAACAGGAAGTAGATAACTGACTGACCTGGAAAAGGGAGGCTCGGTACAACTCATCATGCTAAAGCTGTGCATTAAATTTGAAATCAATCCCTTTAGTAGAAGCCGAGAAATCTTTACGAAAGTTTGCACCGGACGGACAGATGGACAAGGTGATTGCAATATAGCCCCCTCTCTTACGAGTGGGGGTATAATATTGAAGATAACGACCATTGTTCTTTATATAATTTCTCTTTTTCTTTTTTCTATTTGTTTCTTATTGTTTTGTTGTAAATTTAATTTGTTTTTATATTTATATTTTAATGCAAGAATAATAGAAACCTAAAAGTTTCGTTAAAATCAAATGTTTATAATTGGAACATTTTCTTAAACTTAAGTGTTACAACGACATTATCTTTTAGAGTATTTTTTTTCTTTTTTTTTCAATATTTACAATTACGTTGCTGTCATCTTAATGCTTGTTGTCAATTGTAGAGAAAGGACTTTTATAATGTAATAACTTGAGCCCAATCTCATCTTGGTTTGATAGTATGCAAAGAAAATATGTTAAATATATCAGTTGTCTTGAAAAATGTGTTGGATTTGCAGCGTCTTCTACTGAAATATACAGAACAGAACGTTTTTAGAATAGCCTATTCAATTGACGCTACACATTAAAATTTAAAGTCAGCAATTTGTGTGTGTCTGTATAACAGCATCTAGAAGAAAGCCAGCTAGAGAACCTGTTGAGAACCCCTGGTGATCAGCAGCATGAAAACAAGAAATCCCTGTCAATTAGTGAGAACCCCATGGTGATCAGCAGCAGGAAAACAGGAAATCCCTGTAAATTATATGAGAACCCCTGGTGATCAGCAGCAGGAAAACAGGAAATCCCTGTAAATTAGGTGAGAACCCCTGGTGATCAGCAGCAGGAAAACAAGAAATCCCTGTCAATTAGTGAGAAACCCTGGTGATCAGCAGCCGGAAAACAGGAAATCCCTGTCTTTTAGGTGAGAACCCTGGTGATCAGCAGCAGGATAACTGGAAATCACTGTCAATTAGGAGAGAACCCCAGTGATCAGCAGCAGGATAACAGGAAATCACTGTAAATTAGGAGAGAACCCCAGTGATCAACAGCAGGAAAACAGGAAATCCCTGTCTTTTAGGTGAGAACCTTGGTGATTAGCAGCAGGAAAACGGGAAATCACTGTCAATTAGGAGAGAACCCAAGTGATCAGCAGCAGGAAAACAGGAAATCTCTGTCAATTAGGTGTGAACCCCTGGTGATCAGCAGCAGGAAAACAGGAAATTCCTGTCAATTAGGTGAGAACCCCTGGTGATCAGCAGCAGTAAAACAGGAAATTCCTGTCAATTAACGTTCAGGCTAGATCTTGTAGCCCCTGAGTTGGCAAGTGTCATAAATATTTATTATTCCATTAAGAATTCCTTCTAGTTTTGCACAAGCATTGACAGTTTTTAATTCTATGAATGATCTCCCCTGATCCAGTGGAAAATTAAGAAATAATTCACAGAGGCTGTGGTTTATCATTGTTTTACCATAGGATAGTCATTTATGTGGCATTATTTAACAACAATTACCACACATTTAGGATATCTAACTGTTAGCCAACACCATTTCCACCATAAACTTGCTGTTATGGCACAAAGTTGATTGTGACATCGTGGAAATATATGGCAAAAGTTTGCTATCACGTCGCAATTAAATTTGTTTATTGAATATGACGTTGGTCGCGTGTTACTCATACATAAATCATTTTCGACCATGGCTGTGGTCTCAAAGAGTTCAAAGCATGTCATATAAATATATAATTTACTTTACATCTTAATAGAGGGGCCTCGGTGGCCGAGTGGTTAAGGTAGTTCGTCTACTATTGATCACGTGGTCTGTCAACACTGAAATTGCAGGTTCGATTCTCACTGCGGGCAGAGTGTACTTGACTCCAATCTTAATTGACAAGGATTGCCAGTTTTCCTACCGCAGGTTGGGGGTTTTCTCCGGATACTCCGGCTTCCTCCCCCAATAAAAACTGGACGCCATGAAAGTGGCGTTAAAACACCATTCAAACAAAACATCTTAATACATGTTCCTTAACCCTTTTAGTTTGTTTGAATGGTGTTTAATGCTACTTTCTGCAATTTTTAAGCTACATCATGGCATCCAGTTTTTACTGGTGAGGAAGCTGGAGTACCCAGAGAACTCCTGACCTTCAATAGGAAAACTGGCCATCCTTGTCAATTAAAATTAAAGCTGAGTACAACCTGCCTGCAGTGAGACTCAAACCCTCAATATCAGTGTTGACAGACCATGTGATCAATGGAACATTAACTACTTTAACCATTTGGCTACTAATGCCCCTATGGGCAAGTAGGCGGCTAATTTGTTTAATTTTTAAAAACAATTTGTTTAAGAAAAACTCGCTAAAAATAGATAAGAATTTTTCTTACAAAAACCAAAATAAAATTGTGTTAGGGCACTGACTAATTAGGTTGTACTGGTTCTGAAAATTCAAACAAACTTATTATTAGATGGTTATTTAAGTAAGTATTTTTTTAATTACCAGCTACCTTAGTGTAATTAAAAAAAATCCTTAGTAACTCATTGTTTAGTATTTACAACTTACTCTCTCTATGACAACTTACCTCCCCTGTTCTACTATTTCCCCTTCCTTTAAGACTAGAATTCTATGAGCATGTATAATAGTAGAAAGTCTATGAGCCACTATAATCGTAGTTCTGTTTTCACAAACCCTTTCTAAAGCTGTCTGAATATTTCTCTCAGTTTTTGTGTCTAATGCTGATGTTGCCTGAAAAATGGTTTTATATGAAATTAAAATATTAATATGTACTGGCATGTAGTATTTAACTATTTCATTTTGTGATGAATAAATATGAGCATTAAAATATTTACAGTGAAGTCATTGTTAAAAATATGACAAAACTATTCTGTGACAAAAGAACTTGTTTGTTGTCAGTGACATCTGTGTAGGACTTCTTCTACATTTCAAGTTTTCAATTTACTTTTCCTGGAAGAAATAAATAGTGGGGAAATTTTTTCTAGTTGGGGATGGGGATATATGCATTCGGTAAACAGGAAGTAGATGGTACTATAGAATAAAGCAATATGCAAATATCAGTCTTCTGCATCATATAGTTGCTAGGAAAACTGCGACAGAAATTTTGTTACGGACTGCCGGATGGATGAATGGGCAAATGTAATATATCTGAGATTTTAAATACTACCATGTAAGAATTGTGACATGCTCTTCATAGAAATTGAGCAGGTTAATGTTTACCAAAGCTTGTGTTAATCAGCAAAACCATGCTACTGAACAGGTATGGTAAACATATGCACATTTTTGAATATTTTCTGCACTCATAATTTAACATCTCAGAATATTTGTAGATTTATATACAGTACCTCATCCATTAGAACTATAGCAGGAGATTTTAGTATGGTTCTGGCTATTGCCACTCTCTGTTTTTCTCCTCCACTTAATTTCAATCCTCTTTCACCAACCACTGTTTCATATTCTGTAAAGTAATAAAAAGTGTGCCTTATACAGTTATTACCCTCTTATAGGACCTATTCCCACTAGAGGCAGCCACATTTGTAACTTCCACATACATGCATGAATACGTCTTCTCAGCTTAAATATGTCCCTTACCAGAGGCCATTGATTTTATAACCTATAGTCCTGTAAGAGAGGGATAGTCTCTTAAATAGAGCTAGTTAGTGAAATTTTTGTGGCCAATCAGACTTAATAGGTGTTTTTTCATAATAAAAAAACTGGGACCATACTGAGTGGGCTCCACCCAAAGAGCAGCCGAGCGTGTCCCCGTTTGGCTGATAGTACAGACTCTATCGTTGGGGGGTTTTCAGTTCATAATATGGAAAGCCTTGCCCCGAACTGTAGTGGGTAACGTGTTTGGAGAGTGCCACGCTATTTAAATGATAAAGACCCCTTTTGTAGATTTCGAAAAAGGGTATAGCCGCTACAAAAGGCTAAATTGTCCACCCCTACCGAATACACCATACTTTTCAAGTGGCAGTAAAAATTGTGTTCCCTGTGTCCTATCCCACCCCTTTTCCATTGATTTATTGTTTGTTAACTTGTTCTCGTCCTGAATATAGCTGAAATACTGCTCGCTGGATGAAAGCAAACATCAAATCAATCAATCAATCAAAATAAAAAACTTTAAACAAAAAATTAAACACAAAAATCACACCAGTCCACTCAGGCGTGGCCAAAGATTGTGAAAAACTGTTGTCTACCCTTGTTTTCAGATGTGGTTACTTATGCTTTAGAATGAAGTGGCCTCAGTGGCTGAGTGGTTAAGGTGGTCATTTATCTACTATTGATCACATGTCTGTCAACACTAAAGTTGTGGGCTCATGTCTTACTGGTGGCAGGGAGAGTTCAACTGGAAGCTTAAGAATTTTTCAGTTCTCCTGGAGGTACTCTGGCTTCCTCCCCCAATCAAATCTGGATGCCTCGATATACAGTTAAAAGGTTTCAACCCATAATCAGATACATGATCAGATGATTATCCTATTTTATGGACTATATGTTTGGTATTTGCTCAATAGGGCCGAGATAAAAGATTTCAGAGGATCCATGGATTTCCGCTTTTTTATGGGCCATTTGAGATATGTGTAAATCTGCTGAGAAAATATTAAGTGGGTGTAAGGTCTGATTCTGAGGATTTATTGCCTAATTCCCCCATTTCAAACACATAGAAATTTATCTGATTACATAAAAACCATCTGGAAAACTGTGAGTAAATTAAAACCTTATTTTTTGGATGGTTCCTTAAATTTTATTCAATGATAATGAGAAAACTTTATACTGGTTCCATTACATATTCACATTATAAGATACTGGTTCGAACTGAATCTAAAACCAGTCCACACTGTTACATTAATGGAAGTTAAAAGTCGATAAGGTCCCTGGCCAAAGTTTCCAATTTATTCAACAAACCTAGCTTTCATCTCTGATAGGGTTATAATGAGAAATGCTTTCATTTACTGTATGAAGTTTTAATATACTTTGAAAAATATGGTATCTGTTTTACAAAACTTACTTTTAGGGAATGTAAGAATTCTTTGATGGATGTCAGCCACATCAGCGGCATCTTCTACTTCCTTGTCAGAAGCTTTAAATTTTGAGTATCGTATATTGTATCGTATGTCATCATTAAATAACACAGTATCTTGTGGCACAACTCCTATCTGCTGACGTAACGACTCTTGTTTCACCTATAAATAGATATGTAAATTATAGTGTCTTGTAGTAAAACTGACATTACAAATCCTGCATCACTTATTGATAAAACAGATAAACAAAACACTCCATCCTGTGGTGCAACATTACAGCCAATGGTGGTGATACATGTTTGTTTGTTTGTTTGAATGTTGTTTAACGCCACTTTCAGCAATTTTTCAGCTACATCATGGCGTCCAGTTTTTATTGGGGGAGGGGTTATACATGTGTCTGCCAGCTTAGCAACTTTTCTTTCACCTACAAATCAATTAATAATAAAGTGTCTTGTGCTAACATGACTTTTGTTTCACCTACCAATAAAACAATCCATATCGCAGGGTCTAGTGGTACAACAACAGTTTGATAAGGTATCAACACATGGTTTACTTACAAACAAATCAGTTCATTATTTAGGATGTTAAACCTGTACTACTGATGTTAAGACTACAGCATTAACAAGTGTGGAAGCAGAAAAATGTTTTGCTTTATGTATGGTGTAAACAGACCCAAACCATATTATATCGTATAACCTGTTCAGAAATTTGAAATATTCCTTATAATTTAATTTTAACTATAAATCTTAACAATTTTTAAGGTAAAAACGTCTATGACATCATGGAACTATTTGAATTTTCACGGCGTAAGAATAGGTCATAGGTCACGCAAGTTATATCGTATAATATGGGTTTCCCAATTTGAATTGACCAATCAGATTTCAGCTTACAAAGCAAATTAAATTATATACCAAATATTGTCATCCTTCCATGCATGGTTATTAAGGAACTAACTTAATCCAAAAACTTTGATGTATTCGCTGGACCTTGAAATTGAGGTCAAGGCCAGGTGACAGGTGACTGTCATCTACCTTTCATCAGGAACCTATATACCAAATACTGTAATTTTCCCATGAATGGTTACTCGGGAGCTGACCTAATCAATAACTCTAATGTAGTCACTGGACTATGAAATTGAGGTCAAGTTCAGGAAATAGACTGTCATGTACCTTTCATCAGCAACCTATATACCAAATATTGTCATCCTACCATGCATGGTTACTGAGGAACTGCTTAATTTTAACATAGTCACTGGACAGCACAATTGAGGTCAAGGTCAGGTGACAGGTAACTTACTGGCAAATATTTATCATGAGCTATATACCACTGGACCAAATTTGGTTGACCTATGGCTTAAGCTTACAAAGATATCAAGCAAAATGTCTAGTGTAAATGACACTGCAATTGCTGCAGCCTAATTCCCAGATATATGTCTTGCCTCCAACGACTATTGTTGCAGGCAAGACAAAAACAGACAGTAAACAATACAATGGAGACATGATCTTCAATACCTGTTTTAATGATTTCATGGTTTTAAACAATAATATTGTGAGTTTACAGTCTGAAATACGCCTTCTTACCTTGGGACATATTTTGAAATATAACATGGACAACCCAATATAATTGTTTTGATTACTCTGAATGTCTACATTAGTTAAAAGCGCTGGGATGATCCTGTCCGACTGTCTAATTTACGTATGTATGGCCTCCTAAGGTTTTTTCCATGGAAATGTTTTTTCGATGGTTATTTTATATTTAGTTCTGCCTGTCATGTGCATTATTACTTCCGTGTTTATATACAGAACCAAAACCCAACCCTGTTGGTGTTGACGTATGTAGTACAACTTTAAATAATAACGCCATCTACAAAATCAAGTACACTTTTTTTTATCACATGTCATTTTCCGCCATTTTTCTTTCCTCTTTTCACACTTGGCTACAGATTTCATCAGTTCTCATTATTAATCACTCTAAACTGAACTTGAATTGCCATCTGCACTTCCCAGTAGCCATGTCAGTGTTTTTCTACAGCGTTATAATGTGACATTAAGAGTTACCATTGGGGTTTGAGGGTCTAGAGGGAATGTATTTTTATCAAAAACACATCACAAGAGAAGTTTATTACAGTCCAAATGACCATTACCATATTTCCATTTAGGAGGCCCTTAATGGTATTTTTGTGCACTTTGCCTGGTTGACTGCAAATATTTGAAGACAATAACCTTTTTTTATTCTCTTTTTTATTTTCTTAGCCTTTTTTCCAAGTTTTTCAGACTCACTACAAATGTATGAAATACAGACAGTGGTATCCCCCCAAAAAATAAAATAAAGCTCTGAAGTGTAAAATATACGAGCCTATTATAAGATTACTTTAATTCCTTTCAATGCGGACCTTTCTCTTATGTTCAAATGAATGATCTATTTCACATTATCAAGTCTCAAATTGTTGTCTACTATGTCGTTGCATTAATCATCAAAAACATTTTACGTTTATTTTTAACACACTGTTAACACTATGTTCAATCAAGTTTGTGTGGTACAATAAAAAGTAGAGGGATCGATAAAAACTTGGTGAAAACATGACCCTGGGTAATTATTGAATTCAGTATAAAAGAATTATTTTGTTTGATTATCTACCAATGTACCAAGTTCACTGACAAAAAAATTAACCTATCGAAAATATCTTAGCCCAGCATAATGTCCCCCAATCGTCACAATTTTATTCAATAATGGTTATATGCAGTGGACATGGTGCCTGTTTTATAACACTACAGTACGCCCAGAGTGTATGGTCACTCAAACACTCTACACAGTGTAGAGTGTTTCACGGTGTTACACCGAAAATTTTGAGTGTAGACACTCAAAATCACCCACAGCTTATCTCTACCCCCAAATTGCAAAAAATAATTGTTTATTCAATTTGTTGTTAGTCACCCTTGCATTACCAACAGCTATAGACTGGTAAAGTCATGTCAATATGAAGAATTTAGAACTTTAAAATTTTTAAATAATTTTCGTAAATAAATCGGAACTTGCACTAGAACTGATTTTTAAGAATAACTTGATATACGGTAATTAAATAATAAGACTATACAGTCCTTAGTTTAAGTAACAACAAACGGTATACCAGTGATGATGTGTTTTGTCCTTATTATTTCATATACATCATATCAATTCGGTTTTTTGCCACTAATGTTAACGTTTTCTCTAGACAAGGTGCACGTGACAAAAATAAATACACAACTGTTTAACCACGCGGTCAGCAGAAAGTAATCGAGGTCAAATATACATTTACATCTTTAATGTACGAAAACCATGAAATAAAAATAGGTTTCATTTAAAACATTATCCGTATACACATAAAAAATGTCAATTTTTTTAACCCGAATTTGACCCACATTAGAGATAAAAATAGATCGATTGGTTTATGTGCCAAGTAACTGTTATCGGTATAACGATGATTGTTGTTTTTATCATTCTAGTTTCATTATGTTTTCACTGAAATAATATGCGAATTTAGTTTCGTTTGTCCAAAAAATTGACAATAGGCATACACTTAAAGTATTTTTCTCCCTACTCGAGACTAAAGCCACGTGTAACATGTACATAAATACACAACTGACCTGTTAAACCGTGTGCTTTGCATAAAGTATAATCAGGATAAAAGCTTTACATTTAACTTCATTATTGCCAAAATAAAAAAAAGTAAGTTCTGTTTGAAAAACAATTCTTTTTCACGTAAAATAGTTTTGAAAATACAATGCTGACCGAAATAGAAATAAATAAAAATTGGTTTCCAGGCATGCGCACGATTTGCATAAAGTCGCGAAGTGAAAGAAGCTAACTGTGAATTGTACTAGCACAGCTCACTCTCCTCAGACTTCCAGGATTGCAATAAATCACATTGTTAACGTTGTTGAAACCACTAAAGTTGCTAATTATTTATAATTAATTTTTAAATATATAGATAAAGACCGACAAGTTATTTCTACATGCGCAAAACAAAAGTTGAAAAGAAAAATCGTGAAGTTCGAAGATTGAACCCATTTTAATTTTGTACATGTATTAATGAGAAAAGCAAGACATTAGTTGTTCTTTGCTCAATACAATATATTTTCTACACCCTGAAAATCCGAAAAACACAGTGTCACACCGTGTTACACCCGAAAGTCGGTACATCAAGGGGATTAATTTTAAGGTGGTGATAGATAACAACACTCTGAAACACTGTGATTCTCCGAGAAAATTTCGGTGATACACCGTGTAACACCGAGAAATTTCTCTAATTTGAGTGTTTGAGTGACCACACACTCTGGGCGTACTGTATTTATTAATTTAATGTTAATTTATTTACTATAAATTAATTTATTATTAATAAATTTATTAATTTATTATTTATTAAAAAAAATGTTTGTATAATGTGATGGCACTTCTAACTTAACTGTCCTACAATTTTACATACTTAACAGACTTGTAATATGTTCAAAATAATCCAAGTAAAATGAAAAATTCAATATTTATTTACAGTAAGACTAATAGGTTCTTTCATACGTGTTTGGAAAAGACCAGTTGATGTTTCACGAGTGATAGAAATTTTATGTCTTTTCGCGAGTGGAGCTTCCATAACAACGTTCTTGTTTCTGGCATTTTGATAGAATGACGCAGCAAGTACAGATGTGTGCGCGTGAGCTCATCTGTACTGGGTCATCTGTACCAGAAATCGGTCATTTACGGAAAAAAATTGTCATTTCTTTAATTTTCAAGCTTGATGGATGGACCACTTTACAGAAACATGGCATTTCTTTGTATGGTGTACAATATAAAGAGTTGTAGTTCCTTACACATAATTTCATAAATTCATAAATTTGCATCAATTCTTTTGACAAAGTAATTATGTACTATTTATAGACAACAAAAATGTGGGCACAATAAAAATAAATCTCAATAAAAAAGCTGGGTTGCACAGTATAAGTAAGTGGCTTATTAGATGCCAAATGATTTACAATTTGTTAAAAGAAACTTTAGGATCTGTATCAAAACTGTAAGAGCTGCAAAAAATTCACCAGGGTGCCGTTTCATAAAGCGATCGTTAGCTTAACGTGCATGGTATCCCATTTAAATTGCATGGGATAACGAGTACGTTAATTAGCGATCGCTTTATGAAACTGCACCCAGGTTCCTATGTCTAAAAAATGGTGGAATATGATTTCAACATTTTTCTACAAGCAGGTGCACTCCTTTAATACTCCAACCTGTGTTAAGCGACCTTTGAAGGGATATTAAAAAGGTCACATGAGACAGGGGGTCTTTATACAGAGGTCATGACGTTTGTATACAAGTCAGCACAATTATTACATGTATTATGTCAGCTTGTGAAAGAGTGAATTGTAGACCTATATTATTATTAAGTAAAAAGAAAAATATGACATTTATTTCATGTTATAACGAATGTACAAAATATATAACAATTATGAGTGTTTTGATTTCCCAATTGTATTAAAGCATGTGAACTTTATTCCTCATTCAGTTGTTGTATTTTTCTTTGTACCGGTTTTACTGGTTTCCTTGTGTATTAACAATATGTTATATCCAGAAAGTGAAGATCCGTTTAGAACCATTGTACACCTGTTTGTATTGATTATTCCTCTTTGTAAAACAAAATGGCATGGAATAGACACGACATTGTGAGAAACATCACCATTTCCAACCCGGATGGCAATAAAATAGAATAACGACATAGATGACTATTAAAATTTACAGGACAATCTAAACTTGGTTACACAAAAAAGTACCCTTATTTCCTAATACACCCTACTTCACCAAACTATAACCTCTAACATCACTGCCAAAAAGTTAAAAAAACACCAACTTTTGGCAGAAAAATTGGCACCCCATTTTTTTTTTTTTTTTTTACAAATGTAAGATTTATGATTTTCCATTTTTTCCTATTAACAAACAAAATTTGTCACTACACTTTCAGTGAAAACTGAAAAGAGACTTGCTAGGGTTGTATATGGTATCTTTAAACTGAACAACTGAATCTAAGTAAAATTTAAACCCAGGGCAAAGCATTAGTTAAGGTTGAAAATCAACACCTATTTTCTTACCTTAGATATATCCTGTCCATCTATAACGATCTGTCCACCCGTAACATCATAGAATCTGAACAATAACCTAATAATTGTACTTTTACCACTGCCAGAATGGCCCACCTACAATACAGGCATACTTCAGTTAGATTTTTGCATGAAACAGGAAAGCACATGCAAATATGCACAAACCAAAATATTTGAATCTCTGAAAACAGTTGAAATGTTTGTACAATTTATTTGTGTCATGTTGATTTTGTTTTGTTTATTTGAATGATGATTAATGCCACTTGCAGTTATTTTTCAGCTATATCATGGCATCTAGTTTTTATTGGGGGAGGAAGCTGGAATCCCCGGAGAAAAAACCTGACCTTTGGTAGGAAAACTGGCAATTCTTGTCAATTAATATTGGAGTCAAGAACGCTCTTCCACACATTGAGACTCAAACCTGCAACCTCAGTGTTGACAGACTACGTGGTCAATAGTAGATGATAAACTACTTTAACCACTTGGCCATCGAGGCCCCCGAGTTACGTTGGTGCTAATGTCGAATGTAATGTATGTGGGAAGATGTGTATTGTTTATACTTACCTTAATTTTACACATAGCTAAAATATAGCTCTGTATCACTCTTATGATAGCATCACATAGTGATACGGTTTACTCAACAGACTCCCCATGATTCAAACAGTTCAAACAATACCTACACGGCATGTGCATACATCATGTTAACACTATTTCCTGTATTTTCATTTGATCTTTATGTGCAGAATTATCCCATCAACCTACTAGCATGAGATGGGCCCTTCTCACCTTGCTGTTAAGTAATCAATGAGACGTCACAATGTTACAAATGGGTTTGTTCTCCTTCCTTGATCTCTTCATCAAAAGGGAACGCAAGGAGATTTTATAAAAAACATGAGAAATTTACTTTTTTGACTTTCACAAGTTACAAAATAGCGATAAACATATTATTTACGATTTTTTTAAACGATGCATTTTCTCTCGTCCCTATCTCACATCTCAGTGCTAGCATCCTTCCGTGAGATAGAGACGATAAAATGAATCTCATTTAAAAAAAACCTATATATATCTATAAATACTTACCAAAGCATAGGTCTGACCAGGTGGCACTGTGAAACTTATACTTTTCAATATCTGTTTACTAAAAATAGAACACAAAAATAATCAAAGACGTTCCATGAAAAACAAAATTTTCAATCTAACTTCTTACTTTGAAAAAAGACATGAAAATGATAACCAAAAGCAGCTGTAATATTAGCATGTATAAGGTACATCTATGCTGTGAACACGTAAAATAGTCCACATTGCTCCACCAATTGAATCCACTCACATGACGTTAAAATAAAATGTCATCATGGATACCAAGGTAATAACATTGAATACAATAGACATGGGTCTTGTCCAATCAAGACTCATCTGATTTTAAATATATTTAAAATCCAAACGATTAAGATGTTGTAGAGATTTTATTACCAAAATTCCAAAACATTATACCAAATTCAACAATGCCATCTTCACCTTGCAAATAGAAAAACATTGGAATTTAAATCATTTCAAAATTTCAGGGCAGTAAATTTAGATAATAACTATATCCCTGTAAAAAATCAATGACATTCCTGTCTGCACTGCAGTGTGACTACTGGGCCTCCGGGACTAACAGTCCACCAGAAGAGGCATACCAAAGTTATACAATTTATTACATGAGGGGTGCAATTTCTGTAATCAAGGCTCATAAGTTAGGCTGAAAATGATTGTTTCAGCAATTTTTCTGCTATAATATAAAGGTTTAGTTTTTACTGGGGGAGGAAGCTGGAGTATCCAGAGAAAACCCCCAACCCTTGGTAGGAAAACTGGCAATCCTTGTCAATTGAGATTGGAGCACACCCTGCCTGCAGTGAGACTCAAACCCATTTCCCCAGTGTTGACAGACCATGTGATCAATAGTAGATGACTAACTACCTTAACCACTTGGCCACCGAGGCCCCACGCTGAAAATGAAGAATATTTAAAACCCAAATGATTAAAATGTTGTAGGGCTTTTATTGCCAAAATTTCAAAAAATGATACCAAATCCAGCTGGGGTCATTTACACCTTGTGAAAATAAAAACCTTCGAATTTAAATCATTTTCAAAACAACAGGGCAGTAAATTTAGATAATGACCATATCATGAAAAAGATTAGTCAGCTCTGAAGTGTGACTACTGGGCTGTTGATACCCTTGAGGACTAACAGTCTACTAGCAGAAACATCAACTCAGTGGTTGCAAAATAAGTAATTTTTGCAGTAACATAGTAAAGCTTTATTCTATGTTCCTTTCATTTACCTTGGTTCATAGTAAAAGTTTACATTTCTGAATTGTATTTCACCCTTGGTCAGGATAATTTCCTTTGCATCTGGATTGTCCTTGATCTATAAATAAAAATTAATCATCAAGGTACAACATAAATCTTAGCAATTTGTCAGCAAAATACCATTGACTACCGGGTAGATTAGTTAAATGAGGAGGTCAGTGTTACCATGGAAATACTGAGCTACAGGTCAATTTCGATTAATAAGGCTATAAATGAGGAAGTCAGTGTTACCATGGAAATACTGAGCTACAGGTCAGTTTCAATGAATAAGGCTATGAATGAGGAAGTCAGTGTTACCATAGAAATACTGAGCTACAGGTAAATTTCAATGAATAAGGCTACAAATGAGAAAGTCAGTGTTACCATGGAAATACTGAGCTACAGGTCAATTGCGATGAAGAAGGCTATGAATCAAACCAAACATAACTTTTTTAGAAGTAAAAACTCATTGGAATGGATTTGAAGACCAACAAGAGTTCAGTTTCATAAAACTTCTCTGGCTATTGATCGGACCCTGAGATTTTCATCAATGCTGTTTTTCCTTAAATTAAAATTTTTCATCAATCTGATTGGTTCATATTTGAGTTGATTAAAATCTCCAATTTGAGATGATTTATGAAACTGTGGCCAGTCTAATAAATGGGTAAACAGGGAAATACATGTACTATAAATTAAAATAGACCTAAACCAAATAAAAAATTGAAATAAACCCCCAACTGTACCTCCTGATTTTCATCCAGTAGATCAAACATGTTTTCCATGTCTATAAAAGACTGTTGTATCATTCTGAAAATACATTATCACATAAAAAAACAATTAGTAAAACTTGTTTATGATGTCACAAGGGGCTCAATGTAAAATTTGTTATTGATGTCACAAGGGGCTCTATGTAAAACTTGTTATTGATGTCCGAAACAGAGGCTACATATCTTCCAATGTCAGAATTCACCTCTGCCACACAGGAATTTTAGCTCCGCCCACATAATTGATTTGTTAGCCTCTGTGAAATAAGATCAAATAAAACAAACAAATCAATCAATTGATTTCACATTTTTAATAGTATTTCATTCTTATTGAATACATTGATGTAGGTTAACTAAACTATAAACATAGATAGTCTTTTTCATTTTTTTTTTCGAGTTTATCTAAGTTGTGTATCGTCTGTAATTTCCAGAATAAACATATTTGTCAATCTAATTTACTTTTCAATTTCAAATTTAAATTTCGCTTCACTATGGTCAAAAATAAGTGTGCAGAGTGTAAGACTAAATTTTCTGCCTATTTCCATATTAGAACCGATTTAGTGGGCGGAGTTACTGGGAAAGCTCAAGCTTGTGTGGCAGAGGCAATATCCTTAGTGTAGTGTTAAGAGTATGGAACAGAGCAGATATGACCCTCAATCCCCACACAAAGGATTCTGGGTATCCTACGTCAACCACAATCACCTCTGCCACACATTGGTTAACGCCATGAGAGATATATCTCATGGCGGATAGGCTTCGCATACAAACAAAGTAATTTTAATGTAAAAATGTATCAAAAGTGTATTAAAAGACTATAAATAAGATCTCGTGTTTACAAACATCACAGGCAGACGACAAATGTAGTCCCACAGTTAATGGGGGATGACGTGTGGCAGAGGTTATATCTGGGAACCAGTTATGTTCTCTGTGATATGACCTCGGATTTAGAGACTGTGATGTAACAAGGGATTAAATGAAACTGTTCATAATAATGTCTTATTTTTACTTAACTTGTGAATTGTTTTGCTCATAGCTGGATCACGACTTTCCACTATATTTCAGGCTCAAAAATAAGGGGACAGAAAATTACTTCTATGTACACATGATGTAGTGGGGTAAATATTTATGAATATTCTTTTAATCTGCTTTGAAATAATGATATTCACAATAAACATTCGGATAATATATTTATAGGATAATCAACTGGGCAGAGTAAATATTGAAAATATGATCAAGGGTGCCACAGAACGCATCAAGTTAAACAAGTACACAGAAGTTCCATGTACACGAGATAAATCTGAATGTGCTTTAGCACAAGTGATCATATTTTAACATTCAAGATGGCCGATTCATTAACCTGTTGATTACATTAACAAAGCTTAGAGAAACTTGGATTTGCTTGTGCTTGCATACGCATGTTTGCTAGTGACGTCGTTAAGGACATACATAATGACGTCACTTCCAGGGAGTGAAAGAACTGAATTAATTTCAAATGTTTTTTAACAGAATTGATTTCACTAAGAAATCTCAGTATTTCATCGCTGTTAATGTAATAATTAATGATATTAAATTTCTCGATTTGTGATCATTCAAGTTAATGCTAATTCTAATTAAATTTAAATGTCATTCAAGTTAATGCTAATTCTAATTTAATTTAAATGTATTACACAAGGATGAATTTTCAACAAGTTTACAGCTAATAATTTACATTAAAAATTCATTAATTGAGATTTTAAACAAAAATAAAAACTATATTTAATCTTATCTATAAAATCTAAAAAGTCTTGAGAAATCTTCAAAATAAATAATTTGGTTTAGTTTATAGGAATGTTGAGTCTTAAAAAATAAACTAATGATTCATATTGACCTGTAACTTTTGAGACATGTACCTGTAATATGTTCCCAGCCAGTTCAAGGGTCCATATAACTGATTCAGATAAGTGCCAAACAACACATAGTCCCCGACAGATAGATGTAGATTGCTCAGACTATGGACCACAGCCCAGGCACACAGCAGGCACCCTGCCACCGTTGATAAAGTTATGACAACATTCTGGATTGTGTTTAATAAGTTCAATGTTGCCAATGACTTAAATTCTGCTTTCTGCAAAAACAAAGTAACATTTACTATTGTGAATATTTTGTATACTATACATGCAAAAGTCAGTTAATTTGTTTATTTTATTTTATACTAAACAGTTGTCAGTATGGCTTTAGCTTACAAAAACAAAGCAAAGTGTTAAGTGTTAATGATGCCGCCACCCAAAAACCCATATACATTGTATATTTCACAACTTTAACAACCGTTGTTGCAGGTGGGACAAAAATCCTTTTCTTTCCCACCGTATACTTTTAACAGAATAGGCCAAATATAATGTTAAATAAAACATCTCTTCCTATGCCACCCTAGAATTTTAATAGAATAGTCCACATATAATGTTGAATAAAAAATCCCAACCTACCCCACCCTAGACTTCTAATGAAAAAATATGACTATCTAAATTTATCCTTTAGGGGCTTCGGTGGCCTAGTGGTCTAGTGGTTATGGTAGTTTGTTTACTATTGATCACGTGGTCTGTCAACACTGAGATTGCGGGTTCCATACTCACTGCAGGCAGTGTGTACTCGACTCCAATCCTAATTGACAAGGATTGTCGGTTTTCCTACCGCAGGTCGGGGGTTTTCTCCGGGTACTCCGGCTTCCTCCCCCAATAAAAACTGGATGCCACGATATAGCTGAAAAATTGCTGAAAGTGGTAGTAAACACCATTCAAACAAACAAAACAATAAATTTATCCTTTAAAATGAAAAACAAAAAATAATTGGCTGTGCAAAATACACATTGATCATTTTATACGAGTAATTTAATGAATTTAACTTAATCTATTTGACTTCTTGTGTATGACACTCACCTAGGCTGATCTGATGTTCCTTTAGGCATAAAAGCGCATATTATACATGATTAATTAATTACAGTACCTGTAACATGAAATATAACATAACACACGTTCCTTACGTACATTATATTTCACAATTGCATCATCATATCTGTTTGTTTCAAACTGGGATGCTCCATAATATTTTACCTACAATAAACAAAAATGTGTTATAAATAATAAATAAGCAGCCCAGTCATGCTATTCAACCTATAAAAAAGCTGCACAATTGAGTTATCGCCCTTGAATTTGAATTTGTAGTGTATTATAATATTTTATATCTACAGAACAGAGTTCATAAATTATCTGTTGCATTCAATATTCTGTAACACTGCAATAGAATATAACCTCTGCCTGATTTAGGGGTCATACTATTTTCTATTCTCGAAATAAAACATGCATATGTTACATTTCACATTTTTATATTTCTAAGATATCACCATGGAGCCACATCATTGTGTTTAAGATTAGTTTCAGAAAAAGATCCTCTGGTGTAAAACAAAATACAGTACCAGATAAAACATTTACACAGAAAAATGTCTGGCCTTCATTCCACATCAGTAATGAAAACAAGAGGCTCTCAAGAGCCTGTATCGCTCACCTGATTTATATAGGCCAAGAAGATGGCATTTCCCGGATGTTAAACTAAGTTCTGTAACTTTCAGTTTTATACTGGCATAAATGGAGACTTTTGTAGAACTTCTGATTCTGGAGAGCCTAAGATCCATCAGATTTTTCCTATCTGTTATAGGTTTAGAGTTATATGCCATTTTAAGTGATTTTCCCATGTTCTATTTTTAATAACAGCTGCCATGTTTTTTATTGGATCCATTCAAATGAGGATCTTCTTTTTTCACCAACGAGCCATATATCATTCTTGCAAAGTTCAAGTCAAATTGGTTGATTGGTTTCAGAGAAGAAGATTTTTGAAATTCAATAACCAAAAAACACGATTTTTGACCTTTAAAGGGCAAAAACTCTAAAAGGTGTCATATGACAACTATGGTTCAATGGTGACTTTTGTAGAGCTTCTTGGGCTGAACATTTCAGCAAGCAACAGCTTTTCTCTATCTGCAACAGTTTTCATTCTAACAGGCAAACACATTAAAGAAAACATGATTTTTGACTTTTAAGGGGCATAACCCCTAAAAGGGGTCATCCGACAACTTCGACATGATAAAGACTTTTGTAGAACTTTTGATTCTAAAGAGCCTAATTATAAGATTCATCAGATTTTTCCTATCTGTTATAGTTTTGAGTTATAAGCCATTTTAAGGGATTTTACCATATGTTCTATTGTTATTTACAGTGGCCATGTTTTTATTATATCCATTCAAAATGAGAAACATTTGTTGCCAACATGCCATATATCATTCTTGCAATTTGAAGAAAAATTGGTTCAGTGGTTTCTGAGGAGAAGAGTTTCGAAATTGCTTACGGACGACGACAGATGCATAGTGATGGCATAAGCTCACATGGCCTTTGGCCAGGTGAGCTAAAAATGACCTCATGTGCAACATGCAAATAGCATTAAATTGTCATCATTTAAAATATATAATGCATGGTAACAGAGAAACTGACCTAATATAGTCACTGGACCGTGAAATTGATGTCAAGGTCAGGTGACACCTACCAGACAGTCTTGTACTATTCATCAGCAACCTATATACCAAATATTGCCATCCTACCATGCATGGTTACAGAGGAAATGCCCAAATTCAAAAACTTTAACATAGTACTCATCATAAGCTACAACTGGACCAAATTTGATGTACCTAGGGCTTAAGCTTACAAAGATATAAAGCAAAATGTCAAGTGTTAATGCTGCTGCCGCCACATATATATGTCTCGCATCCAGCGACTATCATCACAAGACAAAAACTGGCAATCGTGTCAATTAAAATTGACTGCAGTGGGACTCGAACCCGAAACCTATGTGTTGACGGGCATGTGATCAATTTTTTCTGTTGATACAGTACCATTAAAAAACACATATTTATTACACTTTTTCAAGAAGTGACAGTTTATTATAAAAAAAATGTATATCGTTTAGCGTCTACTGGCAGCCATTAAGGAAAGCTATAATTCTGTGCGGCTTAGGTGTTATTAGCGAAGTCACTGTTAAGGAGTATTGAATAGAGATGATATGACCACTGAGTTTAACATAATTTATAACTTATAAACATATATACAACATCATACAGAAATATTAGCATACCAATACTTTCATATTACAATCTAAATATGACATATAACCAGGGCTCATGCTGGGTCAAAGTTATAGGGAGAAGTCACTTCTCTTTTGGGTGGCTTACAGGGAGAAGTGGGTAGACAATTGTGAGAAGTTGCATTATACATGTATGTCGCGAAAGCGTTCTGGTTTCTTTGTTTTTTTTTTAAATAAGTGTTAGCATTTGCATTTTTATTGTTATGTTTTTTTTAGCAGTTTAATTTATTGAGGATAAAGTTTCAAAGATTTGATTAACTATTAAGTATACTTATATCACACATTTTCATAAATACATGTATTAAACATAACAATAAAAAAAGAATCAACTGTCACAAAACTAAATAAATAAATGTTTCTTTGTCATTGGTACACAAATTGATTGAATTATAATGGAGTATTAATAGAACTAGAAGTAGAAAATTACATCATTGTGACACATAATATTATGTAGTTAATGTTAAATTGTAGAATTCACTATTAAAAGTATTTAAACATATTTAACTTAAATTTGTTTAAAGTAACTGCCAAAATACTATTTTTTACTACGTTTCTATCATTGCAATACTCATTTCAAAACTATCAACGTAGTATATTTGCAATCTCCGGCACCAAATTCATATCCGCTCCAGAAATTTTCACATGTTCTTTTGCTCTGAACTGGTTTCCGGAAGTATTTTAAACCTAAGCTTTATATACCAAATAAAAGTTAAACAGGTACCAGTTGAACTTTGTGGCACGTAAAAATAATAAACGTGACGCGGTATAAAAAATATGAAGATTTCTTACTAAAATGGAAATAAAATTTGAAATGCAACTTAGCGATTCTACAAAATGAAAGGTCGAATTCACTTCGCTTTTGAAGATGATTGAGGGCGAACTGGGACCACGATAAGGTGACTTCTTCGCCCCAGTCGCCCTCCAACGCGAGCCCTGATGACAGAATATTAATTTATTTGACAACGGCCTATCAATTATTTGAGCATAGGGGAAACTGTTAACATTTTTTGCTCTCACTTAGGCACCAAGTTTCATTGAGTAATGGACAGCGACCCCTCAAAATGAGTGGAATAATTTCAGCTATATCACATTAAATTTTCGGGGTGTCATGTCAGATAAATTTTTTTTGCAAATTTAGAAAACCTGAAGAGTACTCAAGGAAACTCACAAACACCCATAAATTAGTCCAGAAATGGGCTTTGCACAATCAGCTAAACAACAGCCAATACATTTAAATAAATTATCGAAATAAATTTATTTATCAATTCTATATGAAACTGCTTTTTAAATACAGCTCCAATATTAAAATTTCATTAAATACATGTAATAAATCCACTGTCCATGCTACAGTTCGGCGCAGCCCAATATCAAAATAAGACTAATTTCCTCTCCCTCAGTCAAAGTTCATTTACAGGGCCGCTGTCATTTGTGGGATTATAATTTGCCATTATTCTGACAATTACACAATCTAATACAGTACATGTTTATTCCCTGAAAAAAAAAATATTAACAAGGCCAGAAATTTTTACCAACATTAGTTTTTTTTTAAATAATATACAATTACTCACTGTTTCAAAATTTAGTAATGAGTCCACTGCCTTTGTATTTTTCTGATTGTCAAGCAGATTCATTTCTCTACGATATTTTGTTCTCCATTCTGTGATCCAAATAGTTAATCCTGAAATATTAGACAAAATTAGAAATATTATGACTGCAAAAATATGACTACAAATTTTAAGTGAAACAAAAGTATCTATTCTTGTAGCCTTATGCAGCATGTCCTTATCAACCCTGGTATCCAATATAAGCTTCAATTACTTTACTCTGAGGGCTCATATAATTCTTGTTGCCTTCTGTAGCATGTCCATATCAACCCCGGTATCCAATATCAGCCTCAACGTCTTTACTCTGAGGGCTGATATAATTCTTGTTGCCTTATGTAGCATGTCCATATCAACCCTGTTATCCAATATCAGCCTCAATGTCTCTACTCTGAGGACTGATATAATTCTTGTAGCCTTATGTAGCATGTCCCTATCAAACCTGGTATCATCCAGAGACTCCAATATCAGCCTCAATGGCTTTACTCTGAGGGCTGGTATAGTTTTGCCTGGAGGATGGTTTGTTAATTGATTGTTTGAATAGGGTTAAATGCCGATTGCAGCAATTTGTCAGCTACAGTACCTGTTTATCATGGCATCCAGATTTTATTGGGAGAGAAAAATGAAGTATGCAAAGAAAACCTGCCACCTTTAGTAGAAAGGCAATCCCTGTCAGTTCTGGTTGGCGTTAAGGACACACTGCTTTAAGTAAGTCTTGAACTCAACTTACCTGTTGACAGGCAAGTGATCAATAGTAGATGATCAACTGCCTTAATCACTCGGCCACTGAGGCCTCTACCTGGAGTTAGAAATGCCTGTAATTATCTTTTATATACATAACAATTTTGCAATCTAATATATACACCTATCACATCAAAACAGTACTTAGCTACAGTTATGTCCCTTTAATCACTAGACTGTAAAGAAATCTTCATGGACCATTCTATCATGAGGGGCCAGGGTGGTCTGTCATGAGGGGCCTGAGTGGCAGAGTGGTTAAGGTAGTTAGTCATCTACTATTGATCACATGCCTGTACCTACTAGATTGTGGGTTTGTGTCTCACTGCAGGCAGGATGTGCTTGACCAGCATAAATTGACAAGGATTGCCAGTTTTCCTACCACAGGTCATGATTTTCCCCAGATACTGGCTTCCTCCCCCAATACAAACTGGATGCCATGATATAGCTGAAAAATTGCTAAAAGTGACATGAAACACAATTCAAACAAACAAACAAACAAACAAACATTCTACCATGAAGGTAAGTGCAATGTCCTCAAATGTACAAAACCTTAATGCTTTAATTATATTTTGTGAATTTCAGATAAACTTACCCAGATACAGAGCCATACAGACAAATACCAGTAGACCAAATATATAGTTGAATGCCGTGACGAAATAAACAATTGCTATGATGATATCAATAATGGTAGGCAGGATATTAAACAGTACATAGCTGAAAATTGATTAAAAAAATGTCACAAATTTCATATAAGAATAATAATATATTAAATAAACAGCCATGGTTCTAAATTTAAAAAAAAAACAGCAAATAATATCTAGTATACAAACTGAGCTAAATTTGTGGTAAAAAAATATTTCTCAAAGAAGCTGCCATTATTTCAGTACGCTGGTCATATTTTTGAATTTTGTGTACGATTTTCAAATTCTGGTTTTCTTATTTCAAAGCAATTTGTATGCCCGTCCAACTGCAACTTTCTTTTCATCCAATCAAAAAGAATGAAACAAGAACATTGTTATTGTAACATAACAATGTTCTTTTTTAACATTCTTGTTTGCAGCATTATGATTGAATGTCGGAGACAATGGAGGCTTAAACAATGCAGAGTGTAAAGGATATAGTGATGTGAAAGTTGTTGTTTTAAGGAAAATACGTACTTTCACATGCTTTGGGGAAATCCTATGTGATCTTCCACTCGTGATAGAAATTTTTAATGTTTTTTCAATGCCATTCACTTGTGAAAAGACATAAAATGTCTATCACTCGTGGAACATTACCTGGTCTTTCCCAAAACCGTATGTAAGAACCTATTATTCTTGTAAATGAAGTAAAAAGTATACAGCGAAGTTTTTTATGACATTATGGACATTTTTTTCAAGGCTTTTGAGAGACAAAACGTGTATGTACAATCTCTACAAAATATTTTGTACATTTCATCGTTTTTCGATAAATTTTATAGTTACTGATAGGACTTGTATGAGAAATGTGCTCAATCAAACGGTGGTAAATGAAAGTTGTTTTTTAATGATGTCATTATTTTTGCTTTAGACTTAATTATTTTAAGCCAATCAAAAGGTGAGAACCACATATTCACATGTGACCAGAATATAGTTTTGCCTTACTGGCCAAACAGTTTGAATACAACGTGAAAATCAGAAATTATATTTATTGATGGATGATCATTTTTGTTCCTCATTGTGATATTATTCATTTCAATTTTGTGTGTGGTCTTAAGTCTTTCAATCATTTCAGTGACAAATATTAATGCTTTTAATAATGAAGCTGTATCGATGATTCATAATTATTTCATTTGATAATATCTATAATGAGGCTACAAGCTTCAGACAAAAAATTGTCATTTGCCACTGTTGCAAGTTATTTGAACATCACTTTTAGCCTTGGTGGCCAAGTGGTAAAGGTAGTTAGTCACCTACTATTGATTACGTGCCTGTCAACACTGACTGACTGAGATTGCGAGCTCAAGTCTAGCTGCGGGCAGGGGATGCTCAACTCCAGTCTTAATTGACAAGAATTGCCAGTTTCCTACAGAGGGATTGCGGTTTTTGTGCATATACTCCAGCTTCCTCCCCCAATAAAAACTTGACACCACGATACACATGAAAAATTGCTGAAAGTGGCATTAAACCCTATTCAGACAATCAACATACACAAATTCTTGATCAGCATTACTATTGCTGATGTTTTATTAGATCTTAAAGTCATATTTTCTGCGAATTCTATTTACAGCAAAAAAACCAATAATAGTTTATTTTTTTCCTGCAATCATTGTATATATTTCCTGTACAATACAAGTATATATATATATGACTAATTCTATTCATGCTGTAATTTATTTATATTATGCACTTTGATTGGATAAACTTAAATTATGTCATCACAGATAATTTATAAATCTGTATTTCCTCTGAGTGCACAACTTTCAGTATCCATTGTAAACCAGATGGAGTCCTCCTAGCGTTTGTAAGCGAGAGGGGACAATGTTTTGTCTGCCGCAATGTTTTCTAATTAAATCGATTGATATTTCAAATAAAAAATAATAAAAATAAGAAATAGGGTTTCATTTTGTTGTTTTTCTATTAATATCTACAGAACAGAGATTCCTTTTGTACTATGTTTTGTATATTCCTACTTTCCGGCCTTGGTACATTTTGAGGCCTAGTTGGGTTTCGGTAACTGTTTTTGCAGCTTTAAAAATTGATTATTTCAGAGAATTATAAGGATTAAACACTAGGTTTTAGGAAATTATCTATTATAAATGCCTTCAGACTTTATTTAGTTTGTGAGTGAGTCACCAGAGTTTACACATTGATAATTTCCTAAAACCAAGTGTTTAATCCTATTATAAATGTTTGCTTTATTTAGTTAGTATCTTTAAAAAGGGCTTCTTGTCCTTACTTTCAACGACATTTAGTACTTTGTTCTGGTTCATGACATTGATCAGTAGGACATTTTATCACTTATTACTTGACAAAATTTTAAACAGAGTAATTTGCTAGACTGCTTATTTTTTTTCATGTTTGTTTGGTATAAATTATCCTTACCTTACAAGATAAAAAAAACTTGTACATTGTCCAAAAATATAAAGTTTATTTGTACATGTAATTAGTGCCAAACAGATGGGAGCACCACATTTTTATGTTTCAAAGCTTGTACAACATTGTTCGAATACTGTATACATATATAAGTATAGTTTATAGACACAAACTAGATATCAGTTAGATGGTACCCATCCCTGTGGGCCCTGCCGACCTTGAGGTCAAGGTCAAAGGTCATCAACCATGGTTTGCAACACATCGCCTTGATAGTATCTACCTACATAAAAAATATCAAAAGCCTGCTGAAAAGATAAAAAAGTTATAGCTGGGACACGATGAGCTTCGGACGGACTGACACACGGATGGATGGACAGACTGATCACTATAGGGCATTCGCCACTAAGTGGTGGGGCCCTAATTAACAATAAAAGCATATTATAGTACTATTCAACATATTGTTAAAGTTGACACCTTAATGATATATTACACACCTCAGAAGACTGTTCATACTTGAAGTACCTCTGTCCATTACTCTTAAAACCTCTCCTGTTTTTCTTGAAAGATGCCAGCGTAGTGATAAACTAAAACAATGCTTAATGAATTTAATGTTATACCAACAGATCCTTGGCAGGCATTTCTTTATGGATATGTCATATACTTTATTATTTAAACCTGTAGTTTATTAAATCAAATGAATTGGTTAAAATAAAATAATTTTTTACATTGACAGCAATAAATACAGAGATTTCCAAGTGAAATAAATTCAGACAATCCTGTTCTTTCACCCCCTGGAAGTGATGCCACAATGTTTTTTGTACATAACGGCTTCGATCGCAAACATTGATGTGCATAAACATTAAAAACAAATTTCCTTCAATTGTTTGATGACATATTAAATATTCATCAATGTAATAAACTGGATAATCAACAGTGCATAGTGAATGTTGAAAATAAAATAATCACTCGTGCCGAAACGCATTCAGATGTAACTCACGCACTCGTTTAATCTGATGAGTTCTACAGCACTTGTTATTATATTTTTAGTATTCACACTGAGCAATGGATTAAGCTATAATTCCATCACTTATAAATGTGTAGTGTGATTTGTACTATTTAATTCTCAACAAGGAAGTTAAATTCTAATGCAATTCATGATATAATGTCAATTCTGATTGGAAAACATGAATAATTTCATGGCATCTATTCCACGATTGATGCAGTCAGAAGTTAACACAAGAGCAGACGTTTGATTTCCGTTAAATAAAAAATTCCAATATTAATCAGTTAATTTACTTTTTTATTGCCCGCAGACGTTTAATTTCAGTTAAATAAAAAATTCCAATATTAATCAGTTAATTTACTTTTTTATTGCCATAGCATTAGAATGGAGATAACTGTAGTGTATTTGAAAATTGGTTATGTTATAGAAAAAAATAATAACACATGTAGTTCATCTAGAAAACACGGAAACCAAGAATGTGATATATGGAACCAATGACTAAGTCAATAAGTCCTTGATACACATGTACATACTTGTGCAAGTGACTGAACAATTTAACTGATATTGTCCTTGTTGTATACTGCTGAACTGGTATCCATAGAAACGACCTCAAATTTGACAACAAACCATTAGATGCTGAAAGAGATAAAAAATAGAGTAAAAAAACCTGTGAGCAATGCTCACCATTGATACCCCCCACTTCACAATTACTTTGAAAATTCAGGGTTTCTTAATTATGAAATTGAAACTTTATCTATACGTGAAGGCGAAGTTGCAGATAAAACACGTAACCCTCCCCATCCACCAAAGAATGGCATCCCCTATGTCAATGACAAAGTCCATGTTTTTCTATGGGAAACCTCCAATAATATTCTGATCAAAATGTTTAATATCCAGTGCACAATGGCAATATGTGACCAAGATTCTGTGTAAGTTTCAACAAATTCCATTCAGTGGTGTAGGAGGAGTTGCAAATAAAAGATGGGTATCCCCTTATGTCCATGACAAAGTCCATGCTTTTCTATGGGAAACCCCAAATATAATTCCAATCAAAATGTTAAATATCTCCTGCACAATGGCACTATGTGACATGGATTCTGTGTAAGTTTCATCAAATTCCATTCAGTGGTGTAGGAGGAGTTGCACATAAGAGATGGGTATACCCTTATGTCAATGACAGTCCATGTTTTTCTATGGGAAACCCCAAGTATCATTCCGATCAAAATGTTCAATATCTCCTGCACAATGGCTCCATGTGACATGGATTCTGTGTAAGTTCAACAAATTCCATTCAGTGGTGTAGGAATGAGTTGCACATAAGAGATGGGTATCCCTTATGTCCATGACAAAGTCCATGTTTTTCTATGGGAAACCCCAAATATCATTCCAATCGAAATGTTTAATACCTAGTGCACAATGGCAATATGTGACAACATTCTGTGTAAGTTTCATCGAATTCCATTTAGTGGTGTTGGAGGAGTCTCACATAGGAAATGGGTATCCCCTTATGTCAATGACAGTCCATGCTTTTCTATAGGAAACCCCAAATATCATTCCGATCAAAATAATAAATATCTCAGGCACAATGGCACTATGTGACAAGGATTCTGTGTAAGTTTCAACAAATTCCATTCAGTGGTGTAGGAGGAGTTGCACATAAGAGATGAGGACCCCCTTAGGTCAATAACAATGTCCACGTTTTTCTATGGGAAACCCCAAATATCATTCCGATCAAAATGTTAAATATCTCCTGCACAATGGCACTATGTGACAAGGATTCTGTGTAAGTTTCATTAAATTCCATTCAGTGGTGTAGGAGGAGTTGCACATAAGAGATAGGGACCCCCTTAGGTCAATGACAAAGTCCATGTTTTTGTATGGGAAACCCCAAATATCATTCCAATCAAAATGTTAAATATCTCCTGCACAATGGCACTATGTGACAAAGATTCTGTGTAAGTTTCATCAAATTATATTCAGTGGTGTAGGAGGAGTTGCACATAACAGAAAGTGTAACGGACGGACGGACGGACGACGGACGGACACCATGAACACTATACATGCTATATACCCCCCGCTTTTCAAGCGGGGGGTATAATAAATATTGAAACTCTCTACAGCTTTGGTGCTGCTACCTACTGGTATCAATAATCATATTTAAAAGACAAAGAAACAATTAAAACTCTAAAATATATGTCAACCAGGGGTCTGGAAGTTTTCCCTGCCCATTTCGGTCATTTTTCCCCTTAAGAAATTACCGATTCCATGGTAGTGAATATTGGTCTCGGGTCGTTTCCTACCAAAACTTGTTTGCACGTCGGGTCGATTCGCCACGATAATGTGAATTAGCGGGTTGTACCATGGAATTTAGGATGGCTCCTACGATGTATGCATCATGTGAACAAGAAAATATATGTAGTGATACATTCTCCTGCCTAAAAAGTCTTTATTGGAAAATGACGTTGTCTATGAAACAAAATAATGGGAAACTGCTTTATTTTGATTAATATTCCAGCGAGTTTTTCGTTAACCGGAAATAGGAAGTTGTCACCTAATTGGCACAAGTTCGGACCTGAATTGAATTTATACGTCATTCAGCAATGGATGCTCTTACAAGTTTTTATTATTAAATGAAATAATCATTTTTGTTCTCATTATTTTCAATGAAATTTTATTCAAATTGGGTTTCTCTTGATTTATGTAACGTCTAGTAACATTGGCGCTTTCGTAGTGTACAATTGTTACTGCACATGTTTTTTCATTAAGTTGCACGTGTACTGTAAAGTTGTCTTATTTTCTTGGCAATGTAATATAGAAACTATATCACATTGATCTATTATATTAACTCTCGGTGCTTCAAAATGTTGTTGCAATAGCATGTTTACGATATGGATGAAACAGATTTGTCACCTGTTGACCTTATTACGTAATCACCGGTCGGTGGTCAATAAACACATGTCAGCGACAGGAAATAGCCTTAGGGTTGATTTATAATACAAAGTGAAGGGATTAAATCCAACAAATGACTATTGCATGTAAAATATTACTTTTTAGATGTCCGATTTGAGCAAATCTTAGTCGGTCATTTTAGTGTAAATTTCGGTCATGACCGGCAAATATGACCGTTTCCAGACCCATGATGTCAACATAACACCTTTCTAGACTGGTTATGAAAACAATTAGCTACAGATCTTTTGAAGAGCAGGACTGTTTCAAATACAATGGGGTGAATTGGAATGGTGGTTAGATATTTAGGACCAATGCCAGAAACAACTTCAGTGACAAACCTGTTGACTCCTTGACGCTTTATTAAATGCATATAAAGTCAAACCTGTCTAAAGTGACCTTTGAAGGGAAATTGTAAACTAGAGGCTCCCAGGAGCCTGTATCGCTCACCTGAACCTAAACCAAACAACCCTTTTTTTATCCAGCTTTTCTTTGCTATAAGGAATTGCCCAACACTTCTGCAAAAATCATTAATTTTGACCTTTTAAGGGAAATAACTCCTATCAGGAGGATCTTTTGATGGTTAGAGGGAGAAGGGAGGTTCACTTCAAATTTGCTGTAACTGTTATACTTTTTTAACTATCAGTCGAAAACTCTCTCGACTCCCACCCCCCCCCCTTTTTTCATTTTTTCTATTTTAATCCAACGTAGCTATGTAGGTAGTCAGGTGTCATGATTTGCACAATTTTGGTAGAGGACATCCTAAAGATGATGTCTGCAATTTTTCAAAGCAGTCCTTTCATTGGTTTAAGAGGAGAAGATTTTTTAAAGTCAAGTAAAATTGATTAAAAAAATGTTCAAGGAGAATAATTCCTAAGTGGTCCATCAGACAATCTTGACCTTTAAGTCATTTTTGTAGCCCTCATAGAGCAGAACAATTAAGCAATGCTAACTTTTTCTCTAGTTCTAATAATTTTCAAGATTTTGAGGCAAAAATGGCAAAAATCATCAATTTTGATAATTAAAGGGCAAGAACTCCTATAAGGAGTCATCATACAACTTCAACCCAATGGAGTGTTTCTTAGAACTTTTGATGCAGATGAAGGCATGTCTCTTCGGTTTTCCTGTATCTGTTACACTTTTTTAAATATAAGCCAAAAACTGTATTTTACCGCCCCCCCATCCTATTTTTAGTCATGGTGGCCATGTTGGTTAATCTGCAGCCATGGTTGGTGCAAACTTGGTTGAGGACATTTGACAGATGATGTGTACAAAGTTTCAAAGCAGTACTTTCAGTTGTTTCAGAGGAGAAGATTTTAAAAAATCAATTAAAACCGATTAAAAAAAACAGTTCAAGGGGAATAACTCTTAAACGGTTAATCAGACAATCTTGAACCTTAAGTCATTTTTGTAACCCTCATAGAGCAGAACAATTAAGCAATGCTAACTTTTTCTCTAGTTCTAATAATTTTCAAGATTTTGAGGCAAAAATGGCAAAAATCATCAATTTTGACAATTAAAGGGCAATAACTCCTACAAGGAGTCATCATACAACTTTGACCCAATGGAGTGTTTTGTAGAGCTTAAGATGATGAAGAAGGAAAGTCTCTTCGGTTTTCCTGTATCTGTTATACTTTTTGAACTATAAGCAAAAAACTGTATTTTGACCCATCTGTTCTATTTTTAGCCATGGCGGCCATGTTGGTCGGTCTGAGGCCATGATTTGGGCAAACTTGGTAGAGGGCATTTTACTGATGATGTATGCAAAGTTTCAAAGCAATCCCTTCAGTGGTTTTGGAGGAGAAGATTTTTGAAGAAAAGTTAACGACGACGACGATGACGACGGACGCCAAGTGATGGCAATAGCTCACATGACCCTTCGGGTCAGGTGAGCTAAAAAGGTCACATAAGACAGGGGGTCTTTATACAGAGGTCATGATGTTTTTATACCAATCAACACAGTCATGTTGTCAGCTTATGAAAGAGTGAATTATAGACCTGTACTTTGTACTGGTTTTACTGGTTTCCTTGTGTTACATGTAGGGGGTCACTAAGACAGGTTCAACTTTACAATAAAATGGTAAAATGAAATTTATGTCTTTTAGCATCAGTTGGTATCATTATATATAATTACACTTATCAATTACCATCAGGAGGGATAGGTGATTAAAAATCAACTCAAAATATATTAAATTAAAATTTGTAAATGAATAATATATAATATTCTTGTGTAAACATCAGTCAGCTCAGCTTTCAAGTGAACTGTAATTGAACACTTTACTAACTATCATAGCTGTCAATCAAAACATAAAACATGGCAAAATAAATAATATTTGCTCTTAATTTAATCCTTTTAATTTCTATGATTTTCTTCCATTTTCCATATTTTTTACCTTTAAATGTGATGAAAACAATGCATCAAAGTGTGTATTATGTATTTATGATTGAAGCGTTTTAAGTGTTTGCCATTTTGAATTTCAAGCCACAAAAATTCATTGTGAGATCAGATTTTTGTGATAAACGGTCAATGTCTGTATATCACATAATATACTGTCAATGCATTTAACCTACTTTAATAGGATGATTTCAGGATAAACATTTATACTGCCAATGAGAGATTTTACTTACACGACCCACTAAGAAACTGTAGTGCACAAAATATAAGTATGTAGTCCCATCTAAACTCTGGTCCAGTCTGTTGGAGGTCAGTTGTAGATTTTACTACAGCTGACAGGCTGTTCACTGAAATATACATATAATGTAAGATCATTTCCTACAAAATTTATTTGCAAACCATAAAAAAAAGACTACCAAAAAAGGTAATTTACCATGATTTGAAAAAAAACAAACTTATACTTTATCATAATAAGAAATGATTTTCATTCCACAAGAAAGAAATTTTACAGTTAAAATGGGTGGTTAATTAACCTGGGGCCTCAGTGGCCGAGTGGTTAAGTAACCTGGGGCCTCAGTGGTTGAGTGGTTAATTAACTTGGGGCCTCAGTGGCCGAGTGTTTAATTAACCTGGGGCCTCAGTGGCCGAGTGGTTAATTAACCTGGGGCCTCAGTGGCCGAGTGGTTAATTAACCTGGGGCCTCAGTGGCCAAGTGGTTAATTAACCTGGGGCCTCAGTGGCCGAGTGGTTAATTAACCTGGGGCCTCAGCGGTTGAGTGGTTAATTAACCTGGGGCCTCAGTGGCCAAGTGGTTAATTAACCTGGGGCCTCAGTGGCCGAGTGGTAAATTAACCTGGGGCCTCAGCGGTCAAGTGGTTAATTGACCTGGGGCCTCAGCGGTTGAGTGATTAATTAACCTGGGGCCTCAGCAGTTAAGTGGTTAATTAACCTGAAGTCTCAGTCTTTAGTTAGTTATTTACTACTGATCATATGCCTGTAATTTACCATGATTTGAAAAAAAACAAACTTATACTTTATCATAATAAGAAATGATCTTCATTCCACAAGAAAGAAATTTTACAGTTAAACTGGGGCCTCAGTGGCCAAGTGGTTAATTAACCTGGGGCCTCAGTGGCCGAGTGGTTAATTAACCTTGGGCCTCAGTGGCCGAGTGGTTAATTAACCTGGGGCCTCAGTGGCCGAGTGGTTAATTAACCTGGGGCCTCAGTGGCCGAGTGGTTAATTAACCTGGGGCCTCAGTGGCCAAGTGGTTAATTAACCTGGGGCCTCAGTGGCTGAGTGGTTAATTAACCTGGGGCCTCAGTGGCCAAGTGGTTAATTAACCTGGGGCCTCAGTGGCCGAGTGGTTAATTAACATGGGGCCTCAGCAGTTGAGTGGTTAATTAACGTGGGGCCTCAGCGGCTGAGTGGTTAATTAACCTGGGGCCTCAGTGGCCGAGTGGTTAATTAACCTGGGGCCTCAGTGGCCAAGTGGTTAATTAACCTGGGGCCTCAGTGGCCAAGTGGTTAATTAACCTGGGGCCTCATGGGGCCTCAGTGGCCGAGTGGTTAATTAACCTGGAGCCTCAGTTGCCAAGTGGTTAATTAACCTGGGGCCTCAGTGGTTGAGTGGTTAATTAACCAGGGGCCTCAGTGGCCAAGTGGTTAATTAACCTGGGGCCTCAGTGGCCGAGTGGTTAATTAACCTGGGGCCTCAGCGGTTGAGTGGTTAATTAACCTGGGGCCTCAGTGGCCGAGTGGTTAATTAACCTGAGGCCTCAGCGGCCGAGTGGTTAATTAACCTGGGGCCTCAGTGGCCAAGTGGTTAATTAACCTGGGGCCTCAGTGGCCAAGTGGTTAATTAACCTGCGGCCTCAGTGGCCGAGTGATTAATTAACCTGGGGCCTCAGTGGCCAAGTGGTTAATTAACCTGGGGCCTCAGTGGCCGAGTGGTTAATTAACCAGGGGCCTCAGCGGTTGAGTGGTTAATTAACCTGGGGCCTCAGCGGTTGAGTGGTTAATTAACCTGTGGCCTCAGCAGTTGTGTGGTTAATTAACCTGGGGCCTCAGTGGCCGAGTGGTTAATTAACCTGAAGTCTCAGTCTTTAGTTAGTTATCTACTACTGATCATATGCCTGTCATCACTAAGTTAAATAGAGGCAGCAGATTCCAGTCTCACTTTAGGCGGAGTGTGCCCCAAACTCTTATTGACAAGGATTTCAAAGTTTTCCTTCCAAAGGTTGTGGTTTTCACCAGACACTTTCTCCCTATAAAACCTCCCTTATTACATGTATATAAGAGATTTGAATAATATTTTTGCGATACATGTACTAGTATGTCATGTGGAGATAGATATCCGTAATATGTCAATTCAAAATAAGCTCAGCAGGCATACTGTGTATATTTCAGGGTACAGCATTAATATATTTAACCTTGCAATCCTCATATTATATACAAGATAAACAAAAGATTGTTTGTTTGTTTGATAGCGATTTAATGCCACTTTCAGCAATTTTTCAGCTATATCATGGCTTCCAGTTTTATTGGGTAGGCAAGAGTACCGTATAGCGGGTTATTTTAGCGGGTGTAAAATTTGGCGGTTTTTAGGTCAAAATGTATTGCAAAATATTTGGTGGTTTTAATTTTGGCGAATGGGCAAAACCATAGAAAAAAATTTCGCGGTCTAGCAATCCCGGATAACATGTGTTTGTGTATTTTCCGATTGAAACGTAAGTAAACAAGGGGACTACATAGGAAGGTGACGGAAACAGGCCATATTTCATGTACAAAGACAGAAACTTAATTACGGATGGAAACTTATATACAGGATGAATAAATAATTTGAGGAGGAAGAAATTCGCCTGAAATAAAAACGATTTTATCCTGTTCAAGTGTTTAGTTTTCCAATATCAACTAATTTTCTATAAGTTATAACTGATAATTTTGTATATACAGGTAAAATCACGTTGCATACCCATTTCGTAATTATGACAGATTTATTAATTGTGTGGTTTGTTATAGTGCTTATCCGCATATATATTTAACGGTTTAAATGACAGTTAATCGAGGTGTCAATTTGACAACTAGATCACTATCAGGCCTTTGATCTTTAAACACAGGTAAAACAGATGAATAGATTTGTTGATTAGTCAAAATAATGTGAGACATTTTGCGCAGATATTGACCAAATTAGCCGTAGGACATTAATGAATAGTTTATTAATTAACACAATCTTAGGTAATACCAATATTTGACAAATGACCATGTTATTGATTAAATTTACAATACCGATCGTCTATAATAAAATCATGAATTTTAGCGGTTTTTATTTTTGCGATTTCAGTTTGACCACTAAAATACGCCAAAATTTGCACCCCGCTAAAATAACCCGCTATACGGTATCTAGTGAAACCCCCACCTTTGACATGAAAACAGACAATCCTTGTCAATTAAGGTTGGAGTTTAGCACCCCCTGCTGGCAGGAAGACTGGAACTGACAATGCAACAAAAGACACGTACCTATATATTTACTATAAATAGGAACAAATACATTAACAGCTCGTCCAATACCCAGTGTCACCAGACAAACAACAACCAACCCCTGCCTCCATTTACTTCCTCTGGGCCACACATAAGGAATCATGATCTTTAATTTTTTTAACACGTTGGACCATGTAGATTCTTGTCCTTGACGACTTCTTCCCTGAAATGTAAGGAATGCTGATGTTTAGTCTTTAAATGAAGAGATAATGATGAAGAATTAAAACTTATAAGAGTTAAACATATTTTTCAGCCATTGTATTAACAATCAATTAACAATCATGTTACCGGTACTTCTTTAAAAGTGTAATATTTGTGTTTTGAAAGCAAGTGTGTACAGGTAGAAATGTACAAACTAAAACTCTAGCAAAAGCTACCAGGGTATGTGGACTCTACATTAAATGTTATTTATTTTTTTTAGAGAACAATAACCTGTCAACTAGACACTGATACTGTTATGGGTTAGGTCAGCTTAGAATATATATACTAATTGCTGTAGATGATTAATCATGTTTTCAGTCTTAATCATCTGAGCGTTTTAATTTAAGGAAAAATTGCAAAAATTACAGTCGTGCGGCTAAAATTAGGGCACAAGGCTAAAAATAAATGTGTGTGACTGAAATTGTTACAACACCTGTTTACCCATTTTCTCATGATTTTAACCAAAAAGATGGCACTTTAGCCATTTATGTTACCAGCGACAGCAGTTAATTTGATAAATAATTGATGATAACAATCATAAAAGCTTTGTGGCAAGCAATTACATGTACTGTCAATTTACAAATTTTTATTATTATACAAAAATTGAGCCATAGTAGACAAGAGCAACAACAAACCTGTTCATCATTGAGCAATAGCTGATGAATACTTCTGGGTAGTCCAGGAGCTTTAAGTCCAATGATGAAAACTCCAATGGTGCAAACATATCTGATTATCCACAGTCCCAATTCTATTTTATCAGAATCACTGAAAAAAAATAGAGAACTATTTAACAGATTAAATGATTGATTGGATATTGCTGACCCAATAATGAAATTAATTATATCTATTAAAATTAAGTCCTGGGCATAAGCATCCATCCATAGCTACATGTAATACACTGTAGTTTATAGTTAGTTACAACAAGACATCTATATATTCCATTGGAGGGAAATATCTGATATGCTGAATGTTATCAAATCAGTTGAATATTTTTAGAACAATTTTATTTACCAATCTATGGGTCTTTAATATTCCTATATTTAATCACCACTTTTTGAAAAGTGAGATAAATGCAAGTTTCTTTTTTCATCTATAGAAAAATATGTAAAAAAAACAAGTTGGTTTCATTGACAATAAATAGAATATAAAAGTTATAGTTGCCTTCCCAAGAGATATAGGACACTAACCCACATCATAAAAGTTATAGTGGCCTTCCCAGGAGATATAGGACACTAACCCACACCATAAAAGTTATAGTGGCCTTCCCAGGAGATATAGGACACTAACCCACATCATAAAAGTTATAGTGGCCTTCCCAGGAGATATAGGACATTAACCCACATCATAAAAGTTATAGTGGCCTTCCCAGGAGATATAGGACACTAACCCACATCATAAAAGTTATAGTGGCCTTCCCAGGAGATATAGGACATTAACCCACATCATAAAAGTTATAGTGGCCTTCCCAGGAGATATAGGACACTAACCCACATCTGTCTTTACTATTAAGATACAGACAGGAAACAGGAAACAGCTATATCATGGTGTCCAGTTTTTATTGGGGGAGGAAGTCGAAGTACCCAGAGAAAACCCTGACCTTTGGTAGGAAGACTGGCAATCCTTGTCAATTAAAATTGGAGTCGAGCATACCCTGCCTGCAGTGAAACTTGAACCTGCAACTAAAGTGTTGATAGCAGGTGATCAATGTAGTAGATGACTAACTACTAGTAGGTTAACCACTTGGCAACCGAGACTCCATATTCTCTGTGTATCAGTTAATACTGACAGTTACATAAGTAACTCAAATGTAAGCAAAGCAAAATTGGTGAAGAGATACATGTACTATGTATTGTGACTTACTCTTTTAAGTACCACCAATATTTTTTACTCCACCAAGAAACTAATGGCAAATGTTCTTTAATTAAAGCAAACGTCCACAACATCAAGAGAACTAAGCCATGTCCTCTGGTAGGTATGGTTGGTAAGGCCTTGTTCCTCTCTAAAAACAAGAGTCTGACTGATCCAGACCAGGCTATAAATAGAGCCAACATTGACAGTAACTGGTATCCATACAATTTTAGAGGTTCTATGGCTGTGTCCAGTAAAACTGCATGGATGACTGGTTCTGTGGCAAGAATTAGTGCTAATAATACCTGGAAAAATAGATGTTTGTTTGTTTAATTGTGTTTAACACCGCTTTCAGCAATTTTTCAGCTATATTATGGCGTCCAGTTTTTATTGGGGGAGGAAGCCGGAGTACCCGGAGAAAACCCCGACCTTCGGCAGGAAAACTGGCAATCCTTTTTAATTAAGATTGGAGTCGAGTACACCCTGCCTGCAGTGAGAATAGAACCCACAATCTCAGTGTTGACAGACCACGTGATCAATAGTAGACGAACTACCTTGACCAATCGGCCACCAGGGCCCCGGAAATATAAAGATACAATTCAAAATGTGTAATGATATAAATAGAGTACACATACATCGTCCACAATACATCTATATAAGCATTCCTATGAAGTTTAAGAACATTATGAAAAAACTATTTTGCTTAGAACTTCAAAACACTTAGGGGGCCTCGGAGGCCGAGTGGTTAAGGTAGTTCGTCTTCTATTAAACAATATTCAAACAAACAAACAAACAATCAAAACACTTAGTGATAAAAATAACAGACCTGCTTGAGGATACACTATAGTTTACATTTTAGATTCTAACATTGTATTATTCAAATTAAAGGTCATAATAATGTGATAAACTAATGATGAACATGCAATGAAGTACATGTAGTCATGACTTTTGGCTCTTCTGAATAACTCCCATGGGAATACACATTAATTTGCTGTAGTATAAACACACATGCTTAATTCAGTTGAAATGTCACATTCCCTTGTAACTTATTGTATGTTCAATTGATTGATTGATTGGATGTCTGCTTTACGTCCAGCAAGCAGTATTTCAGCTATATTTAGGACGGGAACAAGTTAACAAACAATAAATCAACAGAAAATGGGGGTGGGATGGATCACAGGGAATACAATTTTGACTGCCACTGGAAAAGTATGGCGTTTTGGGTTGGGGCCGAAAATTTAGCCTTTTGTAGCGGCTACAATGAGCCTACTCTTTTTCGAAATCTACAGTCTTTATCGTGCAAGGAGTGTGGCACTCTCCAAACACGTTACCCACTACGGTCCGCTGCAAGGCTTTCCGTAGTATGATGTGTTCAATTGATGTAGCAACCAAATTATGTTAAACAAAGTTATTAAAGCTAAGGGGTTAACAAAAGGTCTCCTTAATATAAAAAACATACCAATATTGTTCTTTCCTCTTTCATAAAATAGTCACTGGAACTGAGGAAGGAGGGTCTCATACTTGTTATTTTCTCAAATATTGTTTTATTTGTGTATTATCTGTTTGCTGTCACAAATTATTTAAATGTTGATTTAATAATAATAAAGATACATTGTATTATAATCTGTGGGTCCATACAAATTATTTCTTATTTTTTCATTTTCCCATAGTAGCACATGTACACCTGTACATCTGAACAAATTTGTACTTATATGTTAAGTACATGTATATGTACATGCTGAATAAAAGTTTATCTGCAGTTGATTTTTGTGTTTTGTTTCTCCTAAATACAATGAAGTTTGTCTATATGCATGTATGTACATGTTTATTGGTTACAAAATTCTCAATTAACATTTGAAACTGATTGCTTACTTGAAATGTAAAACCTAATGTTCCTTTCCTTGTGTTGTTATCCACTGGTGTAGAATATTTCCTGAACATTGCACACTGGACACATCCAAAAATAAATATAAACAGGAACAGGAGACATGATGTAACTGTATCCAGAAAACATTTGTTGATACCCTCATCCACCCAAACCTGTGTGAAATTCAGCTGGTCACCACAGTACAACATACTGGTTCCTTGTTATTAGCAGTACCTTAAACACAAAGCAAAATCAGGTAAGTATAAAAAAAGGATTCTGATCAACCTTTTTTTCAATCATGTACATGTAGCTGTCTGCTGTTCTGTTAATTTACTGCTTAGGTGGATTAGGTTTTTCCACCTGTTCACAGTGGGCAATCCATAATTGTTCACAGTGGGCAGTCAACCAATGTATACAGTGGGCAGTCAACAATGTATACAGTGGGCAGTCCACCAATGTATGCAGTAGGCAGTCCACCAATGTCCACAGTGGGCAGTCTACCAATGTCCACAGTGGACAGTCCACCAATGTTCACAGTGGGCAGTCCACCAATGTATATATACAGTGGGCAGTCTACCAATGTCCACAGTGGACAGTCCACCAATGTTCACAGTGGGCAGTCAACCAATGTATACAGTGGGCAGTTCACCAATGTCTACAGTGGGCAGTCCACCAATGTCCACAGAGGGCAGTCCACAATGTATCAATGGGCAGTCCACTAATGTCCACAGTGGGCATTCCACCAATGTCCACAGTGGGCAGTCCACCAATGTCCTCAGTGGAAAGTCCACCAATGTCCACAGTGGGCCATCCACCAATGTCCACAGGGGACAGTCCACCAATGTTCACAGTGGGCAGTCCACCAATGTACACATCGAGCAGTCCACCTATGTAACATTTTACACGTGCATCTTCAAAGACAAAAAAAGATAAAGTTCTTCTATAAAGATTGTTTCCCGTAAGTTTCGCAATGTCAGAAGTTTTAATAACGTAAAGAATATAAATATTATGTTTAAATTTTGTACCTGTTCGCCCTGGGTTCATTCGCCCTAATACCTGTTTCTCCCAGAGTCTATTTGCCCAATGTTTGATACAGGTATATATATTTATATAAGATGTTATTTATATAATGATAAATTAAATGCATCAGATACTTAAACCACTGTTTTGTTTTTTTTAAATATTTTTAGATATTTTAAAATAGGCCGTTAACCATATATTTGATATAAATTTAATAAATGATTGATAAATGTAATGATATTTGAATTGTTTTTGTTGTCTGTCAACACATACTGACATAGTATTATTTATAAATATTGTCTTGTTGTGTTTATTTTAAAACAGACTTGCACCGAATTAGAGTTGTAGGAATTGGTTGAATGAGGAACTGACATTTCAAAGCCGGCACCCAAGCTAACTACATTCGCTTTTAACAAGTGTGGACACAGAAAAACGTCTCGCCTGCATTCCGCATCAGTAACAAAAATAAATTTCGTCATAAGCATTACGTAAATAGCATTAAATATCAGCAGCGGCCTGTATACAAAATATTGTCACCATACCCTGCATAGTTACAGGGGAACAGCCGTAACCCAAAAACTTTAACGTAGTCGCTGGACCATGAAATTGAGGTCAAGGTCAGGTGGAACCTACCAGACAGTCATGTACTATTCATCAGCAACCTATATACCAAATATTGTCATCCTACCATGCGTAGTTACAAAGGAACTATCGTAACCCAAAAACTTTAACGTAGTCGCTGGACCGTGAAATTGAGGTCAAGGTCAGGTGACACCTACCAGACAGTCATGTACTTGTCATCAGCAACCTATACACCAAATATTGTCATCCTACCATGCGTAGTTACAGAGGAACTGTCGTAACCCAAAAACTTTAACGTAGTCGCTGGACCGTGAAATTGAGGTCAAGGTCAGGTGACACCTACCAGACAGTCATGTACTAGTCATCAGCAACCTATACACCAAATATTGTCATCCTACCATGCGTATTTACAGAGGAACTGTCGTAACCCAAAAACTTTAACGTAGTCGCTGGACTGTGAAATTGAGGTCAAGGTCAGGTGACACCTACCAGACAGTCATGTACTAGTCATCAGCAACCTATACACCAAATATTGTCATCCTACCATGCGTAGTTACAGAGGAACTGTCGTAACCCAAAACTTTAACGTAGTCGCTGGACCGTGAAATTGAGGTCAAGGTCAAGTGACACCTACCAGACAGTCATGTACTAGTCATCAGCAACCTATACACCAAATATTGTCATCCTACCATGCGTAGTTACAGAGGAACTGTCGTAACCCAAAAACTTTAACGTAGTCGCTGGACCGTGAAATTGAGGTCAAGGTCAGGTGACACCTACCAGACAGTCATGTACAAGTCATCAGCAACCTATACACCAAATATTGTCATCCTACCATGCGTAGTTACAGAGGAACTGTCGTAACCCAAAAACTTTAACGTAGTCGCTGGACCGTGAAATTGAGGTCAAGGTCAAGTGACATCTACCAGACAGTCATGTACTAGTCATCAGCAACCTATACACCAAATATTGTCATCCTACCATGCGTAGTTACAGAGGAACTGTCGTAACCCAAAAACTTTAACGTAGTCGCTGGACCGTGAAATTGAGGTCAAGGTCAGGTGACACCTACCAGACAGTCATGTACTAGTCATCAGCAACCTATACACCAAATATTGTCTTCCTACCATGCGTAGTTACAGAGGAACTGTCGTAACCCAAAAACTTTAACGTAGTCCCTGGACCGTGAAATTGAGGTCAAGGTCAGGTGACAGGTGACTGACTGGCAAGTACTCATCATAAGCTACCTCTGGACCAAATTTGATGGACCTAGGGCTTGGGCTTACAAAGATATGAAGCAAGATGTCAAGTGTTTACGCCGCCGCCGCCGCCGGGTTCCCATACATATGTCTCGCCTCCAGCGACTTTCGTCGCAGGTGAGACAAAAATTAATTGTTTATGTTATGCTCTTTGTTGAATATATAGCAAATCAGAAATTTGTCTAAAACTTAATGCTTCATTTATTTTAGAATGCTTTGAATTAAGAAAAAGATATATCATATAAAACGTAAATTTAATTGGTTGTATCATTTGTATATTATAAAATATAAATATATGATAAATACAATTGGCCATTTGCGAATTAAGTGGTGTTACCTCCATTAAAGGGGCGGTAACTGCGATTTACATGTATGACTCGCACATGCAGTATATGCTTACCACTAACTTTCAGTGAGAAAATACTTATTTGCAATGCATTTGAAACTATAAAAACACTGTTTTGCAACATATTTTGACCTCGTTTTTGTGACGTTCCAGTTTTATTTTTGGGTTCACACAATTGACAACGGCCTCTTAATTATTTGTCTATAGGGGAAACTATTCACATTTTTTGCTCTAACTTAGGCACCAAGTTTTGTTGAGTAAAATAACGAGCGAAATAATTTCAGCAATATCACCTTAAATTTTCAGAGTGCCATGTCAGATAAAATTTTTCGCAAATTTAAAAATCCTGAAGGGTACTCAAGGAAACTCACATACACCCATAAAATAGTCCAGAAATGCGCCTTGCACAATCAGCTGAAAAATAACCAATACTTTTAACAAATTATATAAAAAAATTATTTATCAATTCTGTATGAAACTGCTTTTTAAATACAGCTCTAATATCAAAATTCCATTGAATAATAAATCCACTGCCTATGCTACAGCTCGGCGCAGCCAAATATCAAAATAAGAACTAATTTTCTCAGTCAAAGGTCATTTACAGAGCCATTGTGAATTGTTCATTTGACAAATAATATTATTGTCTGGAAATTCAACAACAAGAGGATGTGCACAATGCGAGTATTCAGTGTCAATTGTCATTCTTTTGAACAACTGATGTGAATGACTTAATTGACAGGTGGGTGACCCCGTGTATCAAAAGCAACACATCTACTACAATCCAATAGGTGTGGCGGGAAAAACTTCACGATGGGAGGAGCATTCCTTCATAGACTTGAAATCACGTGTTAATACATCACTACATCACTGCAATAAAACGATGCACCTTTCTGGGTTGCAATAATTTCCTTCAACAAAATAAAAAATGAAATAATATTAGGCTATTTTATTTTCAATATTTTTCCCTAAACCAATTTGGAAAATGTTTAATATCCTAAAACAGGTTGGTAAAATATTCCTTGGAAAGTCGTATCTGAAACAAGCAACACATTTTCCCATGGTAATTATTACAAATTGCATGTGTACCTTTCCTAATTAACACCAGTCACCTGTAAAGGAAGCTTCTCAGTGGGACATTTTTCAATTATAGGTATATGTATTAAAAGCCATGCTCACACACATCAGAGACATATAATAATTACATGTACTAGTAATTATATACATTTATGTCATTTATATTGCATGTATATTAGTTGACATGACAATAAAAATCACCTTTATCTAACCGGCAGCCAGGTAGGTGTATATAGTATCTTGCATCCGCTAAACAGGTAATTAATTTCATTGGGGCACAAAGTGGGGAAAAAAAATTTCTAACAATTTTTTAAAAACTTATTAACCACAGTTCATTGTTAACACTTATTGTGTATAAATTTTTAAAGTTTTTAACTGCACACTTTTATTTGACAAAAGTCTGCAAAGTTTATATATCTGATACATATTTTAATACCCCGTTTCATTTAACAGGGGTTTCACCTACATAGTACATTGTATGTATAGGTGCCAATTAATTGTTTATTGAAGGTATAGTGTGACACATTTATGTTATGGCTTATATACTAACTACAGTCTTACATCTAAACTAGAGTTACCGAACATGTTACTGGTTGGTGTCGCGCATATGGAAAGATGTGAATTGTATTACATTTGTATAAAACACTTTGTATTGATCTTTCTAATTGTTGTGCCTTAATAACCATGTACTCCAGTACAGGGACAGTCTATACTAGTATAGACTGTCCCTGTCCAGTACCACGAGTTTGTGCTAATAAAATATTTGTATTTGTATTAATTAATACTTTAAAACTAATTGATTTTATAAATTTCTCCGTAGAAGCTAACTATTTTTTATTTATTTTTAATCATCAAAAGCATTTATTTTTTATTAACGATCAAAGAAACAAGTTATAACTGATTTATATATAACGCATGTATTCTTCAGTTCAGGACAACACATTACACAATGTAATACTTTCAGAAGTTTGTGATATTACCTTTTTGGAACTCTCTATATTGCTCAAATGCAGTATGTGTTTTGTTCTGAATTCCAACCCTGAATAGTCTTTAATAAGTTATTGAAATAGTACCAATAATATGCGAGTCAGTGGTGTACTAAATTTCAACCCCTGCCGCTATTCATATTCAATGTAGATAAAACGCTTGAAACATAATCACCTTTCTACAAACGTTCATATGATGTTAAATTATTTAGAAACTATGAAACTTAATATAGAAAATTCAACCCACGGGACCCCCTTTTCTGTATTTTCTTAAACTTAGCCTTTTTTTTATTCTATTAACTTCTAACAGAATAATATCTGTTTCCACAAATGTCTTACAATGTACTCCCTATCAATCGTGCGACACTGTAAAATATTTTTCAATATTCGTTAATTCTAGACTAAGTCTTTAAAGTAATTCTCTTCTGCATAATATTTTCCTGAACATGTATTATTAATATTGTCAAAACTAGAAAGTAGTAAGTAAGTTGTGAAATCCAGATTTTGAGCCAAAACGTCTTGTATATAGTTTAGTGAGTTTATGGACATGCGATTACAATGAACCGATTATTTGAAATTCATTTTCATATGGGGGTACCTGAAATGGCAAGAATTTTATGTGTGAAGTGAAAATTTGGAGTGAAAATAAGCACTGCATAAAACCAACAAAATGTCTAACCTCCTTTAAAAAAAAACAACCTAAATTTTATATATGAGCCCGTGAAATTGAGCTTTTTTTAATTGAGAAGTGTTAGAGGCTCTACAAAATTAATTACAAAGATAAACAGTGCTTACAACTTTTGATGGAAGAAGGGTGCTTTAGAATGGAGACACCAGCCTCAGTTTCAAAGTTTATTTCATATCTTTAGACTTATAAATCTGAAATAACCCTCTACATCGAAAGTTCAAAGTGAACTACTCAATGTCCGAGAGTTGGTAAATGTATTACATGTACCCCAATTATGATGAGGACATTTCTGTCTCCATCTTGGATCCATTCACTGCAATTAAGACATATTTTCTCTTTGAGTGACTTCCCCAATTGCGAATCTTTGTGCTGCATTATGGCATAACATTGACTGTCAAATTTTGTAGAATATCTAGTCACAGTGTATCCAGTATTCATATTATTTTTATGCTCCACCTTAATTTTTTTGGTCAACATATATTATACACTTTGCTTGTTTACATTATGTTATGTTTATGTTATGTTTCTAGTCATTTTAAAATTTATTTTTACTTTTAATTTACTCTATTTAGGTTTTACATGTACATGTATTCATGTTGTTTACATTTCGTCCAATTTCTTTTACATATCCATGTATGTACCTGCGATTTTGTTTTAATTTGTTTTTTAATATTTCTTTGTTATAACATGTACATGTGGATGTATGCTATGTTTTTATCATTTAGATCTGTATACTATTTTTGTGGGTCCATATTTATACCCCCGGCAAACAAAGTTTGGGGGTATATAGGAATCACCCTGTCTGTCTGTCTGTCCGTCTGTCTGTCCGCCTGTCCACATACCTTGTAAGCTCCTCCTAAACCACTCAACGGATTTTGATGAAACTTTACATGAAGAAAGTACATCATATGTAGATGTGCATGAAGAATTTCTTCGCTCTCGAATATCATTCAAGGCAGATAATTGGACTTAGACTTTTTAAATATAGTATTTAATGGGTGACCTCGTAAGCGCAACTCCTCCTAAACTGCTCAACGGATTTTGAAGAAACTTTACATGAAGGAAGAACATCATATGTAGATGTGCATGAAGAATTTTTATCGCTCTCGGATATCAATGAGGGGAGATAAGTGGACTTGTGGTTTTTTGGCAGTACAGAGTCCAATATGAAGCGGGGGGTATCCTTTTGTGAGCTCGCTCACAGTATTACTTGTTTATCTAGTCATTTTAAAATTTATTTTTACTTTTAATTTTCTTTATTTTGGTTTTTCATGTATTATGTTATTTACATTCCGTCCAATTTCTTTTACATATCCATGTATGTACCTGTGATTTTAATTGTTTTTGCTTTCATTATTCACGTCCTGAATATAGCTGCAATATTGCTTGCTGGACGTTAAACATCAATCAATAAATCAAAATCAAAAGCTTTCAATATTTCTTCGTTATTATATGTACATGTGGATGTATGCTATGTTTTTATCATTTAGATTTGTATACTATTTTTGTGGGTCCATATTTTTAATATGTTTGATTTATTTTCCAATTAAATGTGTTTATTTTAATATAAAGTTGAGATTTAATTTAACAAATGTTTAATGAGTTTTGTCAATGATTTTCAAATATATTTACATGTAAATAGTATCTGTAGTGCAAAAGTAAAACAAGTTTTTTTTTATTTTTAATTTAACAATTTTTACGGTACAATGTGTACTGAACTAATCTCTAACTCAGATTAGTGTGTTAAATACAGTACCTGTATATCTGCAAATGTATTCTTGTTTACTTGTTTTATGTTATCATTGTTCCATTGAAAACATAATAAAATCATGTTTATTAACTAGTTTATAACTTTTTGATAGTTTTACAAATGGCAAAAAAAATCAATGCTGATTTGAAAAAAAGTTCTAGTCCTATCAATTTTTTTCCCGAAAAAAGTCTGTGTCCCACCACATTTTGCACCGGTCCTATCAATCCAATAAATATTGACCGGTCCCTTAGAGCAACATTTTAATAAACATGATTGATTCAAAATATATATATATTGAATCAATCATGTTTATTAAAATGTTGCTCTAATTTTGTAGAGCCCCCAACAAATGTATCCGTATTTTCTTTTGTTTACTATTATAAATGTCTTAGGGTAAAGAATTTCCCGGTGTCATATAAACAAATAATTGGTTTATTGTAACCATGCGAAAATGGTGCAATAATACATTTTCGGAAAGTTTGTTAATTTTAAAATTTCTTTCTACTACAGATCCCCAGTTTGAAGCCGACGGGGGACCCGTAACATGGTGCAGAACCTAAAGAACAATCTATTTAAAAGTTAAACCATTCATTTTGTTGACAATTCCACAATAACTGCGACGATTAACATCAAAAGAAACAAGAGGCATTCATCATCACCAGCATTACAATATCATAGGGTCACATAAATTTCATTTCATCCCAAATAACTGACTTGTGTTCAATGTGTATGTGAGATATTCATCTCATTATATTAATTGAGAAGTGTATAAATGCCCACACATGATAGAGATAATGACTCGGTTGTATTCGATGATTTCTCTAATACAATGAGTTAAACAATGAGTTTAACAAAATCGTTGAACATGATATAGGCTATTGCTCCATCGCTATAAGCTTCCTGGGACCATACTGGGAGGGTTCCCAGTACTCGACCCACAGAGCAGCCCAGCGCGTCCCCAGGTGGCGGGTAGGGGAGACCCTCTCGTTGGGGGTTGTCAGGTCAAAAAGCCTGACCGCGGACCGTAGTGGGTAACGTGTTTGGAGAGTGCCACGCTCCTTGCACGATAAAGACCCCTTTTGTAGATTTCGAAAAAGAGTAGGCTCATTGTAGTCGCTACATACTTTTCCAGTGGCAGTCAAAATTGTATTCCCTGTGACCCATCTCACCCCCATTTTCCGTTAATTTTTTGTTTGTTAACTTGTTCCCGTCCTGAATATAGCTGAAATACTGCTCGCTGGACGTAAAGCAGACATCCAATCAATCAAAGCTATAAACGTCTCAAAGAAATGAATATTTTGACACCCTACTAAACCTCAGCGAAAATTTAGACAATCCAGACGACTCTCCATACTTAATTGTTTAGCAGTTTTACACCTGAATACAGCGAAAAATTGAGGATAATTGAAAACATTTTATCGCACGAAATACCAAACATATTACAGTATTACCCAACCACCGCCCTCAACCTTTAAAAGAATCCAAATATGTACTTGCACCATGCAATCAAGTGAACAGCGTTTACACAATGGAAAAAATAGCATGCAATAGAGTGAATGTAACGAGTCTTTTTCACACCAATTTTAGATACAGAAGAAGCCATGGTCATAAAAAATACTAACTTCCAACCACCAAAGAAATTTCGGAGTGTTAATCTTCCCCCGATAGGTATAGTTCTCCGGGTACTCCGGCTTCCTCCCCAAATAAATAACTGGACGCCATGATATAGCTGAAAAATTGCTGAAAGTGGCGTTAAACATGATAATTCCAACAAACAAACAAACCGATAGGTTTGATGACCTTCTTTTTTAAATCTTTAGCAACCCTTGTGTTTTGGTGACCTTCTTTTACATCTTTAGCAACCCTTGGGTTTTACATAACATTGTACCACTTTAAAAAAAAAACTTTTTAGGGATTATGAACTTGAGGTTGGAGGAATAGATCCCTTCACATCTAAATATAGATTGGCAAGCATCATTTGCGACATAGCTTCTTTCCGTCATATGAAACATATGCGGACAGAGCCTCTTCTTGTTGAGAATAGAAAATTCCTTCATATGAAATTCAGAAATAAGAGAATTGAGGCAGCAATATTCTCATTAGAATAGAAATAAAAAATCAGATCCCTTAATTCATTCAAAATCAATTTTAATCTACTCCAATCGTGTCTTATAAATATACTAATACCATTGCCGTAAAATCTTCTATTATAAACAAGCATTGCAGGACCTAGACATTGAAACATACCTCAGGCATTCTACCGAATGCACTTGTTCAAATTCTTCTTACTGGTCATGTCATTGTCGGTGATCCGAACATCATTGACCACGAGAACCTCAAAAGCATTATTTCTCGTGGTCCAAAAAACCTCAACCTGTAGATTGGAATTTAAATATCAAAACAATTATGGAGGCAGTCGAATTAAGAGAAACACTATTATGGATGCAGTCGAATTAAGAGAGAAAGGGAATATGACCCAGAACTAGTTGCACTGTCTAGCTGTGTAAGAACTATAAGACCTTCACTACAACGACGCATTAGGAATCTTAGACACTGCATTAATGATTGACAAGCAAGAGCTTGCAATAGAGTATACTGATTTTTGCAAACATCACAAATTTCTTCGGGATAAACTTATAAACCAAGGAAAAAAAGAAATCGTCTGCGCCCTTTATAAGTTTTACTAAAGAAACTATTTCGGTGTTCCAAAATATTTTATCTCGTTTGAAAATCATTGCTGAAAGTTTTTCCAGTTTTTGAATTCAGTACAGAGTGAAAGTGCCGCGATGATTATTGGCTACACTATACTGACTAGTGGGAAAAACCAACTCACATACTACATTAACGCAAGTTTGGTATGATATTAAAACCTGGTTTAACCCACCATGACTTTTGAAATGCCTGTACCAAGTCAGTACCATAGCTGCAGTTGCCATATTTTTTAGATTTTGGTTCATTTGCCAGTTTCTTGGAAGGATTTATGGATTGTCTGTTTTGGCAATTTTCTTGTGTTCGGTATTTTGTTATGACCTCTTATCAAATTCATTACACGAAATATTGGTAGTTTCCATACGAGCAACTAATTATTTAGATGGACAAGTTCAAAGATTACCTACACGCGAAAAGTTCAAAGATTATCTTTACGAACAAAAATTATCGTGTTTACGGAAAGCTACGGAAGCCTTGGAGGGCCATTTTTAAAAGTCAAAATGGCCCTCCAAGGCTTCCGTAGAAAGCAACTCTGCTATACTTAATCACTGACTTCTGTCAGACTTGATGCGACAGAACACAGATTGCTTGCTTCTTTGTCCGCTCTTTAACTTTGGTATCAAGCATAGATCAGGCAAAAGCAACACCGATGAACTTTGTTGTCTACCAGTAGGTCAGGACAACTATAAAGAGACTCCATCCTCCAGTCTTTAATCCTTGAAGATCATTGATTGGGTATTGTACAGAATAATGTGGAACGTAAACCATTGTTGTTGCCTGCTGAACATATTACAACAGTATTACCAGCCCTGCTTACCACTGGACATCCAGGAGAAGTCAGAACTGCATATCTATTCCGATACCGATATAATTAGTCTGGAATTATCGAGATGGCGATTCATGTATTGAACTATGGAACGCCACAGCTGCCTTATGATACACAAACATGTATCATTAAGGCAACAAGCATACTATTAATCCATTATTCTACACAATTAAGACATTTAGTTATACTATATTGACACTAACCCACATCAATAAGCAACATTTTTAAACTATAAAGACGTTGAAATACACCATAATGATACTCCTTTACACTATTATGCTAAAACATAAAGATACTTCATTATATCATGATGATCATTTACTATACCACGAAGACACTTAACTATACCATGACGTCATCTTATTATACCATAAAGACACTTTACTATATCATTAACACATCTTAATATACCATGACGATGCATGAGTATATCATGAAGACATCTTAGTATAACATGACGGTACTATACTATGACGTCATCTTATTATGCCATAAAGACACTTTACTATATAATTAAGACATCTTAATATACAATGACGATGCTTGAGTATATCATGACATTTAACGCATTTACAATAAATGGTTATAACCCAAATAAAAAAAACGCAGAAAATTTTATGTTATATATCATTTTGATATGATGTTTCTATGCACTAAAGGAAGGTTGGTATTGCATTTGGTGTTTCTGGCCCTACCCTTTCAGAAAAAGGGCTAAAATGGGTGTATTGACAAAACTTCAATAGAATGTTTATTTTTCATCCGATTTTGATCATTCTTTTTTTATTGTATTCCTCGTACATTCTGTCAACTAAATGTGCAACTGTTTTTATGTATCTTGCACCGTTACATTGCTAAAGGGGGTCACAATTGAGCCTTGCCCAAAAAATCAAATTTTTTATTTGTAGTCCGATTTTCAAAATCTTTTTTTCATTGGAATCCTTGTGAAAATCCCTGCCTGCATATTTCAATCGGCCAATTGTTATGTAGTTTAAATATAATGTCATTAACCACTAAAGGAAGCTTCCTCTTGCATTTGGGGGATTGTGGCCCTATCGTTTCAGAGAAAAAGGGGCCAAAACGGGTAAAATGGATGTTTAAACAAAACTTGTAGAACGTTTATATTTCATCTGATTTTGATCTTTTTTTTTCATTGTATTCCTTAATCAATTCTGTCAACTAAATGGGTCAATGGTTTTTATGTATGTTACACTGTTACTATGCTACAGGGGTCAAAATCCGGCCACGCCCCTAAAAAAATCAACTTTTTTATTTGTCGTCTGATTTTCTAAATCTTTTTTTTTCATTGGAATCCTTTTAAAAATTCTTGCCGGCATTTTTCAATCAGATTTGCAATATCTCTTACTGTTTTTGTGATATTATGGTTAAAATGGGCCAAAAACGCCAATTATAAGAGTTTTCCTTAAATGTTGGTATAAATATATAAAAAAATCAAATATGCATGGAAAGTCGACCCCCTAATGCATATGTCAAAAAGCTTTGAGTCCACCATGGGCTGCATGTGTCCACAGCATTTGACAATCCATATTGGGCCACCAACATACAGAGCTCAACATATGTTTCACTTTTTGATTCCTCAAAAAACATGGCTGCTGTTACTAAAAATAGAACATATGGTAAAATCTAAAGGGTTGTCCCTTTTAATGTAAAAAATCATATTTTTTCATGTTTTTGCCTTATAGAATGAAAACTATTGCAGATAGAGAAAAGTTGTTGCCTGCTTTAATGTTCAGCTCATTAAGCTCTACAAAAGTCTCCATTAGTTCAAAGTTGTCAGATGACTCTTTTAGAGGTTATGCACTTTTAAAGGTTGAAAATCCTGTTTTGGCTTTTAGAATGAAAACTATTGCATATAAAGAAAAGGTGTTGCTTGCACTGAAATTTTCGGCTTAAAAAGCTGTTTGACTAATCTGTTTTAGGTGTTATTCCTGATAATAGAGACCTATATGGACCAGGTGAGCGATTCAGGCTCCTGGGACCCTCTTGTTTTTTCCCCAACAATTACTTTTGATATGGCTGACTAATTGCTATAAAACTTTATAGTGATTTTCCTTACTATAAAAGGATGATGGGATTGGTTTTGGGTCAATATATTCCTTGTCATGTTTTTAATATTTTTTGCAGGGTAATTTGTGACACATATTTGTTACTAAACAAATAGAGTTTTTTTCCCTGAGGCCTTTTTTCGGTTAGGAAACTAATTGCCAAAAGGGGTAAAATGCAACTTTTTTATTTCTTGTCTGATTTCAATTTTTTTCAAGTCTAGTGAAAAAACATGGAAAAATCTTTAACAGATCCCCCTTTTTTATACGAATATTGTATTATGTTATGGCGTAGCTTCTTATTGAACTTTTGTATTTCATTGTTAAAAGTTTTCGTAACAGTTTTCTAAGCAACTACTTCTTGTAGACATTTGAAACTTTATATGTGAAATATTTTTAGGTCCACAAGTACCAATTTTAGGTTTCATCAGATGACTAATTCCTGTTAACTGACTTAGTCATTCAAAATTTGTGGAAGGCAAGACACGTTTTTCTCACAACATGTTTGCCCTGCAGTAAGGCTCCATCAACTATGATTTCTGGTCCTTTTATGAGTTCATTGTTGGCGCAGGCAAATACATGTATGTCATATTTTTAGTGTTCACACTTGTTAAACATTTGATGACTGGATTTCATGTTTAGCACATTTATGATCAATTTCGTCAATGCAACCTTAAAGTATGAGGTTATAAACTGTGCATTCAGTTGCAAGGGCTGTTGTACATCTAATTATTAGGACCCTGTATCGAAGATACTGACACCCTATAGTTTTCACTTTGTCAGTCCGTCTTGTCTGTCCATCCATCAACAATGTCTTGTGAACAGTAAAACTTAAAACTATTGATAATACAGTTCTGAAATTTTGCACAGTTGCTACGCAGCTTGTCATGTGAATATTAAAATTTCATGCAAATTGGTGAAATATTTTTGGGGGGAAAACTTAAAATTTGTATAGAAGTTAAATTTTGAGAATCGGACTTTGTGAACACTAATCTCATTAACTTTTGACAATACAGTTCTAAAATTTTGATGGTGTGCTTATTTAAATTTAATTTAAATCCGTTAAATATTTTGAAAACACTTAAGATTGTTTTGCTGATTAGGCCCTTTCTTGCTTTGTCAGTATTCTAGTTTTTGTCTCGCCTGCGATGCGTAGTGAGACATAGGTGTTTTACTTTACCGGTGGCGACGGAAGAACATATCAAAGCTATAAATTTTTCCGTTTAAATTTCAAAATTGTCAAAACCCTAAGGTTCTTCCTACCCCAGACATAGGTTGATCTTTCTCATAATTTTTTTCCAGTTCGGCATATTTGGTTTTTTTTTGTCTGCTCTTCATATTCATATAGTGTTTGGCATCTTCAGTCTTTTGGTAGAGCGCCTCTGATGAGTCTTGAAAACACTATTAAAACGCTATTTTTAGAACTTTAGTCAGTACTACTAAAAACCGACATCGTAGCGCTACAAAATACTGTTTTAATATTTGTTTGTTAGCACACAGAAACTGCTCACTATTATATTGACATGTGAATTTATTATAGAAGCGTGTCTTTATGACAGAGAAGTGTGACATTATAGAAAAGTAAAATGCTATAATGGTACTTAAACATGTCTTAGTGATATATTAAAATGTCTTTATAGTACAACATGTAGTAAGATGTCTTGTAATATATTAAAAAGTCGTCATGGTACAGTTAGATGCCTTCATGATATAATAAAGTACCGTCATGGTATACTAAGATGTCTTCATGATATACTCAAGCATCGTCATTGTATATTAAAATGTCTTAATGATATAGTAAAGTGTCTTTATGGTATAATAAGATGACGTCATGGTATAGTTAAGTGTCTTCGTGGTATAGTAAATGATCATCATGATATGATGAAGTATCTTTATGTTATAGCATAATAGTTAAATAGTGTAAAAGATTATCATTATGGTGTATTTCAACGTCTTTATAGTTTAAAAATGTTGCTTATTGATGTGGGTTAGTGTCAATACAGTATAACTATATGTCTTAATTGTGTAGAATAATAGCTAAATAGTATGCTTGTTGCCTTAATGATACATGTTTGTGTATCATAAGGCAGTTGTAGCGTTCCATATTAAACAGGGGTGCATTGCATAAGGCGGAAAACAACAGTTAATCAGAGAGCTCTAATAGTATAATAGTACACATTGCAATTTCATCATCATCATCATCATCATCATCATCATCATCATCATCATCATCATCATCATCATCATCATCATCATCATCATCATCATCATCATCATCATCATCAGAATTGGTCTGTATTTAAATTAAGGATCTCTGCCTTTATACTTTTTTTAAAGAATCAAAAACATATATCTCGTCGAGAACAAAAATGAACTTTTACTCAGACTATTGAGGGACGGGTTAAGGTAGTTAGTCATTTCCTGTTTAATTTGCTACACATTTTGTGTCTGTACAATTCGGCCTAAGCTTAACAAACCCTTCCATTTACAAGACACGATCATTTTCCTTGTGCTGTCTAGGAAAATACATCAATACTTGTTTATAAACATTATTGTATGGTCATGCCCTTCACATGTCCGTGATTTTTAAATAGCGCATCTTATCTACTGACAATTAAATAATGAAAGACACACAAGGTCAAAGCGTTTACACCTGTACACGCCAATGAAAATAAAATCAATGTGTTTTATAAATGAATTTAAGTCGCCTACATTATATTTACCGTCTTGTAGACGAATTCATGTATTCTATGAATGCAAGCAATTCAGGTATACGTAAAATATTTCCCTTCCCACAGTGCTCAACAATAGAAGATTGAGGAGCGGGACATTGAAAGATTTTATTTTAAATTTTGTATCTTTTCTAAGTGCGCTTGTAAACTGTGTCTCTATAATGTTCATTACGCGCGAAGATGGCAGACGGAAAAAAATAGCGGAGAAGATTTAAAGAGAGTTACCTGCAACTGCACATAAACACGTTGACCAAATTGACTATTACTGCAAAGTTCATAGTTTTTGTCCAAGAACAAGTGGTGAACATGCCTCCAAAAGTTAGAAACGTGGGTGTAGACTGTGAAAAAGAAGCTAATTCGAGTGATAAAGCCTTAAAATGTATAATTTATGTTTGTTAATATGGTGTTTAATGCCACTTTCAGCAATTTTTCAGCTATTTCATGGCGTTCAGTTTTTATTGTGGAGGAAGCCGGAGAAAACCCCGACCTTTGGTACGAAAACTGGCAATCCTTGTCAATTAAAGTGAAGTCGAGTACACCCTGCCCGCAGTGAGACTCGAACCCACATCCTCAGTGTTGACAAACCACGTAATCAATAGTAGACGAACTACCTTTACCACTCGGCAACCGAGGTCCATATTGTAAATGCGTCAAATGGTTTCATTCAAATTGTCAAAGAGTAACCAATTCAAATTATGACCTGCCTATTGGATCGGATGACATTATAGAATTGTTTGCAACTCTTGTAGAGCTAGGTGCTTCTCAGAAACTGTTACATTACTCAGTAAAAACGTAGTGAAATGGACAAGAAAGTTGAGGATCTACAAAAATCTATAAAAGATCAATCTGATCACCTTTCAAGCTTGAAAAATGGGCATGGATGAGATCAAAGATAACCTACCAAATTTTAGTCTCAGAAAAGTTAGCTGATATGTTTGAAAATAGAGTTGAGGAAGAGAAAAGAGAATCTAACCTAGGCTAATATTTTTCAATGTACACGAAAACATTGGAATAAATATAGTGTTTGTCAAGGAACTGTGTTCTACATCCTTAGGGATTTTTGATGCTTTTGAGATTTATAAGGTAAAGAGATGTAAGTCTAAAAATGATGAAGATGAAGCTGTTTCTGTGGTTTATTTAATTTCTAGTTCTGGAGGATATATTAACGGAAGCCACTCAGCAAACGGAGGGTTGTTAATTGAAAGAACATCATCAATATATCTATTTAAGTAAAACTTAATGACATAGCTTCTGCTATCTTCTTGTTTTAATAAGACATCGAAGAAATTAAGTTTCATAAGAATACAGGAACAAATCATCATTTAACCTTCATTGTACACTGAATTCAAAAAGTGGAAAATATTATGCAACCATATTTCAAACGAAATAGAATATTTTTCGACAAGGAAGTGGTATCTATAGTCAAACTTATTATTAAAAGCGCGGACGAGGATTTTTTTCTTGTAACCTTGGTTTATCCCGAAGAAATAGGTGACGTTTCCAAAAATCAGTATAGTCGCTGCAAGCTCTTGCATACCTAATCAATTGAGAAATATACACACCGTATGTAGGAGAAGCTGGAGTTTTGCTGCATAGGTGAGGAAAATTGATAGTTTTGAAATTAATATCGTCTAGCTTGTCATAAATTCTTGTGCTAAGATGAACGTTGGTGTCATATTCGGTGTAAGTCTAAAAATGATGTAGATGAAGCTGTTTTGTGGTTTCTTTAATTTCTAGTTCTGAAGGATATATTAACGGAAGCCACTCAGCAAATTGAGGGTTGTTCCTTGAAAGGATATCATCAATATATCTATATGTAAAATTGAAGAACCTAGCTTCTGCTATCTTCTTGTCTTTAATAAGACGTCGAAGAAATTCCGTTTTTATAAGAATACAGGAACAAATCGGCAAGGAGCCTGGAACAATTGTACCTATTCGAATTCCGATTTTCTGCAGAAAAACACATCCTCCAAAAGTTACAAATATGTTGTCGATCAGAAAATCTAGCATAGTATAAACCTGTTCTTTGCTGTAACATAATTGGCCTTTTAGTTCTTCCAGAGAAAAGAAAAAACGTATTGACGTAACCTAAAACTACAGATGAAATTTTAGATATCGATCTTGATTTTATATTTTCCAAAAGTTCTTTTGAATTGTTAAGATATGATTAATATTACTTAGCAAATGAACAGTTTCACAGTACTTTTGCTGTCATTGTATCGTTGCATAATCTTCTAGACTTGTATAAATTGCTGTCCTTGTATCGGTTGCATAATCTTCTGGGCTTGTATGTATATATACACACGAGTCTAGAAGAGTATGCAAGGATACAAATGACGGTGTTTCTTGTCAAAACTATAGACACAGACTGACCAACGAATGGCCATTGAATGTCTATATAAATAAATAACGTCAACAAGTCATAACATATTGATCTTAAACTTTCTCACTCCAACTGAACATGCTGAACCGAAATCTTTAACAGCTTAGAATAATAAAAACCAAAACAAGTATATATATGTTAAGTCAATGTCAATACAAATTCTAATGCAGTTTTTGATGTAACGTCAATTCTGATTTGATAACGTGAATAATTTCATGGCATCAATTCCACGATTGATGCCGTCAGATTTTAACGCAAGCGCAGACGTTATTATAGGCTTTTTATTTTTAAAAATAAAAAATTCCAATTTTAATCAGTTAATTTGGTTTTTTATTGCCGTAGCATTAGAATGGAGATAACTGTATTGTATTTGAAGATTTGCCGGCATCAATTGGTGATTTGATGGTCGGAAATATCCGTACCGACTTTAAATAAAGCTTTGAACTTGAACTTGAACTCTAAAAACGTGTAGCCGGCGTTAAATTTTCTATATTTAGTAACATAAAAAACCAATTTGTTAACATCGTATGAACGTTTGTCGGCAATTATTATTTTCCAAGCGCTTTTTCAACGTTGAATATAAACAGCGATTGGGGTTGAAATTTAGCACACCACTAACACGCAATTTCAAGGACTAATTAAAGACCAATTGGGTTGAAATCAGGACAAACGCAACTATTGAAGCAGTTCAGGTAATATGATAAACCTCTAAAACGACCCTGTCTTACTGGAAATTAACCGTTTTCTGATTTATATTCAACTAGTTCATCTATACACTCATTCTCAATATGGGAGCAATTGGATATCTCTTATATTCCATATTTTAATGTACTAATTTATAAAATCACATATATGCAGACATTTCATGACAACATAGAATTAACATTCAAAAATTATAATTGGTATAATTATAATCCTAAATATCGAAAGAAAACATTTTTTTTATGATGCTAGACATTGATTGACAGCAGTCTATTTTATCTCATTACAGAATTTACAAATATGTTACCAGTAGTAACTAAATATTTTTAACCGTATATTGAAACATAGATATAGACAATTTCTATAGATATTACTAAACGAATAATGTAAATGAACCTCATGGAATATGCTATGTAAAAAAAAATGATGGCATTTGCTTATAGAAGAAATGAAAAAGGAAGAAAAAATAATGATAATATATGTCATTCATACTTTACTTTCCTTGTTTACATTGGTTGTTTACAGGGATTAACACATTATTGTTACATAACAAAGTACAAAAAATAACTTCATATTGATGCTTTAATTGGAATGGCTAAAATTATTTTATGACACTTTTGGATGCGAACGGTACTTTTAATAAAAGTAGCATAAATAGCAGTATCGTGAATATCTTTTCACAACTGAAACTGCATAAGCGACTTTATCTTAACTTCTACAAATGAAAAAATGTACAGAAAACTTAGGAGGTTTAACTTAAATTTACTTTCCTTGTTAACCATGTTAACTGCAACAATACTTTGCCGTTTTTTGATACGTAGATATTATTAGTTTTCATAACTTTAATAAAGTTTGTAAGAAAAATTAAATTATTCACCGACCTGTTACAAAATATTACTTTAAAAAAAATTGTTGATTGTTGAGTGAAACTTGGAGAACATATAATTGTTTGTCATTTAAGGTAATTAAAACAATTGCATAATTTATCTCTGTATCTTGGGCATCTGTGGCCAAATGGTTAAGGTAGCTCATCTACTATTGATCATGTCGCCTGTCAACACTGAGGTTGTAGGTTTGAGTCTCACTGCAGGCAGGGTATACTCAACTCCAATCTTAATTTACGATAGCTAGGATTGCCAGTTTATACCAAAAGTTGGGGGTTATCTTCCGACCCAAATCTTAATTGATAGGGATTGTTTGTTTGGTTTTTACCTTGTTCTCTGTTTTCCACCTTCGATAAAGACTGAATGCCATGATATAGCTTAAAGATTGCTGAAGGTGGTGCTAAACCCTATAAAAACAAATAAACAAGACAATGGCAATACAAAGTTTATTTATTTATTTATTAGAATATATTTATTTATTTTTTACGTGTGTCTTTTTTGTTCTTTAACAACCTGTAACATAATTGAATAAACCGTTATTATCTGCATGTTGTTTATGATAAACTACAGGTAATCAATACAGTATTGCTTCAGAGCAATAAATAGTTTATTGTCCTGTGGCAATACTGTATTGATTATCTATAGCTGATAATCAATATACTGTAACAATGATAGTATTTATCAAGTGTAAACACAGAAGAGAATGGCTTTTATTTGTCAGAAATTTAAATAAATTGAAAACAGTCAGTACAAATAATTCAAAAAGCATTCTTTGGACATACACTTTATATGCACATGATCAATAGCATGTAGGGGGCCTTGAAGGCTGAATGTTTCAAGTAGTTAGTCATCTACATGCCCACTGTGGGAATTGGGGGACTGTCCACTGTGACATTGGTGGACTGCCAACTGTAGACATTGGTGGACTGCCCAGTGTGGACATTGGTGGACTGCTTACTGTGACATTGGTGGACTGCTCACTGTGGATATTGGTGGACATTGGTGGACTGCCCACTGTGGACATTGGTGGACTGCTTACTGTGACATTGGTGGACTGCTTACTGTGGATATTGGTGGACTGCCCACTGTGGACATTGGTGGACTGCCCACTGTGGACATTGGTGGACTGCCCAGTGTGGACATTGGTGGACTGCCAACTGTGGACATTGGTGGACTGCTTAATGTGACATTGGTGGACTGCTTACTGTGACATTGGTGGACTGTCCACTGTGGACATTGGTGGACTGCCCAGTGTGGACATCGGTGGACTGCCCACTGTGGACATTGGTGGACTGCCAACTGTGGACATTGGTGGACTGCTTACTGTGACATTGGTGGACTGCTTACTGTGACATTGGTGGACTGTCCACTGTGGATATTGGTGGACTGCCCAGTGTGGACATTGGTGGACTGCCAACTGTGGACATTGGTGGACTGCTTACTGTGACATTGGTGGACTGCTTACTGTGACATTGGTGGACTGCCCACTGTGGACATTGGTGGACTGCCCACTGTGGACATTGGTGGACTGCCCACTGTGGATATTGGTGGACTGCTTACTGTGACATTAGTGGACTGCCCACTGTGGACTGCCCAGTGTGGACATTGGTGGACTGTTTACTGTGACATTGGTGGACTGCCCACTGTGGACATTGGTGGACTGCTTACTGTGACATTGGTGGACTGCTTACTGTGACATTGGTGGACTGCCCACTGTGGACATTGGTGGACTGCCACTGTGGACATTGATGAACTGCCCACTGTGGATATTGGTGGACTGCTTACTGTGACATTGGTGGTCTGCCCACTGTGGACATTGGTGGACTGCCCACTGTGGACATTGGTGGACTGCCCAGTGTGGACATTGGTGGACAGTTTACTGTGACATTGGTGGACTGCCCACTGTGACATTGGTGGACTGCTTACTGTGACATTGGTGGACTGCTTACTGTGACATTGGTGGACTGCCCACTGTGGAAATTGGTGGATTGCCAACTGTAGACATGGGTGGACTGTCCACTGTGGAAACTGGTGGACTGCCCAATGTGGACATTGTTTGACTGCCCAGTGTGGACATTGGTAGACTGCCCACTGTGGACATTGGTAGACTGCCCACTATGGACATTGGTGAACTGCCCAATGAAGACATTGGTGGACTACCTACTGTAGATATTGGTGTACTGCTCACTGTGGACATTGGTGGACTGCCCTCTGTTGACATTGGTGGACTACTCACTGTAGACAATGGTGTACTGCCCACTGTAACATTGGTGGACTGCCCAATGTGGACTTTGGTGGACTGTCCGATGTGGACATTGATAGACTGCTCATGGTGGACATTGGCAGTCTGCCCACTGGACAATGGTTGACTGTCCACTGTGGACATTGGTGGACTGCCCAATATACATTGGTAGACTGTCCACTGTGGACATTGGTTGACTGTCTAATGTGGACATTGATAGACTGCTCACGGTGGAAATTGGCAGTCTGCCCAATGGACATTGGTTGACTGTCTACTGTGGACATTGGTAGACTGCCCAATATACATTGGTAGACTGTCCACTGTGGACATTGGTTGACTGTCCACTGTGGACATTGGTGGACTGCCCAATATACATTGGTAGACTATCCACTGTGGACATTTGTGGACTGTCCAATGTGGACATTGGTGGACTGTCCACAGTGGACATTGGCAGTCTGCCCGCTATATACTGTGAAATACTTTTTATTCGTGGGGTATCAATTTTCGTGGTTTTCGTGGAGGCCTCGGACCACGAAATTAAAAATCCAACGAAGAATAAAACTTCTTTAACAGATGGGAACTTGGGAAAAACGATCTGAAAATGTCAGAGATCGTACATTTATTTGTAAATGTAATATATGATTTTGTGGTTCGATCCATAACTAATGTTCAGCTCAAAATCCATTTTAATGATTATGTTACATGTTTCATGTTCGAATTGTGTTTTTATTAAATGTAGGTGTTATTTAATTGTAAAGCGTACGAAGAAACATCGACTTCCGGTCAAGGTGGTGATATATGAGGTGTTCATTTTCGATGTTAAAAAGTAACAAATTATTATCGGAATTATGAGTTTGGTTGCTCCTTTGAACATAAATTAAAATAACAAATAAAATATTTTAAAGATAAGCTTTACTTAATCTTTATTAGTGCTAATCAATGACACGCTATATCAAATGGATGTTGTGATAACACCGATCGTGGCACAAATGACATTAAATTACACCTTTGTAACAGTTATTTATTGCTACTCAACACATAAAGTGACAAATGTCTAGGAATGCTTCTATAGATAACAATTAGAGAATTATATAGACTCAAAATAGATTTTATTGCAATTAATCAATTAATACCTTACCATGTTTATAATTACCTATTGATTTCCGTTTTGTTAATTTTACATTCGTTATCACGCGCGTAAACAACATCATGTTATGAAACTGGTTTTTCTTCTTTATATGTTGATGTTTATTATCAACAGTGAAAATGATTCTGCTGTAATAATTTATTTTGATCGCTACCTCACTTTTTCATTTTCGGAAACCGTCAGTCCACGAATCTAAGAACCCACGAACATGTAAAATTTCACCAAACCACGAAAATTGATACCCACGAATTTAAGTACTTTCACAGTACATTGGTAGACTGTCCACTGTGGACATTAGTGGACTGCCAACTGGACATCTGTGGACAGCCCAATGTGGACATTGGAGTACTGCTCACTGTATACATTGGTGGACTGCTCACTGTATACATTGGTGGACTGCCCACTGTATACATTGGTTGACTGCCCACTGTGGACAGGTGGAAAAACCTAATCCACCTGAGCAGTAAATTAACAGAACAGCAGACAACTACATGTACATGATTGAAAAAAAGGTTGATCAGAATCCTTTTTTTATGCTTGACGGATTTTTCTTTGTGTTTAAGGTACTGCTCATAACAAGGAACCAGTATGTTGTACTGTGGTGACCAGTTGACTTTTACACAGGTCTGGGTGGACGAGGGTATCAACAAATGTTTTCTGGATACAGTTTCATCATGTCTCCTGTTCCTATTTGTATTTATGTTTGGATGTGTCCAATGTGCAATGTTCAGGAAATATTCCACACCAGTGGATAACAACACAAGGAAAGGAACATTAGGTTTTACATTTCAAGTAAGTAAATTTGTTGACAATTTATAGCCAATACACTGTATGTTTATAGAAGCTTTAAACACCAACCTTCCATACTTTCCAGAGTATAAGCCACCTTGTACTATAAGCTGCCTAGCCACATATTTTGGGGAAAAACATTTGTACTTATATACATGTGTAATATTTTTAGCTGTCCGCTAATAGGAAAAATACACCTATTAGACGCACTGCTTTATAAGCTGCGGGACAACATTCAAAGGTAAAAGGTAACGGCTTATACTCTGGAAAGTACGGTATTTCATTTTTTATCAATATACATGTAGACTACCTTTCTGCATTGAATTCATTAGCAACAAAACACAAAACATTAATCACAGATTAATTTAGCACGTTGTAAACGCATGTTTCTAATAATGTTTATAAATTTTATGACAAAGGAACTCTTAGCAGATACATGTATAGAAAGCCTGCTGCAACTGTAATTATTAATTACAATTCAAAACATTTTTATCACAGGCTGCAATTTTAAAACTGCATAGTAGAAAAAATATGCTTAATGAAATTTTTTTAATTTTGTATTAATATGTTAAGTAATTTGTGCACAGTCAGAATAGTCAGGGAAGAAAGATACAATATAGAAGTCTTTTTTATAATTTTTTTTATTGGAAAATATCATTAAAAACGTGTAATTTAGTTTTAGACAGAAATTCACTGTACCTCCCTGCTTTGGTTACAACGAACAGTTACAAATATGAAAACTAAATTTGGTTACATAACCACAATATATAATAGAACTGTGTTGTTAAAATTTCAAGTTACAGAAATGCGAGTTAGAATTTTTAAATGTTTGGCTTCTATATATACAAAGAATTCTTTTTTAACATTGATGTTATAACATCATTGATGTTATAACAATGATGTTATAACATCAACAGTGTAATGTAATCATGGGTAGCATTTCATTAAAAACCCCCTCCCCTTTTGTGAATAATGCCATTTTTAGACATTATTTTTTTTTGTAATTACATGTTACACTAGTTTAGAATCTTGTTATTTGAGTGGACAAACACATTTTTTTTTCAATAAAAAAATTTACGGGGGACCCACCCACCTTATTGATTTTTTTAGTACTGGCTTTGACAGTATCGTGTGTATTAATATGCCATACTTTAAAATTATTATAACAATATTTTCAAACTTGTTCATTGTTGTGTTTATTCAATTGTTTCAGTTTCATTTACTTGTCTTTTATTTATTGATAAATAATGACTATAATTTAAAAAAAATTTTTTTTTGGGGTTGTAAAATAAAAACAATATTCGTACATTGTCAGAAAATATACAGTTTATTTGTACAAGCCTTAGAAACAGGTAGAAATGCGAGGCTCTGCCGAGCATTTCTTACCTGTTTCGCGGTGAGTACAAATAAACTGTACATTTTCTGACAATGTACATAATGTTGTTTTTATTCTGCAACCAGAAAATACATCAGAACATTGCGGTTCTAGCCGATTTTTGACTTGAAAGTTTTGGTGCGTATTTGAGTGATATACAAAGATGACGTCACAAACAAAGATCGTATTCGACAACATAACGTAAACCAGAACAGAATACTAAATATCGTTAGAAGTAAGGACAAGGGGTACCAGGAATGACGTCATTATTTACAAATAAAGCTTTACTATATTCGTAGGGTTGTATTTGTAAAGTTAAAGTGGTAGTTGCAGAATAATTGTAGATATTAGCAACCAGTATAATCCTTCCAAGATTTAATACTGTTGTTAAAACCAACATTTCCCCAGCTCATAATTAATGACTGTTTTCCAATCTGATGCAAAGTAATAGAGCATATACAAAGTACATGTGTTTTTAACAAAATTATGTGCACAGAAAATAACATGTCTTTTCTCTGATTCATAACAGTTAACAGATATTATTTTTAATGTACTGTGTAAAATAAATTGTTTCTTTCATATTTTTTCCAGGTGTTTTTCACACTGATTCTTGCCATAGAACCAGTCATCCATGCAGTTTTACAGGACACAGCCATTGAACCTCTAAAATTGTATGGATACCAGTTACTGTCAATGTTGGCTCTATTTATAGCCTGGTCTGGATCAGTCAGACTCTTGTTTTTAGAGAGGAACAAGGCCTTACCAACCATACCTACCAGAGGACATGGATTAGTTCTCTTGATGTTGTGGACGTTTGCTTTAATCAAAGAAAATCTGCCGTTTGTTTCTTGGTGGAGTAAAAAGTATTGGTGGTACCTAGAAAAGTAGGTCACAATAGATGTGCAGTTTGTGTATAAATAAACATTTAAGATAATTTTGCTAACAAATAAACAGAGTAAGTGAAGCTTCTATGGTGGTAAGAGAGGGTTTGAATCAATATGTGGGAATTTGGATTTTGCAACAGTTATTTCCCCTGAGTACCTAAAAAGTTACAATTACATACAAGCTACACAAGATACAACCAAGAAGACCACCACTTCTATATCTGCATACATGTATTATGAATCCATGGACCTTTGGCTAAAAGATTAAGCTAAAGAAAGCAGACAGGGAACCTGTAATATATTATATGAAAAGGTGTAGTCTATAGGGCAGGTAATCAGATGTGGTTAATGTGTAAGTAAATTACCTTTAACATATTGCACACATTTGCTTACATGTACCTTCCCTCTAGACTACACCTTTTCATATAATATCTTATTCTGGATACTGAGGGCCTTGATGGCCATGTGGTTAAGGTAGATCGTCTATTTTTGATCACGTGGTCTGTCAGAAGTAAGATTGAGGGTTTGAGTCTCAATGTGGACAGGGTGTACGTACTGAACTCTAGTCTTAATTGACAGTTTTCTTACCGATGGTCAGGGTTTTTTTCTGGGTTCTCCACTCCCCCAATATAAACTGGATGCCATGATATAGCTGAAAAATTACTGAAAGTGGCGTTAAAACATTATTCAAACAAAACAAACAATTCTGGAACCTACATATATGCGGAATATAGGTTCCCTGTCTGTATTCTATAGCCTGACCTTTTAGCCAAAGTACCATGCATTCATTAAAATAGCATATCTACATAAAAACTATTTCATTGTCATGGAAAACAGTTTTGTCTTTTGTAAGCAGATGAAATAAAAATTATCTTACTTTTCAAAATGTGGTGAATAAATTTTGAAATAAATTGGAACTTGTTGAATCTGTTATCATTCTGAGTTAATCAGACCAAGCAGATGCCATTGTAACATTGACACAGATTCATGTCATTGTCATTGCAACAGGTTTACATGTATATCTGTGTCTGTGAAATTCCAGGCAGAAGATATTTCACAGTTACAGCCAACTTACTACGAGTTGCTCACACAAAAAGTACGGATGCTTAGGATTTCAATGCATATATAAAAGATGGCATATACTTCTTTCATATTTTTAGTGATTCAGATAAAATAGAATTTGGACTCTGGATAATCAGATATGTTTGCACCATTGGAGTTTTCATCATAGGACTTAAAGCTCCTGGACTACCCAGAAGAATTCATCAACTCTTAATCAATGATGACCAGGTTTGCTATGGTTCTTGTCTGTCATAGGTTTAGAATGTGTATTAATATAAATATACTATAATGGGCAGCCTTAATGCGAGCATCACACACTTAATGGTTCATGACGTTAATTATTAGAGCATCTGCATCATGAAAATGTCAAATTTAAATACAGCATTTCATATTGCAAAAAAAATTTTCTGACATATTTGTTGTTATTTAAAAAATAAATCTTTTTAATTATATGGATGTCAAAATTATTTTTGTCAACATTTAAATGGATTTTAATGCTCTTCTACAATATTTTCTTAGGATAGTTCAGCTACTATCTAAGGTGGGTTTGTTTATCTGGATCACATGACTATTTTAACAAATACTGTACACATGTAACCTTATAGCTCGCATCTGCGATGCTCACTATTAACAATTTAGAAATTAACAATAATTGCGTGCCAACAAAAAATTATGTTTGTTGTCAGGAACTATTTAAACAATGAACTGCTTTTCTTTGCTAAATAACCCATATCACTCCATAGAAACTATTTTGGATCAGCCATTACCTTGCACCATCGATATAAACCAGCTTGAAAGGTGGTTGTATATAGTGGCAGGGCTGTCTGGGTGACTGTTACACTATTTTTTATTCGCTACTTCTCTTAATTGTATTGATGAAACCATCATCGAATCTTTGTCACATAGTGTCATTGTGCAACTGCTATTTAACAATTTGATTTGGAATAATATTTGGGGTTTCCCATAGTAAACATGAACTTTGTCATGGACATAAGGGGGTACCCATCTCTTATCTGCAATTCCTCCTACACCACTGAATGGAATTTGATAAAACTTTCACAGACTTGTTGTCACATAGTGCTTATGTACACCTGGCTTTTTACATTTTGATCGGAATTATATTTGGAGTTTCCCATATCAAAACATAGACCTTTCCATTGTGAGGGAAGAAAGCGATAAGTTTTATGTTTGTAATTATTATTGGCAGACTGGCAGCCATAACACAAATATTTAATGACAACGGCTCTGTAAATGACCTTTGACTGAGGGAGAGGAAATTAGTTCTTATTTTGATATTTGGCTGCCCCGAGCTGTAGCATGGACAGTGGATTTATTATTCAATGGAATTTAGATATTAGAGCTGCATTTAAAAAGCAATTTCATACAGATTTGATAAATAAATTTATTTATATAGTTTGTTACATGTATTGGATATTTTTCAGCTAATTGTGCAAAGCCCATTTCTGGACTATTTTATGGTTGTTTGTGAGTTTCCTTGAATACCCTTCGGTTTTTCTGACATGACACCCCAAAAATTTTATGTGATATTAGTGAAATGATTTCGCTCGTTTTGAGGGGTCTCCCATTACTCAACGAATCTTGGTGCCCGAGTCAGAGCAAAAAAGGTCAATAGTTTCCCCAATACGCAAATAATTAAGAGGCCGTCTTCAAATGTTAAAGCAAGTGGCCTGCTTAATCCATCATTTAAGTGCTGGAGAACACTCAACTTGTTAATTTGGAAACTTCAGTGTTAGGTTTTGAAAAAAAACTATAATAATTATAGGATAATCCCGTTCAAAGGGTGAATATTGAAAATATTGAAATATAAAACACTTAAGATTAAACAAGTGGCTGGAGCTTCCATGCATGAGTTTAATCTGAACGAATTTTGGCTTGAGTGATCATAGTTTTAATATTTATGATGTGTTATTGACTGATTTGTTTATTACATTGACAAATATTTAATATGTCGCAGAAATTTAGAGGTTCTTTGTTTTGAATGTTCTTGCACGTCAGTGCACGTGTTTACTAGCGATGTCGTTAATGACATTCATTGTGAGGTCACTTCCAGGGAGTGACAGTACTCAATTTATTTCACATGTGATTTACCAGAATTTATTTCACTTAGAAATCTTTGTATTTCATGCTGTCAATGTAATATTCAAAGTTTCTGGTCATTGTCTCTACATTTGAAGACTAGACGTCAGCATTCTTTGCATTTCAGGTAAGAAGTCATCAAGGACAGGAATCCACATGGTCCAACGTATTAAAAAAATTAAAGATCATGATTCCATATGTGTGGCCCAGAGGAAGTAAATGGAGGCAGGGGTTGGTTGTTGTTTGTCTGGTAACACTGGGAATTGGACGAGTTGTAAATGTATTTGTTCCTATTTATAGCAAACATATTGGTATGTGCCTTTGATTGTATAATATTACAATCAAATTTAACCAGTTACTTAAGAAATATATTATTGCAAGCAGACTCTATTAGAATCAGAACATGGTCAGACCTTATATTTGTCAATATTTTGTACTGAGTGATAGCAAGGTATAATATGAAGACAAATATAAGGTCTGACCATGTTCTGATTTGGAGACCAGTTGCAATAATCTATTTAGATTCTAATATGTCTAACAAATGTTTTAAAATTTGAAGTGGCTCTAAGAGGAAGCTTTGAATGGTAATATTGTTTTTTGAAACTATCCCAAAACAGTATGTTAAAAGCAAATAAAATTGCCATAAATATATGCTTGTCATTTTATTGCATATACATACCTTTTAAGCAAAAAAATATGGAGAAATCTTAAACAAAATTGCATTGTTCCAGTTTGATATTTTCAGTTGAGCAAATATGACCTCGGAATTCTTAATATGACATCATAGCGGGCTACATGCTTATTAGGAACAAAATTAAATTAAATGCTTTTGTTGATCTATCTGCTGCAGTGTAAAGATAGTAACATGAAATTGATGAATTCTTAATTATAACCCCACTTCAAAGAAGATGGGTATACTCTTTTACCCTTGTTCTATTGTCTGTTCGTTCGTATGTAACAAAAATTTCTGTTGCAGGTTTCTAAGCAACTATAGGATGCTGAAGCCTGATATTTAGCATATAGCTTTATTCTGTAGTACCATTATGGTATACAGCAATTTTATGCTCCTTGGTCATCTTCTTCGTATTTATTGAATACTTTGATTTTTACACATAGTTGACATACATGCAAAATTTCCATCACAGTTTTCTAAGCAACTATAGGATGCAGAAGCCTGATATTTTGCGTATTGCTTTATCCTTTAGTACCATATGGTATACAATGTATATAGATTTTATGCTCCTTGATCATCTACTTCCTGTTTACCGAATACTTTCTGTTTTTACACCTAATTGTGAAAGGGGGGGGGGGGTAACACTAATGAGCATTAGCTCACAATCCACACTTGTTCCATTAAGCCTAAAACCTGTAAAAATCATTGGTACTGATCAGTAGTAACTATCTACCATAACCACTGTGCTACCAATCGTAGAAACTCTTCTTGTCAAATCAAAACAATTGCTACTAATCAGTAGTAACTATCTGCCTTAACCACTTGGCCACCAATTATAGAAATTCTTTCTCGTCCAATCAAAACAATTGCTACTAATCAGTAGTAACTATCTACCCTAACTACTTGGCCACCAATTGTAGAAACTCTTCTTGTCCAATCAAAACAATTGCTACTAATCAGTAGTAACTATCTGCCTTAACCACTTGGCCACCAATTATAGAAATTCTTTCTTGTCCATTAAAAACCATTGCTACTGAATCTAAACATTTTTTCATATCAGGGTAAACTACATGTATATGGTAGCCTTTGTATTAGGGTTTAGCAAAATATATTTTGCAGCAAATAATTGTCCATCCATACAGGGGCCTCTGTGGCCCAGTGGTTAAGGTAGTTCATCTGCTATTTATCACATGGTCTGTCAACACTGAAGTTGTGGGTTCAAGTTTCACTATGGGTATAGTGTAATTTACTCCAATCTTAATTTATAAGGATTGCCAGTTTATCACCAAAGGGTGGGGCTTTTCTCCTGGTACTCTGGCTTCCTCCCCCTATAAAAACCAGATGCAATGATACAGCTGAAAAATTGCTGAAAGTGGCATAAATCAACATGTAAACAAACAAATAATACATATATTTCAGTTAATAGCCTGACAGTTGAAGTCAAATCAACAACAGACCTCAAATTTCAACAGACTGGTCCAGAGTTTAGATGGGACTATATACTTATATATTGTGCACTACAGTTTCTTATTGGGTCTGGTAAGTAAAAATCTCATTCTGTACAATAATTTCATGTATAGTACACCATAGACTTACTGCTACTGATGGTGGCTTCATATTGCCAGGGGCCTTGGTGGCCGAGTGGTTAAGGTAGTTCGTCTACTATTGATCACGTAGTCTGTCAACACTGAGATTGCCGGTTTGAGCCTCACTGCTGGCAGGGTGCACTTGACTCCAATCTTAATTGACAAGGAATGCCAGTCTTCCTACCGGAGGTCTGGGGTTTCATAATTTGTTGGGCATTGATCTTTTGACATTATTGCTAATTAAATGAATGTGATTTGGAAAAACAATTATGGAGGTATGAAATTTAACCTCTTTCAAATCTCATCCTGTCACATTTTTTGCAATATTTAAAGCTTAATACAAAATTACAAATTTACTATACATTAAATTCTGATTTTTTTAAGCATCTGATGGCTTGTTAAGTAATTTGAGGTCAATACTCTGGATACCTGTTCAGCAATACACAACAAGGACTATATCAGTAAAACTGTTCAGTCACCTGCACAAGTATGTATCATAGATGTAGACCAAATATTACCAGTTACAAATGCCCTTTTTTCATGATCTTCAAATAAAGAATGTTTTAGGGTTGTCCACAAGTAAGAGTTCTTTGTTAGATTAAAGTAGATGTTGACTATTTTTATTTTTGGCGAGAATTTTTACACCCCCCAAAACTTGTATGGGGGTATATAGGAATCACACTGTCTGTCTGTCTGTCTGTCTGTCTGTCCGTCCGTCTGTCCACATCCCTTGTAAGAGCTTCTCCTCCTAAACCGCTTCACAGATTTTTATGAAACTTAACATGGAGGAAGTACATCATATGTAAATGTGCATGAAGAATTTTTGTCGCTGTGGAATATTATTCAGGGGAGATAATTGGACTTAGACTTTGTAAATTTAATTATTCAGTGGGAGACCTCGTAAGCGCAACTCCTCCTAAACCGCTTGATGAAATTTAATGAAACTTAGCATAAAGGAAGTACATTATATGTAGATGTGCATGAAGGATTTTTATTGACCTCGATTATTATTAAGGGGAGATAATTGGACTTGAAAGCGAAGCGGGGGTATGGCTTTGTGAGCGTGCTCACTGTCCACACTTGTTTTTATGAAGATGTCATAATGACTAATGTGGATGTGTACCCCAGTTGCATTTCTAATTGGTTATTTTCTGTTCTATATGGAATTTATTTGGATTTTTTTTTCTGAGATTTCCCTTTATGTATCTGGAGCTAGCCAATTTGCCTTTTACTCTATGAAAGCATCATACATAATAGTAAGTGAAACTAGAAGTAAGCAACACCTGAAAACACCTGGGTGTATGGGTTTTGTAAAGACCTGTAACTGACCAATCACAATCCAGGAATAATACTAATACAGGGATAAATGTACATATATTGCAAATATATTGCCACAAGCAACTACTAGCCAAGTGGCTACGGATACGCTATTGACACACCTACTGATGATGTATTGGACCTCCATACTCTATTGACACATCTGCTGATGACATATTGGACCTCCATACTCTATTGGCATACCTACTGATGATGTATTAGACCTCCATACTCTTGGGAAACACCTACTGATGATGTATTGGACCTCCATACTCTATTGACACATCTACTGATGATGTATTGGACCTCCATACCCTATTGACACGCCTAAAAATGATGACATATTGGACCTCCATACTCAATTGATACACCTACTGATGATGTATTTGACCTTTATACTCTGTTGAAACACCTACTGATGATGTATTTGACCTCCATACTCTATTGACACACCTACTGATGATGTATTTGACCTACATACTCTATTGACACACCTACTGATGATGTATTTGACCGCCATACTCTATTGACATGCCTAAAAATGATGACATATTGGACCTCCATACTCTATTGACACACCTACTGTTGATGTATTTGACCTCCATACTCTATTGACACACCTACTGATGATGTATTTGACCTACATACTCTATTGACACACCTACTGATGATGTATTTGACCTCCATACTCTATTGACACACCTACTGATGATGTATTTGACCTCCATACTCTATTGACACACCTACTGATGATGTATTTGACCTCCATACTCTATTGACATGCCTAAAAATGATGACATATTGGACCTCCATACTCTATTGACACACCTACTGATGATGTATTTGACCTCCATACTCTATTGACACACCTACTGATGATGTATTTGACCTCCATACTCTATTGACATGCCTAAAAATGATGACATATTGGACCTCCATACTCTATTGACACACCTACTGATGATGTATTTGACCTCCATACTCTATTGACACACCTACTGATGATGTATTTGACCTACATACTCTATTGACACACATACTGATGATGTATTTGACCTACATGCTCTATTGACACACCTACTGATGATGTATTTGACCTACATACTCTATTGGCATACCTACTGACGATGTATTAGACCTCCATACTCTTGGGAAACACCTACTGATGATGTATTGGACCTCCATACTCTGTTGACACACCTACTGATGATGTATTGGACCTCAACACTCTATTGACATGCCTACTGATGATGTATCAGACCTCCATACTCTATTGACACATCTACTGATGATGTATTGGACCTCCATACTCTATTGACACGCCTAAAAATGATGACATATTGGACCTCCATACTCTATTGAAACACCTACTGATGATGTATTTGACCTCCATACTCTATTGACACACCTACTGATGATGTATTTGACCTACATACTCTATTGACATGCCTAAAAATGATGACATATTGGACCTCCATACTCTATTGACACATCTACTGATGATGTATTTGACCTCCATACTCTATTGACACACCTACTGATGATGTATTTGACCTACATACTCTATTGACATGCCTAAAAATGGTGACATATTGGACCTCCATACTCTATTGACACACCTACTGATGATGTATTTGACCTCCATACTCTATTGACATGCCTAAAAATGATGACATATTGGACCTCCATACTCTATTGACACACCTACTGATGATGTATTTGACCTCCATACTCTATTGACACACCTACTGATGATGTATTTGACATACATACTCTATTGACACACCTACTGATGATGTATTTGACCTACATACTCTATTGACATGCCTAAAAATGATGACATATTGGACCTCCATACTCTATTGACACACCTACTGATGATGTATTGGACCTCCATGCTCTATTGACACATCTACTGATGATGTATTGGACCTCCATACTCTATTGACACGCCTAAAAATGATGACATATTGGACCTCCATACTCTATTGATACAACTACTGATGATGTATTTGACCTCCATACTCTGTTGAAACACCTACTGATGACATATTGGACCTCCATACTCTATTGACACACCTACTGATGATGTATTTGACCTACATACTCTATTGACACACCTACTGATGATGTATTTGACCTCCATACTCTATTGACACACCTACTGATGATGTATTTGACCTACATACTCTATTGACATGCCTAAAAATGATGACATATTGGACCTCCATACTCTATTGACGCACCTACTGATGATGTATTTGACCTCCATACTCTATTGACACACCTACTGATGATGTATTTGACCTCCATACTCTATTGACACACCTACTGATGATGTATTTGACCTACATACTCTATTGACACACCTACTGATGATGTATTTGACCTACATACTCTATTGACACAGCTACTGATGATGTATTTGACCTACATACTCTATTGACATTCCTAAAAATGATTACATATTGGACCTCCATACTCTATTGACACACCTACTGATGATGTATTGGACCTCCATACTCTATTGACACATCTACTGATGATGTATTGGACCTCCATACTCTATTGACATGCCTAAAAATGATGACATATTGGACCTCCATACTCTATTGATACACCTACTGATAATGTATTTGACCTCCATACTCTATCGACACACCTACTGATGATGTATTTGACCTCCATACTCTATTGATACACCTACTGATGATGTATTGGACCTTCATACTCTTGTGAAACACCTACTGATGATGTATTGGACCTCCATAAAACAAACAAATAAGCAAATTCAGAACACCTCTAGACAGTTGTGTGATACCAGGTGAGCATATCATGCTTTGCTAGCAATACTATCGTGTTACTTATGGTTAAGATCGGTTTAACTGTCACAGAAATGGCTGTTCAGAGTAGTTAAACATAAATATTCATTTAGCTTTTTTATTGAAGGAATAACTAAAAAAATTTTGTTTTTTTTTCTCCATGAACGCATAACAGAATTTCCGCTTTTCATATTGTATAACCCACATATTAGATTATATTTAATGTGCACAACCAAAATTTTGTAGTTAGTTTCTAAAAAATATTTCATACCTTTCTTCCATCCTCTGACAGAGAACATCGTCTATCCAATCAAAATTCAACATTCCCAAACAAATTTATTTATTAATTTTTAGTTGAAATTATTTATATTTTTTAGTTTATCACTGCGATGGCATCTTTCAAGGAAAACAGGAGAGGTTTTAAGAGTCATGGACAGAGGTACTACAAGTATGAATACTCTTTTGAGGTATGTATTATATAATTTAGATGTTTGGTTGTTTGAATGGGGTTTAATGCCACTTTCTGCAATTGTTCAGCTATATCATAGCATCAAGTTTTATAAGTAAGAGAATCTAGAGGACCCTGTGTACCTGTGTAAACTTACACTCAGTAAATTGGTAAATTAAGATTTTAGTCCAGCATTCTCTGCCAGCTGTGAAACTCGATTCCACAACCTCATTGCTGACATGCATATGATCAGACGAGATGTTAGATTTATGTAAAATCTACCCATTTTTTGTTAAAATTCTTTATATTTGTAATTGTTGTGAATTCATATGTTTGTGGCTGTTTTGTGGTTTGTGGCAAAATTGATGTTTTGAGGATGCCAGGTGTTTCATGATCTTGGTACTTCATTGCTGTAAATGTTATTAAAGGACTTATTTTTTCAAACATTACTATAGGCAATTCATTATGGTCTTATAAAGGAAGATTCTGAACAGTCTGGAGGTATGACTGATGAGTTACCACATTGAATGACACTATCCTGCACAGAGAACATACCTGGTTCCCAGATATAACCTCTGCCAGATAAAATTCCCCATTTACTGCCGGACTACATTTGTCGTCTGCCCATGACGCTTGTAAACATAGAATGATGTTTGTAAAAATGATATACAAGATGTTATTTATTTTTATTTGATCTAATTATACAATTTTGATACAGTTTGTAAATTAAAATTACTGTTTTTGTATGCGAAGCTTATCCACATTGTGAGCTATCTCTCATGGTGCCAACCAATGTGTGGCAGAGGAGATTGTGGTTGAGAGAGGATACCCAGAATCTTTTGTGTGGAGATTGAGTGACACCAACTGTAGTTATACCATTCTTTAAATTACACCTGTGTATTTCTCACATTTCAGTTTACTAACAAGTGCATAAAGGTCAATCTAGGTGTAATTACTTGGAAATTATTAAAAGGTTATATAAATTATATAACTGACATGCTTATAAGATAACCTTACTAATTATTGGTAAAAACAGAGCGACCTTTCAAAAAGAAATATTGTACTATGTTTTTCTATTTTTAGCTATGTTTTGTTCAATATCCTGCCAACCTTCATTGATATCATCATAGCAATTGTTTATTTCGTCACGGCATTCAACTATATATTTGGGTTACTTGTATTTCTCTGTATGGCTGTGTATTTAGGTAAGTTTGTATAAAATCTAAATTTTAAAGGTTCTGTATGTCTGTGTTTTTAGCCTATTTCAACAAATTGGAGAGGGTTTAATATCCCTTAACTGGGTAGACCTTGCCAACATTATATGTTTTATGAGACTGTTCCAGTCCAGAATGTTATGACCTCATATTAGTCCCGGGCCTCTGTGGCGAGTGGTTAAAGAAGTTTGTCTACTATTGATCATGTGGTCTGTCAATACTGAGATTGTGGGTTTGAGTCTTGCTGCAGGCAGGGTGTGCTCAACTCTAATATTAATTGACAAGGATTGCCAGTTTTTCTACCAGTCAGAGGTTTTCTCTGAATACTCCAGCTTCCTCCCTCAATAAAAACTGGACGCCATGATATATCTGAAAAATTGTTGAAAGTGGTGTTAACACCATTGGAACAAACAAAAGAAAAAACATGTTAGTCCCTTTTATTTTGTTGTTCATTAATTTTTTTAGGTTTTTTTTTTTGTTTTATCTTTAGTAATCAATTAAATTGTGAGGTTTATGTTTGGTTAATCATTATATTTGTATATTTATGTATGTATATGTATATTTGTGGTTACCTTCATGATGGCACAGTCCATGGGAAACTCAAGGGACAATTTCATCTCAAATGTAGTAATAAAAGTGACATAATTAGCTACAAACTGTGATAAGACCAGTTTAGCCATTATATAATACATGTATATACATGTGGGTGCTGAGGGGAATATCATTGATTCTTTCTTTTATATAGTCTAAATTTATCATGCTAAAATTTCGAAAATTATTCTAATTCTAAGATTTTTTCTATTTTCAAATTGTAGATAGCTGTAGCTGGATTTGGTATAACATTTGGGAATTTTCGTTGATAGAAGCTCTACAACATCTTAATCAGTTGGATTTTAAATATTGTTCGGGTTTGAGCGTCACTGATGAGTCTTGATTAGAGTTAACACCCATCTGGTGTAGTATCTTCTATTAATCTTAATTGGTATCGTTGATGACATTGTATTTATATACATGTATTCGTGTTTGCCACCAATTTTTATTCATATAGATACGTACTTACTTACTTATCCTCTTTGAGCGCGGAGGTGCATTCAGCTGTAACCAGAGATCTCCAAGCAACTCAGTCTTTGGCAATCTTTTCCATTTCGTCCCAGGTCTTTCCAAAGCCCTTGAACTCGTTGGTGACAGTTCTTCACCAGGTTTCCCTTGGTCTTCCTCAATTCCTTTTGCCATGCGTTGGTGTCCATTTTGAGGAGACTCTTGTAATGTTGTTCGGGTCCCTTTTTGACATGTGCCAGAACCATCTTAATCTTCTTTGCCAAATGAGGTCAGTGATGTTAGACATATAGTAGTAATCAAAAAAAATATTTCTCATTTATTTGTTTCAGGCTTGACTGTTTGGATCACAGAATGGAGAACAAGATATCGTAGAGAAATGAATCTGCTTGACAATCAGTTAAATACTAAGGCAGTGGACTCATTACTGAATTTTGAAACAGTGAGTATTTATATATACAATCAATCCTTGATAAGTGGAAGTTTGCGGGACCGTTTAAAAAATATATTTCGAGTTGTCCGAAGTTCGAGTCAACCGAGCTTAGGGTGTGACGTCATTTTCATTATGTGATTTTTAAAAAATCTAAGGGTATTTATTTCATGTATATTGGTTTCGAACTTCGGCAATAAATAATAAATAGTGTAATCACATTTATAAACTTTATTACGAAATCATGGAAAAACATTTCAAGAAAACCCTTATCAACATACAGTTCGAAAGAACAAATTAAACAATACAGATTGTTTTTTTTAAGTAATTGACAACACACAAGTCAAAAAAATAACAGTATGTCTTTAAAGAAACGAAACTCCACCACATATATCATTGATCAGATCAAAATATTCAATAATTAGCATTTTTAATTAAACACAACAAAATAATTAGGACAGTAATTAGCGGATCATCAATTAACCTTAATAATGCATGCACTGCGCTTGTATTACCAATTCGTTTTATTAAATTGCCAATTCAAATTGTAAAAGACAATCAAAAATCGTGTTTACTCTATGACAGGTGTTTAAAATAAACATACGTGAATTAAGTAGAAAATACACAATACAAATGAAATTGTTGGTTTTGACATCCATATTGAGAGCAAAATTAACTTTGAGACAACGAGGTTAAAATTACACTAATTAATATTGTCTGGACTACAAAAATCCATAGAGTTAAGCGAAATATCGAAACAACCAAGATCGACACATCCGAGGAAGAAATTCATTGTTGATATGGGAAGAATGAAGGGACTTAAGAATTATATCAACATAACCGAGCTATCGAGTCAACCAAGTTCAAGACAACAAGGTTCGACTGTATTTATTTTTTTAACAAACTAATCTATGGTCACACCTACTTGCTAACTTGTTCCATTAATTACTAGAGACTTGACCAAGAAATACTCTTAGTCTCAGTTTCTTGTGTAACTGGTTGCACTATGTGCCAGTTATTTTCTCTTTATAAGTGGCTTCCTTAGGTACCAGTTACATACCACACAGTTCCTTTTTGTAACAGTTACATACCAAAATGTTCCCTTAGATACCAGTTACTTGAAAATTGGTTCTCTTGGTTGCCCAGGGCTTTTTCTGGATCGTTTGGGAAATGCCATTTCAGCTGAATTGGGAAATTTTATCTGTGAAAATCACCAAAACCTTTTGTAAACTCTATTTAAGACCAAAAAAATTCTTATTACTAAAAAAACCAACTACCAATTAGAGACACTAAGAACACACTGCATGAGTTGAAATAACAAGATTTTGTTCAAGTTTCTCATTGACAATATAGTGAAGTAAATTTACAACTCTAAGATTCAGTCTTGGTGGGGGGGGGGGACTGGCTAAATATTACCAGGCGTAGGATTAAGACTGTTAGAGGAGGCAGAACAATTTGAATGTCCCATAGGGATTAAGATATATAAATAGAATGACAACCAGCTTCTATGCTGGAGGGGACAATTTTTCTGTGCAATTATTAGTCCATAACTAAAGTTTGAACTTGGAGTACTGCCATCAAACTCGTTTATATTGTTTACAACATTGTCATGGTAATCCTCCAGTTTTATCCTTTTGCCAAATTAAAAATATGCATCCCTTTTATTATAATTGGCTTTTTTAAACAATTTTGTAATAATATTACCCGTTATTACCAATTAAACAAATTCGTAGATTAATTCCTGTATTCAAGACTGAACCACATTGTTATTTAAACCTACTTTAATTGTGAAATGGATTGGAATAGGAGTGAAATAATTCTGGCTTTTACTGATCTTGAAACACTTGCATTGATTGGAAATTTTCTTGACAATTTGGACAAAAAGGTCTGTTACCTGTTACTTGAAAAGTGGTTCTCTTGGTTACCAGTCACTTGCCAAGTGGTTCCCTTGGTTACCAGTTACTTGCAAAGTGGTTCCTTTGGTTACATGTTAGTTGCCAAGTGGTTCTCTTGTGTCTTGTGTACCAGTTACAAACCAAGTGGTTCCCTTAGTTACTAGCTAGTAACTTGCCAAGTGGTTCTCTTGGTTACCAGTTACTTGCCAAAAGTTCTCAGAGGTGCCAGTTACTTGACAAGGGGTTTCCTTGGTTACTTGTTGATTGCTCTAGTTGTTCTAAGGGGAGGGGTTATTTTGTAATTAACTGATTCACTGAGATTGGGGGTTCGATTCTCACTGCAGGCAGGGTGTACTTGACACCAATTTAAATTGACAATGAACGCTAGTTTTCCTACCGCAGGTCATGGGTTTTCTCTGGGTACTCCAGCTTCCTCACCCAATAAAAACAGGACGCTATGATATAGCTGAAAAATTGCTGAAAGTGGTGTTTAACACCATTCAAACAAAAAACATATTACTTTTCAGTGGAAAACGTTTAATTAAACAAAATAGTATTTGTATTAGATTTGAAACAATCAGATTATATATTTATCTGTACCCTTTAAGCTGGACTTGAAGTGGTACACTACAGACCGGGTGGATTAAAATTTTTTCCACCTGTCGGCCCTGGGAACGGCAAAAAGGTTGGTTATACTTCCAGCTTTCCTACACCTTGCTTATTCCTTAGAGTAGATGTGCTGTTTCTCTTGATCTATTATATACTTGCAAGTATAATCTGTATATTATATATGGTCACTATTTTAACAGATTAAAAATGTCAGATAAGAGTGATTTGCTGTCCTCTGTGGATAAATAGAATAAGCAAATCCACCTGTGGGGTAGTGTATTTTTCAAGTCCCTAAAGCACTTCAACAAATCTGCTATTTGTCCGGCCAAGAGGAAAAATGTGCATGTCATGAGCCTCCAGCAGCAGCAGGATCCCACGTCCATCTCTTATCTCTCCTGCTATGGCTGAAATTGGTGAAAATATCAGCGATAAATTTTCTCCTTATTAAGAATTGCAATTAGGAATCCGTCAATTTCAATTAGCACCAATGTAGAAATTTACAAAAGAGATTCCCACACTATTTTCGGCAAGGAAAAGTAGCATTCAAACTTTAGACCTTTAAGATCCTAACCAATAAAGCTTCAAATTGATCGAAACTTGGCCATGGGTAGAGCAGGACAAAATAAGCTCAATGGGCAAATAAACCAGAAGTTAATCTTTAGATCATATGCAGCCAGACAAATAGCAACTGCCTTATATTAAATTGGTGTAGCAAAGAAAAGTGACAGCACAGATACGTTCAGTATTATATTTGCATCCAATCTCTGAAGACACCTCCTTAGGCTTTCTGCTCCATTAACACTAAGCTAACTATGGCTACCTCTTGGAGTTCTTTGGTTGAGCACAGCTGTCTTCAGTATTATAATTGCATCCAATCTCAAAAGAGTCTTCCTTAAGCTTTCAGCTCCATTTAACTAAGCTAAATATGGTTGCCTTCAGGCATTCGCTGGTTGAGCACAGTTATGTCTCCGATGTCGCACAATTGACTCCTATAAGCACTTCCTATTATAAATATATTATATTTTGGTATAAATATATATTAACATTATTTAAAGTCTATACAATTGTATGAATGAAGTCCACAAAGCATGACTTTGTACTTTAAACTTATTCCTTAACATGGTAATTCTCCTCTGGGAGGGTAGTGTTTACTATAAACAAGAATTTTGAGGAAATGCATAATGATTTGTTTGTTTGTTTGAATGGTGTTTAATGCCAATTTCAGTGCAAAATGAACATGATTTTGTATTGATGTAATTTATAATTGATTTTCTAGTTTGGCAATACAATTAACAATCTACATGTCATTTTTAAGTGTCCTGTTTGTTTTTGTTTTTTTATTTGAATGCTATTTAAAGCTACTTTCAGCAATTTCAGTGCTATATCACAGCATCCAGTTTATATTATGGGGAAATGGAAGTACCTGGAGAAAACTCCTGAACTATGGTAGGAAAACTGGCAATCCTTGTCAATTAAGGTTGGAGTCGAGCGCACCCTGCTCGCAGGGATGTTCTTTTTGAAGTCTTAAATGGGTATCATAACATGCACGGCACATCCATTAAATATAAAAGGACTGAAATTAAAAAATGCTTCTGTGTTAAGAATTATGTATTTTTAAAGATCTTATAAAAAAATTAATGCTTACATGTAGCATAAAATGTCTTATTCTACTTTGGAAATTAAAGTCATTATTTTACGTGATTTTATGTTCCAATGAATCATTGTTTTACCCGACTTTAAGTTTCAGTTCAATCATTAATGTTCTACAGAATTTTTATGATTTTATACTCATTTCATAGTTCAAATGATTTTTCTTCTTTTATTTCGTTATATTGGGAACTAACTATTTATTGAATATAATTATCAGTTATTAATTGCAGGTCAGGGTCTGTAATAAGGCCAGTTATACAGATCAAGGTCTGAAATTAGGTCAGTTATACAGATCAAGGTCTGTAATAAGGCCAGTTATACAGATCAAGGTCTGTAATTAGGTCAGTTATACAGATCAAGGTCTGTAATTAGGTCAGTTACACAGGTCAAGGTCGGTTAAATTATTCAGTTACACAGGTCAAGGTCTGTAATTAGTCAGTTATACAGATCATGGTCTGTAATTAGGTCAGTTATACAGATCATGGTCTGTAATTAGGTCAGTTACACATGTCAAGGTCTTTAATTAGGTCAGTTACACAGGTCAAGGTCTGTAATTAGTCAGTTATACAGATCAAGGTCTGTAATTAGGTCAGTTATACAGATCAAGGTCTGTAATTTGGTCAGGTATACAGATCAAGGTCTGTAATTTGTTCAGTTACACAGGTCAAGGTCTTTGATTTGGTCAGTTACACAGGTCAAGGTCTGTAGTTAGGTCAGTTACACAGATCAACTTCTTTAATTAGGTCAGTTATACAGATCAAGGTCTGTAATTTGGTCAGTTACCCAGGTCACGGTGTGTAATGAGGTCAATTAGGCCAGTTATGCAGATTAAGGTCTGTAATTAGGTCAGTTATACAGAACAAGGTCTGTAATTTGGTCAGTTATACAGATCAAGGTCAGTTATTAGGTCAGTCATACAAGTCAAGGTCTGTAATTAGGGCAATTATGCACATTCTGGTCTGTTATTAGGTCAATTATACAAATCAAAGTATGTAACTAGGCCAGTTATACAGATCAAGGTCTGTAATTTGGTCAGTTACACAGGTCAAGGTCAGTTATTAGGTCAGTCATGCAAGTAAAGGTCTGTTATTAGGCCAGTTATGCAGATTAAGGTCTGTAATTAGTACAGTTATACAGATCAAGGTCTGTAATTTGGTCAGTTACACAGGTCAAGGTCGGTCGGTAATTAGGTCAGTTACAGAAGTCAAGGTATGTAATTAGGTCAGTTACACAAGTCAAGGTATGTAATTAGGTCAGTTACACAAGTCAAGATAGTAATTAAGTCTGTTAAACAGGTGTAGCATGGATTATTGAATTTTGTACATTACTATATTACAGTTTTTTGGCAAAAAGTAGATAAATCAAGTATTATTCAGTTTTTTTCTGAAATTGGATCTTTATTTCCATATTGTAAAAATGTGGAAAATAACACAAAATGACCATTTGAATAGATGTACTAATAAATTAAAAGAACATTTTAATGGGTTTTTACTTCAGATGTTGATTTACTCAGATGCAGGACTGATTGATTGATTGGGGGAGTGTTTTTTTATGTCGTACCCCGACAACTTAGTGCCCTTGGTCAGACAGAGATGCAGGACACCATCTGTTGTTGTGAAAATCTCTAAATAGATATCAAATTTATAGCTAAAATAATAATAATTTCTTTCATTAAAAACTCTTAGTTTCATTAAAAATTAAAAATAGTAATTAAAATCTTATACCAATAGTATCTCACTACAATTTATTAACTGTTTTAAATACAAAGATTTTGCAAAAGAGAGTTTGTAATAGACAAAAAGTAATAAAAATGGCATTTTTAACAAGGGAGGTAATTTTGATAACTTATTTCAGTGTCAAGTCAGATTTTGTTTGAGTCTCACTTTGGGCATGTTGTGATTGACTCAAAGGATTGCCGGTTTTTGTACCAATTTCATAAAATATGGGTTAGTGAGAGATACATTGTTTAAATGGAAGCTACAATTACAAAATGTAATAATAGGAACAACTGTAGAGTTATTTATTCCAATTTCGGACCACGAAAATTACATTACGCCAAAATAAACCCGCATAGTTTTCTAACAAAAGCGCTAAATTTTCCACGCACCAAAAAACGACTTATAGAGTATTCGGATTCAAATACAGATGTTTACATATATTTCAGCATTCATTTTATATAAGCCACACTCATTAGAGCTATTCATTATTTGAGATTTATATTTTTAAATTAGATATTATTTATTGGTTATCTAAAATGCACTATTAATAGAAATTAAGGGAGATAATTGTTCAGTACAAAAATTACAATTTTTCAGATTTTAAATGTTTTTCAGCTTTCATGTGGTATCCATGAAAAAAAAAGATTATTGAACATAATGCATAATTCGTTTAGGAACAGCTGTGTTTTTCACAAAAAGTCATTAGTGTTAAATACATCATCACAATGGATTTCCCTTTGATCTTCCAACACTTATTATGGATTTTACACTTACGACTTTTTGTGAAATCGACTGCTGAAAATTTTACACTTGCGACTTTTTGTGAAATTTTAAATTTTAAATTTATGACTTTATGTAAAATTGACTACTGATAATTAATTACTTATTACACATTAATGTTATTTTCTTTGATCTTTAGGTTAAATATTATGGAGCATCACAATTTGAAACAAAAAGATACGATGATGCTATTGTCAATTTCCAGGTATGTATGTATGTAAGTCATGTTACTGGTACTTTTAATTTTTCAGACGAAATATTTTTTTTATTTAAAAAGACCAATAGCAAATTTCTTTTGACAAGCACTCACAATGCAGAGAGTAGAAAAAAACAATGCAAAATTTAAGTACTTATTATTGCTATTAAAACCATGGGTGCTACAGGTAAGCATAACCTTTTATCCAGGATTCCACACCACATTAAAAATGGGAAAAGGATAGGAATTTTATTTTTCCTTTTCCAGGTTGGGAAAAGTCTGGAAATTCATAAAAAATCGTGAAAATATGGGAAAAATAATCGGAAGTTTTTATATTTGATATACTTTACAAATTTATATTACAGTTTTGCTGTCTCATTGTTACTTTTAAAAGGGCAAGATAATTTGCAACTAGCTTCAAATCAGGATGCATCAATTAGAGCTTTTGCAATAAGCAATTTAAAGTAACAGTATTTTGATATGCAATTTTTGCTTTGGTTATGGAAACTGCCATTGAAAATGATTAAAAAAGCCTTGAAATATCCTTGAAAAGTCCTTGAAATTGAAATAAAAATGCCTGTTTATAATTTCTTAGGGTCAGAAGGATGCTGATTCATGGTAAACAAAAACCCCTTTACAAAATGTATATCTTAAAAATTATGTAGAAAATGCACTACCATTTAGAATCTTTACAATGGTTATTAGAGATATTCATCTAATAAAATTCACTACAACAAATTTAGAAAGGGGAGATAAATCTGCAAGGGAATTAACTGTAATTTTAGGGACAGATATATCATGTAACTAAGAAATTAATCAAATTCTTAAGAACAACTGTAATTTATTTTACAAGAGTATTTATCCTTTTAAAAAAATTAAAATGTAAACAAATTAGTAGCAAATTTTATAGTTTTAATTGTACCATAATCAGCTGTGTATAATACTCACATTTAATGGTACCATAATCTACTGTCTATAATACTCACATTTAATGGTACCGTAATCAGCTGTCTATAATTCTCACATGTAATGGTACCTTAATAAGCTGTCTATAATACTCACATGTATTGGTATCATAATCAGCTGTCTATTATACTCACATTTATTGGTACCATAATCAGCTGTGCATAATACTCACATCTAATGGTACCATAATTAGCTGTCTATAATACTCACATTTAATGGTACCATAATCAGCTGTCTATAATTCTCACATGTAATGGTACCTTAATAAGCTGTCTATAATACTCACATGTATTGGTATCATAATCAGCTGTCTATTATTCTCACATTTATTGGTACCATAATCAGCTGTGCATAATACTCACATTTAATGGTACCATAATCAGCTGTCTATAATACTCACATGTATTGGTATCATAATCAGCTGTCTATAATACTCACATTTAATGTGTTCGTAATCAGCTGTCTATAATACTAACATGTAATGGTACCGTAATCAGCTGTCTATAATAGTCACATGTATTGGTATCGTAATCAGCTGTCTATAATACTCGCATTTAATAGTACCATTATCAGCTGTCTATTATTCTCACATGTATTGGTATCGTAATCACAGTAGCCAGACAACTCGGCCCAAGGACAACTCGGCCCGATATTCGAGACAAGTCTGTCCGGTTTATAAGACAACTCGGACCGCAGTAAGACAAGTCGGCCCGATAGAGGACAACTCGGACAATTCATCAAATGTTCAGTTTTATTTGAACTTTCATTTTACAAGTAAATCTTGAATTGTTTGTAAATGTGTATGTGATGTTTTTGTTATTGGTCAGTGTCTTCTGTTGTCAGGTGCAGCTGTTTCAGTAAATAAATGTTATACATAGTATTATGACAGCAATAACATAGTAGGGACTCTTGACGAGGTTGAATGGCAAAAGAACACTGTTTGCAGTAGACTGACATTTTCCAAACTATGAAAATACCTTAAATGACCGAGTATTTATGTAACTGTGCCAAGCTAACATCAACAGGAGCCGCTTCTAAACTACTTCTCATTTAAGATAACACTAGCTCAATTGTAGTCATTAAAATTTTTTGATCTACAGTTATGACATGTAATTAAGCTAATCAGTTCTAATAATTAAATTGTTGTTAACTAAATTTGATTTGATTTGATTAATGTCCTTTAGACTTAATTAATTTTAATTATATTATTTACCAATTCAAACAGCATCCAATTAACTATTCTTAAAGAGTTATAATTAACATTTATATGTATAATTTACTATTTATGTTCAAATATTCCAAATTTTAGTTGAAATAATTTTTTTTCTGTAGTATGATAGTAAATTATTTTATTATGATATTTATTTATTTCAATTATTTCCTCTATCCGTCCGACTTGTCTTACTGCCGTCCGGGTTGTCTTATTAACCGGGCCAACTTGTCTCGAATATTTGGTCGAGTTGTCCCGGTCTGAGTTGTCCTCGGGCCTAGTTGTCTGGCATTCCGTAATCAGCTGTCTATAATTCTCACATGTATTGGTATCGTAATCAGCTGTCTATAATACTAACATTTAATGGTACTGTAATCAGCTGTCTATAATACTAACATATAATGGTACTGTAATTAGCTGTCTATAATACTCACATTTAATGGTACCATAATCGTCTGTGTATAATACTCACATTTAATTGTACCATAATCCGTTGTCTATAATACTCACATCTAATGGGTCCGTAATCAGCTGTCGATAATACTCACATTTAATGGTACCGTAATCAGCTGTCTATTATACTCGCATTTAAAGGTACCGTAATCAGCTGTCTATAATACTCACATTTAATGGTACCATAATCAGCTGTCTATAAGACTCGCATTTAATGGTACCTTAATCAGCTGTCTATAATACTCGCATTCAATGGTACCGTAATCAGCTGTCTATAATACTCACATGTAATGGTATAATAATCAGCTGTCTATAATACTCACATATAATGGGTTGTAATCAGCTGTCTATAATACTCACATGTATTGATATCGTAATCAGCTGTCTATAATACTCACATTTAATAGTACCATAATCAGCTGTCTATAATACTCACAACTAATGGTACTGTAAAAAGCTGTCTATAATACTAACATTTAATGGTACCGTCATCAGCTGTGTATAATACTCACATGTATTGGTATCATAATCAGCTGTGTATAATACTAACATTTAATGGTACAGTCTGTAATTAGCTGTGTATAATACTAACATATAAATGTACTGTAATAAGCTGTGTAAAATACTAACATTTAATGCTACTGTAATTAGCTGTCTATACTACTAACATTTAATATCACTGTAATCAGCTGTCTATAATACTAACTTTGAATGGTAATGTAATAAGCTGTGTATAATACTAACATTTTATGTCACTGTAATTAGCTGTCTATATAACTAACATTTAATGGTACTGTAATCAGCTGTGTATAATACTAACATTTAATGGTACTGTAATCAGCTGTGTATAATACTAACATTTAATGGTACCGTTATCAGCTGTCTATAATACTAACATTTAATGGTACTATAGTAAGCTGTCTACAGCACTCACATTTAATGGTACCGTAATCAGCTGTTTATAATACTAACATTTAATTGTACGGTAATCGGCTGTCTATAACACTCACATTTGATGGGTCTGTAATCAGCTGTCTATAATACTCACATTTAATGGTACCATAAACAGCTGTCTATAATACTAACATTCAATGGTACCGTAAACAGCTGTCTTTAATACTCACATTTAATGGTACTGTAATCAGCTGTCTATAACACTCACATTTTGCTAGTCTAGGTGAGTATTAAACACAAGAAAACAACTCGATTAATGTTAATTCAGAAACCTCAATGGCTGAATAGTTAAAGTATTTAGTCATCTGCTATCTATCATGTGTTTGTCAACATTGGGGTTGTCGGTTTGAGCTTGACTGTTATCAGGGTTTGCTAGACTCAGATCTTTTTGACAAGGATTGCCAGTTTTCCAGCCTAAGGTTGGGCCTTTTCATCTGGTACTTCTGCTTCCTTCCTAATAAATACTAGATGTCATGATATATATGGCAAATTGTTAAGTGGTGTAAAATCTCCTTCAACTAAATAAATAAACATATTAATTGATTTTCACGTTGTAATACATCCTCACAAGTCAGTGTTTCTGTGTCCACATGTGTCCACGAAACCATTACAAACTTAGCCAGGAAGTTCCCGGGCTAGAAGATTTTCATATGACGTCAAATCTTCAAAATATCAACTAATGAAATTGCTTGAAAGAAGCAAGTTTTTGGCAGTAGTCATTCTTACCTATTCTTGAGTGGGAAGAAAACGTAACGCAAGGAATAAATAACGCAGCAATAACAGACTATTAACACTACTGTACAAAATACAATGACTTTCACATGGTCTATGCAACACATCCCTTTGGTTTATTTACAATCGACATCGGGATATCCCCTAACCAAGCCGCAAATGAAAGCGAGCTTTTGATTGCTTCAAGGTATGATGTAGACAATCAAAATATTGACTTCTAGCCCTGGAATTTTCTAGCTAAGTTTGTCAGGGTTTTGTGGACACATGTGGACACAGAAACCCTGACTTGTGAGGATGGTTGTAATACCATTGGATAAGTTGTGTATAATACACTTATTAAAAGCACACATATATACACACATTACAGTATTAAAAATAATAAACAGTACTAAATTGCAGAAAGCAGAATGGAAGTCGTTGGCCACCTACAACTTACTGAATGTACTTCAAAACGTTGTAATAACATCATCAACATTGGCAGGATGCATGATGTGTGCCTGGGCCGTAGTCCATAGTCTGAGCAATCTACATCTATCTGTTGGAGACTATGTCTTGTTTGGGACTTACCTTAACCAGTTGTATGGACCACTCAACATGCTGGGCTCATATTACAGGTACAAATCTAAAAAGAAAGGCTAGAAAATTTACAATTAAGCACTTTTGATAGCACAGAACTGGACAATTTTAAATAACTGAAATGATCCAAATCTGGCAATTTAATATTATCATGTAAGCAAATATTCATCTTCATTGTAAAATTGTTGTCATGTTTATTCACACATAGGTAAGCATTTGTCAAACAGGGAATACACATAAAGTATTGATTGATTAAAATTTGTTTTGGCATATTTAATATAAAATGAATTTAAAAGCAAAATGCAGTAATTTTTATTTGCGAGGGCTGGATTTTACACTGGTTACACTTGCTTAGTCCAAGAAAAAATAGACATCTTGGTATAGTTAAAAAGTTAAAAAAAAGTAGCATTAAACCCCAACAAAGCATACCTCCTATATCTTCAACTCCCAGCGATACAACTGCCATGCCACTGATCAATAGTACTTAACCAACCACCTTTACTGCAAATAATGTCGTGATGTTTGCTAAGGCAGCTATGACCGTTGATCTTTTATATCAGATCATAATGTTAAAATAAACGATTATGAGTTACGTGTTGTTTGTATTTCAGAACAATACAGAAATCATTTATAGACATGGAGAACATGTTTGATTTATTGGAACAAGAAGAGGAGGTACGGAAAGGCTTCATGTTTTTGTTTTTCGTTTTCTACTGTTTTTACAGACAGCATTGGTAGCCTTTTATCATCACGTTCATCGTTCATAGGACTGATGTTGGCCTTCAGACAAAAAAATGTCAGAATAATGTACAAAACTGTTAAAGAGGGGAGATAATTTTTTTTTATTTAAGAGCATTTCGTAAAAGAGGCATACTAACGTAAATATATTCGTCTGCATCTTTTAAGTGTGTTTGGATCCGTGTGGTTTCCTGTCTTCACACATTTTTATTATAGGTAAAAGACATTAAAGATGCTAAGAATATTGACTTGAGGAATGGTGAAATAGAATTCAGAAATGTAGACTTTTATTATGAACCAAGGTAAAAATGATAAATACATTTATGCTTTTTCTGTGATAATTGTATGGAAAAATAACTTGTAGCATCCTTCATGTATTAGTGGATTCAGAGATACATGGGAAGGGATTTCTGTTTTGTTTGAATAGAGTTGTATAGCTTTTTACAGCAGTTTTATTTTGGGGGAGTGGAAGTACCTAATTAACACATCTGATGCAGGAAAACTTTCAATAATTTCCAATTAAGGTTGGAGTCTTCTTAGGCGCTTGAGTTTTTGACAAGCAGAAGGCTTAGCTTTTGACAAAGTATGCTTGCATTAAGGTGGATATATCATTCAATATATTAGAATTGCTTATATACAAATTGCAAAAAAACCAAGTCAACTCTATGTCTTAAGAAGTTTTTGATTGAAAAAACTACATTTATGATGAAAATGTTATTTTGTCAAGGTATCTCTTGTGATTATTGTTTAAAATCTCTGCAGGAAGTCTAAATGACCTAATAATCTTTTTATGTATTGGAAGATGAATGTATGTTTTATTTTTTTGTTTTTTAGTAAACAGATATTAAAAAATATAAATTTCACAGTACCACCAGGTCAGACTTATGCTTTGGTATGTATACATCCTGTATATATCTCTTAATCAACAATGGGGGTTCGTTAGAGGAGTATGATCATACAAGAGAACGTTATACAATACATTATTTTCAAAATAGGTAGTTAGATTATCTTATAATGTTATTCATGTTATCTCGGGATTTTTATTAGGGCATTTTCTTAAAAAAACACATGGTCCTTCAACATTGTGGGAAAGGCATAAAACTCTAAAACCTTCCATTAATTTTTAAACCCCCCCTTTACAACACAGTAAAGGTTTTGTTTTGCATCATCTTTCTTATTATGTAACATTTTGTTTTAAATGTTGCTGCTTTCAAGTGAATGTACCCTGAATTTTCATGAATTATGTCGTCAGCACTACAGTATCCACCTCACTTAATGAGAGCAATCAAATCTTGAAAATGACATATTGAATATGGCGATACAGAAGAAATATTTTCATTTAAAATGGTTATGTGCATGACACTTGATAAACAAGGACCTTGTAACAGAAAAATTTCCTGCTGTAGGTTGGAGGTTTTCTCTGATTTCTCTGTGTTACTCCCCAATAAAAACTGAGCCAACATGATACTATATAGCGGCAAAATTGGTGAAGGTTGTGTTAAACCCAACTCAAATAAAGAAAGTAACAGAAAAAATATGTTATCCCAAATGCTAATATGTAGTAATTGGTAGATAGTGAAGAAATGCAGCCAAAGCTATACAAACTGTAATAGTTGTTTATTATGCTCAATTTTTGCCTACATGTATCATTTGGGTAAGATTGTATACAAGACAACCAATAGGTAAACATAATAATGCTTGATCATTTGTAAGTTCATTGGATTGGGTGGGTACAATACAATAATGCATAGTAAACACAACCAGTTACGGTATGAATCACTTGTGACTTCATTGTTTTGGGAGGGCATAATACATTAATGCATAGTTAACACAACCAGTTATGGTACGAATCACTTGTGAGCTCATTGGATTGGGTGGGTACAATACATTAATGCATAGTAAACACAACCAGTTACGGTATGAATTACTTGTAAGCTCTTGGATTTGGAGGGCACAATACATTAATGCATAGTTAACACAACCAGTTATGGTACGAATCACTTGTAAGCTCATTGGATTTGGTGGGTACAATACATTAATGCATAGTAAACACAACCAGTTACGGTATGAATCACTAGTGAGCTCATTGGATTTGGTGGGTACAATACATTAATCCATAACATACACAGCCAGTTACGGTATGTGTCACTTGTAAGCTCTTGGATTGGGTGGGTACAATATATTAATGCATAGTAAAAACAACCAGCTGTGGTATGAATTACTTGTAAGCTCTTGGATTGGGTGGGTACAATACATTAATTCATAGTATACACAGCCAGTTACGGTATTAATTACTTGTAAGCTCTTGGATTGGGTGGATACAATATATTAATGCATAGTAAACACAACCAGCTGTGGTATGAATCACTTGTAAGCTCTTGGATCGGGTGGGTACAATAGTAAACACAACCAGTTACGGTATGAATTACTTGTAAGCTCTTGGATTGAGTGGGTACAATACATTAATTCATAGTATACACAGCCAGTTACAGTATGAATTACTTGTGAGTTCATTGGATTGGGTGGGTACAATACATTAATTCATAGTAAACACAACCAGTTACAGTATGAATCACTTGTAAGCTCTTGGATTGGGTGGGTACAATACATTAATTCATAGTATACACAACCAGTTACAGTATGAATTACTTGTAAGCTCTTGGATTGGGTGGGTACAATACATTAATGCATAGTAAACACAACCAGTTACGGTATGAATCGCTTGTAAGCTCATTGGATTGGATGGGTACAATACATTAATTCATAGTATACACAACCAGTTACAGTATGAATTACTTGTAAGCTCTTGGATTGGGTGGGTACAATACATTAATTCATAGTATACACAACCAGTTACAGTATGAATTACTTGTGAGCTCATTGGATTGGGTGGGTACAATACATTAATTTATAGTAAACACAACCAGTTACAGTATGAATTACTTGTGAGCTCATTGGATTGGGTGGGTACAATACATTAATTTATAGTAAACACAACCAGTTACAGTATGAATCACTTGTAAGCTCTTGGATTGGGTGGGTACAATACATTAATGCATAGTATACACAACCAGTTACGGTATGAATTACTTGTAAGCTCATTGGATTGGGTGGGTACAATACATTAATTCATAGTATACACAACCAGTTACAGTATGAATTACTTGTAAGCTCATTGGATTGGGTGGGTACAATACATTAATGCATAGTATACACAGCCGGTTACAGTATGAATCACTTGTAAGCTCTTGGATTGGGTGGGTACAATACATTAATGCATAGTTAACACAACCAGTTACAGTATGAATTACTTGTGAGCTTTTAGATTGGGTGGGTACAATACAGTTATGCACAGTAAACACAACCAGTTGTGTATTTGGATCTGACTTCGTCCTAGACATGCAAATGAGTAACTTGACAGGTGTCTAATTAGAGGCAGGTACTGCTTACTTTTCTGGATCACCTGAGTGCATCCAAGGTGTTTATTCGATTCTGGTTACTTACATTCTGTTTTTGTGTTTTTGGTTTTTGCGTTTCGCTTTATATGTTTGTATATATACTGATTTGTAATTGTCCATTGACTGTCGGCTCTTGTTGTTCCATCAGTTTTCTTTCCTATTTTCATATACAGCCAGCTATGGTATGAATCGCTTGTAAGCTCATTGAATTGGGTGGATACCGTAGCCAAATACATTATTTCATAGTATAAACAGCCAGTTACTGTAATAGATTTGATTTGTAAGGCAGTTTAGTAAAGGAATATTGAATATATATTCATTGTAGTGTAATTTCTACAACAGTCAACAAGATATCTTTTATTCAGTGTATTGAAGAAATAAGAAAACAATGTGAAATTGTTTAGTGCAAAATACAAAATGTGTATATGTTTAATGATTGATCAATTTTGATTACTTTTAATTCAAATATACATAATATAAAATGTTGTTCAACTCACTTTGTAACCAGTAAAATGGCGAATGCATGAGTACACCTTGAATGAGTTTATTCAAATAAACTGGACAAATATCTATGATCTTTCCTTATAATTTAATTTTTAACATTTTCTCTTTTGAAATTTTGTAATTTGTTTTAACATTACAAAATGAAAAATGTTAAATATGTTTAACTTTGACCTGTAATCTAAAAAGTATACGACCATATTGTAGGTTGGCCATTCTGGAAGTGGTAAAAGTACACTTATAAGGTTACTGTTCAGATTCTATGACGTTACAGGTGGACAGATCGTTATAGACGGACAGGATATATCTAAGGTAAGAAAATATGTAGTGCCAAGTTTTCTTACTTAAACATCTGATTGGCTCTTGTAAAAAATGCACTGTCGTGTAAATAAGTAAGGCTGTTCTATTGAAACGTAGACACCCTTGAAGTCTCAAATAAATTGTTTCTGTGATTGGGTATTTTCAATTTCTCTTGTTCAAAAATGGAACAATTGAAAATCATTAGTCTATATTTGTGGTTACCCAATTTTAAAATGCCTTCCAGGTGGTACTTTGTATGTTTAACGTTACATCCTGGTGCATGTGTGAAACATCAATCAATTTTGACAGTCCTTTAAAGATAGCTTACATGAATTGTATATTTATAATGATCATACCATAGGAAATTTATTTGTCCATAAATTGCCAACTTCTGGTACAGATAACCCAGTAACGGTTACTCATCTGTAATTGTTGTGTCATCCTATCAAAAGGCATGAAACTTCTTGTTTCTGGTGTTCTGATTAGATGTCCGAGACAATGGAGAGTTCATAGGATATATTGATATGAAAGTTGTTTGTTTATGAAAGACATAGGTACTTTCATGCGCTTTTGGGATGATTTTTTTATGACTTTACGCTTGTTCCGCTGTGCTTCCCTCTCAAAAGGCATAAAATTTCTATCACTTGTGGAAGATGACACAGTCTTACCCAAAACCCGTTCGTTTCCCTATTTACTATAGATTGCATAAATGTCAACATAGCTGTTGTTCCACTATAAAAGTTTGAAATTAATAAAAGATCAAAGGTTACTTACAAGTTTTAACTTAAAAAATAAGAAGCCATTTCAAATTCCTTGGCACAAAATAGAGAGGTATTCAAAGCCTAATATGGTACTCATACCTGACACATGTGGGTATACCTGTATATGTGCATTTGTTGATCATGAAAACATGTATTTTGATTAATTGAATGGTATGTTATGCCACTTCAGCAATTTTTCCGCTATATCGTGGCATCCAGTTTTAATTAGGGGAGGAAGCCCAACTATCTGTTAATGCTGGTGTGTAGCACACCACTTGTAATGTCAGTAGATTATTGAAACTAATTTGTGAGATTTTATACTATCTGGTAAAATAAAAGGGATCTTTAAGGCATCAAGCACACTATGAATTTGTGGGAAAAAGTTATTCCTAATAAGTCTTTTCAAAAATGCAAACTCACAATGGTGCTCAGTTTCACATCAGCTAATACAAATAAAATTCACAGAGATCAAGCAGAAGCAAAAATAAATAAAATCTTATTTGTATAATGTATATGAAGAAAATTTATTTAATCTAAAATCTAAATAGAATTTTTTATTGTCAGTAATTTTTGGCCGGATTTCACAAAGTGAAAATCCGGGTTATAGTATGGTGAATGTTGGTCGCGTGGTGTGCTGGCTGGCGGGCTTGTGGACGGACAGGCGTGCAGATGGGCCGGCAGGGAAAAAAATTTCGTAACAGTTTTCTCAGCAACTACTAATCACATTCTCTTGAACTTTGGTGTGCAGCATCAGCATGGCATCCCATAATGTGGGATTCAATTTCAGGTCTGTCTCTCACCTACTTCCTGTTAACCGACTTAGTTAATTTTTAATGAAATCCGGCCATTTCTATCTTTGATCGATTTTCCTAGTACAAAGTGATTGTGCTGCATTGCTTATTGGATACACTGTACACCTGTTTCTGACTAGTGATGTATGACACCCAACCATTTTCATCAGCACTTTAACTCACAATACAGTTATGGAAGCGGTAGTTTGGCGTGCCATAAAACCTGGTTAATCCCACCATTTCTGTTGAAATGTTGAAATGCCTGTACCATATCACGACCATTGCTTTTAATTAGTTGTTATATTTTTGGTTGTTAGTTCTCAAGTTTGTGGGTTTCTTGGACTTTTATTTGTGGATTGTCTTTTTTGACTGTTTCCTTGGTTTTCAGTATTTTACCTTCATTTAAAAAACACAATACATGAGTGTGTGAATGTATTAAGTAACTAAGTGATTTTATAAAAATTATGATCCCTAATTGTAGATAAGAGTGTAAGGACATTGGGGTTATTTTTCATCCTAGACTGGCTCGTCTTGTCGTCCTCATATGTTAGTTGATATCACTTAAATCGACTTACCTTGGTGGGTTGTTGAACCCCAGCCTTCATAAACTTTGTATAGAACCATACACTGAGGTCATACATCAGCAGAGTGAATAAAAGTTTGAAAATAAAAAACATGGAGGTACTCTTGCTGAAATTACATTTCAGTGAAAACGACCCATTTTGTCTATGACAAATATGTTTTTTCATAAAAAGGACTAAAAGCAGCTGCATAATGTGAAAACTCTGCATTGCTTACCTAGTTTTCTGTTTTGATCTCCAATGACTCGAATGTTCAAATGACCTGTTATCATTACTTAGTGTTCCAAGATGGCTGCTGTAGCAGGACAGTTTGAACATAGAAAAATTTGGGACCAATGCTGAAGAAAACTAGCTAACATCTGTTTATTTGATTGCAATCAAGTGAATGTTTTTTCATTCAAATCAAAAACAAACTAAATGTATTCTTCATTAGTTAGAATGGTAGTACAAGCTTTTATAAGTCTCCAGTTAGGTATAACACTAGTATTTACATCAGTAGAATGTCATTGAACAAAGCACCCGGTATAATTTACTGATCTATTTTTATGTAGAGGAGTTTTGCAGCACATAATCTGCGGTAGTTACTGACCACTTTTTAGTTAAAGGAGTTATTACATCAACAGGTGGGTTTTCACCATAAGTCAGTGCTATTTTTGTCTCGTATTTATAGGTGAAACAAGAATCGTTACGTCAGCAGATAGGCGTTGTGCCACAAGATACAGTGTTATTTAATGATGATATACGAAACAATATACGATACTCAAAATTTAATGCTTCTGATGAGGAAGTTGAAGATGCCGCTGATGTGGCAGACATACATAAAAGAATTCTTACATTCCCTAAAAGTAAGTTTTGTATACTACATACCCGTAATTGATTAAGAAATTGGAGTGAAACTGATAAGAAGCAAATGTCTACCCTTTGTGGAAATAAATGATAGGTAACCAAATTTAATGGTGTGATTTGGGTAAAAGCGGTATAACTGATACTGTAAATTCAGAAATTTTTGCGATGTTTTTATTATTGTGAACAATGCGATCGCTCTATGATCGCAATAATTAAACATTAAAGGTTTATCGATTGTCAAAATTTCTCGGCCTAGCGTGCATACACAAATTATCTGTAAAGCCCTACCATAGCCATTTAATTTGAATACCATGATTTATTGTAAACAACATAATTGATTTTTCCTTGATTTAAACAAATATCCGTTTTAGTACCCACACTGAACCTCAATATACACAAATCATCTCATTATTAAAGACACGTGACAAATTTTTCTAATTGTCAAGGGGTACATCACTTTAGAAAATAAAATGTATACTCCATTTGGTGTAGAGAGATTATTTACAGACAACAAACATTTAAGGAAAAACTAAAAATGCTGAGTAATAATTCTTTGCAATTGCATTTCTTGCTACCTCAGCTGATCGCAAAAATATGAACTCGCATTTTTTAGTGGGTCCCCGATTCGCAATAATAAATGCACACAATGATTTCCAAATTTACAGTATGATACCAAAATTATTTTGGTACATTTTATTTATGTAAAAACTTGTTATGAAAACATAAATGGCAATGTGTGTAATTGTCTTCCCATGTTAAAATGAGTGTTGCTAGATTTTCACCTGTACTTTTGAGTTCTCTTAGCAGTAGAATTGGTTCCTACAATATGTAGTGTGAATATTTCTAAAAATGCACTCAAAAATCACTGAAAAAACTGTTCTCAGTAGTTAGTACCAGATGTCTGTGGGCCGGAAGAGGGTATGATTACTAAAACATTAATTAGTATGGATCAGAGATGCTTGTTTTGTTTGTTTGTTTGTATGGAGTTTAACGTCATTTTCAGCAATTTTTTAGCTATATTATTTCATCCAGTTTTTATTGGGGAAGACCTGTGGTAGGAAAACTGGTAATCCTTGTCAATTAAGACTGGAGTTGTTTACACCCTGTCTGCAGTGAGACTTATTAATCCGGCAACCTCAGTGTTTACAGACCACGTGGTCAATAGTAGATGACTAATTACCTTTACCACTCAGTCACCAGATCCCCTCAAAGATGCAACCAAGCCTAAATACGAAGATCTCAGGAACAAGATAATAAGATAATGAAAAAATATGTATACAAAAAGATGGCATTTAAAACTATTCCATCCATGTTTCTATAATTCCTGAAAATTATGTCAGAACAGTCATTATCATTTTACAGAATATGAAACAGTGGTTGGTGAAAGAGGACTAAAATTAAGTGGAGGAGAAAAACAGAGAGTGGCAATAGCCAGAACCATACTAAAATCTCCTGCTATAGTTCTGATGGATGAGGTACTGTATAAAACCAATATCATGTTAAATTCTGTGTTGTGTTAATATCCTATGTAAAATGTGCTGTGTGTACCTGACATGCCCAGTAACTTGCTTTTTCTGGTTCATACATATACAAGCTTTTGTAAATGTTATTTCAAATGCAATTCTTGATGTACTGTCAGTTCTGATTGGACAACGGGAATAATTTCAAGGCATCAATTCAGAAGTTAACTCCAGGGAAGATATGATTTCCGGTAAATAAAAAATTCCCATTGTAATCAGTTTAGTTTTTTTATTTCCGTAGCATTATAATGGAGATAACCGTAGTGTAATTGTCTTATGGGTTACCATTTATCTCAATTTCCGACCATCAAATCACCAATTGATGCGGGAAAATCTTCAAATACAATACAGTTATCTCCTAATTGGAACTGATCTGTTAATTACATGTACAATTGTTTATGTCAATGAACAAGCTTCTGTTTTGTACAAGCAATACCTTTGACTAATTTTGTGACTTTTAAATGAACAAGCCTCTGTTTTGTGTCAACAATGCCTCCCATTATTTGTGTGAGATTTTTAAATAGTTGTTCAATGTGGAATCCTACTGTAGGGAGAAAGAAGTTCCAGTTGAATCCAACAAATTAAATATATGTTCATGCTATATATTTTTGACCATGGTGGAAAAATGTAGATTTTTTGGTATCACAGATTTAAATGAAGGTCTGTCCAGGCATCTTTGTCCCTAAACTCAGGAACAATTTCATGGCATTCCTTAATGTATCACTCTTGGGTAAACTGAAAGTTTTTTCCAATCCTTACCCCTATATGTGTTTTGTTGTTGTTTTCCTGCTGATCTCTTAGAATAATGTTTTTCTCAAATTACTCAGTCAATACAGTAACTGTGCAAGTAATTTTGTTCTAGGTGTAAAGTTTCCAGTTTGACCTGTTTCTTTATACTTGGCAGAGAAAATACATTGATCCAGTTTATTCAGTTATTATGACGTAGGTATTTGTGTCCAATAGGAAAGAATATTTCTGGTGGCGAGTACTAACTTTTTCTCAACTAACAATGGATGTGAAAACTGCCTTATTTGTGAAATTGGCAATGTCTCATAACAGGAAAACAAGTAGTTTTGATATAGTGTTATATAACATAAGGGCTATACTGAATGATTACATTCTAATGCAGATATTTTTCGTTATAAATGTAATGCATCAATAGTATACATTTGAATTTTCCAATAAAACCATTTTTTAGGCAACATCAGCCTTAGACACTAAAACTGAGAGGAATATTCAGACAGCTTTAGAAAGGGTTTGTGAAAACAGAACTACCATTATTGTCGCTCATAGACTTTCTACTATTATACATGCTCACAGAATTCTAGTCTTACGAGAAGGAGAAATAGTAGAACAGGGGAGGTAAGCTGTCATAAAGGTCGTTTTATGCTCCCCATAATGAGAGCATATAGTTGCTAATTTTTTTTGTCTGGGTCATATCTCCAAAGCAATTTGACATATTTGACTTCAGACTTGGAGATCATGAGTAGGGTGCACTGCACAAGAACCATATCTCTACCTTCATAATTGTTAATTCAGTCCCTTTGTTTAGTTTTTTTTGTTGGAAATATATCTTAAAACCTGCTGTTAGAGTGTCATTAAATTTGGTATGTAAGTACCTGTTGATGATGGGGCCTCTTTGGCCGAGTGATTAAAGTAGTTCCTCTACTATTGATAGTGTGGGTTGTCAACACAGAGATTGTGGGTTCGATTCTCATCGCAGGCAGGGTGTACTCAACTCCAATCTTAATTGACAAGGATTGCCAGTTTTCCTACTGCAGGAACTCTGGCTTCCTCCCCAATAAATAGTCGACGCCATGATATTGCTGAAAAATTGATAAAAGTGGCGTTAATCACCAGTCAAACAAATAAAACAAAACCCTGAGTCAAAATGGATTTCACAAGAACTATTATTCTATCAACTTTAATTTGTTAGTTCTTATCCTTAAGTTTATTTTTCTTAAGTAAAACATTATTCCTCTCATAGTATTGTCCGTAGCATATCTCCAAAACTGATTGTCATATTTACCTCAACCTTGCAGGTTGGAAAGATCATGATCAATAGGAGTGCAGTTCAAGGACCATAACTCTTCCTAAGCTAATTGTTGAGTTATCTTCTTAAGTATTTTCCTGGTCCAGAACATAATGTAAATCCTGCTAGATATATTTACATCAAGCTTTTTTAGCTCACCTGGACCGAAGGTCTATGTGAGCTTTTGCTATCACTTGGCGTCCGTCGTCTGTCGTCCGTCGTAAACTTTTTTGAAAATCTTCTCCTCTGAAACCACTGGGCCAATTTTTTTTCAAACTTGGCCACAATCATCCTTAGGGTTCCTAGTTTCAAGTTTGTACCCAGGGTCTTGATCAACATACAAATATGGCCGCTGTTACTAAAAATAGAACATGGGTGTCAACACAGGTTTTTGATCATTATCTCAAAAATTATAATAGCTATAGAGAAAACCGTTACTTCAAATTGATCAGCACATTAAGGTCTACAATAGTTGAAATTAGTGTGAAGTTGTGTATTGGCTTCTTGTAGGAGTTATTGCCCTTTATTGACGATTTTTGACAAAGTTTTTGGTATTTGCAATATAACTTGGAAATTATAAGAGGTAGAGTAAAACTGTAAATGGCAAAAATGATCAGCAATAAAAGCCCTACAATTTACTTGATTGGTCTGAAATTGTCAGATGACTCCTTATATGAGTTATTGCCCTTAAATGACAATTTTTTACAAAATTTTCACTATTTGTCCCGTAACTTGAAAACTATAACAGCTAGAATAAAACTGTAAATAGCAAAAATGATCATCAATACAAGCCATACAATTCACTGTATTAGTTTGAAATTTTCAGATGACTCCTTATAGGAGTTATTGCCCTTAAATGACAATTTTTTATGACATTTTCCGTTTTTGTCCTGTAACTTGAAAACTATAGCAGCTAGATTGAAACTGTAAATTGCACAAATGATCAGCAATCACTTGATTGGTCTGAAATTGTCAGACAACTCCTTATAGGAGTTATTGCCCTTAAATTTTTTTATGAAATTTTCTGTTTTTGTCCTGTAACTTAAAAACCATAACAGCTAGAGTGAAATTATACATAGCAAAAATGATCAGCAATAAAAGCCCTACAATTCACTTACTTGGTCTGAAATTGTCAGATGAATCCTTATAGGGATTATTGCCCTTAAATGACAATTTTTTTAATGAAATTTTCTATTTTTCGTCCTGTTACTTGAAAACTATAGCAGCTAGATTGAAACTGTAAATTGCACAAATGATCAGCAATAAAAGCCCTACAAATGATTGCTTAGTCCAAAATTAGTCTATAACACACCTAGAGTAAAACTGTAAATTTCTAAATTTCCCTGAAGGACTAGGCCTACAAACCATTTAATTTTCAGAAATTGTCTGATGGCACCTGATAGGAGTTATTGTACTTAACTAAAATTTTTGAAGAAATGTTTAGTTTTTGCACAGTAACTTAAAAGCTATAACAACTAGACTGAACTGTTAATTTCAAAAATTTAAATATAGTTGAAGTCATTTGGATTCCAGGTGAGCGATTACAGTCTCCTGGGAGCCTCTAGTTTTAAAGTGTAGTGCACAAAACCATTACTCTGTTAAGTAAATTATAGTACTCTGTTAAGTAAATTATAGACTTATCTCCCTTTATTTTTCTTTTCCAGAATAATATTAAACCTGTTGTTCACTTCAACTTTTGTATACAGGATATTTGACTGAATAGATTCAGTAGGAGTGCAGTTCAAGGACCATAACTCTTCCTAAGCTAATTGTTGAGTTATCTTCTTAAGTATTTTCCTGGTCCAGAACATAATGTAAATCCTGCTAGATATATTTACATCAAGCTTTTTTAGCTCACCTGGACCGAAGGTCTATGTGAGCTTTTGCTATCACTTGGCGTCCGTCGTCTGTCGTCCGTCGTAAACTTTTTTGAAAATCTTCTCCTCTGAAACCACTGGGCCAATTTTTTTTCAAACTTGGCCACAATCATCCTTAGGGTTCCTAGTTTCAAGTTTGTACCCAGGGTCTTGATCAACATACAAATATGGCCGCTGTTACTAAAAATAGAACATGGGTGTCAACACAGGTTTTTGATCATTATCTCAAAAATTATAATAGCTATAGAGAAAACCGTTACTTCAAATTGATCAGCACATTAAGGTCTACAATAGTTGAAATTAGTGTGAAGTTGTGTATTGGCTTCTTGTAGGAGTTATTGCCCTTTATTGACGATTTTTGACAAAGTTTTTGGTATTTGCAATATAACTTGGAAATTATAAGAGGTAGAGTAAAACTGTAAATGGCAAAAATGATCAGCAATAAAAGCCCTACAATTTACTTGATTGGTCTGAAATTGTCAGATGACTCCTTATATGAGTTATTGCCCTTAAATGACAATTTTTTACAAAATTTTCACTATTTGTCCCGTAACTTGAAAACTATAACAGCTAGAATAAAACTGTAAATAGCAAAAATGATCATCAATACAAGCCATACAATTCACTGTATTAGTTTGAAATTTTCAGATGACTCCTTATAGGAGTTATTGCCCTTAAATGACAATTTTTTATGACATTTTCCGTTTTTGTCCTGTAACTTGAAAACTATAGCAGCTAGATTGAAACTGTAAATTGCACAAATGATCAGCAATCACTTGATTGGTCTGAAATTGTCAGACAACTCCTTATAGGAGTTATTGCCCTTAAATTTTTTTATGAAATTTTCTGTTTTTGTCCTGTAACTTAAAAACCATAACAGCTAGAGTGAAATTATACATAGCAAAAATGATCAGCAATAAAAGCCCTACAATTCACTTACTTGGTCTGAAATTGTCAGATGAATCCTTATAGGGATTATTGCCCTTAAATGACAATTTTTTTAATGAAATTTTCTATTTTTCGTCCTGTTACTTGAAAACTATAGCAGCTAGATTGAAACTGTAAATTGCACAAATGATCAGCAATAAAAGCCCTACAAATGATTGCTTAGTCCAAAATTAGTCTATAACACACCTAGAGTAAAACTGTAAATTTCTAAATTTCCCTGAAGGACTAGGCCTACAAACCATTTAATTTTCAGAAATTGTCTGATGGCACCTGATAGGAGTTATTGTACTTAACTAAAATTTTTGAAGAAATGTTTAGTTTTTGCACAGTAACTTAAAAGCTATAACAACTAGACTGAACTGTTAATTTCAAAAATTTAAATATAGTTGAAGTCATTTGGATTCCAGGTGAGCGATTACAGTCTCCTGGGAGCCTCTAGTTTTAAAGTGTAGTGCACAAAACCATTACTCTGTTAAGTAAATTATAGTACTCTGTTAAGTAAATTATAGACTTATCTCCCTTTATTTTTCTTTTCCAGAATAATATTAAACCTGTTGTTCACTTCAACTTTTGTATACAGGATATTTGACTGAATAGATTCAGTTTACAGGAGTGAACCATGTTTACCCTTCAATCAATTATTGCAAAAAGTTTTTTACCACAATCAAGTTGTAACAAATGGCTTGCCATAGTAGTAATTTTTAACACTTACAGCCATGAAGAATTACTAGAACTAGAAGGTCTTTATGCCAGTATGTGGACTGAACAACAGACGAAGAAAGATGACATGGAAAATGGTACAGAGAATTGGAGTCTGGAAGAAAACTGCTGATTGGCACAAGATTTATTTTGTTTAACAGTTGCTATAATTGTTACTGTACTTCGTATGTCAATCATATTTTCATGAATATCTCCATGACATTCCCGTTACACAGAACCAAATTATTATACACTCACAATACAGCAGAACTATGTCTGCAGGCTGTATTTTCAGTCAATCACCTTTTAATGGGTACTTAAAATCTACTATACATTCCATATAACACAGAACCATTGAAGTTTATATTACTGTAATTCATGTTAAAGTCACCAAACTGTCTTTATTAGGACTCCATAGTATAATGAATCTTTATGCTGTGGATGCATTCATTTGCAGAATCATTCTTGCAATATTGTGCATTGTTCATGTCATTTCACAGTCCACAGAAATATAAAGGCTCACAGTTGAATTGTTTTCAAGTTCAGATCTGAAAATTTTAAGCAAAAATCAAATTATGAATCTCTTATGTATTTATTTCAGTCTTCAATAATATCTAGAATGTGTTACTCAAAAGAGTGGGATACACGCCATTTTGATTATAACATGTTCTTCCTGAAAATTAGATAAAACAAATACAAACATCCCTGTTCATTTAGTCACTCCAAAACAGGACAAAAAAAGGAAATCAAAAATAGGGCAAAAACCACAGACTTGGAATCTGTATACCAAAGTTTATGATACAGTGCTGTACCAGTTAATGATATCCCTAACCATCTCTAACCAGTTAATGACGCCCTAAGCACCCCCCCCCCCCAATTCATGCTACATATGGTTGTCCTTTTCATATAAATAACGTTAAATGAGATGACTAATTGGTTGGCTGAACTTTTGGAACTTACCTGCCTATTTGGTAAAAATTATGACTATATAAAATAAAAAGCACCTTAAATGTTACTAAATTGCAGGAGAATATACTTATTCTCTAATGAATACTCCTCAGTGTCATCAACTTGTTTTTTAATAAGAACTTTGAGCTCTTTTGAGCTTTGTGCATTTGCCTTCGGATGTCGTCCATCATAAAATTATACATTTTTTATTCTCAACGAAGGGGTAGAATGTAGTCATGGATTGTTCATCCGTCCATCCTAGTTTGTCCAGATCATATCTTCAAAATCGATGGACACACTTATATCAAACTTAGAGGTTAGATAGATTGTGATCAGTGAGAGTGTTTGTTATACAAGAACCATAACTCTACCTACTTCAGTTGTTATCTAACGTACATTGTTTATCTTGTACAGAAAATAACTTCAAACTTTTGGTATATATGTACCTGGTGATTAGTATAAGTGCAGTGCACAAACCATTAATCTACTTACGTTTAGTTGTCTTTTGTGTGGAAAACCTTCGATCCATTATAGTTTTATCAGGAGCATGTCTCCATAACCAGTCGACATATTGAACTTAAACTTGGAGGATTGATAGATCGTGATGAGTAGGAGTGCAGTGCACAAAAATTATAATTATAACTCTACCTAAGTTTATTGTTTTATTATTTTTCATTGTTTATTTTATTGTTCGAAAAATAACCTAAAATCTGCTGGACAGATTTACTTCAAGCTTGGTATGTGTGTAGTTGTGATGTGTAGAATTGTAATTTCAATATTGCTTCTTCTTAAAACTTATTCATTTAATTTAAAACCCAATTTATTGAATTAAATATTTGAAAATCATTTTTTGATTATGCTATTGCTATACTTGCTGATTGCACTCTCATATATAATAGTATTGTATTGCTTTCTTTTTTTCAGACATTTAAACGTGGTTGCCATTTATACTACTTTTTTTACTGAAATTTACAGCAAAACCTATTGGCTTCACATGAGCTTCTGGTTTTCATTACTTTTTCCTTAACAAGACAGCCTACATCATTATAGTTGTACAGTAGTTCCTTTCTTATAAGGTCCCACCTCCCAGAGGTCACATCTCACCAAAATCCATATCACATAACATTTGCATGGTTCATCTCTCCTCACCAGAGGTCACAACTTGACCAAAGTCAATTTTACATTTGTATGTTTCTTCTATCCTCGTCAACAGAAGCAACTCATCACCAATAGATATAGATGTGATTGTGTTTGTGTGTGTGTTGGACGTTGTTCGTCAAAATATGTAAGCTTCTTGGAGGTTTCTTCTAGTATAAAAGTTATTCATTTGTTAGTTCTATTGGAATATGTGTATTAACAAAGCATTTTGAGTTCATTACAACATATCATTATTAAGCATGATAAATCTGTAATCATTTTATTTTAATAGAATTAATATACATAATCATTGAAATATTATTATAATTTTTTGTTGCAAAACTTATCTGCAAATTTATGTTTATGCCAAAGTATTATACTGCATTGTTAATGTCTACAGTTTACAAGGAAAGTAATTAATCTGTATGTATTGCCATTCATTTATATTAAATCAAGTGGTTGGTGGTGATAAAGGAGTAAATAATAAACAGGTTTTTGTTTTAACTGATTGAGGAAGTGGTTATTTATTATATATATTATCTGTCAACCATTCAGATATTGTTTGTTGACCTCTTATCCACATTTGTGTGGTACAATTAATTTGAATAATCAGGGAATGTGTGTAATATACTTTTTTGATCATGCATGGTAGTTTAAGTGGGAATAAAATAATCTATTTTTTGAATTCAGTCATGTGGGTGTAATTTAGTGGAAGTTAATAACTATACACTTATTGACAATAATTTATATAGTTAATGTCAAAACATGCACCTTTTTGGTGGTACATATTATTGTGTATAACCAGGAACATGTGTATTCTTCATTTTGTGATCATGTTATAGTATTCAATATTATTGTTAAAGGCAGATATGATATTGCAGCTTATTATTTCCATGGCATTTAGGTTTAATTTCTATCGCAGCATATTTATGAAATTGTAATCCATATTCCATATGTTAAACCATGTAAACCAAAGTTCATATCCACTCCATTCCATATTTATGTGCTTAAGTTTGATCTCTACCACAACTAACGTGAGATTCATTCATGGCTCCAATAGAATAATAAAATTGAGCATGCATTTGAAGGAAGTGCAGACTAAGGGTTATAGAACCACTTATAGTCCGCTAAGCAATAATTCGAAACGTATTAGAGATAATCCATTGTGACAAAACTAATAAATGGTATTGTGCCAACAGAACGAATAGGTGAAGTACTGAGAACAGCTGAAGTAGTAATATATTAAGTATTGAAACTGAATTTTATTTTTAAGCAGCAGATAATTCCCACCAATAATCTCAGACCTTATTTTTATTTAATATTGTGGTGATTTTTAAAAAAAGTTTTTGTTTACAAATAGTTAATTGGTTGAAAGTATAATTATGTAAATGCTGTGATACTATGTTTATTATTTGTTTGTAAATAATCGGTTACTTGATTGTTGTAATAAAAAAAAGATCTGATTACTACAAATTTGATTTTATGGCATGGTTTGTAAATTAAGCAATTAAGTTTCCCATTTATGTTGAATATTGAGTTTCCCATTTATGTTGAATATTGAGTTTTATATTAGGTCTTATAATTTGTTCGGATTTCTTTTCATTGTTTTGTTGTTGTTGCTATAATATAAGTTAAACTGGTTCTCAAGTTTGCCGGTTTCTTGGAATTGTGGTTTGTCTCTTTTGACTGTTTCTTTGGCGTTCTGTATTTTCTTATTAACTTTATTTAAGATATCGGTCGAGATCCTAAAAAAAGTAGCCAATACAAGAAAGTCTATATTAATGTTGCCATTTAAAAAAGTTTAAAGTGTAGTTATTAACTTTTACTCATTGACATAAAGAACACATAATTTTCATGGGGCCTCGGTGGTCGAATGGTTAAGGCAATAATACACCTGTTGTAAGTTCTCCGTGAAGTCTATAGGATCCATAGTTGGAAGCATCCTCCTCATCTTAAGCGAGAAAGTTTGTAAAACAGATGTTCAACTGTAGTTGCTCATTACGTTTTTTACACATAGAATTCTAGTTTTAACGTAGCAGGGTATCGTAAAAATGCAGCTGTCACAAAGGCGTTTTCTAAGTGCAATATATGTTTTTAGTGTCATTATATAAAGAAACAACGAACACCACATGTCCTACATGTCGAAATATTGCAAGTAAAGGTAATTCATACAAGAAGGAAATATAAAGTTTACTGCTTACACCGTATTGAAGGTAGAAATAGTTGAAATAGCAACTGAAAAATAAAATGTTATCTCGGACTTGCGATAGATAAACAAGAAACCAAATATGTTGTATACTGGAAAAATAACTACAAATGTTAAACAGCAGAAAAATGGAATATTGAACCACGAGCTGCAAATGCTGAACACAGAACTGTTCAAAAGTGAATAATAAATACTACGAATGTTGAATTGAAAACTATAAATGTTAAACTAGGAACTGCAAGTACTGAACAAGGAACTACAAATGTTTAATACTGAACCAGCAACTAAGAATGTTAAACTAGGAACGGAAAAGTCGAATATTGACCTAGGAACTTTGAATGTTGAACGAGGAGGTCAATATATGCAATATTGACCCAAAAACCGCCGATTCATAGATGCAGTGATACGTGGAGCAATTCATAAAAAGAAAGAATATACGATAGCATGTACACATATTGAAAACAAAACTATTGGATCTTGCGTTTTTTTTAATTCAGTTGATGGGCGATAGGGAAATTTTAAATGGCCATCTTTAATGCGTTACTCCAAAAAATTAAAATTGTGATTGACTTTTATTTTCAGAGAATAGTATTAAAATTTCAGCCACATAATTAAGTTAGGACTATTCCAGTAGGTTATGTTGAAATAAATTAAGATAACCTTGTAAAGGATCTACTATGCTTTATTATTGCAAATGTGCTGTCAAGGTGACGATGTAGTATTGAGAGAAACAAATTATAAAAAAATACAACCAAACATAAGCATTCTTCGTGCAAAAAAACAGAAGAGTGTAAAGAATCCATTATTCTAGAATCCTGCAAAGTATCCATCCATCAGTTCTGACTTGTAATTTCAGATGAGATTTGCAGACAATCAAAACTTGAATTTAATAGACTTAATTTGTAACATCTATGTCATCCTCAAAGGCTTGGGGTCGGGGTAGCATGCGATTTTACAGAAATAAAAGATCTGAAGCAATATTTAAACCAGTTTCTTTCGACGATAGTTTTTTGTAAACTTCTGATTTTTGACAAAGTTTGTTTTTTTTATCTTTTATATCTGACTTGCAATTGTTAGCATCACTTTGGAATTTTTTCTTGTTGGAGGAGCAACTTGAATTCTGAAGTATATTAAAAAAAACTCTATCAATCGTTTGAAAAAAATATTTTTAGTATAGTTTAACAACGTTTTATGTCATACCATGTATATAGTGGGCAGTCTTCTTGTATTAAGAGTAGTCTTAAAATTTGATAAAAAAGGCCATCATAGGTAGTCAGATTTTATGCGCGTTTTATAACTAGACGATCGTATCTCAATAGCCTTTATGAACAGCGTACCGTTTTCAAAGTAACCACATCTTCATTATAACACCAGCAAACTTGTTTGGGGGTTATATAGGAATCATATTGTCTGTCTGTCTGTCCGTCTGTCTGTCCGTCTGTCTGTCTGTCCGTCTGTCCGTCTGTCCACATCCCCTGTAAGCGCTTCTCCTAAACCGCTTGACAGATTTCGATGAAACTTTACATGAAGGAAGTACATCATGTGTAGATGTGCATGAAGAATTTTCGTTGCTGTCGGATATTATTCAGGGGAGATAATTGGACTTGAAACGAATCGGGGGTATCCCTTTGTGAGCATGCTCACAGACCACACTTGTTTATTTCAAGATGTGTTTAGTATTTTTTCATACTGAACGAATAGACGTAATTTATAACAGCTTTTTCAGCATGGAAATGAGGTGGGAATAAGAAGGGACATTATAGAAAAAAAAAAGATTGTGTAGCAAGAATTGTGTTTCTTTCTAAACCTGGCTTAAACCACAGTGTTTAACAACGCTAGTTTTTTTTGTTTTTTTTACTTGTATATCTTATTTACAATTTTTAAGCATCTCTTGGGATTTTTTGCTGGAGGAACAACTTGAATTATGAAATATTAAACTCTAACTTTCGTTATCAAAAAAACATTTTGGGTATAGTTTAACAACGTCTTATGTCAAACCATTGATATAGGTGGCAGTCTTCTTGAATAAAGGGAGTGTTAAAAGGTGATAATTCTAATATGATTTGCATATTTAGAAATAATTTTATTTGATTGGTCGAGATTACTTCCGGTTGAGGTTTTTAACGATATTTATTTTTTGATAAATGAAGTTGGCTCAATTTATTTTTGGATAAATGACGTTAACCGAACTATTTTATTAACCAATGTAAACAAAGATGGCGCCATTCAATATCGGCTGCGATTACAAATTATGTGTATTATAAATTGACGTTAATGATTTGTTAAATTTAAAACTATTCTTGTGTTCGATTAAGAAAATAAAGTCATAGATTTAAGATGTATTTATTAAAATCAAAAGAAGGTTTATTAATAACATTTGGTACGTAAAAATCAACAAAATATTCATACCTTAGGTCGACGATCCCTGCTACCAAAATACACAAAAAACATGGAATTGAGAAAACATTAATAGGAAAATTTATTTCTTAATGCAATTTTAAAGAATCATCAGGATTGAACACCGTTTCCAATGAATTTATCGGTATATCAACAAGACCAACTCACTCACAAACATATCATAAAACTCCTTAGGACTTTTATTTGTTTGTGAGTGGGTTGGTTTTGTTGATATACCGATAAATCCATTGAAAACGGTGCTGAATCCTATAAGAAAATAAGGCCAATCTAGGTTTCTTTGATTTAATTTTGCCCGATTATGACCATATGGTCTTACCTCAATACCGTTTATGAAGTAAATACTTAATATTAACTTGCATTAATCAGATTGTGGTCTAACATATCTAAAACTGAAATCATTTTATTCTGTTTTTCAAAGTTAGATTTCATTTGAAATGACTATTTTTACAGTTTTATCTTTCTGAATCCTAAGAAATCAAACAAAAAGTATTTGCAAATCATTGTGAAATATGATTTGCTTATTAAATTTTACCGATTAAGCATAGAGGAATTTCTTTGCTATATCTGTACCATAAATTGTCTAATGTATATCTTAGTTATTTGAAATAAATGATTCATGTAAAGTTTTTTATTTTAAGATCAGTACAATTTGTTAAAGATCCCTTTATCATTGAAACTAAAATTATACCTAGATTTTCAAGTAAAAAACATTGAAAAACCAACAGGCAAGATAAGCAAAATTACAAGACTTCTAAGTTTTTACACGCTAAATTGCTTTGTTAATTTTGTGGTAAAAATTGATATATTATATATGATCCACATTCTAACAGGCAGGGTTTTTTGTGTCAAAAATAAGACAAACGTTTTTGCTTTTCTTGTTTAGATGTTTACTTGTTTTTTGCTAAACGTAATATATATTCTATGATATTTTTACCAACAGTTTGTGGTTTTATGTAAGTTTTCTAACTTTAATTATTTTTCTATACATGAAGAAACTACAAGACATAAATGAAGTGTTTGTTTTATCTTTAATTTCTTAAGTACTTAGACATGGTCACTGTTAAAGGTACCTGAAAAAGAAGAAATATTACTTAGAACGTCAGTATGGTCTAATATTCGTGGAGCTACTTTATTGGAAACGTATTGTGTGCAGACTTGTCAATTTGAAAAATAAATACCGTTTAGTTGGCCACGACACCTTAGACACTGCTTTACTATATTGTTGACTAAAATATGTCACTGAAAACTAATGGTCGTGCTCAGAATGAATGGCAATTGTAATTGGTGTCGCGTTTTGCTAGTAAAGTAATAAGAACGTTTTCTTCTGTACATTTACAATGGTTGAACTCTTATATTCTTGACTAGTTAGATTTTTTAGTTTGGGAATTAATTTGGCCTAAACTCACAAGAAGCGAACAATTTATCCGATAATCTTACAAGAAAGGCTAGCTGTCCACCGAAAAACCTGCAAACTAAGCCATGCACTTACAATAATAGTTGAAGACTGCTACACAGTTATATTAAAAGAATATTTGGAAAAATGGAAATCAGATGCTTATATGAAACAAAAATACATACCATGTGTGTTTCTTTGTTTTTCAGTGTGTTATGTCTCACAAATCACGTTAGGACAGAAGTTTAACTGAAATTTTGTTGAATAAAATAAACAATTTATTAAATATTATTATTGAATTTAATATAAAAACATCAATGAGTGAAATATATTGGTCACGAAAATACAAATATTTTTCATCTTTATCAACTGTTGATAAGGACATGTATTAAGTTTGTTCATTTTCTCTATAACAACAAGACATACATAGCAATATTTTTATATATCAATATTAATATCAATATCACAATTGTTGCTCATATTTGTCCGATTTAAAACTTTACTTTCATTGAATTATTTGTTTATGAATTTTATGTTCTTGAAAAGAAAATGAATCTATCATTGTATGAAAGTAGCAAAGAAAACCGACCGAACAACAAGAGCCAAAAACCAAGGGACAGTTACAGATCCAGATATAGACAAACACAACACAAAAATAAAAAACATAAAACACAGAAAAACAGTAACCCGAACCCAATAAAAACCATGGGTGCACTCAGGTGCTCCGGACGAGTAAGCAGTGCCTGCCTCTAATTAGACACCCGTCGAGTTACTCATTGTGTTGTCCAGGGAAAAGTCAAATCCAGGAATAGGAAACACTACCTATGACTCGGCGAAAATGTCAGATCGTATTTGAGACACTGATTTCCCGTAACGATCAATTAAGTCGTGGTGCCGAACATAGAACTTCTGGAGAGATAACATCAACCTAGGTACAACAAACCCTTGTTTTAGTAGTTTAGCAGTCAACAGCAGTGATCGGTCTAGAAAATCTGAATAACGATCGCAGGATCTAGAATAACGTATAAGTTGTGAAATGTACACACCATACGCTGGAGCTGCTGGAATGTTGCTGTCGATGAACGGGAAGTTGACAATTGGGAAGTTGAAGTCATCACGCTTGTCGTAGAGCCTAGTTTGTAGTTTTCCTGAGTCTATTTCTGGAAGTAGGTCTAAGTAAGATGCTGATCTTTGTGTATTGGGGGTGTCTTTAATTTCAAGCTCGCTAGGGTAAATTGAATGTAAATTGTCACCAAATTTAGCATTGTTGAGGGACAAAACATCATCAATATAGCGGAATGTGAAATTAAAGGTCTATAATAGGGAACGATGCATAATTTTGGACTTTCCACATTCTATTTGCTATGAATAGATTTATTCTTTAACAGATTTTGATAGGCATTCCATATTCAATGAGCATTTGGTGGTATTTATATATCGATATATATCTCTTTAATTTTTGCGGTAGTAGGTTCAAATAATGCGGTTATTACTATTTTGATTTTAAATCTTGAGTATTCAATTGTGATTGCATTCGTTATTTGGTGTTATTACATCTTTATAATTAAGCATTACATATTAAGTCAAAGGCTATATTATATAAATGCGATTTTTGGCTTTCTACAGAATGTGAATGTTCTTTCTTTTTTTTTGACATGTTTTTGATGTTACAACATTTTGAGAGGATATCAAAGTTGTTATATTAGTTATTGAACATATAATGTTCTGAACAAATCTACATCTTTATATTTTTTGGTGCAATTTTATGTAGTAACTGTAACAACACTAATTGAACTCAAAATACATAAATTTAATTTTTTGTATACACAGGTTTGTTTAATTTAAACACCCCAACGGACAATAGATCTCCTCAGACTAATATCTCATATATCTTTCTTCTCTGTGTACATTTTACTCATAACATTATATAAAAGTTTTCTTTAAATTTGATATTTAAATTTTCATTCAATAGAGTAGTAAATTATAAAGTTATTGAATGACACCTATGTGTGCGTACCTGGTCGGAAAATTAAACAAAAATTGAAATTTTATAATAATATAGCATTAAATAAAAATAGAAAAAGATATTGATAAGAAATGTTATATCTATTGAACATGGCAAAAACATCAAAATATCTCACAAGAACACGAAAAACATTATGCATCATCAAACCATATTATGTTTCTGTATACTGATTATTTTGCCATTCCATACAACAATATGTTTTTATTAATGTTCAGATTATATACAAGTCTAGAAAATTATGCAACGATACAAATGACAGTGTTTTTGTCAAAGTTATAGACACAGACTGACCAACGAATGGCCTTAGTCATTGAGTGTCAATATACTAAATAAAACACCGTCATTTGTATCGTTGCATAATCTTCTAGACTTGTATATTATTTTTTGTTTATGCTGTATCGTCATGTCTGTCAATCTGATACTTAATAAGTATACAAATAAACAATGCTTGAAAATGAGATGGACAAATCTGTAGATCTGTATGTAATTTGGGCTGCCACTTAAACAGTTGAAATAGACACTAAAACCGGTTTACTATTTTCTCCATCAAGAGTTGTAATGAACGTAGAATGAGATTATCTTATTTTAAGACTGCACTGCCGTCGATCTTATTTAAAGAAAGCTTATATGTAATTGTATAGGGAAAACGTAAACAGAGACGAAAGGTATACAAGATATAAGTTTAAGGAGATCCACTGTCCTCTGGGATGTTAAAATTAAACCCAACTCTGTATAAATAAAACTAAATTTATGTAAAAGTGGAAACATTTATTAAAAATTTCGACGAACTAATTAAGAATTTTAAGTTGCACACATTATTCCATCTGCCTATAATTTAGTTTTGATTATGCTTGAAACTGCCATTATATTAACTTTATTTTGGTTTTCTCTCTACTTTTATTGTACGTAGTTCACAAAACAATGTAATTTTGTATTACAATGTCTGCATATTTTATGAATATATGATGGTGTAGAATAATATGTGTTATTAACTTTGTTGACCTGTGTCACACAATACGCTTAAAGTAAACACTTTTTACCTAGTTTTTTAAACATGACCCAATTTTCAATTTTTTTTCTATTAAATGTAAGTGTACTCAACTAGAACAAATTCGTTTTTATTATCGTACCATGGTATAAATTAGAAAAAGATAACTATAAGAGTCTAAGGACATTGTGTCGAAATCTGTAATATTTGACGTGTCAATATGCTCTATTAATCAAATAACAACTTCTATTGAAGCTAATTCACTTATGTTAACAAAAACGGTTCGTTAGTCATTATTTCAAAAGAATGCAGATTTAACTGTTAACTGTGATACAATGACCAGGATTTACTGTATTTCGAGACAACTTTTTCATTTTTAATACAAAAGGTTGTAAAGTAAAATATCAATACATATAAAACATAAAAATATAGTACATCAAATTAAAAAAATATTCTACATATGTCTATTGATTTTGTGATTGAAATTATTTTACACATGTCATTGATTTTGTATTGAAATTATTATACACATGTCTATTAATTTTGTGATTGAAATTATTTTACACATGTCTATTAATTTTGTGCTTGAAATTATTTTTAACCAGAAAGTCGACAGAAAATAAATCAACGGGGAAAAGGATATACATTATGAACTAGGCCACATAATGGATATTTCCTATCAAAAGGGTCCAAACACTACATGTAGGTGTTTTCATTTGAATAATTAGTTTGTTAATATTATTTCAACATGTCATAATTTATTTTATGGTTTTATTGGTGTTGTGGGTAACACTATACATATCGCTATAATTTTGTCTCTCTGTAAACCGTTATAATTAAGGGAAATTGATACTACTGGAAATCATAACGGTAGAATTTGAAAATTTGGCTCGCACATTGTACGTTTAAAGCTCTTTCTGAAGATTTTGGAAACAATAGGCTCATTTTTTGGTGCTTACAAACTAATGAATGAATGATTGAATTATTAATTAATTTATTCCAAATATAAGAGAAATTTGTTTCTACTGATCATCAAATAACCTTCAAACTGCATTTACTCTGCTTGGGTTTATCAATTGGTTTTATTAAATTATCAATTCCAATTTGAACAACCAATCAATTATCATGTTTAATGTTTGACAGGTGTGTAGATAAGTGTAAAAAACAAACGCAAATTAAATAACAAATCAGATCAAATTGTTAATTTTTATTTGTGATATCGAGAGCAAAATTAACTTCGAGACAAGGTTAGACTTTCGCTTAATATTATTGTAAGGACTGTACAATCGTCGAGTTAAGCGACACAACCGAGGATGAAATTCATTGTAAAGATGGTAACAATGCCGGACTTAAAACAATTACATCGACATAGCCGAGGTATCGAGTCCACCTTGTCCGACACAACGAGGTCCGACTGTTTAGAGAAAAGGTATCGTTCGAAAATAAAACCCAAAATATAGTTCTGATTTGTAACCCTGACTTATTTTTTGAATTTAAATATTGGTGTCAACACATTTTGAATTAAAACGTTTTTATGACGCATACAGTGGATCAAGTTACACCAAGGTGTTTCATATCGAGATTGAGGTACATACTGCAGACATTTTCTGTGGCAGAAATGTAAAATTTGTATATTTATGGATTTATCATTAAAAACATACCATAAGGTAGGACATAGTTTACGTTGACTCTTGTCGACTCTTCCCATTTACATTCTATATGTGTACTTGTTTTGTTTATTCTGAGACATGTCCATTTGTGTGTTGTTCTACTGTAGATTTATCAGGTGTCTTTTATTTGTATACGTATATGACCAAACGTATGTAATTATCACGTGGTCATAGTCTTCTCTCCATTTATCTGCCATTTTCTTTTGGTTTAAGTCTTAGTAGTGCATTCTGCGTTCATTGTTTTATTTCTTTTAACATTAACATATGTTGTATTTAATAAGAATTTAAGAAAAATCCACATAAAAACCAAAATTAAAATTTAGCAAATTTAGAGCTTTAGACGAACAATGTCTTTCTTTGATTACTCAAATTATTGATAAGATATTCATCAACTAATGTTTGTTCACCGCTGTTTACACTGTTCTATAAATAACACACAGCTCAATCTAAGTTAATGCTATAACAGTGAAATTATTTTTAAATATATCATGTTACTTAGAATGCTTGTAATGCGTGCTGTCTGTTTTATATTTAGAGTGTATTACCTCTTGTTTAATAAATAAGAAATCTCTGATTTTATTTATTTACTCAAGATTGTTTTTTTTGTAAAAATAAATGTTTTATTGTTCATTTAATAATTATATATCTACGATTAATAACATTTATCTTGTTTCATTTCCAATTTCACGGAAATACCTTATTTCTTTTATTATTCTTTCTTTTTGTTCCACCACTTTTCAAACACTTCAAAAGCTCTTTAATTTAAGAGTTCGTGGCATATCATTTGGACAATTTTCGATGATCTGGGACTGTATTCTAGGAAGGGAAACCGCTTCAAGAGCAAAGGTCGTAGTATAAGGTCATACTATAACAATGTGTTAACTGTTATAAAACGTCCTTAGCAACCAGATATTTTTCGAATCAGCATGAAATGATAGACTCATTTATTTCATATTTATAGCAACGGGCATCACAGTCCTTCACAACCATACATTGTTTGACTTCTTCGGACTCACTGTTTTCCTAATATAGCTACATTTTGTCTTCACCTTTACCTTAGACCTCCAATGTTTTATCGTAACCGTCAAAGATCGACTAAAAGTTTAATCATCAAACACATTTACTTGACAACAGCATGTTTAATTGCAGACCTTTTAATTGCTCGCGAACAATTAGTCTTTTTATATATCTAATATTTCTTATTGTTCCTATCGGTTTGGTAGAAAATTTACTACAAAACCTACGTGCCAAATCTGTAAATTTTTTTGAAAAATGTATTAAAAGTAGGCTATAATTTTCAGCATATAACAGGCAGATGGCTAAAGGTGAACATTTTTAGTCAATTGTAACAACAAGATGTTTAAATTTTTCTTCGGCAAGTCTAAAAAGCAAGACAGAGCGACATATGTAGGTAGCGATGGAATAGGACAGGAAGGTAAGTCATATTTGCTTGAGTTATTCTGATTTCTAATTTATTTCAAAAAGGTATCCGGACCACCATTGACCACATAATCATAGCTGGTGTCTCGGATGTCTATTGATTTTTAATACAGTAGACCTCGGTAATGTTCGGCAAACATCGGATATACTATTTGAGCAAATAATTTTTTACTCGAAACTGTTAACATTGACTCAAAGTAAAACAATATATTAATTTAATCATTAATTAGCAAAACATTGATTTAATAAAGCTGTATTTCTTGGACGACAAGTACAATTAAATGGTAACTTTAATTATGGGACGGATACCTTAATTAATCTAACCAAATGTTGAACAATCCTCCTACGTATCAAAAATAAAAAAAACTACAAAAGTCGTTTCACATGTTTATAATTTTTTTTTACCTTTGTCGTACTACAGTGCCATGATAAAAGATTAAATACAATTAAAAATATCACGTATTATTTGCCAATCCTTTAACAATGAACACTTTTTAATAACTTCTATAACAGCTTTAAAGACAACAATGGAGGGACAGCATTTTTGTAGAATATAGTAATACAATACTGGTGTAGAAATAATAAAACTGATCATTTGTTCTAGGCTTGTCAAATCTATAATATAAACGAGTAATAATTTCCTCTTTGTATTCATTATTTTTAGAATATAGAGTTACTTCACATTTGCAAGAGTTGTCTTTCATAACAGCATGTATCTGGTATTGAACAGTAAGGGAAAACATTACGTTTTCATTTTTTTCTTAATAATGTTTAAGCAACATAATAGTTCCTAGATCAGTAAAGGTAAGACAATAGGTGTATGCAATGCTAATCGTATTTTGTTCTACGAATTGTGTGGAGGAAATTTGTCGAGCTACAATTGCAATGTGTTAACTTCAAGACTTCATCAATTTTAAAACTGTATGAGAATGGCTTATTTTTCAATTTTTCCATAGATATGGAATAATATTTCACATATAATATATGTATATCAAATACTGGAGAATGGCTGTACTATATGTGAATACAAAATATTGTACTTTTTACCCATAGTAGGTAATGGAAAGTACCTGCTGTAAGAACAGATAACTCTGCAAAAGGGAGACAAATCTTGTTAAACTCAACTAGGGAATTTTAGGTTTCACAGTGAGTGAGAATTGTATTTCGCTTTATATAGTCTTGAGTTATTTAATTTCAAAAAAAATAATAAACGAGCCTATGACAAGTTCCTTAATTAGTTGAAATTAAATAAGTACACATGATTTTAAGTGATAAGCAATTTTTACGATTTGTGAAACCTATTTCTCTTATGATGGAACGAAATTTGTAATTTGCGTGGCTAATTTTGCACCACGAAAATGGGGCGTTTTTTGAAACACGGAGTAATATTCCAAATGTATTTACATTCTATAAACAGTATAACGAAGCGTTACATTAAGAGAAAGCGTATAAAGAATGAACACATTTTTGTTCAAATTCTAATAACATAATAAACGACATTGTTCATATATAACATTTAAATTTTTTTATACGCGGATTTTCATCAGAAACCTTCTTTTCCTTCCAGCAAGTCTGACGTCATAACTTATAATTTATATCTCTTGTTCGTATCACATAGCTCCCACATTGTATACGACATTTTGTAAGTCACGCAAAAGTAGATAAATAAGGACAGTGATAAGAGGATATACTTGCAACAACTGAATGATAACCAGGTTTAAAGAAACTAAGTTTTCATTCATTACTAATGCTTTTGAAATGCTATAATAAAGTTGATGCAATAAGTACGCGATTAAGAACCTACTGTTATGACATTAAAATAGTTAGACCTAGGGATTTTCCCATTACATGTAACTATTCGCATTTTTAACCACACAATATATCGAGAAGAATGTTATCAAATGAAATAAATATGTTTCGTTACATAAAAGATGTTAAAAATTATATATTTGTTTGCATTCATTTTGTTTTATAGAAAACGAAGAAAAAACATTGGAAGCATTGAACAAGGTTAGACCATTTTATTATTTATACAAATAGACAAATATAAAATAAAATAAATATTTTGAATTCACATAAAGGAATTTATACAAAATTTTCCTCTGTAGATGTTACAGAATTATGTAGCATATGCATATAAATATAGTGGAACATAATAACTGTATATCTGCATTATATTAAAAGACCGGAACCACGCGGCTACATAATGACTTTATAACTTTCAAAACGCCAGAATTTATTGTTATTGTGCTTTGTTTGGGTTGTTAATTTTTTGTGTTTGTGGAGTTTTCAGGTTTATCTAAACTGTCACGTTTTTGCTTGATTGTCATTCTCTTTATATCGCCACTATTTTGCTTACAATTGCCAAAGGTACCACAACACGATGGTAATATTAGTTAAAAATAATACATAGTTAAAACTTCTGATACTCAACAAAATGCGCGTTGAAATCATGAGTTTCGGATGATATTTCGATATTGCTGAATGTAATATTAGCTCTCAGGTAGTTGTCATATGCATGGTATACAGTATGTCAATAATGCGATATATTTATATGCAATAGAATAAACAACATCAGTCTTTAGTTGTAATTGATTTGCAGGATCAGTTTATTATTGAACGTTGTTATGAAATAGTTTTAAATATCCGATCATCAATATTTCAGATATATGGTAACAAACTCCAGATGATATTGTTTGGAAAAATCATTTCATTACTGAATATACGAGATACAATTGATGTGGATTACCTATATAATATTACTGCTTTTTAATTATTTTTTGTCATGGGAATGGATCGGACAAGGGTTTTCAGAAAAAAATATTGCAAATTTTGTCACAACAAAAGTTGAACACATATTTTATTCCACTATCACTCTAATAGAAAGAACCCACCTCTTCTTAAAGTTCTGTACCTGCATTAATTAAATAGATGACACCTTAAAAATACGACCATCTTTTATAGAAAATAATAAAATATAATTAAAATAAAGAAAAAAGTTAGATAAAAACGATAATGTTGTTTGACATAATATTAGACAGAAGAGCATACAGTTGAGCACAGACTGGATTTTTTTATCTTTCTTCTTCATTGAACTGCTTTCAAAAATTTCTTATTTTGAGTTATTGTCTAAATGTAATAATAACTCTGATTTCATAACCAAATACTATACATTTTTATTTTTTCTGTACATATCTGTTACACATTTTTATCTCGTTGGCACAATTTAGGAGTCGACATGAAACATACCCCTATTTACTTAAAAATGACGATTTTATTACTTGCTTACCATTACGTTACGTTGATAGATTTACTTTAAATAAGAAAAACACTAGTTGACAACAAATAAAGTATACGTCAATACCGAATTTTATACCAAACTTTCAAAGTTATGCATTTAATTATAGTGTAAATTGATATCATTAATTGGTTTCCTAGTCTCAACTCAATTACCTGTCACAAATAAAACGTTATTATTAATTATGCCATCGGACAGTGAAAGTTAATCTAAGTTTTATGACCGTCATCATGGCATAAATAATATTTATAAAAATGTGCGCATTTGTAGAAAAAACTAGAGGGAAGTTAGCAAACAAGTTTTTCCAACAAATGTTGTTGAAAGAATGTATTCCTTACTTTTTCCTGACAGAAATATTAAAATAGAACAAGATATACAAAAACGTAAAGTTAGTCTTATATGGACGAAGTTAATGTCAGACTCGTAACATCAAAAGACATCCGCTTAATGTTTTACGCTAATAAAATTATGATTTATCCAATTGTATTTAAAGTAATGAAAAAATGACTATACAATGTTTTAGTGTTTAAATGAAAGGCACATTTGAATGATTAAACGAAATCTGCAGATTGCTGACCTTTAAAGCACGTGTTTGTAAACATGTATTAGCTTCTGTAAATAACGATAATTCGTCATGTTAAACGTAAGGGGAGAAATAATGCAGCTGTGCAGTTTAATCTTATGGTTATGCATATTTACATTTCAATAGAAATTCTGTAGTGTTATAACTAATACTTTTTTACACAGTATTATGAAAAAACCTAAACGAAAAATATGTCAAATAATACCAAAATTAGTTCTGAGAACAAATTTTAATGTCTTTCCTGTTATTGTCTAAAGTAAAAAAAATGTTATGGACTTTTTGTCGTTTGCTAAGTACTAAATGTAACTGCCAGTCATGAATATTAATTATTTGAGTAAAGAAAGTGGTCCCAAGTCAAACAATATATGGTTGTAAAGGATTTCAAGCCTGTTGCTAAGGACAAAATGTCACTGTCGGCTGTATAATGACCTCTTTCAATAAAGTTGATCATCCTGATTTTAAAAATATGTTTGCTAACGACCTTTTATGGTAACATTGTTAAATCTCCCAAACGAAGTTTGAAGACTCATTGTTTTTGTTCCGTTCTTCTTCTTCTTCTTCTTATTCTTCTTATTTTTAAGGCTTTCACTTTCCAAGTGGAAAGACTTATTGTTTTGTGTCTGTTTCTTATTAAGGCTTTCCACTTCCCGAGTGGAAAGCCTTCTTGTTATTCGTCTGTTTACTATTATTATTATTATTTTTTATTAAGGCTTTCCACTTTCCAAGGGGAAAGACTTATTGCTTTTTGTCTGTTTCTTATTATTATGGCAAGTTTTTTATTACCCATTATAAATTTTGTTTCGCGACATGTCTTAAAGACATTTTTTACTATGGGTGTATGAGACATTAGGCTTTCGCAGTTAACCCAGGCACACCTAACACTTTTTCTTTACAGAGTAATTTCCCCTGTCACGAAAAACCTTTTGTGCAGATTAATTATGAAACCATAAAAAAATGTCGCAATAAAAGTTGTTGCAAAATGATTTGCTATTAATTGCGACAATTTTTTACATATCGTACACAGAATTTTGACGACTCCTTATAGAGTTATTTCCCCTTATTTATTGGAAGGACATTTTGTGCCATTATAACTCGTGAACCAAAGGTGATAGATACTTGGGATTTCACAGTTAGTCATCATTGACCTTGACCTTGAAAAGGGTCACAAGGTCAAAGGTCAATGTTACATTCTACATTTTGACATTGTGGTATGTGCGATTTTTCTCCCGAACCATAAGAGCTAAACAAAAAAATCTTTAACCAAAATGTAGATCATATTAAGTTCTTGGAAGGTCACCATAAATGATTTGACTTTTGAAAGAGTTATATCCACTTGATCAATTAAATATAGTGTAAATAGCGTTATCTCAGTAAATATAACATATTTTGACCTCTGATCTTCTGTGTTGTTGATTGTTGACCTTCAGCAAGGTCAAGTGTAGAGGTCAATGTCAAGTTATTTTTTTTAATTTTGCATTTTCTATGCATGTTAAGTTGTTATTTATGATAAATGTTTACTTTGGTTAAATAATATATGCAAAAATCGAAAGATCAAAGGTCAAGGTCAACTTAGACCCTGAATGTCTCAATTTATGACCTTTTTTATTTCAAAAGTTATCCTAATGGTTTTTTCTTTGATATATTAGTTTGCGAAATGGATTTCATTTAAACACAAAAGGGGATGAGATCAAGGTCATAGTGTCTTAGAATTTAACCTTCCCTCATTTTAACAGTTATCCATAAAATTTGTTAATTTCATCAAAGAACGAATAATGTTTATGGGTAAAATTAAAAGGTCTTTTAACTCTGGTACATGTTGGTTCTTTATAGTTCCTTTATGGGTAAAGCCTATTAATCGTTCTAGAGAACTATTTAACTTATATTTATCATTCTTCTTCTTCTTTTTCGCGCCGCCAACTTTATCCGGGGCACTTTTATACTTTACACTTCATCGATATGTTCAAATTCTGCACAATGATAGACCCCTATGAGATGTGAGTCCTAACCATTTTTCGGGTGTAGGGGACCCCAGGGGCCGTGCCACGCCCCTCCAAATACCTAAAAAAATTGATTTTTTTAATACGTCAAAAAAGTAAACATTCCCACCCTATAACCATATATACTATTACTCCTTATGATTAGACAAAACATTTGGTACCATAGGAAGGTGCGAGGGGGTCATGCCCCACCCCCTCAAATGACAAATTTCTTAATATTCTGAAAACCATTGGGAATCGACCCTATAACCATATATATTCTTACTCCTTATGATAAGACGAATCATTTAGTACCATAGGAGGGTTTGAGGGTGTCTTGCCCTACCCCCTTTAAAAATGACAAATTTCTTAATATCTTAAAAACCATTGGGATCCCCACCCTATAACCTAATATATTCCTACACCTTACGATAAGATGAATCATTAAGTACCATTGGGCGGTTGGAGGGTGTCTTGCCCTGCCCCCTTTAAAAATAACAACTTTCTTAATATCTTGAAAACCATTAGGATCCCCACCCTATAACCATCTTAATCTTTATGATAAGATCAATCATTTGGTACCTTTGGAGGTCGGAGGGGTTCATGCCCCACAACCTTAAAATTAATTAATTATTCTTCTTCTTTTTTCATCTTTCCGTTTAATCTTGTTCGCACATTTTCTCCAAGATGAGGTCCGAAGGCGGTTATTCCCGCCCCCTCAAATGACATATTTTTAATATCTTCAAAACCACTGGGATCCCCACCCTATAACCAAATATATTCTTACTCCTTATGATAAGACGAATCTTTTGGTACCACGGGAGGGATGGAGGGGGTCTTGCCCCACCCCCCTCAAATGACAAATTATTAAATATCTTGAAAACCATGGGATCCCCACTCTATAACTATATATATTCTTACTTCTTATGATAAGACAAAATCATTTAGTTCAATGGGAGGGTAAGGGGACATGCCCCGCCCCCTTAAATTATTTAATTATACTTCTTCTTTCTTCTTTTTCCTTCTTTCCGTTCACTCTTGTCCAAACATTTTCTCTGAGATGCAATGTTCAATCAATACGAAACTCTGGGAACTTGTTTATGGTGACCTGAAGTTTTGCAATCCATTTTTGGAATTTTCAAATTGGCTGCCGTTTCCATGGAAACAAGGGTAATTATATAGGACATTGCATTATCATGGTAAAAATTTGTATTTGGGGTTTTCAACATGCTCAATGTGATAGTGGCAATGGGGGTTCGTTAGGGAGACATCTTGTGTTGGCATCCAAAAGCAATCGTGAATATTTGCTATTTGTGTTCATTGGCTTAATGTAAGATAGTGGGAGTTTTCTCTGGTTACTCCCACTTTCTTTTAATAAAAAATGAAAGCCACATCATTGCTAAAAAAAATAATGAAATTGGCGTTATGCACCATTTGAACAAAAGAAATTTCCATTGAAAAAAGTTATTTGTATTGCCTCCTCATAAGTAAAATGTAAAAAGCTTGAGATGTAGAACAACAAATCCTTTAATGGAGAATATAGTTTTTGTCAGCCAAGGTTCCTGTACCGGGGTTAAAAGGCCGAGCTAGTAATACAGACTCGAGTTGGGCGTCATTTATTCACAGATGGATGGCGAATAATACTTGAAAACGCAAAAAAATAATGTGTTGCGAAATAAATGACAATTTAAAACATACGGAAAGGTGTGGGTTACAAAATAGACTAAGACACATATTAAAATAAATATAACGTACAAAAAGTAATAAAATGGTATTAACCAATGTAGTTAATGCATATATAATGTAACAATTCCCATTCAAACAGCGATCATGTTCGCATTTAATCAGTTTTCACTTGTAGATCTTCACCAAAACCCAAAACCCTAAAGTTTAGGGACGAAAGTGAAAGCGATAAACTACCAAGAAAGTATACATTAATATTTATAAGACATTTCAAAGGGTGGTAGGAGGGTTAGTTTTTTCTGAAACTTTTCAGAATAAGATTGAACATTCAGTAAAATCAAAACATGAACCTTACACTTTTATTGTAATTTGCAGAATGATCACATACAAACACACAAGCTGTTACTTAATCTTAATTAACAGTAAATTAACTGACCAATCATCATTCAAATTACTGACTGAATATGCAATGAACAACTGCAGGTGGCTGACCAGTCTATCAGTATTACATAAAACAAAGATAATTACAATAAAAGTTACATAATACAAACTTGCATCTCTTTAATACAGGTGGATACATTATATAAGATACTGAAAACATAATTTTAGACGCCTGCTACATTATATGATACAATGAAAAATACACATGCATTAAATAATAGATTAATAACAAAAATTTTAGGAACTTGCTTACAAAAACTCTTTTATTAAGCAATGAATTCATTTTTGTACTTAAAAAAATTAATTAAAACATAGGAATAAGCTCAACAACTGAATTTGTGTAACTTTACATTTTCAAAACATTAACACAATTTCACACTTTCTATAAGTGGTTGATGTAGTAATATATTTCATCAAAAGAGGCATGCCTTTCTCTGTAAATACTTTCTAATATTTTCAAAAGACAATATTCTCGTACAAGGTATTTATATCTTATTGGATAAGTGAAAGGAATAGTATCTTTAACATAAATATTTTGGAAGTAATCAACAATATCAAAGCAGAGATGTGTACAATTTTACATCACCATTATAAGCGACAAAAAGCGAATTCAAATGGAGAATTTGCGTGACGACAGAAAAAATGTTTTAACCGATTTTGTGAAATTGACATGTTTCACGTGATAATTGAAACAAAAATAAGAGATTTTGACTGTTTGTCAGTTTAACGAAAGCGAAAACAGCGATTTTGATTCGTTCGTCAATTCGAATCATAATGAGATTTGTATGCTTTGACAAAAACCGACATTAAATTACAGTTGTTTTTTTTTCATCGACAATATCAAGTTTGCTGAGAATGTTCAAAATTGAAATTTAAAATTTGTATGCTAGCACTATCTAAATTCACATAGCAGACATATTTAATCTTTCACATTCTTTGTCTTTGTCATTAAAATTATTATATTTAATTTGCATTAAAACAACATAACCTTATGTTATATATAAAGAGGAGGACAATTAATTACAAACACTAAAATTTAATTATAAGCATTAAACATAAACCATATTTTATTGTTTCAGGCTTTATTGAAAGCTTCAAAGAATGGTACATTTAAAGCTGTCCAAGAGTGTTTAACAAATGGTGCTGATGTCAACTGCCAGGATTGGGATGTAAGTTACACAATTGTTTGATAATAATTGCTTTGATCTATTGAATTACTTGCTTCATGTCACAGATACAAATCAATATGAGTATATGACCGTACACAATTCAGATAGAAGTTAAAAATAAGTATTGAATTTGTGAATGAACAAAGCTATAATTTCTTACAAATATCAGTGCATATAACGTATGAAAAGTTACACCTCATGTCGACAACATGATTCTTGCGAAACTAGTGGTCATGTCTTTTATTTATATGCACATTTACGTTTTTAACAGCTACATAATAGGTACAAATTACAGTGTATTGTAATCTGTGCAAAAAATACATGTACGAACACATGCACTTTATTCAAAACTTGCGAAATACTCTTATCCATCATTAACATCCACGACCAAAAAACAATGTTAGCGAAGGTCGGGGATGTTTTGCTGGGTAAGGTATGAATTTCTCGAAAATAAAAATCGCGTTTAACGCTATTCTAACAAACAAAACTCAAAATGCATCACCTCATGCCCGGTATTTTTAATATTTACTTAACAATACAAGGAGCGTATTAGGCATATACGTTTATATCTGTAAATACGAAGATTTCAACACCTGAAGCAAAGATGCGTAAAGATTCGTTAGATGAAGAAAGGTTTCTTGTGCATGGGTAAAGGCTCTTTGCCAATTTCAGTATAAAAGTATTTTACGTCATAGAGTCATATAACTGTTAGCATCACCCACGTACATTTTGTAGCAACACCCACATATATTTGTTATGTAGAGACGTTTAACTGAATAATGCATAATACTAATATGGAGATCAAAATATTTATAAAAACAAGTATATATCACTATCAGAAGATCAAATGTTACGCTGCAATCAGTACATTTTAAAGAATAAAGGTATTCAAATGCAGTGTTGATTAATTGAGTTACTTATCGAATCAAATATTTTTGCATCCTTGCTCTGTTTTCCTGTAATATTTAGTATTATGATATAATTCACAATATGTTTTCAAACATGATATTTATTCGTGCCGTCATGGTATGCCTAGATGACGCGCCAATATGTTGTATCCTATTGTTTCCTCTCTGAATGTATTTTAAGTCATAGGATAGGCTAAAAAAATATTGGTACAATTTTAGAAACTAAAGCGACCATTTGCACTCTTTGCAAAAAGGCGATAAAATCGCTCGACAGTGCACGTATTTCTGTCTGTTTCTAAGAGTCGTAAAAATCAACTTGATGTTTTTCTGACAATGCACAAAAATCGAATATTTATTCGCAATCTTTACATTTTCGTTGTATATTAATATATTTTTTGTTTTATTTTGTCAGCATACAATCTTCATGTATCTTATCCCTTATTACAAAAATATTTAGAATTGTGTTCTGGTTAAAGCTTCAGTCACACTACACCGTATAGCGTTAACGGACGTCAAACGCATAACAAAATTTTAAATCCGTCCATGTCCGTTCGCATGCGTTTCTTTTCCATTTATCATGCGGCGTTTGCGCTTCTTGTCCGGCGATATCCAGCGGTGTTCGTTCCGTTCGGTGGAAAGTTTGAACATGTTCAAAATTTGGAACGTACAGCACCGGATAAAGTTGTCCGTCAGATGTACGGTAACCGTGCGCTGGTATGCGTTTTGTTCGTTACTCGTACGTTCCTTATTCTGTACTTGTCCGGTTCGAGTCCGTTCTTGCCCGGTGGACCTGATTTACGGCCGGACTACTAACGGACATGCAGCGGATGTAACGTAAGTTAAACGAGTTAAAAGTTCAAAGAACGTTTTGTCAGTTCTTCATGCGCTGCGTGTACGTTTTGTGCGGTACAAATCCGTTACTAGTATGTTGAAGTCCGTTAACTGTACGTCGTTCATCCAGTATATGTGCGTTGATCGTTCGGTCATTGTGCGTTTTGCACGTTTTATGCGCCCCGTACAGCGATCATGAAAGCACCGAGCAGCAGCAGCGGGAAATGCTTTTCATCACCGGATAACTTTCAGCCGCATTTGTCTTTGCGTTTAGCGTCCGTTAACGCTATGCGGTGTAGTGTGACTGAACCTTACCATGTTGATTAATATAATTTGTGTGTAAAGTCATGGTATCGTTAAGCCATTTGTTTTGTTTGTGTTCTTGTCCTTCATAATGATATATAAAGATTTATTCACTTTGTCACACAAACTAGTTGGTTTTTATGGCTGTTTAACATAATGGGAAGAGTGATAATAAATATCTGGAAGTTATGTTTGAACATTTCTTTATATTTATTATTCTAGAAAAAAACACCACTTCACATTGCGGCAGATCAGGGCAACACAAAGATAGCAAACCTCCTAATATTGCGAAAGGCTAACATTAACGTAAGGAATGTATACGTAAGTATTCCTTTTTAGAAGTTCTGTTTTACCTAGTTTTTGGACTGAATTAGAGATATATGAATGTTCATCTTATTATATTACAAGATTCAATGACTAACATTAGTGTTTTTCTACCAAAAGTGAGTATTATACTATGACCAAAGAAAACTATGATTCATATTAAAGGCCAATACTGAGATATATATGCCAAAAATAGATAAATATACCAGTAATATCACGTTTAGTTAAATATGTGTGTGATTAATACTTTGACGACAAAAAAAAATAGAAAACAATAACACATGTATAAAAACTTTCTTGTTCAATAAAAACAAATTAGATACAACATACAACGATAAAGAGGATTAATTCACAATCAACATATACCTACATAAACGTTCTAAAAATTTGAATAAACATGAAAGACACAATTAAAAGTAAAAAATCGGTAATATCTAAAATATGTGAATATGGATTATATTTACCAATATCCTCTACTTCAAATTTAAAATTTATAAGTAATATGTAAGAAAAACGCTCGTCCCAAACGTATAAAAAACCACACTATAGTAAGAAAATCCGAATTGAGACAAAGGCACACGACATAAAGAAGAAAAAAAAAGTATCCCGATTCCAATAAAACACTCCTGTTGCGAAGCAGAGCATGCCTCCAACTAGAGGATTTTTCTAACTAGAAACCAACCGAATTACTCAGTATTGCCGTGAAATATTTGAATTAACCCATCAGCCACATAGCAACTAAATTAAATGCGATTCGAAATGTTTCATACCTGCGATATTTAGTATCCCGTTCTTGTTTATTACATGTTGTCAAATACGCTTTGACTTCATGCTTTTACAAGAATACAAGCCTAAAACTTAAACAAAAATAAGCGAGAAGTGTTTTTCATGTTTCTCATTTGTATAGAACGTAATTTTGGTTTGCAGGTTAAAACAATATATTGTCAGAAATTTTGAAGTTAATTTGTTCTTGTTACATACAGGTAAGAAATGCTATACAGAGCGTCGCATTTCTCCCTGTTTCTAATCCTCGTACAAATGAACTATACATTTTCTGACAATGTGCATTTACTAATACTAATACTTATGCAATAAATTTAATCAGATGAACGTAACACCTCTTTGTAAAAAACTACCTTTTAAGTGTGATTAAAGTGCGATTTCACAATAGCAAACCTTTTTGCGGTGTTTTATTACTTTGAAGCATGCTTAATATGTCACGAGTAAGTCATGCTTCTCCGTTTATTGAAAGTTTGTTGAGATGGAAATGATATGACGACAAAATGTCTGTTATTAACAGAAATCGCCTTAAAACGTGTTTTATATTAATTTTCCAGGGAGAGACACCCCTTCACCTGGCGGCAGCAGCAGGAAATACAGACATGGCAGCCATCCTTGTATCACAAAACGCTAACATTAACATCAAGGATTACGGGGTATGTATTTGTAAGGAGAAGTTCATTTTTTCACTTTTGATAGTTCATGTCCTGAAACAGTAAATAACAATTTGCATGTTGCTACAATCAGATATGCTAAAATATATGATATCTATATTATTAATTTATTTTTATCCTCTCTGTCAACAGAATACGAAAATGTCAGACGTGACAACGTTCAGTATCAAAACCATATCTTATATTTTGACTTCAAAGATCTATAGTACAGCTTCAGAGACTGACACGATAAAATAACTACCATTTCAAACAAATCAAATGTTTAACCCCAACTTGGACAATTTATTTGACGTTTTTATAAATTATGAATCAGAAAAGATTATGTTTGATTAGACATCTGTTTAATACAAATAAATATTATTTACATATAAATTGTTGTATTAAGATTATTTTTTGTTGATTCTAGGGCTGGACACCACTTCACATGTCGGCAGACAGAGGCTACACAGGAACGACTGACCTCCTGATATTACGGGGAGCTGACATTAACATCAAGGATTGTAGTGTATGTATATCTCATTGAAAGGTTGTTTTGTGTCAGTTTTCCAACTGAATTCGAAACTCTAATTGCTAATCTTGTTATGGTAGATTTGTTCCAATATTTTTTACTTATGTTAAATATCTGATAATGGCAGAACTTTTTTCGACCTAAATGGATATAAATTTAATAATATATTATGTTAAAATCTGTAAAATGTTAGATTTTCTAAGTGACAACATATTTGTCATGGTTGTAGAATGTGTTTTGTAACAGACTGTTGCCAATTCAATGGGTACTAACTGTGCTATTGTCATCGCCGACTTTTTTGTACTTTTCTGAGGCGAAATTGCAGCCTTCTAAACAATTGACACAGATACAGCTTTTGAATTTCACATTCTGCAATTTTGATGCAACAATGCTAAATTTGGTGACTTTTTACATTAAATTTACCATAGCGGGCTTGAAAGTAAAGACGCCACTAATACACTTATGTTGACCTCCGTCATGAAAACGAGAAAATATCTACAAGTTTGCCAACGGTCGGCAAGAAGTGGTAGCAAAGTGAGAACGCGTCAAGACGTAGGTTTCCGACGATGGGCATACCAATATGAAAAAAACTTTTTTTACTAGGATCCTTGATTAAAGCTGTATTAACTACATTGAATAGATTGATGATTGTTTTTACAGATTTTCGAATACCTTTTTTATCACGTGCTCTGTCAACAGTGAGATTGCAAGTTCGTGTTGCACCACGGACAGGTGTACTCTACTTCAATCTTAATTAACAAGGATTGTCAGATTTTTGCGACAAGTCGGGGTTTTCTACAGGTAATCCGGCTTCTTCCCCCAATTAAAACTGGACGACATAATAAATTGTTAAGTTGCTGAAAGCTGCGTCTAACATCAGAAAAACAAATATACCTTTTGTTTTAGAGACGGACACCACTTCACCTGGCTTTACAAAGAAGCCGCACAGACACAGCAAACCTTCTTATATCGCGAGGAGCTAACATTAACGTTCAAGATAATGAGGTATGTATTATTGTTGGACGGCCATATTTTACTTCATGTTTGTACTGAATAAAATAATGGCCAGCTTTTTTGATATTCATTAATTTATTCAGACATATATTTAGCACAAAGTGCAATCATCTATTTAGTCCTTTCTTTTAATCAACATATTTTAAACCGATGTTTTTTTAATACTTCTACCAGAGATATACGGTATTAAGTAGTATTCTAGCTAAGGTTCAGGCAGTGGGCGGCAAATCAAAACTTTTGTTTTCAGCTTTTTTGGTTTAGATGCATTTATTTTGATATAAAAACAAATTCTAACAAAATTTTACATTTGAAAAAGTGTCAATTGCCAAGATAATTTTTGACTGGTTATATAGAGAAAATTTTGGCGGGAAAATTTCCCGGCATTTTTCACAGTACAATTCAACTATATTTCAAATGCTTATATCTTAAAAAAGCAAAATAATTGAGAACTGTTATAAATTAGAATGTTGTTATATTAGATATTTTTATCAAATTCCATGATCAAAAGTTTGCGTTTTTTCCCTTCATGTGCCATCACATGTATGCATTTTGCCTGATTCTTACGTGGAGTGATACTTAAATATATTTTATGGTAGAAAAAGATTGTAACCAGAATGTGTGCTTTACACTGTGCATACAAAAAATCATTATTCATCTTTAATGACTGACATATTTTGTCCTTTGTCAGAAAATATCGTTTTATAAAGTATATTAAATTAAACAAAATTGTTTCTCGTATTTATCTGTTTTACTTGTTTTTATAAGATTTGATGAAAATATTTGTTGATTTTTGCAAATTTATTTGTATTCATTGTTCTAGGGGCAGACACCTCTGCATCTGGCTATACCAGGAGGTCACACAAACATTGCAGACCGTATTATATTACGAGGAGCTAACATTGAAGTCATTGATAGCATGGTATGTATTTATTGACGAAAATATCAATCCTTACTTTGTTGTGGTCAAAATATAATAATATTAATTACATTCTAATAAACACATACATTATCTTAAGTATGGCTTTGCCTTCAATAATAAAAAGTGTTAGATCTCTCACAGAAAATAGTCAATTTAACGAGGTTTGTTATTTATTTGTGCTTTGCATCAGATAAAAAATATATTGATAACTGATTATTTTGTATGAACAGAACTTAATGGTTTATCATTTGTGTCAATATAAAAAATGTTTGTTATTTAAAAGTAAATTGTTGTGCTTTAATACTATTTTCAATTCATTGTTCATATCTTTATGTGGCCAAAAATAAAAGATTATATAGGTTCAACATACCTTTTTTAAATCACGGTGTTGGTGTGGCTGAATGTATATGTATACGCTTTACTACACGTGAATGTAAAGCAATCAATCACTCAATCTTTAATGTTGAAATGTGTTCATGTGTTGCTAATTAGTGTATCATTAAATATCAAGTATGTACCTGTAATTTCGAAATTAAGAAGATTTTATAAACAAAATGTGTGTTAGCTACAGAGAAATTGTGGTGTTCGAACTTTTTCAAAAGATGATTGATTTCTAGGGAAAAACGCCTCTCCACATTGCGGTAGAGGGAGGCCACACAGACATTGCATCCAGGCTTATATCACGGGGGGCCGACATCAACATCAGAGATAGCTCGGTATGTATTTCTTATTTGAAGGTTGTGTTTTTACTTTATTTTTGTGCCGAATCAAGAAAATATTAATGTTAGGCCTGTTATGAACGAATAGAAAGATAAATCAGCGATTAATTTCAAATAGTTATACCTTTCACTATTAGTGTTTTTACTCGTTTCTTTCTAAAACTAAATATATGTCAATTTTCACAATACTTGCAATTAGAATCGTGATTTAGACAAACGTTAACAACTCGAAACAAAAACCAAAAACGCAAACTAAACATGTCATAATAAATGTTGCCAATAAATTATTCCCATCACTTTGTAGTGAGTCAGAACTTAACGAGGTACTACCGCAGGTCGGGGGTTCTCTCCGGGTACTCCGGCTTCCTCTCCCAATAAAAACTGGACGCCACGATATAGCTGAAAAATTGCTGAAAGTGGCGTTAAAACACCATTCAAACAAAGAAACTTAACGAGGTTGATCACATATTTTGTGTAAATTAAAAACAATCTATCCATATAGTGAAGGGCAAATATCGATATAAGTACGGTGGACACATAATCAATTATGTATTAAATTACTTATTATTTCCATATTTGGACTGGTATCAAATCTTGACCAATTTCAGACATCTGGCTGTAACCCGCGGTGCTGATATTGGAGTCTCTGGGCTGATACCCAGGTCAATAAAGAAATGATCAGGAAATAACATATACATGTCTAGATCTGGTACAATTCTTACGGTTATGTTGATGCATTTACTTATATTGAAAATATTTTAATAGAAGGTATATTGTTGTATTTGAACATTACTTTATATTTATTGTTCCAGAACATGACGCCACTTCACCTTGTGACAAAGAGAGGCTATACAGAAGCAACAGAACTCCTATTATCACGTGGGGCAAAAATTAACATCAAGACTAACGAGGTATATATTGTTTGTTTGTTTGTTGTTTAACGCCACTTTCAGCAATTTTTCAGCTATATCATGGCGTCCAGTTTTAATTGGGGGAGGAAGCCGGAGTACCCGGATAAAACCCCCGACCTTCGGTGAGAAAACTGGCAATCCTTGTCAATTAAGATTGGAGTCGAGTACACCCTGCCTGCTATGAAACTCGAACCCGCAATCTCAATGTTGACAGACCACGTGATCAATAGTACACGAACTACCTTAAGCACTCGGCCACCGAGGCCCCACGAGGTATATATTCCCTAATGTATGTTCGTTTTTCATACTTCATTGTTGTAATGAATGAAAATATCGAAGTCCTTTTTATAGCTTTCATGAAATTATGATTAATGTAGTCATTTACTTTTTACTTATGCAAATCTTCTACAAAAATTTGTTTTATAACAGTTTGAATCCAGATAAAGCTCTAGTACAGCTGACAGGAAAAGCACCGTCGTGTTATACTTCTTTTTGCACTGAATCAGAAAATATCAATGTCAGCTTGCTATGCATACATTTAACAAGATGCATCGATAATTTCAGATAATGATATTGGTATCCTCTGTGTGGCTATTTTGTTTACTCGTCGCATTAAACAATATCAGAAATTATATTTCAAAATATTCATTTTTTTCACGTTTGCTTCAAATTAAAAAAATGCCACGACAGAGATAATTACTATTTTGTTGGTTAACATAACATAAACCATCAAATATTTCATACAAACCAAATATTTCACCATACGTGCGGACATTTATTTTACTTTTTTTCTAACAAGTTTTATTAGACGGACACTAAACCGTTTGTTTTTGTGTGAACCCGTGTGACTTACGTAAAAAGGTCTGGAGGTTACATGTCTGTTATTGTATAAATTATAGTGTTTAAACATTGCTTTGTTGTGCTAGGGAGTGACACCACTTCACATGGCTGCTATGGGAGGTCACAAAGACACAGCATCACTGCTTATATCACAAGGGGCTAATATTAACGTTAGGGATTGCTTGGTATGTATTCCGCATAATGTTTAACTTCATTTTGTACTGAGTCAAGAAGTTTCAATGTTCATTTGTGATGGAAGACATTTTACTAAAGTTTTTTATTAATGTAACATAATGATATCCTTTAATATTAATGTAGCATTTAACTTAACTTACTTTTTGACATAATAAAACAATAGATATTGTGAGTACATTTTTAAACGCCGACAGTATAAAATGTTCACTATTTCTTCCAATCCAAACATTTTATCATTAGTGGGTAAAATTATTTTATAAATATTTTTGTCGTGAATAAGAAAAAAACAAGGTTTATTAGAGTTGTTGTGAAACATATTAAGTTATATAAGTTTCTTTATTAATGCACTACTTAGCCTAAGATGACTTGATAAAAAATGTCCGGTGTATACATACAGTTATTGCGTCTTAACATTGCTTTATTTTTATTGTTTTAGAACAGGACACCTCTTCACCTTGCAACAGAGAAGGGCTGTACAGACACGACAGCCCTTCTTATATTAAAAGGGGCTGACATTAACACCAGGAATGACAAGGTTAGTATTCTCTTGAATATGGTCGTGTTTTAATGCTTAAGTTTTGTAGTGAGTGACGTATATTAGTTTTCATCTTCTTATGTTTGACAAGATTTACAGATTTATTTCAAATACATGTAATGACATCTTTAAAAATTATTCGTCTCTTTTTACAACTATAAGAAAATATTTATGACAATATATCAACAGAAAATAAAAGTGCAAAAATCATCTTTCACGACATATTTTTTGTCAGGAATGATATCGAGAATTACGCATGAATATGTCAAAAATATTGTTTAATTGCAACATTTTTATATACTTTATTGGCAGGATTTATTCGGTATTAAAACACACAGAAAGTAACAGTGATTTATTGAAAAAAAATCCAGTTCGCGGTTTTATTTTCATTTGAAAATTACTTATTATTCATATAAAAGTTAAAAGTCAATCAGACTGGATAGTCGTTGCAGCCATAAACATTGCAATTTAGACCAATTTGTTTAGAACATCTGTACACAAAACCTCGTTCAAACTAAAAAATAATGAAAGTAGATGTAACAGCTACTTAAACGAAATTCTCTTGTAAACTCAAATTTCATTGATGTTGTACAATTAAAAAGAAACTTAATGAAGAAACAGGACACTTCGTCACCTTGCAACAAAGAGCGGCTATACAGACACGACTGCCCTTTTAATATAACAGGGGCTGACATTACCACCAGGAATGACAATGTTTGTATTTCCTTAAATAAGTTCGTATTTAATCGCTTTAGTTTTGAAATGAATGAGACAAATTAGTCTTTATCTTGTTATGGTTGACAAGATCAACAGATTCAATTCAGATACATTTTTTACCTTTTGTTGTTATAGGAGGGGACGCCACTTCATCTCGCAGTACAAGCAAGCCATACGGACACGGCAGCCCTGCTTATATCAAGGGGAGCTGACATTACCCTCAAGGGTAGCATGGTATATATTCGTGTTTTACTTAAATCTTCTTCCCAGTGAAAGGTGGCTGAGGGGTTAAGTTAGTTAGTCATCTACTATTGATTACGTGGTCTGTCAACACTCAGGTTACAGATTCGAATCACATTGCGGGCAGTGTGTGCTTGACTCAAATCTTTAATTGAGATGAATTGCCAGTTTTGCTACCGCAGGTACAGGGTTATCTTCGGATACTTTGACTTCTTCCTAAAAAGCAGGACACCCATGATATAACTGAAAAATATAGTTGAAACTGGCGTAAAAACCATTTAAACAGGAAACAATTAAAAACAATCTACCCATTTAAAACATAAAAATGTTAAAATTGTTATTATCGACACGTTACAGTAAATAAAATCGGATGATACCTGTATCCGTAGTGTGGCTCTGTATTTTTCTCGTCTTTTTTATACCCAGACATCAAAGATCAATACTTGAAGGTAATAGCAAAAAAAACTGAACACCGAGGAAACTGTAAAAAATATAAATCAAAGTTCAAGATACCGTCAAAATCGAGACCCAAACAACAGCAAAAAAACTACTTAAATATTTTAAGTGTAGATGTGTATTTTGTCATGAGTCAGAATAACCCACCCAAAAACTATTCTATCTGGTAAAAAATACCCATTCAGTACATTTGAAGAGTTTATCACTAGGGTCATTTTTATCTTATGAATAATATACCAAAAAAGTATGGTGCTTGTAACTTATAGATTACTTTGGAACATCCCTACCCCTGTATTTAAGTATGTAAGAACTGAGGCATTCCCTACAAAGACATATTACAAGTTAAGGGACTGAAATAATGTATGATTACAAAGCAATTAACAGGTTTGAACAATTTTAATAAGCTTTTAAGGAAAGTATATGAATACGCCCGTCGTCAAAAGTTATAGACAAAACACAAATCTATAAAGTGGCCATGTCCCCATGGGTATTTGTTAATTGAAAAAAAAAAATTTGTCAAATCAAGTATAATACTTTTAGCAATATATATTTAATTTATTCATTATATTATTAAACCATTTAAACAATCATTAGGAGATTATACGTTCAGTAAATATGACGTTTAAGTCCTAATGTATAAATACTTATTAACTTAACTAGACAAGGCCTACCCACTACCCATTAATTCACTTATAAAAACATACTTAAAGATATTAATTCATTGTATGTTAAGGCCATCATCTTGTGTAATTACTACCTTTTTTGTTATACCCTCCGCACGGATATGAGTGTCCGTCCGTCCGTTTTTCTGTGCCTCAGTTGTTTGCAGCTAAAAACGCGTCAACAAATTTTGTTTAAACTTTGCGCAGCTGTTCAGGACAATAAAATGAAGATCGATTTTCAGCTCCATCCCATTTGTAGTTTTTGACTGAATTTTTTTTATATGCCACAGATCAAGGTAAAAATTGTCTACTGATAGGGATTGTTGTCATGATCAACTGTTACTATAGGTTTATTTGAATTCAGTAAATATGTTCATGAGTATTAAAAAAAGGAAACGTGGCGGGGTGTCATTTAATGTCCCATTAAATGCCCTATTTTCAGAATAAGGAATAATAGTAATTTTTTACTATACTAGTCCACCTCCTTGTTAAAATAATTAAAATCACGAAGTGACTAAATGCATAGTAAGTAAAGAAAATTTACAAAATCTTCTAAAATATATTAAATACAGAAAAATTACTTCTCTAAACGTCTGTCATGTGATTTTAATTTCATATATCTATCCACGTACTCAAAATTGCTTGCCGTAACTTTTAATGTTAAATTTGTCCATATCTTAGAGGCAATTCAGATTACCTTTTTCATAAGATATATACATTGTACATTATATTCGTTGTATCCTACAGGGAAGAAGTTCAGTCGATTTGGCAAGTGGAAAAGCGAAGATACTGCTGCAGGTAAGATTATTTAAATAATTTAGTTGCCAACTGCAGTTCCTATCTTATTAAGCACTAGATAAGAACTTGACACACCATATGTTAACCATAGGTAATACAAAAACCAACGAAAACAATTAAAATAAAATGTCGTCAAAGATACCAAGGTTAACAATTTTTTTTTCTTCGCCAGACGCGCGTTTCGTCTAATCAAGACTCATCAGTGGCGCTCAAACCCAAACAATATGTAAAATCCAAATGATTAAGATGTAGTAGAGCTTATATCACCAAAATTCCAAAACGTTATATCTACACCTTGAAATAGAAAAAACCTTAGAATTAAAATATTTTCTGAAATTTCTAGTCAGTAAATTTAGAAAATGACTTAATCACTGTTAGAATCAATGATTTTCCTGTCAGCGCCGAAGTGTGACTACTGGGCTGGTGATACCCTCGGGGACTAACAGTCCACCAACAGAGGCATCGACCCAGTGGTTGTAAATAAAATGTCAAAGATACCAAGGTTAACAAAAATTTTTTCTTCGCTAGACGCGCGTTTCGTCTAATCAAGACTCACCAGTGGCGCTCACATGGATGCTCACAGGTTCTTACGACTATTAAGCAGGGCTTGTCTATAGGTGAACACCGTTCGAGGTACTCAGTCATCTATGTGAAAAAGTCAAATCCAGGAATAGAAAAACCTACCTAGACTCCCAAAAATGTTTGATTGCATTTAAAAGATTAATTGTCTTTAGCAACAAAACGTTGTGATGCTGGTTATAGAACACTTGAAAGGATGCCATCAACATAAAGGCTAAAAATCCCTGTTTAATGAAGCTAAATATTTGTTCATCAGCAGCGTCTAGTCTGGGTAATTGGAATACCAATTACAAGATCTAGCATAACGCATTAGTTGAGAATTATAAACACCATACGCAGTAGCAAGTTCGAGTCTCACTGCGGGCAGGGTGTACTGGACTCCAATCTTAATTGACAAGGATTGCCAGTTTTTATGCAGCAGACGTCGGAGTTTTCTCCGCGTACGCCGGCTTTCTATCCCAATGAAAACTGGACGCCATGAGATTACTAAAAAATTGCTGAAAGTGGCGTTAAATATCAAACAAACAAACCATACGCAGTTTCTAATGGAATATTGCTATCAATGAACGGAAAGCTGACAATTAGGACGTTGTAGTCATCAGGCATGTAGTAGAGTATAGTTTTGTATTTGAGTCTATTTTAAGAAGAAGGTCTAGGCAAGAGGGCCACTTGATTGAGTTGCTAGTGTGCCTAATCGCAAGCTCCATGTGACAGATGAAATATAAGTAAATACCCGAACTAGATTTTTTACTTGAAAAAAATCATGAATATAGCGAAAGTTGAAGGTAAATTTGGTACAAGACATGAATAAAATATGTAACATATGTTTTTGTGTTTTTGGTTTTGTTGTAAGAGGCTCATTCGAGATTCTAGAATCGAAATTTGAAATTCGAGATTCGCGATTCGAAATTCAAAACTCGGGATTCGAAATTCAATATAGTTATAACCAATCAGATTGCGTGTGACATATATGTGTTTGTGTAAGAATCAATAGTAATATTACTACTACTGTAAACTAATGCTCCCTGATGATACCCACTCTTTGACATCAGAGAAGTCTGAAAATAAATCCCTCAATATGGCATGGTCATACAAGCACTATTCAGAACTTTGTGTTACGCAGATAAATGCATCTTATAATTTATGGCTTGTCCAGGTGATGATTGAAGGTGTTCAAGCATTCTATAATATTTGGTAAATTTTTTTTATAGTAAATCATTTTTGAATATCATATGTTGCAATTATAATTTAACGTTACTATACTCCCCATATGAAGTGTGTGTGTGTGTACCCACAATTTTCGTAACAGTTTTCTCATATAAATACACAATGCTGAAAGGATTTAAATAGCTTGTATGACCATGCCATGTTAAGGGATTAATTTTCAGACTTCTCTGAAGTCAAAGTGTAGGGAATCAGGGAGCATTAGTTGACAGTAATACTAATATTACTATTGATTCTTACACAAAAACATACTTTCAGGCACATTAAACAAACCCGCGTGGCTACGTTTATATTATATTCTGATTGGTAAAAAAGCATCTATAACAAAACATATTTTTCATAAATTGATATCTAGAACTACCTATTGCGTACGAATAGTACAAAGTATTGTTTTATAAGAAATATTTATTGTATACGTTTTTGGGATTAGAATACACAGAATTTACCGGTGACGTATTTTTAAAAAAAACCAGTACATGATTTCATTATCATTTGGAAAAAACCTCGTATGCCTAAAAAAGGTACAAGTCAATACCACGGGATAGTCGTTGCAGCCATAAACATTGCAATTCAGCCCAAATTTGTTGACAATTTCTGTACAAAAAACCTCGTTCATACTAAAATATTACAGAAAGTAGAAAAACAGGTACTGAAACGAAATCGTCGTTTTAAGTTCTTATATCTTGGTAATGTTGAACAATTCAAAAATTAAATAAAAGTTTAAGTATCTGTTCACAAGTACCATAACAATAACATGAAACGTATTAATTAACTTTGTTTTGATTTGTAACAGCTGGTTGACATGGGAATTAGTGCAGACAAAGCTAATGAAGCCTTAAAACATTGTGACAGCTTAGATGAGGCACAGAGGTACATTATGGAAGATTCATCACCGACTGACCCGGCATCAAGTGATCAATCAGAATCCAGTCATGTGCCAGCGCAAGATTTTTTACCTGAGGACACTGATGTAAGAATATTGGACTTTATATGTTTTAAAATCTACCATAAAAACATCGTTTTCGTATACATATTACCATGATTCTTTTTTATTTGTAAGTATGAAATGCATAGTATATGTAAGTTATAAACAATATAAGAATCATTGAATAGTTCTAATTGTCATAAAAATGGTGTAATAATAGTTCGCCCCTTAAAAATCTAGCGATACCTGAGGTTTGCTTACTATGCATTAATCAGGATAACTAACTACATATCATGCAATAATTAGGATGGTCATATACAAATTATACATTTATTAGTATTCATTAAGGTAGCAGTCAGCTAATTACCGTATGAGAATCATACAATAGTTAGGATTTGCATCTCAACTATAGGAGTATTACTGTTTCCACTTATGCATAGATTTCATACAGACCCTAATAGCATATATATGTTTTAATACAGAATCGGTAGATAGGCAAGGGTAAACTACTTTTGAAGCAATTTAAATGATAAAACATCTAATAAGGTCATGTTGCATGAGTGAATGTTTAACATTTTACGGTTTCTAAAAAATAAAAACAAACATTCTTCTTTTCAAAAAGGGATGAAAACAATACAATGTCCCTCATCTAGCGGGTAAACATAAGGTCAAACGGATTCATGGTAATAACAACCCACAAAACCACGAACGCACCTGCATCTACATGTAAATAACATTGACAACGACTTTAGCGTAGTAGAAATTTATGTTGCTTTCACCAAACGTATCTGCTTATGCCAATAGTTAATGAAAATTTGTACTATGGCGCCCATGAGACAATCTACAATTGCATGTCATATTGACGAAACGGTAACCAAAGACACTATCTCTTCAATTTTCAAAAACAATTTTATGTTATGCACGGTAAACACGTTTTGTCAAACTTACTTTGTTCGTCAATTTTCATAGGAAAAGTGAAAATTAAAATGCTCTCCATGAACATCAAACTGTTAAACACTGTTTTTAGAGAAAAATTAATTGTTTTGTGTACCTTTAAGTTTGGTTTGAAATCTGTTGTAGAAAAAAATGGAAGAAATAAACCAAGGTAAGATAACTTAAAACTTTTATATGAAAGTTTTTTTTCATGTTCCTATTTGCAAATACGTACAAAAAGTAGAAGTCCCAGTTTTGAGCCTATTTTTTTCCTATAAATTCCATAATAATTATTAAAAAAATCCGAAAGTACGGATGTGAGAAATGGCAATGTTTGCCACTTATTTACAAAACATTCTTAGTTAAACATAAATTTTACACGGTATCGCCAAAGCTATGCTTTGTTATTGTATCTGTAAAGAAAAAAATGTTCAATATCTTTGCGCGACGTTTAAGCTCGACATTATATCTATCTATAAATTAAATAGCAAAAATTAAATGTCGGTACTTACTAAAGTTTCTGTCATGTGATGTCTCTTTGGTCTTTGTACTCAGAATTTCAACAGCCTCGAGAGACAAAGTCCAACGCGTGGCCGTCCTGGCCCGCTTCCTTCCTGGAAAGCCTTCCGAGACCATGGACAAACTAGGAGATATTTTGAAATATCTTTGGTATTAAGTTTAACTTGGTCAAAATCATACATTTTAAAATACAACCATTAGTTTTCACATTATAATTTAAATTCCTCAACGCAGGCATTGTGATAAAATTATCACTATTTATTCTCTCATACACAGAAAAGGTGTCATGTACAGGGTTATTATGTGCAAGTAAAAACATGTCTTAAAACAGTAGTCATAAACAGAGAATCTAAAGTTCGATAGCATTTTAAATTTAGCATAGGCGTACCAAAGATCGATTTTTATTTAAATCAAATCGCTCGTATTCTCTAATTTTAAGCCTTAAAGTTGTTTAAATTTCATGTTAATTTTTAGTCAATATGTGACATGGTTAAATGCCCATGGCTTTATTGTACTAGCAGCCAGAGTTGTCTGAGGTGACTATTCTCTATTTGTCTATATATTTATTACTTTTGTATGCAGGTTAGTGTTGTGTGACATTTCTATTAGTTCCTTCAGTGTTCTCGTCAGAATGACATGTATATATGTCTATAAGCTATTTGATGGGTTTATTTGTGAGTTAGTTTAGTATTTTAAGTTGTATGCATGTATAAAGAGATGATGCAAACTCAAACATCACAATTCAATTCACATAACAAAGAACTTTGCGTCTGGCGAAGAAAACAATCTTGTTAACCTTGGTATCTTTGACGACATTTTATTTACAACCACTGGGTCGATGCCTCTGCTGGTGGACTGTTAGTCCCCGAGGGTTTTTCTATTTCAAGGTGTAGATAGCCTTAGCCGGATTTTATATAACGTTTTGGAATTTTGGTGATATAAGCTCTACTACATCTTAATCATTTGGATTTTTTACATATTGTTTGGGTTTGAGCGCCACTGATGTGTCTTGATTAGACGAAACGCGCGTCTGGCGAAGAAAAAAAAATTTTGTTAACCTTGGTATCTTTGACGACATTTTATCTACATAGTTGTAATACCATAACATACAGCAACTTGCCAAATTAAAAAAAAACCCCAAAACTTCATCAGCAGACTAAGCTTAAAGTAAAGTAAAATGGATGTAAACAAATAAATGGAACAACAAGATAGGGCTTATTCTTCAAGAACGATTAGACGGTCTTTCCCAGATTCCTTTAACAAGTTGTCATTCTTCATCTGTTGTTTTGACCTTGACATTGGTTGTAGGGCCTTTTTTAGGCGGAATATACTATTTCCGTTCTCCCGAGTAACACAATATATGGTTGTTAAGACTTTTGTCACTTATGGTAAGCTACATTATCCTTTTTAAAAAAAATATATGGTTGTTAAGGTTACCCTGTTTCTGTTATGAATTTGACATATGACCCTTGACTTTAGGCTCAGATTGATCATATTAAACTTATATGTTTACTATATTATATCTATTCGTTTTAAGTTATAAGCCAAAAAACGGAAAGCCGAAACGTGTAAAGGACTGTAACTCAAAACATTTTATGGAACAATTTTAAAAGTAATATGCCATTTGAAGGTTTTGATGAAAGTATTTTTCCCAATTGTTTTTTCCTCTATCTTGTATGGTTTTCGAGTTGTAATAATAACAAGATTGTTGGCCTAAGGTTGCGGTCACCTGCGAACTTTGATCTTGAGACTATCTTTAAGGACATGTCACAGGAGGACAAATGGTGAAAACCCTAACTGTTTTACACTTGCGTTTTGTGAGTTTTGGTGATAAGCGGAGTTCAAACGTGCAAGAATACCACTCCCCTCCGCTTATCAGAAAATTTTAACCTAGTTATGCCATACAGTTGATTTTATTGGTCCTTAACAGTCTCACTTTTCAGTTTTCTGTTATAGTTTAAGAGTTTGCGCGATTACAAGGTTTTCAGTGTTTTGGGATATAACTTTGTGAAGAAAAATGTTTCAGATTACAGAGGTAATTCGGAATAGGCTTTCAGTGCCCAAAACTTTTTGCGAAAGACAATGATATGTCGCGTACATTTTAAACTGTTTAGGTTTGAATGTTGGCGGAAAAAATTCAAAGCAAAAGCAAGAAGGTCCTCCCACAGGATGTAGGCATCACCATAAATATTATACTTGATTTCTTAATCTTCCTTTTGCATATTATATGTATGCGGTTTTAACAATTGAGTATAATTTGCAGATGTTGCTTTGCGTGGGATAGTGGATCCCGAAGAATTTAAAGAACTTTTATCAACAGGTTTATATGAGTCATTTTGGAATCGTATATACCTGGCTGGTGCATGTAATGTTGGCAAGACTACTTTGGCTAGTCTTTTAATTGGTGAAGATATTCCGAAATGTTGGAAGTCAACAGATGGACTAAGAATATATTTCGGAAGGAATGGAATAGATTTAAAAGCAAGGAAAATGATTCCACTGAAAAAAGGTATGGAACTCAATTTCAGATTATCACAATCGGCACGAATGTTAGGAAATTGCAAGACCCTTTTTTAGTAAAGGTTTTAGACATTTTGATAAAAAAAATGTGTCAGTACACGTTACGTTTTGTTTGGATAATGGTAAATTAAAAATGATAAGAGAATCTAGCACTCTCGTGGCTTACGGATCATTTATAATGACCTATTTGCATGATTTTGTAAATGTTATGAGTTTGGGTCGTTGTTGGTGTAGGCATATGGTAAATCTTAAATATAGTGATTGCATTTTTCTTTAGATTTAAGATTTAAGAAACAAATTCATCGTGATATGTAACCAAATATTTTTCAATGGAGGAAAAACTAAATATCACATTGGAAATGATGTACAAAATATATACAACAGAATATTCAATCAAATATGTAAGTAGTATACTGTTATAAATGTTTTCATCTTTATATACAACATTAATATTTTGAATGTTTTAGATGAAGGACGTCGGGATGTTTTATCAAAAGTGCTACGTGGTCGCCCAAGTATAAACAAGCCTCATTCAGAAATCCCTACAAAATTTAAGAAATTAGCAACATGTAATATTGCACGAAAAGTAGAAATTCAATCTCTACATGAGACTGAGAGTGCTTTAAATGATCCTACCCCGTCATCCGTTCCAAATATTGACCATGAAAGCAAGACAGAAATGCAAATATCATCTGAAAAGGACAAATTAGTGAGGAATTCAAAGAAGCGGACTCAAAAATTATCGAGTATAAAGTTTACCTCAGTCCACGATGATTTACAGCATGAACTCAGAAGAGGAGACTACAAAGTAGAAATTGCTCCTTCAGATCTGGTTGACTTTGGCGGCCAAAGATCGTATGATATGACACACCAGTTGTTTATACAAAGCAAAGGAACATTTACTCTGTTGTTTGATGGAAGAAAAGGACTACATGATCCATTAGAAGAATACCCACAAGGAAATGTAACATCAGAAAGTAAGTATTCACTCATGCTTTTTGGCTGATTTGTTCTAGAAGCATCTGATGGTTAGAACCTTTTGTTTGATTGCATACTTTAATATATTCTCACATTTATCTTCACTGATACCAATTATTGGTGTTTTGAAAGACGGTGATGGTCACTAAACTGCATAATATAATGAAAGCCATAATACAAAATGCTTTCTTGAAGTCCCCAAGACCATGATGAAACATCTTATGTTGGAGTTAATGTTCACATAACAAATTAAGATGAAATATATGTTTTTTCCGCTGCGCCCGGCTATAGCCTATAGCATATTTGTTGTTCAGCAATGCCCTTATCTGTCTTTGGATTCAGATTGAATTAGAATAAGCTTTTAAAAAGAATTTCAATATGACTGCGTATAGAACTAATGAAAAGAATAGTTCTCATATTGCTTGTTACCTTTCTTTAGAAGGTTATGATTTTACAAGTTTTTAGGAAGGAGCATTGCATGGCTTATTGTGCTGCTTAGACATGTTCTGCTCTACTGTCTTGCCCTACAACCATCTCGTTTTATTGAATTTACAGTTTGTTCTACCACTTCTCGTAATGCTGCTAGTGTAAAATATTTTTCGAATACGGTGTGGCTGTGTGGTAGTTAAAGTCTAGCCATCACCTTATCTCTTCATAATATCTTGTTCTTCTTTATTGTCCGGTCAGATCATCAACTAAGGTTTCCTTTGCCTTTTTCGAGCTTTTCTTGATATTTCCTAGTGACAGCTCTATGCTGTTTTGTTCTGTTTTTGTCGTTTTTCTTTTTGAATTTACTCTGAGCTCCTGCAACACAGATTTAAATTGTTAGCAGTGATCCGTGGTTTTATTGCAAATAGATAAAAATAAGAGATTATTATGACGGTTTTATTGCAGATAGATGAAAATAAGACATTATTATGACTATGTCATAAAGAATTCCAATGTCTGCTCCAGACAATCTTCTCGTCTTGGCAATGTTAACATTGGCCTTTCAATGATGATATAGTAATTAATTTGGTTGTGATGCTCATCATTTGGGTTGTGAAATTTTCATGTTATGGATTATTTGTGTGGGCAAAATGTGCTCATCAGATTCAGGTCGTTTGAGCATGCAAGTTCATGCAAACCTTCGTGATTTGTATTTGCATTATAGTAGGACTCACAATTGCCTTGCAACGCTCTAATATCTTTCTTAGGGATATGCTGAAGGACTTCTTGGAGTTGGTCATAACACTGTTTGTTTTTCTAGTCATTATAGTGTGTTTTTTGCTCTGATGTTAGTGAAAGCAGCAAAGAAGTGCTAAATTGACAAACACTTTTCAAAGTTCGAAACACAATCGAAGCCATAGATAAACAACAAAATCATACAACAACACTGCTATTCCTTGTCCCGGGTCCAACAGAAGCATAGTTTACACAACCGCCAAGGTGCCTCACGGAAGTCGACGACTGATCCGGCTTGACAATTAAATATGGATGTGTTAAAATACAGCCAGTTGCTTGCCGGTCCTGAACATGGTTGCAGGAGACCCAGGATTTGCGTGCAACTGTCATCATTTGTTAACTGTCTTAGCAATAATTCATCAAATTACACTATGTATTATTTATCTTTACACTACTAAGTATCAATGAAGTTGTTACTAATGATGTGTAATCAAATTATTTGATATTATTCTTAGCAAGTCAGCAATAATGAGCTAGATATAACAGGACATTGTAAATTGTGACCTATATGAAACATTATATAAACCTTTTACTGGTAGCTTTAAGAGTAAAAATGAAAAACAACGTGATTTTGATTACATTTATGTTGATGCTAGCTAAATTAGTTACCAGTTAGATATTTTAAATTCATTTCATGCAAGTTAGATTTAAATAAAAATAATATTTTACTGAAATCGGGTGGCAAATACAGTACATGCCATTGTAACTACGGTATCTATCCCAGTAGTGAGAAGCAAATATTCCTGATATGAACTGTTGTTTTGTTTTCAACTGTAAAGATTTTTTTGTATTTTGTTTACAGCTATATTGAAGCATTGGGTGGATTCTATTCTGACATACTGTGGTGGTAGAGATGATGATATACTTCCAGTTATACTGTTTGTGGCAACTCATGGTGACTGTTTAGCTGAGGTTTGTTAAATGCATCGTCAAATATGTCCATCTCAAAATTATTTAATAGGTCTCTTGTAGCCAAAATCGCGCCATTAATAGGACATAGAACGTTAGAGTAACCTAACACCTATAAAACCTTGGATGACTCGGGTGCTTGTTACATTTATGCTCTTATCTCTTGTAAGAAGTGTTATGCCAAGGACAAAGTCAAATTCAGCTATATTCAGGACGTTGAAACATAAATTGTGTTTAATGAATTGTCGGTCTTTTAATTATATAGATTATGAACAACAATAGTTAACAGACTATATATAATTAAACTGTCAAAGGAGCTTGAAAGACAATCAAGTCAGTGATTTACCTAGTTTTTTTTTAGCTCACCTACTCCAAAAGCACTTTGAGCCAAAGTAGTCAGGAATGTGCATTGGTTGGTTCTTGACAAAGTTTAAGTTTTTGTGCTGATCATATATTCCAAATAGCTGCCTGGACCATTAATGTGTTCTGATTGGCTTAAGTTAAAGATTGATTTGAAATATTGCAAGATTGTACTTTAATTTTTGTGACGATCTAAAATTAGAGATGGCCGCCGTCACAAAGGACCCAATGAGGAAAACATACAAATAGCTTCTTCTTCGAAACTGCTCCACACAATGCAATCAAATTATGCAGAAATGAATATTGGATAATTTATCTTATTATTTTGAGTCAATAAAAAATTCAACATGGCTACCAGGGACACTAGTGTGTTCAGTATGGCTGAAATTTCAAAATTCTTCTTCGCACATACCTCTTGGTAGATTGATTTGTAATATTGCAGAAATAAACCAAAGATGAGCCGCTACAAAGTTTTAGCTTTTTGTGCCGATCCAATATCCAAGATCGCCTTATTTAAAATGTGCCTCTAGTTATCACAAATCACCTGGCACTTTAAAAATAACTCTTACCAATGAAAAAATTGGGGAACACACCTAACAGACACTACTGTGTAAAATTTTGTTCAAATTTCATGAAAATAAAATGCAACCTTGTGTGAACAAAAATCGTCACATTCATAAGAAATAAGTACCTCAATACATCAGGTGGATAAAGGCAAAAGCAAGCCCGTACTATCTAAGATACCCTCTTTAATATATTTTTTGACAGCTATATTATAGTAATATATATTTCAATACATTTTGCTGTAGAAGAAAGAAGACTAGAATTGGTTATGTAAACCGATGTATGTTTGTTTCACTTCCAATTTTGTTTTTTCTTTATAAGGATCAAAAAGGTAAAAAGATTATAGAGTTCAAAGAAGCTCTTTTAAAACTCTTTGAAAAACACGACCAACTTCATCGTATTAAGTACAACGACATATTCTTTATAAATGGGACGTACCCAAATGATCCTGAAGTCGAACGTCTAAAAGCAAAATATGTGGAGATTGCATTTAAACAGAATTCATGGGGAAATAAAATGTCAATGGCATGGGTTCCTTTGGAATTACAAATGTCTGAGATGAGAACATACAACTTCAGTATCATTTCAAAAGATGATCTAATACAGATAAATACAGATAATGAAGATCTCGCACTTACAGAAAAACAGCTTGATAATTTCTTAAAAGCTCAACATGCTTTAGGAAAAATTGTATACATCGAAGGGCAAGGATTAGACAAATACATAATAGTGCAGCCAACAGCACTGGTAGATATACTGCGATCATTTATAACAGATGAAATGTTTTGGCCTAAAGACGAAAGACTGAAAACAATTTTGAAAGAAATGACAGATACAGGAAAAATTAGAAAAACAGATCTGTTCAGACTTTGGTCTCAGGATGAATTCAATCTGTACATGCCAGATGATGATTTCAAAGAGTTTGTTTTACAAGTCATGGTATACCTTGACGTATTGGTAGCATCAAGAAGTAACAGCGATTGCTTTCTTGTACCATGCATAGTAAAACGAACAAAAACAGCATCCTTCACTGAAAGTCTTAAAAAAGACAAAACAATATGTTTGTCATATAAACTTTTGAAATCGTCTATCCCTGCGGCACTGGCTTTTAAATTAATTTGTACAATATTGAATGTGTGGCCTTTGGAAGAGACAGATCAAGGGACTTGCTTATATCACAACGCAGCCATTCTTTGTATTGACCAATCCAACAAGCTGTACCTTTTAGTAAATGATGACAGAGTGATAGTGTACCTATTGAACACGACATCAAAACATTTTATTTCGAAAGACTTTGCTTCATGTGCAAAAGAATGCCTTACAAGAACAATAACAAGTTGTCTGGAGTTCTATCATCGATCTTTTGGAAACTTTGTTCCAAAATCAGCTATTACAGATTTATTTGAAATTCAAGTTGGAGAAATATGTGATTCAGGGACATGCTACATTTCACTTTCCGACGCACAAAACGTACCGTCTTGGAAATGCACCAATGGAGAAACACATCTAACAGAATATCTTCTCTATTGGACACACGACAAGGTAATGTTCAGAACAATAAGCTGTCTATAAGCTGATAAGTTTTAATGTGCACTACTTATGTCTAAAACCATCTTTATAACGATCTTTATATATATTCGTTTTAACTTTTTTAAAATAATGACACTTAAATTTAAGAAAAAGCGATAGAAAGGTATGTTTGCGTTGGTAATTTATAATTGTTTTACATGGTCTTTCAAGTTTGGTAATATTTTCCTATTGTATGTTTGCTTTTGAAATTTTTTCAGTTTTATGTAGTACAAGAATAAAAGAGCAATCCTGTTTTATTTTGAGGTTATCTACCAATTATCCAGATATGTTATATCATGTTGTATATTATTACAAATCATATACATATATACATATATGAATTTTATTACAATCTTTAGCTATTGGCCAATTTACAAAAAAAATTTAGTGCTTGTCTTAAAAATCACAGCAATTGTTAACGTTGCTATTTTTATCTTGTATAATACCTTAAATTTGTGGATACATAGATGCCGCTGGACAAAATTAAATAATACTCTGGAAGTTTTATTACGTTAAAAACCTTACTGCGGTTTATGGATAAAAAGCATGATAAGTGTATTTCTTTAAAATGTATGATACTATTGCAATTGTATTTGTAGAAGCAGAAAGACTGTAAGCAAAACTGTGCAGGTAAGAACAACATAGCCATTATATGATAATGTTCAATGATTCAAAATACTTAAAACTATTATGGACTCTGCAATGACGTGGACGTGTGAACAAGACCCAGAACAAGATGCACCGTATAAATTAGTAAGGACAATATGGTCTTTGGTACAACGTCGCATTAAGAAAATTAGAGATAGCAATAATAATCGACCTAAATCTATATTCAAAAACGCTTCACAGCCGTAGACAAAGGCTTCTAAGAAGATTGTGTTTGTATGTTACTACGAATGTCTCTTGGAAAAAAGTATAACACCGATAATTCCACAAGCGTACCAAATTTAACAGAGATGAATCCTGACTAACCACAACTCCTTCGTGACTTCTTTGAATATTCCTGAAGATAGTGTGAAGGTTAATCGTACTTCCATTAAGTTCCCAGTATGGTTGATTAAGATATTATCTGCAATTAAAGAAAGACAACATAAATTAAAAAAATATGACAATTAATGGGACATTAAATGATACCTTGCCACAATGCATTGTTTTCAATTTTCATGAACACGTCCTACTGAATTACAAATCAGCCTACAGAAACAGCTGAACATGATAATAGTCTATATCAGAAGACAATTTTTACCTTGACCTGGACCTATTATTTCAAATTGGCACAACTCAAAACATACAAATGGTATTGTGCTGAAAATTCAACCTGACCTTCATTTGATAGTACTTAACAGCTGTGCAAAGTTTACATAAAACCTGTTGACGTGTTGTCAAGTTAGGGGTCGTCCATAATTGTCAACAATTTTCATGAGTGTGCAAACCGCACACTTAAGGGAGGGATTTAAAAATTTCGACATTGTTGCGTACGCTTTTTTTTATTTCCGGAAATTTTTCGTTTCCGTGAAGTTTGCTTTTATATTAGTGTAGATATATCCGTGTATCTTGTCTGCGTTTGAAAGTAACGATAAACTATAATAAAGTGGATACAAATATTGACATTGATTTTACGAATGGCGCTCAAACAGGTGTAGGACCAACTCTTCGGCTATATTAAAATTTGATAATTTTGACTTATCCTAGAAAATTTACCTTTATTTTAAATTAAGTGACACTTCTGTCCCATATAAAAATGCACTGGGTGAACATTCTGCCAAATTTCATAATATGTTTCATTGCATATAAGAACGAACGCTCAACCTGAAGTCCATGTGACCTAAAAATCTACTTTCACTTTCTATTTCAGTCCAAAAATAGTGCATCTCCCTAATTGACTCTCAACAGTTATATATTAATTTAAAACCAATAAAACTTAATCCTCAAGTTTCCTAGAATATTCAGCTTTCCAAAAATACCAAATTTATTCTGGTATCATGTGCGGTTCTAATTCTATATGAGGCAAGAGTGAACCTGTCTGTTGAATAGTACTACTTTTACGTGCAACCTCTGGACTGGTTCCCGGTATTTGGTGGTCCTACACCAACACACTTGGGTAGCAGTATACGGTTTTGTAGTTTAGTTTCTAATGTCCCCCTTTGAAATTCCTTAATATAGTAGTATGGTCCAGTTGCAGTTTACTCACATCTATGGTAAATGAAATGCAATAAATTTTTGAAGTGTCAGTAGAAAGTGTCATGTTTATAGAGAAATATATATAATATTTGGTTGTCATCCTTGTTATAGTAGTAAAACTCCGAGACTGCCTGTAAGACCATTTGACTCCTAGCTTTAGCTCTCTCTGATGCATTAAAATAGCATGTTCCTTGCCAACAAAATTGTGTGAAATCGAGGTGGATGACAGGTATTTTGCCAGTGTTTTTCTGCTTAGAAATAAACAAATATATATGTCATATTGCTCTTCTGTTAGGCGTTACAGTGTCAGACTTTTTCAAATGAAGGTAAATGCTAATGATTCGTCCGATTTTCTCACATGAAACAGCGGATTTTTATCAATGATTTTATAAAAATTTTATCAAATTACCATGAAACTGAAAATGCAGGACACAAATTAAATATATGTACAACATTTCCAGTACAATTGGATCTATGCAAAAATGTCACACACGTTTTTATTTGACAAAACAAGACCACGACCTCTGTTGATAATATTTTAATGCAAAAAACCGTATATTGCATCCTTGTTCGTGTTTGTATTGCAAAATAAGTGGAAACAAATATTTACATTGATTTCAAGAATGGCGCGGCAAACAAACTTTTTCGTGTTTGTACTGCAAAATAAGTGACGGATTTCTAAAAAACCCCAAAAAAGAAAATACGAAGAATTGTTAACAATTGTGTTTCTGAAAAGTAGGGAAACAGAGTACGCGATAAAAGAAACAAACTAATCTCTATAATCTATTCTGTAACTCCCTCTGGCAGAATCACCGCCGCCCAGTAAGAAACTGTGAATCAGCGTTTCTATCATGTATAGCAATTTCATAGAGTTGTAAATTATTACTTCGATTCCACTGTTGCCTGGGTACCATTACATATGAAATAGTCTGGATAGGGTACCATTGCTCAAATTTTAAGTACCCTGGGTACGCTGATATAGTATCCAGGTTGACAATGACCCGTTCAGCGTTGCTTAATCACTTAAATTATATAGTATAATTCCAGAAAGAATGTTCCCGCGAGTTTTAACACAGGACTCTGGATATTGTTTCTATTCTATCACATGTTTCCTTGGTAATGAAATGGAAAGAAGTACAGTCAATAATAAGTTTAGCAGTCTAAATGTTTCTTGCAAATAACATTACATCTCTTGAAGAAATGAACGATGTCCTCCTGTTCATTATAACAAAGCAAGCAGATTGGTGAAGCTACCCAGGCAGAAAATATCTACTTATGATTTTGGAGAATGAGCACTCCAGTAGCTACTTTTACTTTAAAATATGCTTTTGTAAAAGCGAATGGTTGCGTGCCGCAGTTGGCCCAAATATTGTGTAGCTTTCCAAATACTACATCAGAAAAGTTTAGAATTTCAGAGTCGATTTATCGCTGCTTCCACAATCACTACTGCATTAATGTCAAGTTTTATACAGGGTTTTTCTCTTGCCGATTCAGTGGCGGATCCCGAGGGGGGTCCAGGGGGTCCGGACCCCCCCCTTCCGTTTTGACAAGCATTGGGTCTCGACCCCTACTTTTGTGTTGGCAGTTTTATAAATGTTTATTTTTCGACGGCTTAGAAGTTATAACTAATCGTAAATCGAATAGGGAATAGAAACTTTTTAGTTATACGACGATTGTGGGCAAATTCACTGAAAGTTAACTGTTTGTGCGAATCTATCAAAAAGTTTTGAAAAAAGACTTCTTTTTTTTGTTTTAGCACAACAAAATGACATTTTAACGGACATGTTTTAGGTGTCAGGAAATCGTCAGAATGCAGGATTTTACACCATTTCGTTCAGAGCTTCTGGGGGCCTTAAGCCCCAGACCCCCTGCCGTAGTACGACCTCTGCGAGGTCGGCACGGTGGCCTTCGGCCACCATGACAAATTTGGACCCCCCCCTTTCATTTGAGGCTGCATCCGCCCCTGCCGATTTGAGATATTAGAGATCGTGTGGCGATGGCAGAACATATTTAAGAGCAGAACTGTAACTTTTGTAAACCAACTATTTGAATAAATACATTTCATTGCAAGTTGCCTTTTTGCTACCTCTCTCTCAATAGGGTAAAAGTTTCTTCTTAAAAGTCCAAAGGTTTTCCGAGTTTTCTTATCAATCTCACCTACAAATGGAATCTTTCCCTTTAGGAAATAAGCGGTCAAATTAGCTGTACTCGTAGGAAAATGTTGGGATTCGTTTTAATAATTGTTTATGTTTCCAAGTCAGTAACTGACAACCTAACTACATCTAGACCATATAATAGCATCGGTACAATATAAATCCTAAAAGGATGAGCAGATACAGATCATGCCATGCCAAGCCTGCTGGTTAAGAATCAGAGGGTGCAGAAGGACAGCAAAAGCTATATTGCAGACCTTTTTCATGCAAATTAATACTAATAGATAGACAGATAAGATTTAATATTTCGATTAAATTCCCACATAACAATGTACATTTAATACAAACAACACATAGCATACATTACTTAACAGTGCATATTATAACCTGTATACATTTAGCTGAGTACAGTTATTAACATATAAGCAAAGCTCTATAAAATTGACATTAAATTATAAATAAAATCTATAACGTTGATATTAACTAGAAGCAGAGACAAGTTGGAGACAGAGAGGATACAAACGACAAAGGATATATGTAAGGAATGGTTTTGTCCTTCGTGTTATAAAATTTAAACATTAAAAATACATTTGGTACATGTATTTATTGAAATGAACAAACCAATTACAACAGGATATAAGGCATATGAAAAAAACACAATACAAGTTTCCTCTTTCCCAAAAGTAGAGAAATGGTTGATGTACGCTTTTTGAGGGAGGGTGGGGGGTCTCAAAAAGTGTGCATTTTGCACACTTGTGAAAATGGTTGACAATTATGGACGACCCCTTATCATTTGGAAACCAACAACCATTGACCAAAAAACATGAATTGGCCGAAGTCAAAAACTACAATTTAGATTGTTCTGAAAATCGAACTTGATCTTTATTTTATGGTATGTCATAGCTGTGTAAAGTTTAAATAAAATCTGTTGACGCGTTTTCAAGTTGTTCTCTGGAAACCACCGAAGCACGAACAGACAGACGGACAGACGGATATTAATATCCATACGGAGGGTATCACATAATTCCCCGCCACTCAAACTAAAATCCAGTATTTAAAATAATTATTTAAGTCTTGGGAAGTTACCAACCAGTACTTTTTTTTAAAGAAAAAAGAAATGATAGAGTTCCCTGCGTACTAACTTACCAACCTTGTTTGAAAAACACGATTAGCACCATTCGTGGACATTTGAAATCTATTGAAAAAACCCCAAGTTGTCCGGAATCTTTCCAGAGCCCCCATGGTTGCCTTTAAACAACCCAACAGTCTCCGCATCTTATTGGTACGAGTAGAGATTGCAAAGACCAGCACTGCCGTTGGCAGAAGTCAGTATTGTGGTGACAACCGCTGCAAATGTTGCAAACATATGGAACACTTTGTATACATTTAACAACAAAGTCACAGATAAACAGTACAAAATATTCTGTACTGTTAACTGCAAAAGCTCGAATGTCATTTACATACTTGAGTGTCACATCTGTGGCTTACAACATGTTGGCGAGTCCAAACAGCCATTCCACAAACGACTGAATGGTCATAGAAGTGACCTAACTAAGAAACAGTTTCTGCCCGTAAGCCAACACTTCAGACTGCCCGACCACACTCCAAAGGATTTTGATCACATAAAAGTCCTTATTATCGAGCAGAATTGCAAGCGGAGAAACCCTGAACGGGAGGCCTTAAAGAGATTCTGGATTAAAGAGCTATGCTTATGTAATAACTTATAGCTGTGATCTGAGAAAGTTCAAGATCAATAAAAATCAATTCCGAATTTGTCACTACCGGATGCTGATGTACCAATAATCAATTATTATCGTTAATTATAGACTGATATTGACACTGAAATTTGTAGTATTTATTTATATATTTTTTTAATAGTAGAAACATCTCTATATTTGCATTATATATTGCCTCGAGACTTATATAAAGCTGAAAATTAAAGAACCAACAAAAAAGCTTAATGTGCTTTTATTGTAGACTTACACATAGAATATCACGTAATTGTCATCTCAACACAATAATTTAAGACAAACGAGGCAATTTGTTTCAAAAGTAAAGATGATGCGCGTCACCCTGTGTGGCAATATTCTAGCTTTTTTGCATACGGTGTCTATATTTCTTAATTGGTTAGATAAGCTAGGGATTGCAGTTAGTATCCTGATTTTTGCAGAGGTCACAAATTGCTTCAAGATAAACGTATAAGCCAAAATTACAAAAAACAATGTTTTAACGGCGCATTTAATATTTTTTTGTATATATACCATTTCTGTGTGAATAAATCTCTTGAAAAGATATGAATGCGAGATAGTTGTCAGTTTTTATCTAGCAAATTATGAAAATTAATTTTTTAATACAAAAATTACTAGTTAATGACTAGTTATTGTCAAAATGCCGTACTGATAATTTTTCTCTGTCATCTTAATCCAAAAAATTCCAAAACAATTTTTTTAGTAGAACTTTATTAATCATGTGTTATTGTGTGTTTATATGAACTTGTACAGTCCATTAGAGAATTTGTGTGTATTTTAATATGCTCGTCCACTCCCAAATAAGCGAAAAAGCTTCAGTATTAATCATCAATATATACGGGGGTTGTAGGGTTTGGCTTCTATAAATGTTTTACGAGGTTTCCAGTTGCTACTCAAAATGGAGAACCCACTTATTTTACCACATAAAATAATACTAAAGCAATTCGACCAAATGCTTTATTGTATTTGTCAATGGCTTTTCCGAACACTTTACACGTTCTTAATTTAGTGTAGTTATTCACCTATATTGTAGGTTTAGGTGTAGAACGTTTAAAAGACCTCCCAAACGACAAACATCTTGCAAGATTGTCTAGTCATATTGGAGTACACGAATTTAAAGACTTCGTCATCAACTTAGGAATGTCAGATCTTGAGTGGGAACGTATTGAATACAAACATCAAACAGGTGATGTCTTAATGATGCAAATTGACGCTTTATGTCAACTGAGGAAGAAAGTAATGAATGGACCCTCTTTTCAACAATTGCACAATGCTGTAAATAACATTGGGTACAGCAATCACATTCTTTGTCAGGTAAGCATGTAACAATGTTGACATACTATAGAGTTACGGCGATTAATGCCAATAATACTTGTATAGTTTTTTTTTGTTTTTGTGTTTGTAAGATTCTTTGTACAAGTAGCAAAGAAAACAAAAGCTGAATACAAATCTCTATTCAAGCAAACATACACAACACGAAACAAAAACAGAAAAAAGTTGAGTATCCCAAACCCAATACAAACGCAGTGGTGCACTGGGGTTCTCCCGATGGCTTAGTAGTACCTGGCTCTTTTTACTCACCTATCTAGTTACTCATGTCTAGGAATGACATCCTATGACCCAGAAAAAATGTCTGATTATACATGAGATAAACTATACCAACTAAATTTGTTAAAGAGTAGCACAGATTAATTTTAGTCATTGTATTTCGTAAAAGATATTCAAACAATTTTCATTTGAGAATAACAAAGTTTGTTTTGTGTTTCCCATGTGCGTTGAAAAACAGTTTGTGACAAATGGTAATTTTGTTAATTGTAGATCTTTAGAGACGATACGACAGTAATAGGCAAGTAAAATATCCAAAGGTTTATGGCATTTCGATATTTTCGCCATTATAAATGACAATTGTCTATTCCATTATATATAACCTTTTACTGTCTTACGGGAGTCTTGTCCATGGCAAAAAACCATTAAAATATTCACAACATTTTTGGTAAACTTAATTGTCATTATACATGTTACGCATTTCTGACAATTCGTCATGAATAATAATAAACTTACCATCAAATATGTTAGCATTATAATATTTTTTTAAACATCTGATCCTTTATTTCATCAACACTTGATACATTTAAGCATCAGCGTCCAGGTTCCCCTGTTGCCTCTGATGTGAAAATTACATGATTATCAAGAAAAAAATCAATATTCAATGTTTACTTACATTAACTAATAACTAAAGTTCTACAATCACATTCTACAGAACAATGAATATGTTTTCTAATGTTAAGCAAATTGCTAGTATTGTTTAATGTAATTATTCAAAATTGTTTGCAACTCAAAGACAAATAAATTATACACATCTATTATTTTAATTTTTTGTTCTGGCAATTAATAAGTATATAGAAAAAGCTAGGACTGATAGAACATAGTTTAAGTCAAAAGTCAAAAAGTCAAAAAATTGCATCCAAGCACTAAATAATTCAGAGTTATGTTTGTTTCGAATTTGTTATGCTTCACCAATTGTTTAACAGAGAACCAAAATGGGAATAACTATCTACATGGTATAAAATATTCATAATCTTCTTCTATTTGACAATAATTATATAGACTTGATTCTGTTATTTTCCAAACCTTAAGCATTTTTTTAACAATGAACTGTAGTAATTTCTATCTAAAGACTTTAAATTAAATATCCTGTGCAAAATAGAAAATAAATTTATAATTTTGTGACATATTTGGTTTTCATCAAACTGTAAATGTTTTGACCATATTTTGACACCGACAGGTTGAGTACTCTTAAAATTTATTAATGATAACTAAAATGATGTATTATGCAGGCGATTAGGGTCTACACATTGAGAATTACAGGTCATTATATTTGTTATAATGTTGACAGTAGTATATATGTTAGACTCAGATCGAAGTACGTTCTCAAATCGAAGTCGCTTTCTCAGATCTATGGCAGATGACGTCACAGACGAAAGTAACTTCTATGATCAATGGTCGATGACGTCACCAAACGTTGATGAACTCTAGAATAAACAACTGATAATATTTCATATATCATTTGCAATGATACCTTGAAAAGTTGAATAGGAAACATTCTTTATCACAATAACAAAAAGTAATTCGCATGTTGTCTTTTTCTTTTAAGTTTGTTTTCGAAAAAAACTAAAGGTAAAAAACAAAGAAATTATTATACTCTTAGTCACAAAAATTGTTCGTTCGTATTGAAAAACAAGTACTATCTTTAAAAAAGATATTCGACGCATTTAACTCCTAGAGATGTATTTATAAAATAGAACGGAAACTGAACAAACAAGAATAAGAAAAACACCAAAAAAATTAAAAAAACGAAAGAAAAAGACAGGAAACATTAACGTTTTCTTTCATTGATGCGTGTGGGGGAGGTAAATAATTAACGTGCTGCGAACTGTATCCAATCAAAATAAGGCTATAATATAAGATGGTTGCCACATTGATGTAATAATCATGGATTTTGTTTAAACATGTTATTAAAAAATAGGGTATTATCAAAAAGAGACTTTGCAATTAGAGCTCCATCTCCTGTCTGCACGTGAATGACGACGGACGCAAAGAAAGAAGATAGGCATTGATGGCTTTAAAAACCATAGAGTTAACAATAAACAGATTTATATATTCAAAAATGAAAAGCTATTTCAGATGTTGAAAACCCAATCTAATTAAAGTTCAATCTTTCACTTGCTCCCCCCTTTTTGTTATTGGTCGCTGCGTTGTACACGCAGCCACCATAGCAAAAGGGGGGAGCAAGTGACAGATTTAATTTTAATCAGATTGTTGAAAACCACAATTATAACTAGTCAACGTTTATTAAACAAGTAAATATTACAGTTAATATCAACGTTATAATCCTTCAGATGCCCCCTAATCCCCACACTTAATTGAATGTTGTTTTAATTAATTATCCAATGTTGGAGAAACGTGAACACACCTAAAAAACATACAACCTTTCTATGCATTTTTTTTCTAGAGATGTATCGTATATATTAACTCGAAAACAAGTTAGTTAACATTGTAAATTTTCAAAACAACACCTATTTTTTTAATAAAAATTTCATAAGCAAATATGTACTTACATGCATCAAGCAATATTCATTAACATATATTCATTAAAGTTTGCTATTTTATTAATTTGACTATCTTTTAAAATGGGAACTTCTAAGTAAAATATTTAGATTAGAATTGTATTAACATGAACACAAAATGTCAATTCAAAGCTAATTAAATGTGAATTGAAATCGGTAATGTGTATGTTATTCCAAAAAGGGGGTTATTGAGGTCCAACGGAACCATCGGTGAATTTACTCTTAATTCTATTTTAGGAAATAAAATGTGTTATCGAACCACTGTGTCTCGTACTAGTCATTTGGCGTTGTGACAATTACCAATGACCTAATTACCTTTATGTAGGATCATTTGTATGACAATAATTTCATGATGAGGATGACTTACGACGGTCAACAAAGCAAATATAATTCTAACCCAGACGAAATGCGCAAAAATTACACGACGTATAGGTTTTATCATATAATTATTGTTTATCAGTTCTGAATCGCATTCTTTGGCATCAAAATAATTCTCTAAAGTTTAATTACGACCACCAATTGTTTTAAAACACCAGTCTGCTAATTGAGAAAATGCAAATAGAGATGCATTTCAGAGTATACCATAGTTGATTGTTCGAACGCAGAATTTTTTACTATTTTTGTCCAATCAGAATGCAAGCTTGTCTTCAATAACAGTACGTTACCTTGAGTAAGCGTCTTTTAGTTCAAAGGTCACAATTCGAAAATATACCGACTGCGTCGGAAAAAAATTGTATGCATAGACAATAAGTTAATCAAGTTGAACAAATTATCTTGAATGAAAACGACGAAAACGATTAAGAAAATAGACTCTTGCAGTTAGTTTCATCTCAATTATTAAAAATCAGAATATTTCTTTAAAATTATTAGATAGGAATAGAAGAAATTGCACGTTTGGGGATATTGGGCTAGTTATAACATATGCATTTACTTGTTTCACTGGAAGGCGCAGTAATATCGTTTGTCCAGACTGATTGCAGTATAATAGATCATTGAATGTTTGCTTAGGGTTCCACCTAAAACATTTCAGCTGTAGTTTTTTAAACATTAAAATTTTGACTGTTTGATTTTTAGACACTGACTGCCATGTAATAAGATTGCGCAAAACATTGGCAACAGATTCTACCATAGTTTTTGGTTCATTTCGATACACATTTCACAAGTAGGATTACACATGTACTAAAAATTACTAGTTGTTTTAATCTTATACATCTAGACGGCATTCTGTTGCGTCCAACAAATTTCATTGTTACGTGTAGTTGAACTTGTTTGTTAAGCCCAATTATATATTTTTTACCCTGTTAGATTTTGATCAACCAAAATGTGCCATGAATTTGAAGCGTTTATGACGTGCGTGCCATAGATTTGAGTACCTTCAACATCGGCCATGTATTTTTCCAATTGTATGACGTCATATGCCATAGATCTGAGAATATGCCGTCGATTTGAGGACGTACTTCGATCTGAGTCTAACATATATAGAATGATTGTAGTTAACAACAAACTCCAATGTATTAGAATTGCTTTTTTAAAGGAGAGAATTCAGATATCCAATTTGTTAATTATTTAATTTTTGAAAATAAAAGTACTCGACACCTTGCCTTCCTTATCTATAATGTCATTTATGAATATTAGCCAGCTGTTTATCCAGGTATGAAAAATAATCAATTTATGGCGAATCTTTGATAAATTTATTCCTCCACATAATTTGTTTTCTTGCATTTCTAAAGATTGATGTGTTTCTACTTTTTTCCGACCGTTTTGATCCAACACGCGATTATTTCGCTAGAATTTTATTATGATGTGGATGGTGTTAATGGGGTCTATATTTGTGTAAAAACTAGCCGATCTTTCCCGAATTGTTGGAAATATTTTGCTGGAATACTTTCGACTGTCCTCTACCAGTTTTGATCCAACATGCAATTACTTCTCTATAAAAATCCGGAATTGTATTATGATTTAAAAGGTGTTAATAGGGTCTATATTCATGTAAAAAAATCTAGCCAATCTTGCACGAATTTCTGGAAATATTTTGAATAACTTTCCAATTTGCGAACTTTCGGTTAATAAGTCTTTTTTACCGATGATGCTTTAAGTGATTGAAAATAACTATCAACGTCTATCATATTAAACCCCTCTTCCTATTTGTTAATAATAGTGCTTCTTTTGGCTTTTTTTGCTTTTCTTTCCAATAAATTTCAAAAGAACACGATTCATTTTTTTATATTTGTGTGGATCCTTAAAGGAACTTGCTTTAAATGTATGTTTTTGTAAAATCAATGACTTGATTATACTTTTTTTCCAATCATTTACATATTTCGTTTTTCACAAAAATGAATAATATTTTTTATTTGCTGAATTTTTCTTTCCCAGTTTAGTTTATCACTTTCCAGTTTATTATGACTAAAGTAAATACATAAAGTTTTTACAGCGTTTTCTTCCCAGTTTATTCCTTCCACTTTGTCTTTGCAATGTTTAAAATTTTCCTGTCCTAAATCTTATTGTTTTGCTTATATTAAGTTTCAAGCCAGATATTTTCTGTTTTGAACAAAAAAATAATGTAGTATACTCTGCTAATTGAAAAATTGTAATACTTTGAGTTTTTTTATCTTACTTTATTTGTATCCCATTGATATGCTTATTGCTTCTTAGTTTTAATGCCATAATTTCCACTAAATTAAAAAAAAATATAATAAATAATAGAACGGATAAAGGACAACCTTGACGAATGCCTCTAGAGTTTTTAAAAAATATCTGATACAAACCCATTGTTAATAACACATATTTGAATAATATTAAATAGTGTCTGTACCCATCTAATAAATGATTCGTTGAATCCAAGATGTTATTGTGTATTAAATATAAAATCCCATTCTATTGAATCGAAAGTTTTTGATATTTTCAGTATAGTCTATAATGACATGAATTTATTTAAGATTAAAACCAATAAATCTGTTTTTAATGTAACAAGTTTGGTCTTCATTTATAATATCTGGAAGAACTTCTTTTAAACGTTGTGACAGAACATAGGATATAATTTTTAAATCTACATTCAAAGTGCAACTGGGTGATAATTATCCTACGGAATATGGTCATCTTTGATTTTTAAATTAAAGACAAAACACAAATAAGAAAGTTAAATTTTTTCCCTAATTCATTATTATATAATGATGTTAGAATTATGACATGTTAGATCTTAAATTTACAAAATAGTTTTCATTTTAATTTCATCAGATGTCGATAATATGACATTACAAGAAGTTCCAGAAGACTGCATTCTACAAGAGTTATCACGGAAGATAGGAAATTGTGCAATTCATCTTGGAATTGAGCTAGACGTGGACCGAATTGAAATTGAGGCGACACTGTGCGAATATAACAAAAACATATTTGGCCAAAACTTTGACATTCTAAGGAAGTGGAAAACCTCGCAGGGCAATAAAACAATTCGTGCGCTGATGCATGCTCTATGGATCGTTGATCGTAGGGGTTGTACATTTCTCAAAGAGAAATACAATATTGGTTTCTAATGTAAATGCAGTTCAGCTAGATGTATTAATTAACCTGCATTATATAATTTTTGTAACATGTAATTAAGATTTGGCAAATTCGTTGAGTTTAACTTGCATTTACAGATATTTGTTAGAAATTAATGTTAATTCTAAATGACAAGTAATAAGCAGTTCTATTACCATATAGTTGTAATATCTTTACAGTTTGTCATTGTCAAAATATTGCATACTATATATAACACAATAGAGAATGCTACTTATGTTTGCATCAATAAATATTGGTACATCGTATTGTTTTTTAAGGTATAACTATTATTATTATCATGCAGATTTAGCTTTTTACGTAACTTTTGAGAACTGAAAATATTTACGTTCGAAACGTTGCAGATACGTTCTTTGTTATGTTAATTTGACTTTCTATTTATTTATACAAAGGTTGTTTTAGATATGCTCTCCATATATTTTGTATCATAAATTTAGTTATTAACAGATATTTCGCATGAATGCGATACCTTGAAAATAAAACTACAATAAATACATTTTATGCATTCGTTTCACACCCTTTAGTGTAGTTGTGCACTATGGTTTTGCTCATATGGTGAAAAGGGCCATCTGAGAGATAAACATCACTTTCGGTGCGTTGCCGCATCAGATACTACACTTTTACATCTGAATATATTTTAATTTCTGTTTCATATTCAACATCTGTGCAACTTGTCTATTTCGTATAACCTAACTTGCTCTACCAGCACGTGACTGATTGGTGACGTCATAATTATTAGTATTAATGACGTTGACTATACATGGATTCTTCCGCAAACAACAAGTGACGACACTAAGAATTGTGAATTGCAAATATTAATTAATTACTTGTAAAATATTGTTTTTATTATTTCTTTTCATAGTATTGAATTAAAAATGCAAGAATTGTTTTCAATTGTTGGTTAGATTATTGGATATTGACTACTTTATGTTGGTTTACGCTAAACATAAATGGCTCCGCGGTTAATTTGCGTAACCCACTCAAAGTCATCTATTTCCAATAATCTATCCAGCAATTGAAAACAATCCTTAGATAACAGGAAGTTGTCAATTGTTGATTTGGTGGTTTTTTGGGGGGATTAACAACAAATGAACCACCCAATAACATTCGAGTGTCTGACAAAAAAGGCTGCAAAAAATTTGTTATAAGATTAAAATTGATTTCTGTAATAACGTAACTTCAGAACATATTCTTAATCCTGCTTCAACCTTCGTAAAACAAGCTAATAAGTTAACTTTAGTAGCCTAGTAATAATTATGTCAAAGGTTTAGCTCAGTCAGTCAATTTTTATTTAATTGTAGTTTTTTTAAACCTCTTTTATCAAATAATTAGGTCGCCTGAATATAGCTGAAATATTGCTGCTCGGGCGTTAAACACCATTAATCAATCAATCAATCAATCAAATAGTTAGGGTTCAATTAGTCATATAAAGGTAATAATGATTTGGTAATTCTACAGAATATTTCGTTTGTTTTTAACATCAAGTCCTGTAAACGTTAAGTTACCAAACTAGAAATATATACGTCAACTAAGTATTTTAATCGAATAAATACCAAGGGACAGTCATATTTCACAGTAGAAAACACTAATACAAAGCGATTGGCATACAATAACCACAAAACAAAACGAATCATAGACACAATTTATCGACACAAACTATCAAGAAAGTTAGAATGAAAACTAACATAAAAGATCGCTACCTCTGAAACACAAAAACGAAAAAAACAATTATAACAAAAAAAAAACAGGACATGGGAACAAACAAATTGAACTATGGAGCAGTAAAGGAACCTATGAGTGTTAATAAGCTTTTGCTCCAGGTATTGTTCCTGTCGTGTTAAGTAAAAAAGTGTCTACTTAAAAGGTCGTCAAAAAGGTAAATATTGCGATTGGTTTTTGGACACTGTTGTTGAACAATAAGTTTCTCGACGTGTTTTTTTTAATTTTAAATAAATACTATCTCTTTGAAAGTTCCAACGCCGTCAACATAACCTTTTCCTGGATACGACAATGAGTGACTCGACGTGTGTTTAATTAAAACCAAGCTCTGCTGACTTACTGGTCCGGAGTTCTAAGTTTTTATTGGGTTTTAATATCTGTTTTGGTGTTTTTCTTGCTTCGCGTTGTATATGTGTACCTAAATCAGGATTTTAAGTTCCATGACTTTCTGTTTCATCGTATTGTAGTTACAACAGTGCCATAAAATTCCATGTGATATGTGACACAAACACTCCGTAGCGATAAATGTTTTTTTACGATTGTCAGGTCTTTTAACTGTTTTTAAAATAATACAAAGAATACCAGTGTGTACCATTACACAAGAGACAGAAGAATCTGGGCAACATAATTTTATTGGAAGCTCCTATTGGTGGACCTTCAGACTTTGTCAAGGTTTTTTATCTGTTTTGAATTTTCGCCTGATATGAGTACTTTGCGTTCGTCTTGAAAGCGGATTGTTGTTCACTGAAAGTGTGTAAAGCCAATATATTAATCAAAAGTATAGAAAATCGTATATTGTTTGTAAACAGACAGTAGTATGTATTTAAATATTTAAAGATAGTATTTTCAAAGGTTAAAAACTTGCACGGGTATTTGAGGTTTGCTCGATTTGAAAGTTTTATATGGGTGCGTGAACAAGCTAATAAATATATTTTTCGTTAGTTTATGTTTTGTCTATAACCTATGTTTTTATAGCGTGCTTAATTTGACCACAGTCTAGTCAACACATTTAAACATCAATTAAGACTTTGTAATTGCTGCGTATGTTATCTTTGTCATTTTCAAAGGTCAGTCTACTATTGATCTCTGCGTGTCAACACCGACGTTTTGAGTTCGGGCCTTAATTACAGGATGTGCTCGACTCCAAACCTAATAGATAGAGATTGAATAATTTCCTGCCGAACTTGTGCATTTCCGCCCAGTAGTTTTGTAAACTGGACGCCATGACATATCAACATGCGGTTCGTTATCATCAGAATCAGTACAGTATTCAAATGGGTGATTAACATTTGTGGTAAGTAACTAACTTTCAATACGGACCGTGGAGTACAAGACCTTATTCCTCCAGGCCATTGTTTGATAACATACAGCTTGATGTCATTGCAAACGGCTCAGTATTATATATATATATATATATGTCATGACGCTGAGTCATAGGTAGTTTTTCCTATTTCTAGATTTGACTTTTCTCTATATAGACATGACAATGAGTAATTCGACTGGTGTCTAATTATAAGCAGGCACTGCTTACTCGTCCGGAGCACCTAAGTGCACCCATGGTTTTTATTGGGTGCGGTTTACTCTCTTTCTGAGTTTTATGTTTTTGGTTTTGTATTGTGCTTGTCTATATCTTGCAACTGTCCTTTGGCTGTTGGCTTATGTGGTTCGGTTGAGTTTCTTTGCTATTTTTTATAATAGAATACAACCAGACAATGTTGCATCATATATTACAAATAAACAATGATGTAACATAGAATAAAAATAAACAATGTTGTATCGTAGAATACAAATAAACAACAAATAGACAATGTTATATTATAAAATACAAATAAATAATAATATTATATTTTTGAATAAATAAACTCAGTTATAATAAATGCCTCATTTTGTCATATTTGCTGATGGCTTGGAAAGCTTACTACAAACGTATTGTGGATGTGTTGTCTGACATTGAGGACATTACAGACAGCAGGGATGCTGTCGTTGTCAAATGTTGCGATGTTGACAATGAAAGAGAGGATGAAGTTTCCCGCCTCCTGAAGAATAACACAAATTTAATAGTTTCAAATTTTTTATTGGTTAACTGCTTAATATATTTTTCTGTTTTTAATACCGCTGTTCTTCCGTTTTTTAGTCCAATCCTCCAACCAAATTTGCTTTAATGAAACTAAAGGCACCCGTTTCACAAAAAGTCCGATTTACGATCAGTCGTAAGTTATATAGCTTGTACAATATTTAGAGACTAGTGGTAAATTGTAAGACTTTTTTTTAACTGGGACCTGGATATTGCTACTTTTCATTTTGTTAAGAAGCCTATTGAGGCTGGAAGAATTCTGCCAAATACCAATTTCACAGTTGACCAAAATGTTTGAATTTAAAAAAAAGACAATAACTCAAACTGTGCATTTAATTTCAATAAAACTTTCGGATATGGTTTCATATTAGGTCGATCACTTGCCGATCGATTTTGGGGAATGCCCTAAAATTTCAAGGTTACAGTTGCAAAAAAACTGACAATAACTCAAAAAGTGTGTATTTGATTTCACTGAAAGGTTAGGATATTATTGCATATTGATTCCATCAAAGATCAAGGTGAACAGTCGACAAAAATTTGTACAATGATATTTTAAACAACTTAACATGGTATCATTGATCGCTAGATTAACGTTTTCTTGTTTTATTTAATAAGATACACGACTTAAACATAAAACCAAATATTCACAACATTGAAAAATTACTGTAAAATGTGTTTTCAGGATAATTTGTTATGCTTGGGTTTGGGAGGAGACAGGAGACTGTTGATTTTATAAACATCTTTAAATTTAATGTGGGTAGACGAGGAGATAAGAAAATGATTCCTTTCGAAAACCAGAACAACCAGGTACCAGTTTAAAAAAAAAACAGTATGACAATTTAAAAGGTACTTGAATATATGATAATTTATGTGATATCTGACCTTTTTTCTTTTAATATTTGAATGATCTCTTTTTGTTGCATTGATATAATCTTCAGCAAGAATAGTATGAGTCACTTAATCAACAGTAAGGAAAATGGAACCAACAACATGATTTACAACATACAATTTTTACAATGAACAAAAAGACACTAATAAGAGAAAATATCCATTAAAACTGATGATGAATGCTTGTGCTCTGTTTTTACTTTTGATTGTATCCTGTTTAATTCGAAAAGACACCTCTTATATTATTCTTAGACGTATACAATATATATGTTTAATTCTAGAAAATATCAACTTTATTTGTACAACCTTTAGTAACGTGAAAAAAGCATATATGTGATTAGCTCTTTTATCTTTGCTTTTTAACTACAAATAAAATTGATATTTTCAATGACTAAGGCCATTCGTTGGTCAGTCTATGTCTAAATTTATGACAAGAAACACCGTCATTTGTATCGTTGCATAATCTTCTAGACTTGTACATTATTATTTTTTTGTTTATGCTGTATCGTCATGTTTGTCGATCCGATACTAAATAAGTGTACTGGTTTAGCAGCATTCTTTTAGACTCTTTATATAATATTTTGAACTGCCTGTACTGTGTATTTACACGATCCCAGTGGACTTATATTATTCCATCTCCCAATGAAAAAATATTATTCCATCTCCCAATGAAGAATATCTTAAACATTTAGAGTTAAACGCCATATAAAAATATAGCTTCATTAACCGGGTCGAATCGTAGACATAGACATAGTACATGTGTACTAGCGTGTGACGATGGAATTTTCTAATCTAATTCAGCATTTATGTATATATTATATAGGATGACAAAGTTACTTGTCATACAGTCACTGTAAGTAAATTATATACAAACGTGTATCCAGCGGATTTCTGAAACATCAGAAATACAGGGTTAATATCAAATTTTTATATATACGTCATGTTTGTCGATCCGATACTAAATGTGTACTGGTCTAGCAGCATTCTTTTAGACACTTTATGTTTCAGAAATCCGCTGGATAGATATATTATATGGTTGTCACAATACTTAGACGTTTGTGTATAATTTACTTACTGTGACTGTATGACAAGTAACTTCATCCTATATAATATATACAAAAATGCTGAATTAGATTACTGTCAAATTAATATGTATTAATCGTCACACGCTAGTACACATGTACTATGTATATGTCTACGATTCACCCCGGTTAGTGAAGCTATATTTTTATATAGCGGATTTGGCCGAGGGGTCTAGACCGCTGGACATAGTACAGGCGATTTGGTGCCACAGTGTCACAACGGTGTGAGTTCGAATCCCGCTGAGGGTAAACACAAATTTGACATCGTTAAAAATCTAATTCAAACAGTGTTGGGCTTAATTTGTAGAAGTATATATACAAATTTGATATCATCCCTATATTTCTGATGTTTCAGAAATCCGCTGGATAGATATATTATATGGTTGTCACAATACTTAGACGTTTGTGTATAATTTACTTACTGTGACTGTATGACAAGTAACTTTGTCATCCTATATAATATATACAAAAAATGCTGAATTAGATTACTGTCAAATTAATATGTATTAATCGTCACACGCTAGTACACATGTACTATGTCTATGTCTACGATTCACCCCGGTTAGTGAAGCTATATTTTTTATATAGCGGATTTGGCCGAGGGGTCTAGACCGCTGGACATAGTGCAGGCGATTTGGTGCCACAGTGTCACAACGGTGTGAGTTCGAATCCCGCTGAGGGTAAACATAAATTTGACATTGTTAAAATCTAATTCAAACAGTGTTGGGCTTAATTTGTAGAAGTATATATACAAATTTGATATTAACCCTGTATTTCTGATGTTTCAGAAATCCGCTGGATAGATATATTATATGGTTGTCACAATACTTTGACGTTTGTATATAATTTACTTATTGTGACTGTATGACAAGTACCTTTATCATCCTATATAATATATACAAAAATGCTGAATTAGACTATTGTCAAATTAATATGTATTGGTTACGAAAATTCCATCGTCACACGCTAGTACACATTTACTATGTCTATGTCTACGATTCACCCCGGTTAATGAAGCTATATTTTTTATATAGCGGATTTGGCCGAGGGGTCTAGACCGCTGGACATGGTGCAGGCGATTTGGTGCCACAGTGTCACAACGGTGTGAGTTCGAATCCCGCTGAGGGTAAACAAAAAAAAATTTGACAGTGTTAAAAATCTAATTCAAACAGTGTTGGGCTTAATTTGTAGAAGTATATATACAAATTGATATTAACCCTGTATTTCTGATGTTTCAGAAATCCGCTGGATAGATATATTATATGGTTGTCACAATACTTAGACGATTGTATATAATTTACTTACTGTGACTGTATGACAAGTAACTTTGTCATCCTATATAATATATACAAAAATGCTGAATTAGATTACTGTCAAATTAATATGTATTGGTTACGAAAAATCCATCGTCACACGCTAGTACACATGTACTATGTCTATGTCTACGTTTCACCCCGGTTAATGAAGCTATATTTTTTATATAGCGGAATTGGCCGAGGGGTCTAGACCGCTGGACAAAGTGCAGGCGATTTGGTGCCACAGTGTCACAACGGTGTGAGTTCGAATCCCGCTGAGGGTAAACACAAATTTGACAGTGTTAAAAATCTAATTCAAACAGTGTTGGGCTTAATTTGTAGAAGTATATATACAAATTAGATATTAACCTTGTATTTCTGATGTTTCAGAAATCCGCTGGATAGATATATTATATAGTTGTCACAATACTTAGACGTTTGTATATAATTTACTTATTGTGACTGTATGACAAGTAACTTTGTCATCCTTTGAATTAGATTACTGTCAAATTAATATGTATTGGTTACGAAAATTCCATCGTCACACGCTAGTACACATGTACTATGTCTATGTCTACGTTTCACCCCGGTTAATTAAGCTACATTTTTATATAGCGGATTTGGCCGAGGGGTCTAGACCGCTGGACATAGTGCAGGCGATTTGATGCCACAGTGTCACAACGGTGTGAGTTCGAATCCCGCCGAGGGTAAACACAAATTTGACATTGTTAAAAATCTAATTCAAACAGTGTTGGGCTTAATTTGTAGAAGTATATATAAAAATTTGATATTAACCCTGTATTTCTGATGTTTCAGAAATTCGCTGAATAGATATATTATATGGTTGTCACAATACTTAGACGTTTGTATATAATTTACTTACTGTGACTGTATGACAAGTAACTTTGTAATCCTTTATAATATATACAAAAATGCTGAATTAGATTACTGTCAAATTAATATGTATTGGTTACGAAAAATCCATCGTCACACGCTAGTACACATGTACTATGTCTATGTCTACGTTTCACCCCGGTTAATGAAGCTATATTTTTTATATAGCGGAATTGGCCGAGGGGTCTAGACCGCTGGGCATAGTGCAGGCGATTTGGTGCCACAGTGTCACAACGGTGTGAGTTCGAATCCCGCTGAGGGTAAACACAAATTTGGCAGTGTTTAAAAATCTAATTCAGTGTTGGGCTTAATTTGTAGAAGTATATAAATATATATATATATATATATGTTGTTCTTATCCTTTAGTGTTCAGTCTATTTTGTTTGGAGTTATAAAAATTATGTTTTGTTAGCTTATAGAGAATAGGTGTTGGACAGTCAGACCATTTACATGCTTCAGCCTATTGTAGACTTCATACTAACGACTGAAAACATTCACAAAACGTCATTCAAAACTTTTGTATATGAACTTTTTGCGACATTGTTATATTGTGAACTGCATAATACAAGTAGACAATATTGTATAATACCTTATTATTGGTATGGTATTTTTATTAAAATGCAAGAAAAGATATTTCTTTTCTTATCAAATTTTGTTGTAAAATGATATGATTTTCAAATATTACTAATTGTATGTTCTATTTATAGAAACTAATTGATAATTGACTGGTAATTATTTGCTTAATTCAATGGTAGCCTAACTTAAATAAATTTAATGAATTGTGGATTATAATTTTATTTGTTAGAGAGATCTGTTACTGTAATCAGTTACTTGTATTGTTTCTGTATAATTAAATTTTTACCAGGTGTCAGTCCAGTTCTGTAACAGTTTATGTTTCTTGAAAGACAATTACTACAATATATCGTTTGTTTCAAAACTATGGCATCTGTTTATAATTTACTTACTGTTAATATGGGACAAGCATGTCATCATATATAATAAATAAAAAAAATGCAGAACTACATAGCAACTAACAAATCTAGGGTATAGTGTTATACTCATTTTCACAGAGGATAAAAAATGTTTTATTGGTATTGAATCTCTCCCTCTCTCAGTTTAAAATAATAATAAAATATAAAGGCTCACCCTATGTATACATGAGCACAAAACCACAGAAACCATGAGTTCTTTCTATCCTTCATTTTTTGTTTTTGTTTGGCCTAGATAGGCAGCATTGTTTTGACTGTTCCATGTTATTTCACGTAAGTGTTAATGTGAAATGTGATAATAATAAGACTTCTTTTATGATGTTAATTGATAAAACCATTTTAAGATATAACAATGCACATTTAAACAGTAATTTAATGAATTTCAACACAACGAAAACACGGTCGTGGATCATTTTAAATGTTTAATTAAAATGGAAGTACTTTTTACATCACATAGCCAATCATATAACAACCTTGTGTGTTGTGAGAATGTGCACTTCTATACCAGAACAGATGTTTTTGGTATTTGTTAAAATAATATATCGCAAAAGTTACACAGCAAAAAATGAATATAGTTTCTGCAGCAACAAGATAGAGGGCACCTTTTAGACTTGTGGAAAAATATACCCTCATTAAATGTAGATATATAAGGAAATGATTAGTTTATGGTAATAGGATGTCATAATAGAACGTCAGAAAAAAAATTAACATACATCTAGTAAAGATATATATGTTTGTGCATATATGACACTAATAAATTCCGTATCACACCCCTTCAGAACAGATAAAGATTTCCTATATATTTTCCTATATATAAGTATGGATTCATTTGTTACTTGTGAATATAAAGAGGCTATGATTTGGTGATATCCATATCACATCCTGTATGAAACCGAGACCCATATCTTAAATCGGACCTAAAAGCCCTCAGGTAGATATGAGAGTCTCGGGTTGATACAGGTGTGATATGGATATTGGCATATATTAACCTCTTAATATTGCTTACAAAAATATCATTTTCACACACTAGTACACATGTTCATCACAATCGCTTTGATTAATGAAGCTATATATTTTTATAGAGTTTGTTTTGGCCTAGAGCACTGGACATCGAGCAAACTAATTGGTGCCATAGTATTAACACTGCCAGTTTGAATAACTTAAAGAATAAGCACAGTGTTGGGTTTAATTTGGTGACATATGTACAATTTATATTCTGCCTTTTGGCATAATGTGACATGTTTTTATGTTCTGTAAGCATGGTCTGATGTGAATTTGCAATGCCTTACTTGAAACTATTTTATTTTTAATTGCTGTAATGTACAGACATAAATGAAAATTATTTGAGATATTTTTTATTTGTTTATCCGCACAATATGCAATTGATGGCATTGGTGTTGATGGTAAACTGTAATTTTTAATCATGCAAAATAATACAAAATATATTCGGACAAATGGAATAAAAATGTTTCTTTGAAGATCCATACTATAATCATACTGCCTTTGAATGAGAGTGTTATGGTAGATTATCACATGAAGAAGATGTGTGATAATCTACTCTGAGTTCAAAGGCAGATTTTTATTATGCTGAATGCCTGTTATCTAAAGAAGAAACGTGGACAACCATATTGACACTGCACTGTATATGTTAGATCCAAAATGCTGTTTGTCTACTTGTTGTTTTTACAAATAATTATTGACCATTTTTATGTATTTGTTGTGTCTTTGACGTGTTGGGGCGGATATACAAACGACGTTCAAGTAAACTTCAGTTGAAGTTAGTGACCGTTTTCCAGGCCGACAATTTTAGGTCTGAACAGGTTTTATTTTTTTATATCACGCATAAACTTTGGATGGAACGGGTGATAATTTTCCCATTAGACAATCTGAAGTCGGAGCGGGTGTTATTTTTTCACTTTTTATATCACCCGTTGTGAGTAAGCTCGGGTAATAAACACCAGTTGCTATAACGAGCGGGGCTAAAATGGATATCAGTAGAAATTTACACATGGTCACTGTCCAATAAAAAAACAGCATTTTTGCATGAAGTATAATAAAATTATATATGCATTGCATTCTTGATGATTTATAAATGTTTCATACAACACTTCTACAAATGGGACAGTTGAACATTTTTTCCTGTTTGTCTTCTTTCGGTTTTGCCTGATTATATACATTGGTTTTTTCATCTTTTGCTATATGCATGACACACAAAAAAAGGTATGTAAGCACGGTTAAATCCCCAAGTTTCATTTCATCATGACTACATTATTAAATCATCGATAAATATGTTTCAAATTAAGGCATCCAAATAATTGCATATGTTTTAAATTTAAAACTCCATACATTTAATATATACACCAAATTATGAAGCCGATTAACTATACATAAGTGACAAATTAGTACAGCGTTATGCATTACATATGTATATAAATAAGACAACGATACAGGTAGTACATGTATTAAATTAAGCCATTATTACACATTACCTCTCTTTACAAAAAAGACACACTATATATGTTTGATATTAATACATCCATCCCATAGCATATGTAAAAACGACACATTATTACTTATTATCATATTAATGTATAACCCCATTACATTTGTATCATTTATGACACGCACTTTACCTACATTTAATATAAAATCAGAAAATCCCATTAATTGTACTTATTTATCACGTACATATAAAGAGAAGATAAAGGAAACACCAAACCTGCCATTGACTTACTAAATGGAAGAAAGCACAAAATATTTCTGCTATCCGCCATACTGATCATTAATTTGTATCACAATTCATTCCTACCACTCATAATTATTGCATCACATTTTCGTCCTACCGATGATAACATTTGTTTAAATCTTCGGTCTTATTTCTAATGATATTTGTATCACATTTCTGTCCTAATGCTCATTACAATTACATCGTATTTCTGTCTTACCGCTCATTATATCTGTATCACATTTCTGCAATACTGTATTAAGATATAAAGTAATTTCCTGTCATACTGATAATTAAGGTCTTTTCCACTACATTGGAAAGACCTTTTTGTATTTCTTATGATTATTAAGGTATTTTCCCTTTTCTAAGGAAAAGACCTTACTATATTTCTTATGATTAATATTTTTTCTACTTACGCGGATGTTTGCCGAAAAGTGTCGCGACATATCATTTTGATACTTGGTACAATTATTCGGTCATATCCGGAGATGACTTGGGTCACCCTGTGAAACCGATCTTTTTTTAGTAACAGAGTTATCTGCCCCAAACACCATAAACAGATACACGCCGAACCTGTAACCTATTCTCTGAATCTGAAGTGTACAAAATGTCGGTGGACGTATGGTCATGATTTAATACGTATTTTTTTCCAATCGACTTCCTCTATTCGTGTTTTTGACCGCAACGCGTTAATTTTTTTTAAGTCGTAGAGGCTTAGGACCACCACTATTGATCCTAAGTGGCATATATTACATTTAAAAAAATTAAGGTCAAATGCCACCTTTAGTGTTGTTAGCACCATATCTCATAATCCATTAAAGATAGGAGACACTAGATAGAAAAAATACTCCTCTTATCGAGACCTTCATTTGGTACATTTGCCCTAAGCCGTGCGATGAACCGTTTTCGACTTTCAGCCCTAGATGCGTTTCGGTTAATTGGTTTTCATGTTACAAATTGAAAACGACTAGAGATAATATAATAAACATATATGTTTAAAATGATCAGTATTAAAAGAGCTTCAATTTGAGCCAAGGTCAAATGTCATAGGTCAAGGTCATACTATAGCAACAAGGCAACTGCTATAAACAGTTCTTAGCAACCTATATATTTTTTGAATCAGAATGATGTCCTTTATTGAAAGATGTCATTTCATGACAAGAAGTGGCATTTTGTCCCTAGCAACAGGAATAAAAGTCCTTAAAAACCTTTACAAATAACTCATTTTTATGACTGGAAGTGACATTTTTTGCTTAGAAAGACACAAAATTCCAGATCATCACATATATTTTTTGACTTTAGAGGGACTGTGGGAAAGACCTTCTTATTTGTTCTAAGAACAATAGGGGGTTTAATTATTTTTTTTCTCATAAAATTTCCAAATGGGTTTGCCAGAAAGTGTTTTAAAATATCATTTTGATACTAGGTACCTTTAATCGCTTTTTTTCTTTAATGTTTGAGCTGGCAGAATTAATACAACAAGCTCGACTGACAATTTATAATTTGATCTGCAATAATTTGCACAATTTCAAAAATCGGTGTTAAACATTGTTAAAGTATTTGTTTGACAAGCAAAGATTGCCAGCATGCCCTTTCAACAATTAGCTTATTGCGGCCAAGTAGTCATATATTATTGATCCCAGCATATCCCCCCTAGGGTTGTGAGTTCGAGTCCGACATCAAACCAAGTGCGCTTGACGCCAACCATACTCGACAAGAATTTTAATATTTCCTTCAAAAGATTAACGTTTTTCACTGGATACTAGACATCATTGAATGGATAAAAGTTGCGAGTTGAGTAAAACCCTATACTTTATTTGAAATCAGTATGTACATATGTAAATATATAACAATATAAAGTACCACACAACATGATTTGGTAAGAAGCTGACTCATCTTATACTAATCCGTCTCCGATATAATTGTCCCTTATTCGCAAAGTGGGGTCATGCTAGGAATCTTTCTTAGTCGAGAATAAATGAAAACACACTTTAGACAATAAGATGAGTACTTACCGCTGCAAAAACAGTATATCCCAAAGCAACGGCTCCTTCGTTCTGATTGGTTTATATATAAAGCACAATGAACAAAATGTAACCAAACCAAATGTAATTCGCAGAAAAATAAAATATTAGGAATGCAAAAAGCATACTGTGTTATTATAGAACAAATGAATGCAAAAACATAGCAATTTACAGCAAGGACAATTCAAAGCTAGATTGAGGAATATACTCTCAAAAATATACGTCGACCTGTAGTTTGAAAAAGACATTTATACACAATACATTTAAAATTAAATTAGGACATCCATACACAATACATATGTACAAAATTAAAGCATTCACATATATTATGCATTTAATTTAGACATTCATACACATAACATATACATCAAATAAGACATGCATATAGGATAATTGTGTCCCACTGTGTTACCCCTGTATCATAAGAGTGATGTACCGCTCATTAAACCTTATAACATATTTGTCTAACTGCACATTACACCAGTATCATATGAGTGATGTACCGCTCATTACAACGTTATCACATTTTTGTCTATTTGCTCATTACACTTGTATCATATGAGTGATTTACCGCTCATTACAACTTTATAACATATTTGTCCCACTGCTCATTACACCTGTATCATATTCCTGTGCCACTGCTTATTACACGTGTATCTCATTTCTGTCACACTGCTCATTACACCTGTATCACATTTCTGTCCCACTGCTTATTACACCTGTATCACATTTCTGTCATAAAAATTCTGATGACTATATCTATGATTACACTTTTTCATATATATTTTGTTATTTTACCCATTTAATACATATACATTAAACACAATATATCATCTATGCTTGTCGGATAAATGTTTACAAATACAATCTACAATCATGTCCATGACATTTAGCTATATCAAGTGGTGATTGTCCATTATTGTCAGCTTTTGTATAATCTGCTCCTTTGTTTATCAATATTTTAACTAATTCTAAGAAGCCTTGTTTACAAGCTATATACAGAGGGGATTCTCCATCGTCTGTACACGTATTAATGTCAGCTTTGTTGTCTACCAGCTTTGCCAGTATGTCTGAAATCCTCCCTTACAAGCAATATACAGAGGCGATGCCCCCGCCAAGTACACTTATTAATGTCTGCCTTGTTGTCCACCAGCTTAGTAACTATGTCTTTATATCGTCTCTTACAAGCTACATGCAGAGGTAATACTCCAACTTTTGTAAACTTATTTATGTCTGCCTTGTTGTCAAACAGTTTAATTACTATGTCTGTAAATCCTCCCTCACAAGCTATATACAAAGCGGATTGGCCATTGTTAGAACAATAGTTCACATCGGCACCACAATTACAGCACCATTCAACCATATTGATATCGCGTAGAGCACAACAATGCATCAATGGAGTCATTCCAAAATATTTTGTATCAGTTCTATAGAGTTAATTTCGTCATCAAGTTTCTGCCTTGCTGTAGCAAGTTGTTTGTGATATTCCATGTCAGACTTAGTTAAATACATTAAGAATTTTTCCCTAAAAAGTGTCGATTTCATATTAATGTAAGTAAATACCTTAACAACCAACCCTTGGACCAATCATCAAACATTCTCTGCACATACGCTTAATGATACATTTCCGGTACAATGGTTATGAACTCATTACTGCCATTTTTTCGATCAAATATAAAGGTTTTGATGTGAATAGGATATCACCATTCTTAATTGAATATGGTAAAATTGGTGTTCTTCCAAAATAAAAGGAAAGAAAATCAAACAGCTTATCATGAACTGTACGGTAACTACCTTGTTCTTTCTTCATAAATGTATGGATGAGGGAATTCAATTGATCAAGTAACATCAGTCTGGATGTACCTCTGTTTAATCTCCAGGCTTCACAATTGTTTTCTAAGATCTGTTGGATGTCCTCATTTATATCTTCTGTCAGCCATTCCTCCTTCAGATGGTTATTGAATTTGACACATAGAACTAAAGCACAGTATTTACCATATGCCTTTTCTCTAAGTAAATTGTTAAACTCTTCTTCATAAACTGAAAATGGATTCTTAAAAAAATCTACTACATTTAAAGCTAGATTTTCATTGTATAATTTACAAAGCAATGGAAAAAAATCAAAAAAATCAATATATTCACTAATTTTTCCTGCATCTGATTTTATATATTGTTCTGCCAGTAACTGTTTCTCTTGTTTAGACAAAGACTTATCTTGTGATGAAAGGTTACATTCACAAGTTGTAAAAAGTGGCAAAGATTTAAACTGCTCATCCTCATACACCTCAAGTCTACATGAGGCAATGATTTTTGTGGTTTTATTTTTCATCAGTTTATGTATATTTTCATGGTTTGATTTTTTAATATTTCCATGATAGTTTGGTTTAACGTGTATGTACCACATAGGTCATCAATCACATATAATGTCTTCTTATTTGGATTGGGATAATTGACAATATCTCCTGGACTTGTTACAGGTACGAGATCATAACCATCTGCTGCCATCTGTAAGGCTACATGACAGACGGTAAAAGTCTTTTTCCAAAACCAGAACTGGCAGTAACTGTAACACAGCTGTGTGTCTTTACACATTGCAGTAAATGACTAGCAACACGTGTCTGTACAAATATCTGGTCATCATTCTTCCATGTATCTAATTGTCTTGTTATTCGTTCTACAATGATAGGATTAAAATAATTTTCTCACCTGGTTAACATGCAATTTCCTTCTAAGTTTAGCCTATCAAAACAATCTTAAATATGAAATTTATCGCTACAATTTAAAGATATATATAGAGATATATTATATGGTTGCCACAATACTGAGAGTTTGTATATAAATGAACTTACTTACATTGTATGTGACTTTATGACAAGTAACTTTGTCATCATATATAATAAAACAAAATAAATACTAAGTTACTGATTACTGTGAGATAAGCATGTATTAATTACAAAAATTATATACCATTTCTTTCTTCTGATTCACCTCAGTTAATGAAACTATAATTTTATTTTGCACATTTGGCCTACTAGTCTTGATACCGAAACATAATTTAGGAGAATGAGTGCCACAAAGTGTCAAGGGTGCGAATTCGAATCCTGATGAGGGTAATCAAAAACTTGACAGCATTAAAATATAATTCAAAAATTTCTCCTTTATAGACGTAATGCTTGTAAGATATTCCAGGTTTAAAATTCCTTAACAAAATTCTGTATATAAGTGAGTTCAAACTTGTCTGCAATTGAGATCCCAGTTAAAGATTTCCACATTTGATTCACGTTTGTGAGTGATAATTATAGAATGAATTCGGATAACCTACAGGAAGGTATATTAAATGTTGAAGGCATTGAAATACAAAAATGAAAGATTGATTTATTATTAGCACATCCTCCATAGAGCAAAAACACATACATATGTCTCGCTTCGAGCTTATCTATGATAGAATCCTTTATCTTCTTGAACTCTATCAAATGCCCCTTCGTGGAATTTAACTGAAAATCCTAAGGAGAATTTAAAAATAACCAATTTAAGTTATATTAATAGCACAGTCTTCTGAGTTAGACAGATACACCTTCGAACGCTTTAGCATGAGCGGTGCTATAAATTACTTGTAACATAAATAAGCCTCTAGATCCCGCCCATTAATAATTGGTTATAAATAAAGAGGGCTGTGTTTATTATGGTGCGACCGATATTCGACTAATCAAATGAAAAGCTAATATTGGAAGCTCGTGCTATCCTTTTGTAGTGAAAATCAATAAAATTTGACTTAATTAACACGGAGCTTTACTGTTCATTATCGGATCTAATTGTAGTTGGTTATTGCAAGGCTGTTTTTCCCTTGAGTTTAACAAGCACACGTGACCTTTCATGCAATATTATACAAGTGTTTTAATTTAGAGCATACGTACTCGTCGTCTCTTGTTTATTCGTAAAAAAAGAACAAAGGATTCATGTTACAATAGTGGTTATTGTAAATGTAAAGATTTATTCATGTGCCTTATTCGTACCTGTTTTGTTAAAAAAACAATATCTTTCAGTTGTTCAATAACTTTTGCCTTGATTTCCAGAACAGCTTTTAATTTGTCAATTTCTTTTGTCTTTAGAGCATGATCAGTGTTTAGATAATCAATCTTTTCTTCGTGATTAGTTCACTTCCGTTGTAAGATCTTTCACCTGTGCTATAAAGTTTTTTATTTCCAGCATGACTTCATGGTTAGATTGATCAAGAATTTTAGTCCTCAAGTCTTGACATTCACAATACATTGATGTACCGCCGAATCTTTTTATAGCCTACAATGAATATAAAAATATAAAGATAAACCACCTAATCGTCTAAAAGCCTGGAATGAATACGAATACTGTGACAAGTTATATTGCAAAGACTGAAAATCCAAAATTAAGGGCAATGACTCCTACTGAAAGTCACCCTATAATTTTGAACTTGATCTTGACATTTATAGAGCTTCATGTTCTGATCAATTTGATGTAGTAGTTTTCTTTTGTTGCATTATTTTTTATAGTGTTGACATCTTTTTTTTTAGTTACTGTGGCTATGCATGGTTGTACAGGATCAACGCATTGGATATACATTTAAAACTAGGCACTATAAAGATGATATTGACCAAGATTAGCAAAGTCTTTTTTTTAAATGTTAACGGCAGACGACGAATCGATGACAGAAGGCAAAAGCTCACAATCAAGTTGAGCTAAAAAAGAAACTTTGTAAAAGAAAATTACACAAGATTAATGATGAAATTCTTTTCATTCATTTTTATAGCTTGAAATGCAAAAAATGCAAATGCTGTTTCCTTACATAAATGTTTGTAAGAATATTGTCATTGCTACTTATACAAATATTTTTATTATTATATCGAAATCTAAATGTATGCTCGCGTTGGAGGGTGACTCGGGCGAAGATGTCGCCTAATCGTGGTACCACTTAGCCCTCTATCATCTTCAAAAGCAAAGTGATGTCGCCCTGTCGTTTTGAACAATATCCCTATTTTGGTAAGAAAAATCTTTGTAATTTTGTTACCGTGTCATGTTTATCATGTTTATGTACCACAAAGTGTAAGCTGGTACCCATTTGACTTTTATTTAGTACACAAAACGTCATTGAAAATACGACCAGAACCAATTCAAAGCAAAAGAACACATGCAAATTTCCGGAACAGATGAGATTGAAAATACGATGCTGAGTAATGCAATGATAGAAACATAATAGAAAGTAGTATTTTGGCAGTCAAAAAAACTTTCAAAAAATTTAAGTTAAATCTGTTTCAATACTTTTAATGGTGAATTTTACACTAACTACATAATATTTGTTTCACAATGATGTAATTTTCTAATAGTTCCAATAATACTTCATTTATAATTCATTTATTTTGTGTAATAATGACAAAAAACATTTATTTTAATGAAAAGTTTGTGACAGTTGATTTTTTTTTTTTATTGTAATGTTTAGTATTTATGAAAATGTGTGATATAAGTAGACTGATTAGTAAATCAACCTTTCTGGACTGTTTTTGATACTGCATACTCAATAAATTAAACTGCTAAAAACATATACCAAACATAATGAAAATGCCTCACACTTATTGAAAAAAAACAAAACTGGAGGCTTATAATGCAACTTCTCCATGCTGTCCACCTACTTCTCCCTGTTCTAACGTCACTTCTCCCTGTCAGCCCCCAAAAAGAGAAGTGACTTCTCTCTATAATTTTGACCTAGCGTGAGCCCTGAATGTAACTCCCTACATGCTTCTTTGGCCAAGGTGTGTTTGAATCTAACTTTGAATGACATGTTTGTTTCCAGTTTTCTTTCCAAAAGAACAGTTCCCACACTAATGTTTTTGTGTTCTCGCCCCAAAAACTAACTGACGCCAGGCCATGAAATAGCTGAATTCTTTGAAAACCGGCTACAACTCAACAAAATAAACAAACAAACCATTTTACTAATGTAGGTGATGTCTGATCAGTACTTACATCTGAGATTTCATTCCATGCATTATTAAAGTCAGAGTTATCTATCTTGTTATCTTCTAAATGTGCCAGGTAATTTCTATAGTATTTTATTCTTGCTATATCAGCACCAGGAGTTGTCTCAACTGAAGATGGCCGACAATCAAATCCAGCTTCAGGTGGAGTTATAGATGTCACATTCCTGATCAAAGAAATCATCAAAATGACATCAAATTTCTTTGAATCTGCAACGCCTGTAATTATGTAGCAAAACTGCAATTGTAACAGTACTTGCACCCGTAAACGCAACACTTTGACTGATTGATAACTGATTGCTGACGGATTTTGGAACGCTTACGGATCGCTGACTGATTGATGATGACTACATCCGTCCAAAATAATGAATCCGTCATTACCTTGGTAACCGTCAGCGATCAGTGCGATCAGTCCAATCAGTGCGATCCAGAATCCGTCATTTAATTATATGCATAAATCGGTTAGTTTATTGACGGATTCATATAAATTAATAATTTAAAGATAAAACGGATTCTGCGTCATTTGTATATAATATATGCATTTATTTTACCCATTTTATATTAAAATAAAAACATGCTTTTAAAAGAATTGTTAATACAATGTCTCGTTCTAAATGAATAAATAAACATATTTAAAGAAAAATTGTTTCTTTATATTATATAATTAAGCACATTTCTTCAAAGCAGGACATATCTGCGAACCGAGTCATGTAAACCTTCAAAAAACTTCTATTTAAGGCACATCAGTAACGAAGAGGTAAATGGTTTTTTTCGTAATCCTTTTTTGATTCTCTTTTTTTATTCCCGCGACTCGTGATTTCGGCCTGTTTTATTTTTTGCGACCTGTTACATGTATATTTTTTGTCATATATTAAGCCGACCCGACTCCCCCAATCAGTAACATATTTATTTCACATTTAGGAAAGAACGTGGCCTCTTTTTGACATCATTATTAGTTACTTAAATGTATGCCTGCGTGTTTTTTATTTAGTCTACAACATTTTAAATACAATTATAAAACGCATTGTTTACTAAACAAAAAGTTGTATTTTAAAATATACAGCGATTCTTGTCGCAAGTTTTATTGGACAGGTAAATAAAATTTGTTTAAAAAATTATACATACAATTACGCTGGATTGTTCCATTTGTTTCATGACGTCCATTTTTTATTGGGGGTGGGGTGGGAGAAAGCCGGAGTACAAGTAAAAAAAAACCGACAGTCTTTTGTCAAATAAAGTGGAGTCGGGGGCACCCTATCTGCAGTCGTTCGAATATCCGCAACCTGTTGACAGGCATGTGACAACTAGTAGATGACTAACCAATCAGCCACCTAGGCCCCAATAACGCCGGGGAGAATTAATTGTCTGCGAATTCTGAAGTTTAGCGTAAAAATGTGTTACAGATAGACACGTGTTTCAGTACGAAATAGTAATTTTTTAAACAAAACGTTATAAATTGTTTAGGTCTTAACATTGTCATTACAGTGTCATATCGATGAAACAGAACCATTTCAAAAATTGCCCTTTAAAAGAGTGTCATTCAATTTAAATAATAACTTATTGTATTGATTGATTGTTTGCTTTTCTTTCAGCGAGAGTATTTCAGCTTTATTCATGAAGAGAATAAGTTAAATATAAATCAATTAGATTTGTTTGCTTGTTTAAATATTGTTTAATCCACTTTCAGCAATTTTTCAGCTATATCATGGCGACCAGTTTTTATTTGAGGAGGAAGCCGCAGTACCCGGATAAAACACCCGTCCTCCAGTAGGAAAACTGACTCCCTTTCAATTAAGTCGAGTGCACCCTGCCTACAGTGAGATTCGAACCCGAAACCTCAGTGTTGACAGACCACGTGATCAATAGTTGATGAACTAACATCACCACTCGGCTCCTTCAATCAATTAGAGAAAGATGGACAAAAGGGCAATTTTGAAAAATATGGGGTATGGGTTGGGGAGTAAGATTAACTTTTTTTTCGTGCAAGGAGCGTGACACTCTCTAAACATGTCACTATGGTTCGCGGCAATTTTAATATGACCTGAACCACCCCACCCCGAAAAAAAACAAAAAAAAACGGGAGAACATCCCATGTCCGCCAGCTGAGGACGCGCTGGGCAGCTCTGTTAAACCTATCAACTAATTTCAAGTACTTCCGAATTTAAAGGAAACCATTTATACTTATATATCATTAACTGTGGAATGACTTAAACAAACATCGTAAAATAAACAAATTGCGACGGCTAAAATGCGAAAGCATAATTGATTTTCGTATTACGCTTACATGTTCGCATTTTTAACTCATAAGCTTCGATATACAAACGCGGTTAGTAGTTTAATCTTTATTTGAGATTTAATTCTGTGGAAGTTCATGTGACACAATGAGATAATGAATAAAATATATAAATAGATGTTTTCGCTTTTGTCGTAAATCGTATTCAGTATTATACACCCGAATTCTTAGGAATTGTGGCACAGTAGTTTATTCTTTATTTGTTTGTTTGTTTGTTTGAATGGTGTTTTTATTGGGGGAGGAAGCCGGAGTACCCGGAGAAAACCCCCGACCTACGGTAGGAAAAATGGCAATCCTAGTCAATTAAGATTGGAGTCGAGTACACCCTGCCTACAGTGAGAATCGAACCCGCAATCTCTGTGTTGACAGACCACGTGATCAATAGTAGACAAACTACCTTGATCACTCGGCCAACGAGGCCCCTTATTCTTTATTTGAGATTGAATTCTCTGTAAATTCATGTGACACAATGAGATATATAGTGAATAAAATATATAAATAGATGTTTCCGCTTTTGTCGTGAATCTTATTCAGTATTATACAGCGGAATTTTTAGGAACTGTGGCACATAAGTTTATTCTTTATTTAATTCTGTGTAAATTCATGTGGCACTATGGGGTAGTTAATAAAATATATAAATAGATGTTTTCGCTTTTGTCGTAAATTGATCACCAAGTTGTCTGTTTGATCCTTACAGCGAGGTGGTGTGCTCGACACATCCCTATAAATTTACAAAGAGCACCAGTTTTCCTGTCGAAACTTTGCTGTTTCGTTGGGTACTCCAGCTCTTCCCAATAAACACTCGACGTCATATTATATAAACGAATATAATTTTTGAAAAAATAGTGTTAAACAAACTTCAAACATACCTATAATGCTAACGCGAAAAGGCGAAGTGAAAAAATGTTACGATTTCGCCTTCACGTTTTTCGTGTTTCTCGCTTTTTCCGCTTTTAAACTTATCGAAGACAAATACGAGATGTACGCCTTGGCATGCGAGGTCAAATATTTTTTTAATTTATTGTGTGTGTGGTTTTTTTCATTTCTTTTTTTAAATTATTTTTTTAATAAAATGACACTATGTGATGTTTATATGCCGTGAAAGATGCATTAGTGATAGATTTTTTTCGGGGGGGGGGGATTTCCATTTATCATTTATAACTTTAGACTAGACGTTTTCCGCTTTCAAAACACGGACGTGCGCCTTGGCACCCGAGATGCTTTTTTAAAGTCATTGTGTGTGCGTTTTATATTTACTTTGTTTTAATTATTTTGTTAATAAAATTACACTATGTAATGTTTATATTTCGTCACAGATGCATTAGTAATAGATTGGGGGAATTTCCATTTTTTTTATTAATAACTTTAGACCAGTTTTAGCCTTATTATTATATAAAGCGATCCATCAATGATGACATAACAGTTGACATTTTTATACTTCTAATATTTGCGAGTGAAACGAATTTTCACATTTCGAAATATTAATTTTACTAACCGGAAGTTGAATGGACGGATTGGAGCGATCAGTCCAAATCAATCCGTCAGATCAGTCAAATCGTTCCAAATCCGTCAATTGACGGATGGACGGATTGGGAACGATCTGACGGATTGGGAACGATTTGACTGATCTGACTGATTGATAACTGATTGGTGACGGATTTTGGAACGCTGACGGATCGCTGACGGATTGATAAAAGTGTTGCGTCTTCAATCTCAAGTACTGTAATCTTTATATCAGGTACTAGTACAATTGTACAAGTGCACTTAAACTTTGATTAACATTAACCTGCAATCTGTCTGCAACCACAATCACTTGGGGTTAGGATAATATTTGTTAAGGAATAAAATCTAATAAATGAGATTGCAGTGTGTATTTACTCGTTTGGTAATCAGTCTGATGTGTCTCATTGTGAAATATTGGCCTCAGAATATATAAATATTTCCCACAGACAAATAAATATGTCACTTTCAATCATGAAAATTAGCTCTGAGTAAAGCAAATAGTCCCGACAATATATGGTTGTTAAGGGTACCTTGTTGCTATAGTATGAGCTTGACACACAACCTTTACAATTGGGCTCAAATTGATGCTCTTTTACTACTGATCAGTTTCGGTATCGAGTTTACTATATTCAAGTTATAAGTAAAAAAACAATTAACCGAAACACGTCAAGTGCAATAATTCAATAACGGTTCATCGAACAGTTTCTGACTAAAAAAATGAAGGTCTTGATTAGAGGATTATTCAAGCTAGACCTCTCGCCTCTGGAGGCTCGTCAAAGTTGTTTGGACAACTTATGTCACAAAGTTGTCTCAAAAGTTCCTTAACATATCTCACTTTTCTTGAACACGTATCTCTTATGGTTCTGGACATATTTCGATAACAAGGTTTTAGGTGTTTGGGCAGATAACTTTGTCTCAGCTTGCAAAACACAGTCTGGAATATAGAATATGCTCCAGGTTCATAATCCAAAGTTTTGAGATGATCTGTCGCGAACTCTGAAGTTGATGGGCTTTCGTAAAGGGACGGAACACGACGAATGAAAAATAATAATCAGAAGAAATACAATAAGGTCTTTCCATCAAATGGGAAAGACCTTAATAATAGAAGCAAAATCAATAAGGTCTTTTCACTGGAAGTGGGAAAGACCTTAAAGATATATTACTTTCAGAAAAATAATAAATTTCATTTCTCTATGTTATATTTATTTGTCTGTGGGCAATATTTCACAATGAGACACACACATCAGACTGATTACCAAACGAGTAATTGTAATCTTATTTATTAGCATTTTATGACATAAAAATATTATCCTGACTCCAAGTACCTATACCTGAAACAACAAATGTTCGCAGGACACTAAATGTAATATAATTAGTTAAATCTGCCAAACACTAAGTTAGATAGCTTTTAAAATGAAACTATGCCAACATATTTCATAGAGGAAATAAAATTAGATGTCAGTGAGATGGTATCCATCTCTGTGGGCCCCGCCGACCTTGTGGTCAAGGTCAAACTCATCAACCATGGTTTGCGACACATTTTATATATACTTATATTTTCTACCCACATTCCAAATATCACAAGCCTACCTCAAATGATAAAAAAGTTACAGCCCTAACATGAATTTGTCATTCATAACCGTTAGATAAAAATTCAAGATCAAAGGTCAACAACCACGGTAAGCGACAGATCGCCTTGATATTATCTACCCACATTGCAAATATCAAAAGCCTACATCAAAAGATAAAAATGTTATAGCCCGGACATGAATTTTCATTCATGACTTTTAGATCAAAGTTCAAGATCAAAGGTCAACAACCATGGTAAGCAATACATCGCCTTGATATTATCTACCCACATTTTAAATATCAAAAGCCTACCTCAAAAGATAGGAAAGTTACGGTATGCGACACTATCGCATTGATATTATCGCTCATTTTTTAATTACAAATAATTGCATAATAATAATAATAATATAATATAAAGAAAACAATCATTGACAATTATTACCAGTGGTTCCACTTCTGAAACCGTTACTAGTATGTAAGAAAGAAAACTGACCGAACAACAAGAGCCAAAAGTCAAGGGACAGTTACAAATCCTGATATAGACAAACGCAACACAAAAACCAAAAACACAAAAAACAGAAAGAGAGTAACCCGAACCCAATAAAAACCATGGGTGCACTCAGGTGCTCTGGACGAGTAAGCAGTACCTGCCTCTAAATAGACAGCAGTCGAGTTACTCATCGTCATGTCTAGGGAAAAGTCAAATCCAGGAATAGGAATTACTACCTTTGATTCAGCGAAAATATAATATCGTATATGAAACACTGATTTGCCATAAGGATCAATTAATTCATGGTTGTGAGCATAGAACTCATAGAACTAAAGATTACATCAACCTAGGTGCAACAAACTCTGTTAGTTGTGACATTTTTATCAATTCTCCATTGAATGATCTTTCGTCAGTCAAAATTTGACGTCAGGAAAACAACAGCTGTCAGAGTTTATTTCTGAGGGGTTGAGTCTTGAGAATTTCTGTTATAATAAGAAGCAATCAGTATACATTTAGGTGAGGCGACAAAGAAGTAAAGAAAGTGAGATAATTATTTTGTCAATTGGATTGTAAGTTAATTATCAATAAATACATAATAAAAATGGAGATGTTTCAAGAACTCTGCTTATCACAAAAACTCACAAACCGTAAGTCACGTCCTTAAAGAAAATCTCAGGGTCAAAGCTCAGAAGTGACCTCAACCTTAGGCCTCTAATCTTGTATCATTAGGACTCGAAAACTGGTTCCCTCTTATGAGTTTTATTACCAATCAACCTCTTTGCGCCTTAAAATATTTTTTTTAGCTAAATCGCATTCCGTCGGAGACGTAGCAGAGGTAACGGAGTGTGCCTATTTTTAGCTATAAAAATCGTGAGTTATCGGAAAACAAATGTATTGAAAGATTGCAAGAACGACATTAAATAAAGCGCAACATATAAAGGTTTGGCAATCAGAATATCTTCCTCTTGAACATTCTGACAGGTTTTCCATAACCATAATAGTTTTTCATAACAGTGTTAGACGCTCTACATTCACAAAGTCAACCTGGAACTAAATCTAGCGTACTCAGTAGTTTATCTGGCATTTCAGCAATATCCCGTTTGAAAGCCTGCCAAAACATATTTATGATAAAAAATATTAATAGTTGATATACATGTACCACCACATGAATACTGAATGTATTAAGGTGTTAGTTTAGGTCTAAAGTCAATTCTCAATGCAAGCATCTTAAATGGCATATCTATATTACCGTGTAATGACCTTTTACCTCTACCCGGAGAATAATTAGTCCTGTTAGTGGGTAAATAACGGAAAACTACCGACCTGATCAATGAACCCCTCATCATCAGGACACAGAAAAGGCCGAAAAACTGGCCATAAAGATAAAATAACTGTGCCGAATGCATAGCCGTGTTTCATGTACATAAGTACTTTAGGCATTACACAAAAGCTGTTCCCTGGTACATACCAATATTCACCGTATCCACATTAAATCCATCAGAATTGTACAGTAAATTAAAACACAATAAATAAAACACAACTGATGTTTCATCATTTTGCTTACTTAAATATTGTATCATATATTTTGTAGCCAAAATACAAAGCATAAACGTCCAAGTATATATTAACGGATGTTAACATATATATCTTATTGTTTAATTGGGTACTATTGTATTATCTTTGTTTATAATACCGGATGTTGTGTTACTGGTTGCTTCTTAGTAAAATAAATGTGCAGCTTTATGAACATTAACAATCGGGAGTTTACATCAATCAGTTTCGCGCTTTTAAGGTTGTATAATGGCGAGTAGTTTTTATTGGGCTGGAAGCCGGAGTATCCAACGAAAACCCCAGACATCGGGGGTAAGGCGGAATGTGGGATATTGTAAATTAAGATTGGAGTCTAGCACATTATTTCCGCATACAGGCTCAAAGACGCAATTTCAATATTGACAGGCACGTGATCAAGAGTTGATGACTAACTTAACCACTTGGCCACCAAAGGTCCACTTTAGTAGAAACATTAGACCTTCTGTTTATGAACGTGTTTCTAAACTTGAGTGATTTCACTATAAGAACTGATTAATGACACAGCACGTAGAGGTTTAAAGTTCTGACAAAAAAAAATGTATATCTGTGTTGAAAGCGTTTTATAAAAATAGGTAGAGGATAAGATCCCTGTGACCCGTTCGACCTCATCGCATATTTTTCACTCATTTACCTGTCAGTTTTTTCTTTCCTTGATTTTGTCTTTCCTGGTCTTAGTTTTCCAAGAGATTTTTTGGTAATTTGTTGTCCTGTGGGTTGTTGTTTTTTGAATGTTATTGAACGTCATGCAAATTTCAGCTATTTTTAAGCTATATAATCAAGTGTGGTTTCTTTTATTCGTGGTAGGAAGGAATCGGAAAAATCGGTGAAAAACCAAACCCGGACTATCACACTAATTAGAATATTTTACTACGTTACATTCCCCACTACTTGAGAACACATACCGATTGATTACAGAGGTCATTATCCAATTGGATGGCCTGTACAAAAATAACCGAACGGGATAGACATCTAAATTTTTTTATTTAAAAACATCTTCCTTTCATTTGAAATTTCATATATGGGGCATTACACATATAATGCTAAGTTTCATATAAATACAGGAAAAAGTATGCATGGGTGTCCACGAACTTTATGCGTGAATTTTACCTTAATGATTTTTCTACTTTCATTTCAATGTTGTGATCACATGGTACTACATTACACACTTAAAGAAGTGCTTCCACGGTAAAGACATTGACAGGAAAAAAATCCTTCTTGTTCTACTGTAATGCCATACCTCTTAAAATATCCAACTCTTAATCAATCGCAGTTATAAGCAAAAGCAGAAACAAGATAGAATGATATAATTGTAATGAGCCTGCTTATTTTATTCTGATTTCATCGAAATTAGATTGTTACTCCAATAAAACTAATAACACAAGATATTCTGACATACATGTTAAGTTCGTTCCAGTGTAAAAATGTATTATCATCATTGAATTGGTTGACCACAATAGGCCAACTGTAGCAGATTGTTTCGTCTTTTTTGGAGTAACATCCTGACCTCAGGGCATTTTGTATTGCTTACAATCGCTTACCATTCTAGACCAACTAGTGTAAACAATGGTTTTATACGAGTGAGTTCGAATTTAAGTTATTTTCCTTGTCCGTTTGCTTAGTTTTTCTAATTCTTGCTAAATCCATGAATAACTTTTTCGTTTTTGTCTTTGTATAATTTGTCTAAGATTTTTAAATGTTTTAAACGTTATATGCTATTTTATTCGTCATCGAGTTTATGAACTGTAAATTGTTCTAAATAGGCATTCAATTATTATACTGTTTGTATATTTTCAGATAAAGTAAATCAAGATAATAGCATAGATTAGTCTTATGAAAACTACCCAGCTTTTTGTGTTTCTGGATATCCACATTGACAGTATAATGCTTAGTATTTGTTTAGAATTGAAATGATTCAATTGAAGTCAATGTGCTATTGACACATGTGTTTTATTTGAATGGGTTTAACACCACTTCATCAATGTTTACGTCTATATCATGGAGTGTAGTTTTCATTTGGAAAGGAAACCGCAGAAACCAGTGAAAGCCCCCGTCATTCAAACTGAAAGTCCTTATCGATTTGTGTCAAACACATCCTTTCCGCATATAAGGCAACATTTGTCTTTTTGTATTTTGTGATAGATTTTAGTAGAAAGCTTGAGAGGTCAAACGTAATACTTTTCAGCAGCAAAAGTTCTTGATTAACAAAGTGCTATCTTATAGCCATTGCTACATAAACCATAAAACGAGAAAAAGGTATTTTTAACATTTAAAATTTTAAGGAAGGATATTGTTATATATAATATTAGTGTATTGACTTTACATAAACACAATATAAGGACGAGGCTTAGAAACGGGGTAAAAAGGCGAGGCTCTGCCGAGCCTTTTTTCCCGTTTCGTGCCGAGTCCTTATATTGTGTTTATGTCAAGTCAATATACTAATATTATGTTTATCCTGCAATTTATCCTAACATTTTTACTCCCCAAAGTTTTTTTTAAATTTTGAATAAAATTTATCTTAAAATTTTACCCTTATTGCGCCTCTACATACTATGCGCAGTATTTTGGTAATCAACATGATTGACGTAAATTGAGTGATGTGTCACACGAACGAGTTCTGCTGTTCAAGGTAAATTATGAATAAAATGTAATGCACGTGACAAGTTTTATAAAACAATTATCAACAGAAATAACAATAAGATATTATTTTCAATATCACATAAGTTGTACTGTAATATGAAGCTCGTCGATTCGGCGTACCAACTTTTCCTGCATGTTTAATGGCGGTCGCACATGTAGACGTTCATGGTCTAGATTTGCAGGGTTGCGCCATAAAACATAGAATTTAGCCTGTTTGACGTGTTTGTTTGCGCACAGAATGTTGCAGTGTCCACTCCAGGGACAGAGGAAACTGGTGCATTAACGGATTCGGATGAAGCGGAGGTAAAAATACCAGGTAAGCATGACTGCGAGTTCGATGTTGAAGTGTGTGACGAAACCGATGTGTTGCTGAGAACATTTGAAATTTCTTTATGTTTGTTCTCATTAATCGAACTGTAATTTCTGATCGATTGTACATTTTTGTGACCCGATATTTGCATTATGTCAGTGTCTTGAATATTGTGGTCTTTAAGCTTTTGTACAAGATATTTGCGCGCGCTGTGGTTAGTAAGTCGCTTATTGGCATCCAAATTTCCCTTTTGTTGCATTTTTTTAACTATGCTGGCTAACTTTTTAACACCAACGCGTTGACGCACGAACCAAGGTTCATTGTCAGCTCCGGTAAGTGGTATGGTGCGTGTTGCTAAGTAAAATGGGTCGTTTTCATTGGACATACCGGATGGTCGCTTAGAATCAAACTTCTCATAAATAGCAATAGGATTTTTTTCATCCAAACATTCATACATTTTTGGACTAACATCTTGTACATCATTAATATTTTCACCAGTACGAGTTTTTGTTTGTCGTTCATTAAGTTCTAAGTATTTTTTTCCATCGGAAGAGGTGTGCAAAGTTATGTCTCCCCATCTGAAAAGAAAAGTTTTTCATGAAAATGAATCTGATATTGCTCAAAATCCTTTTTTTTAAAACAATTTTACGTTCATAATGGGTTATTACACCTTTTTCTACTTTGAAGACCATCGTGTCCTTTTATATGTGCAAAAAGGGGGGGGGGATCAGAGAAATATTTATGATTTAGGTCACTGTATTATTAATAATGGACCACATTTATAATGCTGATTCATGGTAGATAAAAACAGTTTTAAAATGCTGCAACATAAAATAAAAATGACAAAGATTTATTTGTGTTGTAGATTGATTGTTTGTTTTGTAATATCAGGATTTAAAATAAATGACAGGAAATTTTTTACCGAGTTATCCTCCCTCCCTTGCAGTTTCTGTTTATATCTCTCAATACCATCATTAGTAACATTTTGTACATGTATATTGATAATTCTTTAAATGCTTCCATTTTTTTTTATTTACAATGAATCAACACTTGTCCACTTCTAAGAAACACCTGTACCAAATGTACATTCTTCAGTAATTACATGTGTACTACTGTCAATGAATGTGCTGTATAAATGTCTAACAGAAGTTATGAAAGATCAAGTGAAAATTTGTTCTTTTTATATTTTTGCAGGTTGTTAAAGGAACACAAAATTCATTATATGTACACGTAATAATATAGAAAATCAGGAAATGAAATTCATGTCATCAGGAATCATGTGTGCCACACATACTGTAAAGAAGGATAGGCCTAATGTAAACGAAAAAGTAATGACAGCAATTAATGACCCCTGGACAGGAAATATTTACAGTACTGAATGGTTTTATCGTCATTTGGAAAAATGTTATATCGGATATGTTACTGGTTTTCAAATTTGAAATATGCTTTATTCAAAAGTTGAAGGAATGTAACACATGTAACATGTAACACCAAGAAATCAACATACTTGTAAGATAATGTGTTTTAATGTGGTATGATATGAGGAGTATTCATCATTCATCAGTGCTATTCATTATTTGATTGACACTAAAGATGGAATAAGCTAGTAATTACTGAAGACAATAAAGCTATACATTCTCACTGGAACATGTTATCTAATTTTTTTTACACTTTATTATTTTTAATGCCATCCGTAACAAATTTTGGTTACCTGTTTCCCAAACATTAACATAGTATTTAATTAAACCGCTGTGGTTTTGAAATGAATATTTTTCCTAGTTGATTCATATTACAAATTTAGTGGTCGTAAAGGGGGGGGGGGGGTTGAACATTAATAATTGCCTCCTTTTAGACTCATATGCTGGAAAACAGAAAACCAATTTAAGTTTAAGGATGGTCTTAAATACAAACCTCAAATCGTAATGTTCTTTCACACCTCGTAATCCAAAGTGAACAGTGTTGTTCAGCCAAAGGGTGTTCAACATTGCTTCTGGCGACATCCCACCCAACAAATTTTGCTGATAGAGGGAATTTAATTCTATATCTGTCAGTGGCTGTGCCCGCTTTGGCTTGTTACCTTTCCCTTCCTTTTTTAGTACTTTTAGTTTGGTTTTTAGAGTTTCTTTTGTTAACTGGAAATGGTTGTCTTTGTCATTTATGATAAAATGGCCATATTTGTGTCGTTTAAGTTTCCTATCTATACTTGCAACAATACCTTTCAGAGTAGATGGCTCAAATTGTTGCCCATCATTTTTACGAACTGTTATTAAAAAATTGGCCAGTAGACTGTCCAGTTCACATGGAGGAATGTTTTGTATTTCTCTATTTTCATTTTTCATTTTCAAAACTTTTTGGACAAGTTTAATGTCATACATTGTTTTTTTAGCTGTGTTTCTGTTTTCATTTAATAGGATATAGTTTTGAATTTCTTCTTCAGTCATGTCAATATGGTTAGAATCAAACTGATTTGATGTAGCAACTTCATTTTGGATAATATGGTTTTCAGTTGAAGATGTTTCAACATTGTTATTGACAAATGCATTATCAGTTAATTCTGGTAACATTTGAACTGCAGTTTCAAGATTGTTTAACTGTTCAGTGGAACTACTTGTACCAGTATGTTCTGATGGAATAGAACGAATTTCTGCAACTGTTGTTATTATGTTTGTTTCGGGTGGATACAAAGGAATGTCCAAAGCATCAATTTGTAACAATGTGTTTTCCAAGTCTTCATCCATGGAAATATCTGACCAATGATCCATTGGTTACCATTCTATCTGAAAATGTGCTACTTCCTCGAAATCTGACATGTTGAAAATGTTTCACGAATTTGTTGCACATCACAAGAGCAGACGATTTTTTTATATTATTTTTTTATTATTATTAAAAATTATATATATTTTGTCAACTTAATATTAAATTAAATGCCATTTAGTAGAGAAAAAATCAACACAGAGGAAGATAATATATTTATTAATGGATTGAAACAAAAACACGTATTTGCGCGATTGCAAAATTACGATTTGTTTACATTTGGCTAGAAGGTCAAACAAGTACACTACTGCAATACACAAAAGTAGTTCCTCAAGTGGGCGTTGCTTAAACTCGTTTCATAGCCAGTGGCAGTGAAACACATATAAATAATAAGACAACGTATTTTAGCTGCTCTAATCGGACGATTGCAGGATAAATTTTGATATTCATCAATCTTGATCGTACTTATACGTTGCTTGGGTAATATTGAAAACATTATTTGAATAACAATAGGTACTTATTGTGCTCTTCGCCTTTCCGACCTGTTTGCTTACTCTTTTCATGCATAGTCATTAGACGGTCCGCTAAAAAAGTTAGAAAAGACACTAGCCCATATCTTTAATTTCACTTACAGCTATGAAGATGACGTCATGTACTTAACAAAAGCAAATGCTTTGCCTATTTTCATTTATTCTGCCCTAAGGAGCTAAAAATTAAAGTCGCCACCGATACACATTGGTTCACCTTTTACAGCTTCTACTGCGATTTAACTCTCGAAAACTAAACTTAACTATAAACTATATGCGATCTGCTGTCCGCTACACCGAATGCGAACGTCCCTGGTTGTTGTTGGTACTGGTGTCAAGTTTTGAAATAACCAATAATTTGTAGTTGACAGACGAATTATTAATTAGATGTTGCTCATCGTCAATGAAATATCTTCAAGAAAAATTGCAAAGAAAACCGACCGAACGACATGAGCTAAAAGTCAAGGGACAGTAAAAAATACGGATATAGACCTTACGCAACACAAAAACCAAAAACACAAAAACAGAGAGTAACCCGAACCCAATAAAAACCATGGGTGCACGCAGGTGCTCCGGACGAGTAAGCAGTGCATAACTCTAATTAGATACCCATCGAGTTACTCATTGTCATGTCTAGGGAAAAGTCAAATCCAGGAATAGGAAACACTACCTATGACTCAGATCGTAATTGAGACACTGATTTCACATAACGATCAATCAAGTCATGATGACGAACTTCCGAAGAGATAACATCAACCGTGGTACAACAAACTCCTATCTGAGTAGTTTTGCAGTCAAAAGCAGTGATCTGTCTAGAAAATCGGAATACCGATCGCAGGATCTAGAATAACGTATAAGTTGAGAAATGCTCACACTATACGCTGGAACTGCTAGAATGTTGCTGTCGATGAACGGGAAGTTGACAATTGGAAAGCTAAGGTCATCACGCTTGTCGTACAGTCTAGTTTGTAGTTGTCCAGAGTCTATTTCTAGAAGTAAGAGGCTAACCTTAGTGTTTTGGTGGTGTCTTTAATTTCAAGCTCGCTAGGGTAAATTAAATGTAAATAGTCACCAAATTTAGAATTGTGGAAGGAATGTATTGGTGGTGTCGTTAAGTTTAAGCTCGCTAGGGTAAATGTAATGCAAATAGTCACCAAAATTAGCATCTTTGAGGGAGTGTATTGGCGGTGTTTTTAATTTCAAGCTCTTTAGGGTAAATTGAATGTAAATAGTCACCACAATTTAGCATTGTTGAGGGAGTGTATCGGTGGTGTCTTTATTTTCAAGCTCGCAAGGGTAAATTGAATGTAAATAGTCATCAAATTTAGCATTGTTAAGCTAATCATATGCGAGAACAAATGAAAAAGAAAGGACTTATTGGTAAGTAATCAAGGAAAAGTCTGCTATTTGTTTATGAACGTGAAACTAAAGTGTTAGGGAACAGTGAGGGTATAAGGCAAAGTGTTATAAATGCAGGCTCGCATCAGAATATATCAGACCATAATGCCGGAAATAAAGATATTAGCATATTACCGGACAAATAGGGAAACAAAGAGACAATCCACAAATCAAAATCATAGAAACCGGCAAACTCGAGAATCAACACAAAAAAATTGCAACTACAGTAATGGTCCTTACTTGGTACTGGTATTTAAAATGGAATGGTGGGTTAAATAGGGTTTTTCTGGCATGCCAAACCTCCCGCTCTATTAGTGTAGTGTGTGAGTTGTGTTGATGAAAAAGGTTGGGTATCATACACCATGTCGATTGCCGTTCGCATATTTTTACAAAAGATTTTAAATTCCTTCCCTTTTTAACAATTAAGGTTTAAACACATGTTTGAGAATAACAATTCTGCTGTTTCAAAATTGCATTATCTGTTAAATATAAAAAAGGAATTAGCGAATGAATACAGTCAATAGAAAAAACAATTTGCACTTCCACCCAGTGTTCTATGTCCGCCTGGAAAAAAAGCTAAGCGGGTATTATGATAATGACCGAGGATTGATGTCCTACACTATCGCAATGAAACAATAAATCGACTGCAGTAATTGTTTTTATATATGGACCCGAAATAGTTTCATCACAGTATACTTTTCCAAGTTTGACTTGTTTCACATTTTCATTATAAATTAGGTGTGCTGAAAAATTGTACATGCCTCTCAGTTTCAGTTACAGGAACAGCAAGTCATAATAATTGCGGTTTAATTGTTCTAATTTGCATGAAATAAAAACTGAAAAAATGTAAACATTATTTTCCTGAAATAACCTTGAAATACAAATACTATAGTTAGAAATCAAATAAAGCCCCTGTTTCTACCTTAAAGTTAGTTTGTAAGAAGCAGCCCATGACTTTATGGAAGTCTATTATTGTTGCTGGCAAACGAGTAAATACTTCATCAAACGAGGAGCAGGCATGATTTGTGTAATCTAATTTTTCTTAGCTTAGAATGAATAAAAAATTATATTTGTATGTTTCTAGTTATCCTGACCATCATCTTTCAGGTAATAGCTTAAATACCTGAAATGTAGCGTTTGGGTTGTGTACCTCCTCTACCACTTTTGCGGTGACGGCGATAGGCCTGATAATTAATATAACAAACAGCAACATTATATTAATGACATCCGTACGAGGTTGCGCTTAACTAAAATGTTCTGTCTGAAGCCTTACCTTTATAGGTCGTCAAGGGTTTGAAGCTATAATTATATATAATATTGCATTATATATTTGTTTATGCGTTATGAACCGGAGATTAAGTACAATTATTAATTAGACATGTGACTGAATCTGACAGGAAATATGATATAATATATTTTCTACTCAACCTAATGTATTCTTTATATAAACAATAATTTGCGGATACAGTTGGTTAAAAGAGGTACATCTTATAAATTGGATGGTTTTAATCATAAACATATGTGGCTAATAAATGGCAGGTAAGCAATGTTGCATGTGCAATGTTTTGTTATATAGTTAAAATTAACCTAAACATTATTTTGATCAGACTGTTTATTTTACGTCCTTATTTGACATCCAAGAAAATCAAGGAGAAAATTATATGTGAATTGAAGACCACAAAGTGATTAATTACTAATTTGATTTAAACAATGCACTAATTAAGTCATTTTAAGCTATATTATTTCGCTAAACGTAGACACTAAATACTAAATTGCACCCGATGTAAAATATACCGAACTGATGTTCGATAACGTGTGACGCATTTAGTGTCAATTTCTGAAGATTCTGTACAAAAACGCCATTGGAATATGTTCATTTATGTTACCTTAATATTGTTATATTGTAGAATAAAATATCTAGAAAGTGTTATAACCTTGAAGTTTTCATGATCAATCCTAAAATTCTAGAAATTAGTTATAATGAGCTTAAGACCACGCAATACATTTAAATAATATTCTAAATGATGGTAATAAAAAGGTAAAAAAACACCAAGCAACTGTAAAAAAGACAATCCACAAATCAAAGTCCTAGAACCGGCAAACTTTAGAATCAACAACCAAAAATGAAGCAAACTACATCAATGGTCCAGACTTGTTACAGGCATTTCAAAAGAAATGGTAGGTTAAACCAGGTTTTATGGCATGCCAAACCTCCCGCTTCCATTACGGTAGTATGTGACTTGATCTGTTGATAAAAATGGATGGGTATCATATACCAAAACTTTTTTTATAAGACAGCTTAAGCCAAAAAAAATCCATAAAAATAATTACACTATGCGGCGTTTTTCAAGCGAATTTGTAGTCTAACAATTTGTGTTATTTGGCCTGTTTTGAAAACAATTCCAGATTGCATGTGTATATAAAGCTAAATGACTATTTAAACTGTTAAAACTATATATGTCATACTATTCAATACTAAGGCTAATGTTTTAAAACAATGTCAATTCTAAACCCGAAATAATGCTTAATATATACTTAATAACTTAATCAAGTAGTTTGTTTCTTAAACTGAATTTATGTGTTAAAAGTCGTTCAATATACCATTTTCTTGAAGCGGATTTAGATATTGAAATTCTATATACCATTGATTGATTGACACAAATTGTGAGGTCATAGCGCAATTAAAAATATTAATGAGTTTCATGTTTGTCAAACGTGTGTCTGATATGAGGCAAAGCCTGCTTACTTGTCCGGAGCACTTGAGTGTAAACATGGTTTTTATTGGGTTTGGGTTACTCACTTTGCTTTGTGTTTAAGGTTTTTGTTATGCGTTGTATGTTTGTCCATATCCGGATTTGTAATTGTCTCTTGACTTCCGTCTCTTGTTGTTCGGTCTGTTTTCTTGATTCGTTCTTCAAAAATCTTTTATATAATCATTGACATATTTAAATATAAAATGATAAGTTTTTTTAAAATAGTTTACTGATATTTGCTATTGCTTGTTTGAATGTGTCTTTATAACCAATTTTTACAACTATGTCATGGTTTTATTCTGAAAGTAACCCTGAGTACCCGGTTTAAATCCCCAACCCTTGGAAGAAAAACTTTTAATTTGGGAGTGAAAAACGCATCTAATAGTAGTAGCAATACACCAACGACTTTTTATATGAATAATATATTTAGTTTTCATTTTTTGCGAAATATCCCAAATATAAAACAAGTAATTCAGGCCGTTAGCTGGAATCTAACTGAAGTGTTTAAAACGTGCCTGCCAACACTGAGGTTGTGGGTTTGAGTCTAACTTCGGGCAGGGTGTGCTCAACTCCAATCTTAATTGACAAGGATTTCTAGTTTTCCTACCTACTAGTATATACCAAATATATCCTGCCATGCATGGTTACTTAGGAAATGTCCTAATCCAATAACTTTAACGTAATCACAGGACCATTTTATTGAAGTCAAGGTCAGTTGACAGACTGACAGGTACTAAACATAAGATACCACTGGACCAAATTTAGTTGACTTACCCTTACAAAGATATAAGGCGAAATCTCAAGTGTTATAGCAGTCAAAGGATTCCCATATATATCTCCCCTCCAGTCGCAGCCGGTGAGACAATGAAAACTGGACGCTGATATAATTGTAAATTTACTTATTACATACCTGTTAACACCGAGGATGCTGGGTTGAGTCTCACTGTGAGCAGGTGTGTGCTTAATTTCGAAGCGGATCTTAGAGGACGCTTTCAATGATAATATTGGGTTTTGAAACTAATAAGATGTATCTCAAAACAGCATGCTTAAAGCAAATAAAATTGACATATGGAATATAAGACATTTTGTTTGTGATACAGACTTTATCATGGCCAGTATCAGGTGAGCCCGTAGGCTTTTACTTACTGTGACGTAACCATTGTTAGATTCATTCGCAGCCTACTGACCCTATACATTCGGTGATAAATGCCAGTACGTTGTTACTGACTTTATCACCGTACACATCAAAGGAAAATGTACAAATTACCGATAAATAAAAATACATGCTCGTCATTTTATTGAATATACGTACATTTTAAGCAAAAAATATTAAGAAATCTTAAAAAAGACTGTATTGTTTAAGTTTGAAATTTTCAGTTAGTGTATATGACTTCGGAATTCTAATTGTGACGTCACAACGGGCTCTATGCATATTAGAACCCTAATTTGTTCTCAAAGTATGAAGGACGCCAATAAAACTGAAAGGGACAATACGAATGACAGATCGCTGAAAGTGGAACTAAATCCCATTCAAACAAACAATCTGATTTCTACAAGTACATACATTAAGTAGGGTAGCTGATAATCATATATAAATGCATTTGATGAAATGTTTGCTTAAGAAATAATTCATGGCTGCCCAAATTTTATGGATTATTTAAATCTGGGTACGCATTATATTCATGAATATTTTTCCACGAACGTTTATATGTTGCTTCTCCATACAGGGTCACTAACTTGGCTCTGGGGCTGCACAAATGATATCATCTATAAATCCTTCTGATATGTTTTCATTTATCTGAAAAAGGTGATACTTAGTTTAATTCATATTAAGCGTCTTTAATAACTACTCTTTAAATAAAATACATGTATTTCATTTGTACTTTTTCCACATCTTTTGGACACACCATTTTGAAAAATAATGTTTGCCACAATCTACAACATTTTTTACAAATTTAGATTGTGTTTTATTTGTGGTTATCAATGTACCTTAAATTTTTTCGGAGACTCAACAAACCGTGATGATTTAAACTGGAGCAACATGATGTATAGTGTTCATTTCATGTCCACAAGTAGATTTGTTGATAGTTTAACAGCGTTTGTTATGTACTATTTGTATTCATACCATAACATATGTTTATTTTGTCCCCCCTTTTTTATTTAAAAAACGTGCCTTAGTACTGTGAAAACAATATTTCGTATGTAATTTACGTACTGAATTTTGTAAGCTGCCGTAATTGTGGAACATCTGCCAGTTAACTTTATCCACCATAAGCAATATCAATGGTCAGCAGACCAACACCATCTCTATAATTAATAGCATGATATCGGATTTCTTTCTCTTCATTGAAATGTACATTTTGAAATGGAAAGGATTTCCCTAAAACTGCAGGAAGAAAGTCAAAGAAATCATTTTCTTTCACCAAACAATCCAAAAATATTCTTTGATTTCTTTGAGTTTTTGATACTACATAGTTGTAGAACTTTTCATAAAATCGCGTAAATGTATCGGACGTTGCCATTTTACAGAAAAGCCTAATGTGATATACAAACGAGTATTTGACTGGTCTAATCACTCAACTCTGACTGAACTTTGACTGGACGGCCAAAGTTGAAAATTGTGACCTCTGACGTATACCTGTAATGGGATGTTGTTAAATCTTACAACGACGCGACCGATAACAAAGGAGGGAGCAAGTAAAATATGTCATTTTAATTAGAGTATTACAGGTTTTATGGTTTTTATACTACGCGGTCAATGTTTCATATTTTTACATATATGTAAAAAGTTCATTCGATTATGAATTTGTTCTTGTGCTTGTTTTGTGACTAATACATCTTTGAATTCATAAGTATAACACAATTTTTGAGCTGTTTTTTAATGACTGTACATATTGTTCTGATTTCAACATATTGAATATTTCAATAAAAAATGTAGCCTATAAGTGGAACATATTCTTCTGTTACTCTACATTACTTTTTACCTTTAACGTTCGAATTGCGCATGATCGATGGTTATGTGTTGGGAAACAGTATAGAAATCCACATACGCGATGAACGCTATTCAAAATCTTATTATTTGGTCTTCAAATATTTTGGTTTGAGCGCAAATTTTAGACTTAATGCATGTTTTCATTTATTTGATGAATTGTATTGTAATAAAAACCCGATTAACTATTACAATAATAAAATAGTAATACACATATAAATGTTCTACATGTAATGTTTTAGACCAAAAACATAGAAGTAATTATTTCGTCGTAGTAGATAATGATTACAAATTTTAAAGCCATATAAGAAGTCGGTTTAAATAAAGGAACTACATGTACTTCTAACCATTTTTAAATAAAACATATATTAGAGAGAGTTGTGTCGGCACATCTGATTGTATTTTTTCTCGTTAAAAGTACGAGATTAGAGAGAGTTGTGTCGGCACATCTGATTGTATTTTTTCTCGTTAAAAGTACGAGTCTCAGAAAAAACTCAAGGCCAAACTCAAATAAAAGCGAAAAATATTTGCAATCTATACATATAGATATCTTAAGCATTACCCTTTTGTATTTACAGCTATCTGTACATTAGGAAGAATGATGCTTCTATTATTTCTCATATTAGAAAGCTTAACTATAGGAGGTGCTAAGAAGTAAGTCAACCTTAGAACATAAGTAGTAAAGAACAAAATCCTGTCAAAAGTAAACAAAATGTAAGCAGAATATTATACACATATATACATTCTTGAAATTCAAATATTATAATTGTATATCTGTTATAGTGTGGAAACAGCAAGTCATTTAAACGAAGCTTAAATAATGAATTATCTTGTAGATGAATAAGCAATATGTTATTAACACATAGTTTGCATAACCTTCTGACACATAACTGGCAATGAATTGATTTTTAGTCAAACCTATGAACCTTATATTTTATACAAACATGTCTTGCTATATAAACATATGTTGAATTGTAGTAGTTCCTACATTGTTATGGTTCCGAAAGAAATCAGACGAGGAACATTTGCTAATATTAGTATAACTCCTCTGAAGACTGGGATAGGAGAGGTAGAGGTTGTAGCATCGTTAATGGACAGTGACAATCAAGTTTTGACCTCAGCAAAGCAGTTATTTACTCCAGTATATCGTAAGTTAGGAGTATATCTGGGGTTTTATTCGGGAACTCCGGCTTCCTCCCCAATAAAAACTTGACACAATAATGTATCTGAAAAATTGCTGAAAGTAGCGTTAAACAACAGTCAAGCAAACAAACAATCCAAAGCCATTTATCAGATTTTATACTTATATTGTCTTTTTTACTTTTCATATGTAAATCAAGGAAACACGTAGACTATTTAAAAAGTACGAGTTATTAAAACCCAGTTGTTTAATAGATGACACTCACTAATTAGAAAATAGATCAAAGCTTAAAATCACATGTAATTCACATAGTAATAAAATATATTTTCAGAGACGCCAGAAGTTGTGCGCTTACAGGTAACCTTTATATTAATATTTTGAACTACCTGTATTGTGTACTTATACTACCCCAGTGGACTTATATCATTCAAACTCCCAATGAAGAATAAAATTTTCCATCTTCAAATCAAGAATATCTTAAGCATTTAGAGTTAAACGCCACTGATGAGTTTTGAATAGACGAAACGCGCGTCTGGCGTAATGAATTTGTCACCTTGGTAATTTTGGTAACATTTTGTTTGGAATATTTGAGCAAAACCAGGTAACAGCGCGTCCCCAGGGGTGGGGGATGGTTGGTGATATGTATTGAAGTTTTAAGTTCATTTGGAGTGAGAAAATTCAAGATCAATATTTTATGACTTGTTGACGTTATTTATTTATATTGACACTCAATGACTAAGGCAATTCGTTGCGCAGTCTTGTGTCTATAATTTTGACAAAAACATCGTCATTTGTCGTTGTATAATCTTCGTTGTATATATATATTCTGCAACAAGACAAACATTTTATACTGAAAAATACATGAAAAAACTGCACTTCTGGTTGATTTTTGACTTGAAATGTTTTGGCGCGTATTCGGGTGAAAGCATGACGTCACAAATAAATTTCGTTTCGACAACCTGCTGTAAACCAGAACAAAATACTAAATATCGTTCGAGTAAGGCCAAGGGTACCAGAAACTGACGTCATTATTACAGGACTTAACGCTTATTTTCGGTAATTCATCGATGCATGAACGAGGTCGACTCACTCACAAACAAATGAACGGACAAAGGTCATTTATGATCAGTTTGTGAGTGAGTCGACCTCGTTCATAAATGACCGAAAATATGCGTTTAATCCTTATAATTCTTCCAAACATTATTTTAAATCTTTTCCCAAGATAAATTCTATTATAAATGTATGACGCGTAGAAGTATACACAACGAACTGAAGACGAAGACGTGGTAGGTTTTAAGAGATCACTGCCATTGATAACAAATATATTTTAGGATTTATCGAGAACATTATTACTGAAAACAAAAGAAAACAGAACAACACACAATATTTTCACGAATTCCTTATACTAATGTTTCTGATTGTACCGCGGTTTATATGTAACGTCATGTGTGATGTCATAGATTTTCAAGCACAACGTGAACAGGCTAGACGTTCTTTCTATAATAATTACAGAAAAAAATGCTGAAACAAGGAGTTGGTGACAAAGCCGTGCATCTTGCTTATTTTGTTGATTTGTTGTGAATATATAGTATAGGGTAGCTTTACCGTTTAGGCTACTGTGTGCATTTGAAATTGAAATTAATTGAAACGCAAATTTTTAAGAATCGTTGTTTTATGCCTTCACACTCGCATTTCGTCCACACTCGAATTCGGATACTTCCCTTCATTCAGCAATGTGAACAATATATCCAAAACAAAGTTTACTGTTAAAATATTTTCTTGTACGTATTTTCTAAACAAATGATTTCATAATAACAATATACAGCTGTTTCAACTAAATAACTTTACGTTTAAGCGAAACATCGCTCTATATGTTTTTATCGCCAAAATTCAGCTGCTTCGAGTGTGCGGCTACATTTTTTTCTGAAGCGTACACGTTACATTTCCGCCATAATTGTTTACGTTTAACAACAAAAACGTAATTCCCCACGAATCGTTCATGAAAGTATGAACGGATCTAGAAATTATTGGTTTAAGGCCTTTTGACCAATCAAAAATTAGTTTAAACGTAAACGAATGTAAGATAAAAATTATATACAAATAAAGCTTTGCTTTATTCGTAGGGTTGTATTTGTATAGTTGAAGCGGTAGTTGCAGAACAAAAATATCATGAGCGGTGTATCGATTAAACGGAAAGTTATTTTTTGCAGCAGCTATATATTTTTATCAAAAATCAATTATTTAGAGGAATACATACAAGAAGAAATTTTAACTGTATGTTAAACCTACAATCTGCTTCAGATTCGAGTGTGAAGGCGTATAAAAAAGATGCTTGTAAATTTGCGTTTCAATTATTTTAAATTAAATAAGTCATTTCAAATACACACAATAGCCGTATAAATATCTTCTTTTTTCGCAGGCAAAACAAATCAACGCGATGAGCAAGATTCATGCTTTACCACCAACTCCATGCTTTAGCACTGCTCCTTCCATTATCACGTATAAATCCTCCAAACAATTACAACTTTTCTCATGTTCGTATTAACGAAAGAACGTCTAAGTTTACGTTGCGTGTAAAAAGCTATGACGTTATCGCAACGTTACACATGACGTTTCATGTAAAGCACGGAGTAATATAAGTATTCATAAAAATATTGCTTGTTGTTCTGTCATCGATTGTTCGCAGTAATAAACTGGGCAAATCGAAAAATATATCTGTCGTCAATGCCAGTTATTCCCTCCAAACCGACCACATATATTCCTACACTTATAATGAAGTTAATTTGTTTGTGAGTGAGTTGACCTCGTTCATGCATCGATGAACTACATAAAATAAGCGTTTAATCTTATAATATATATGTTGCCAATTTAACAGTTTTCCTTTTAATACATGTTGATGGCAAGAAGATTGGATAATTACGTCATGATTATTTTACTACCCAACACTATTCGTATAATACTTTTAACTAATAAGGTCATATAAAGGTGACAAAACGTTAATGCTTTCGGAATAAACTTAAAATGGAAAGAATTGAGATAACATTTTACATTTCATTTTAAGATAAATGATGTTATATAAGTTTTTATCCAAGCGAAGCATTATTTTATATAAAATCTTTGTGTTTTCAATACATTTTGGCGAAGTGTTCTAGCCCATCTTTTTGTGTAAAAGATTTTTTAAATCATCCCAATAAAAATATCAAAGTAAAATAGAAAGTTTCGTTTCAATGTTTCTTTCCAAACATATTTAACCCACCTACTTCAATCATTCTGTTGGTTTGTAAATTTTTCATCAATTCAATATTTGTAATACAGATTTTAAAAATCTGCTTCATGCATTTGAATGTATGTTAGTGTGTTTGCTACGTGGCTTCATGTGGCCTGTGGTTAAAGTTGTTGGTCATATATAGTTCTTGTGCCTGTCAAAACTGGGGCAGCGAATTCGAACAAATCGTGCTCGACTCCAACTTGAATTGACAAAAATTATCAATTAAATCCGCCAATTGTCAGGGCTTTTAAACGTCTACTCTGGCTTCCTGTCACAATAAAAACTGGATACCATGATATCACTAAAAATCCTGAATTTATGTTAAACTTATATTTAAACAAACAAACAAACAATTTTGCTGGTATTAAGGGTTGTCACTGCATTGCTTGTTTGTTTGCCCACGGTCTGTTGACTGTGTCAAATCAGATATTTTAAAATGAAACAAATGCAAAAAGATGTTCGCACTCCTTTAATGTGTACTGTTTTGAACGTCATTTTTTAAAATATGATTTCATTATTAAAGTCCGATCTGGAAAATCTGGCGATTAACCATACCATTAAACACTATGTATAAGACACTATGACTCAAAGATAGTATTTTTGTAGAAATATTGATATTGTTCCCATTAAAAGTTTCGGTTCTGCATAATATTTGTATGTTGTAACATTAACGCATATTTAAAAGCTGCAATATATAGAAAGTAAAAAGCAACTGACCGATTAACATAAAAAATTAAACCTAAATCAATGCGAATCCAATACAAATGATGGATGCACTCGGATGCTTCGGACGAGAAGATTTCTATTCCAAACAAATTTTAACAACAAGCTCAACAATCACATAATTTAATATTACATTTCAACACAACAGTTTTAAATAAGAGTGTTGTGACAGTTTCCAGTGATCATGCAAAGGAGCAGTCCAGCCTGCCGATGGTTGTCTTGTTTTAATACGGAAGCATTGTCAAGCACTTTGTATGTAACAAAGTCAGAAAGTGTGATTCTGTGTGTACATTAAACACATTTACAGATGTTAATAAAGTTTTCGCATTTAAGCCGCTAAAAATAAAAGTTTTTTCACTTCACTTATGCTTTTATCCCATGAATGCATTATAGGTTAATTTGGTTTTGTCCTATATATACCAGGACGTTGAGCCGCCCTAAATCAACACACTGATCAGTATATAAAAATGAAAATAAGATTTAACTTCTTTAAACATGAATTATATAATTTAATAAATGTAGTCAAAATTAAGTAGTGGTTATTAATATTTAAGACGATTGAGATATTTTATTTGCTTTCAGATACCCATCAAATTACACGACCAATATCATCCTAATATGATAAGAGTTCATGCTACAGGAGGACTTACGTTTAACTATACAACATGGACATATCCGAGACGGAAAACAGCTTCTCTATTTATTCTAACAGACAGACCAATTTATAGACCTGGAGATTTAGGTAATCTGTTTCATTTATAACAATCTCAAGAAAAATTGTAAGACAAATGTTATTCAAAGACAGAGTATGCAATAAAACAATTCCTAAGCAGGAAACACCCATTCAAACTAAATTGGAGAAATGAGATTACCTCTGTAAACATCACATATTTTGCTAGCGACACCCGTCTCGCGATTGCATGTAAATCCGTTGTGACCTCGTGCGGGTTTGAAAAAAAACTGCATGTGTTCTTTTATCTGCATTTACTTAGCTGGCGTGGAACGCATTCATTAATGAGAAATTACATTAAGTTAATTTCGGAAATGTTCCCTAACTATTTTTGTTTTAAAAGGTTGTAGCAATAAGTCTCCGCGACTGCGTATTGCATTCCACGGCTTACAAAAATAATAATACTAGCAAGACATGCGCATGTTTAAATATGTGGTATACCGGTAACAACAGATTTTTAACTACAAAAATCTATTATTCAAAGTTTTCAGAGCAATATTACGGCTGTAGTTAGGTAGCGAAAATCCAGCAAAATATAAATCTTTATCAACAAAAAGGATCTAATGTAATACTCTCTTGCAAAAAATCAATAGCTTCGTACATCATAAGTGTCATCAACGCCTTCAATGCATAAAAAAGGTTAATACGACAGAACATGCATATAAAGTTACAGAATACTCTAAAGATATTAACTATTACCGTATTATATTATTAGTTCAATTCAGAGTGTTTGGGACAAACGTTGCATTAAAGATTTTAGACGACAGAATAGACATAACTATAGAGGTAAATAAATCAGTTGAATCTTTTAAACGTTGTATTCGATTTGTAGGGATGAAGATTCTTTTTGTTTAGAAATCCATTTTTATTTCTACTCTTGAAGCAAACATATTTAAGTTTGAGGATGGAATCTTACGGAAGCTTATTCATGCCACTTTGTCCGAAAAAAATATTTTTATTGCGTTAAAACCCAAAAGATTGCGATTAAACGTAGTACTTTGCGACTAAACGCAAAGTTGAAGCGATAAACGTTAAGTTGTTACGATTATACGCAAAGTTGTTGTGATTAAACGTAAAAACTCATTGCGTTTAAATGCTAAAATTATTGCACTTTTAACGCAATAATATTGTGATTAAACGCAATACTATCGAGTTTAAACGCAATAATTATTTATAACTATTTAACAAATAGCGTTTTGTACAAAACCTTTACTACAATACTAACTTGAATTCTAGCTAATCCTATTATACTTGTTATACTTGGTTAAAATCTCATGGCAGATTTCCGACTACATATGGTGTTTGCATAATATCACTATATTTTTGCGCTTATTCGGAATGTTTAATGCGTTTATTCGCAATATTTTTTGCGTTTATTCGCAATATTTTTTGCGTTTAATCGCAATAAGTAGTGCGTTCATTTGCAAATTTTTGGAATTAACGCAAAAGATTGAGATTAAACGCAATGACTGAGTATATTGGCAAAGAAATGCATTTAATCGCAATAATCATTGCGTTTAATCGTAATCGTCTGCGTTTAAACGCAATAAAAACCGTTTTTGTTTCACAAAGTGGCCCGAATAAGCCTTCAATAAAAAATGAAATAAAGAGTTCATTTTAATAAATTTTATGCAGTAATGAAATTGTTAAAATTACATTGAATCGCTATATTTGACATTTGGACACACAAGTTTATATCCTCGTGCCTCATGAAAGAGTACTAGTGGGTTCTACTGCAAAATTAATTAATTTACGTCCATGATAAATCACAAAATTGCACCACTGATGTAATCCCTTTTCAACTGTTAATTGAACGTTCAAATGGTTGCTTAACATCCATAGTGCAGTATTTTAGTGATTAGACTAGAAAATGTTAAGAAACACTAAGCCGAAATGGAAAACTTGATGGAATAATTGGAAGACAATTTTTAATGTCACTTTAAGTATGAAATGTTAGAAACGAAACAATTATCCTATTTTATTGGCTGCAAATTGTCGTTATCGTGGATGGACAGTGACAATCTCTAAACACGCTACCCACTTAGTCCGCGGTGAAGCATTCTGTATTAAAAACCTGCCAACACACCAAACGAGAGGGTCTTCACTTTCCCCAACCTGGACAAGCGTTGAGCAGCTCTACTAGTCTATTTCTGGTAGTTTTTGTTGAAACAAATATATCTATGCTTTTGTTAAAACCAAGTACCTATTTGATATATTGTTGTAAAAATATACTCTGGGTTATCTTTTATAGGATCCAAACAAAAACATATTGCAACAGTTTATTGGAGTAGAACCAGTATTTGGTGTTTTTGCTGGATCATTTCAACTTTCTTCACTGACAACCATGGGAAAATGGAGAATACTTGTTAAACAAGGGGTATTTAGATAAATACATTGCACGGGTATCGCTTACAGATATGCCAGTGTAAACATGTCCTCATGTATTTTTTGAGGTATTGATAGCACCTACAGAACAAAATAGTAATGATGTTATTGTAGTAAAAAGATAGTGACAACCTCGAAACCGAACCGGAAACGGGTAGAAAATACTATTGTCACCCTAGTCTCGATCACCCAGACGCATATATAATAGCGTCTGGGATCACCTTGTGGTAATTTCGCTACCAATAGGTGGAGACAAAACAATGATTCTATTTTTAGGGCCCTATTTTTAGATCAGGAAAACCATGCAAACATGTCTATACTTAAAAAATGACGTCAAAGTAAGATTCCCTCTTGATTGTGCATAACAATAATATTTGTTTAATTAATTGATAAAGTAATATTTTATAAAAATATTCAATGTAAACTTTGGTACAATTTTTTATACACTTCTTGATAAGAACGGAAGTAATTTTTTAGACAATAAAAATATCGTCCAATCAAAAATTACGCGCAGTTTTGGGCGTAATAGTAACGAGTTCAATATAGAGTTGAATCTAGACGCACAAATGCAATTAAGCGTCTGGATGATCGAGACTATTGTCACCCTCGAAATCACATGATCGCAACCGGAAACGCAGAGACAATACTATTGTCAACCTCGAAATCACGTGATCGGCAACTGGAAACAGGGTGACAATACAATTCCTCGACCTGGACAATCCTAATTCATTAAACTCACGTAATCAATAATTAGAAACAGTTTGTATTATTTAAATTTGCAATAATGGATGGCAATGAAGTTTTAAAAACCTAATTATGAGAAATAACACCTTGTTTGGTCTATAAAGTTGGTCTATCTTAATTTGCTAGGTTTAATAAAACAATTGTGGCCTTCTTAAGAGGTGGACAAAGCCCTCGGGAAATACAACCCACGCAAGTTGACAAATCTGGATGTCCAACTCTTAACTGTAATCTGTTAAAAAAATAATAAAACCTGTGCAAACTATTATTTTGCGTAGCTAGTACAAAACAGGCCTAGAAACGTAATATTAAGTGCGCGACAACGGCTAGATTATTGTTGTGAGCAAGTTATAAGAAATAAGAGAACAGTTAAGAATAAGTAAATTTGGTTGGATCAAGGATAGTAAAAATTGTATCAGCATCTGGAGCCCGTTATAATTATCTTACTCCCATGCTTTTTGTTTGGTTATTCAGGTTGGTAAATTATCATATAGGTAATGTATTTGCGTCGCCAGCAACGGATGTTAAGTGAGTAATATGAGAATGTGTTAGAATTTCTAACAACTTGCCAAATTCAATATATTTTAAATTATCATTTTAGTTAGATTTACATATGTTTTTATTTCAATAGATTTCTTGCTTCTAAAGTTACCAAAATCAATATCAGGTGTTCTTATTTTTTCGGAGTTCCTCTGATGCTACAATGAAAAATGTAGACTTTTTAAAAACCAATTGAAAATTTAAGTGCTTTTCTTTCAGGATGTGAAAGAAGCGAAAATCTTCACTGTTGAAAGATATGGTAAGCTGAACGCGTGAACTATTAATTTCAGACACAACAGAGGGCTCACTGGCTGAATAGATAAGGTTGTTAGTCGTCTAATATAGATCACGTGCCTGTAGACACTGAGGTTGCGGGTTCGAAACTCACTACGGGCAGTGTGTGCTCGACTCCATTTTTAAGGATTGCCAGTTTTCCTAGAAAGGTATTGGATTACTCAGGTATTCCGACTTCTTCTCCAATAAAATTTGGACGCCACGACAGAGCTAAAAAATTGTGTGCTCTGTAAATTTATACAGGTATTGCTTATCATTATATATATTTAATTCCTTATATATTCTTATTTACAGTTCTTAAGTACTTTTATTTATTTTATCATTTCTTATTGTATTATAATTATAATTTAATGTTATTACCGTCTCCCATGGGGGACGGTATACATAGTCAAATGACGATCAGTCTTCGGAGTAAATGACTCTCTGTTACTTGATTGGGTTGTTTACTAAATCTATAAATATTTTTGTCATTTCATTGGTTTACGTCAGGATTGCACTAGTATGTGTACTGAAATTTCGATATATTCTTTGGTTGAATCGGGGTTGTAATCAGTATTTTAGTGTAGTAATGTTACGTTCCACATATTGACTTCTATTTCATTCAATGCATTGGTCAGTGAACAATTATAAGGTAAACATTGTACCAAAATCTCCCTACTTTATAAAGCTGTTTTGGAAAAAAATAATATGTTCTATATCTTTATTTTCGTTAATCAGTATTTTAGTGTAGTAATGTTACGTTCCACAAATTGACTTCTATTTCATTCAATGCATTGGTCAGTGAAAAATTAAAAGGTAAACATTGTACCAAAATCTCCCTACTTTTTAAAGCTGTTTGGGTTATGAAAAAATTATATGTTCTGTATCTTTATTTTCGTTCTGATATTGATGCAAATTTTTAAACATTTGTTTAGGGAGTCAACTTTTGTTTAATTATTTTTTTTAAAAAGCACGTGTGAAGTGACGACAGACATTTAAATCTCTCAAGCACCATTGGATAATAGTTTAGCGTAAACAATGTCCTTACAAGGTACATGTACATTGTTTACCTATCCTACATATAAATTCCAAAAAAACCAGATACTTTAATAAATCCATAAAATTTGTAATGCAGCTAAGAGACGGTTAGCTTTTTAGAAAAGCTAAACTTGTTATGATTAGCATTTATTTTTCTCGGACGTTATCTTGTATCTGTGATAGTAATTTGCGCTTTACTCCCTACAATATGTATCTTCCCTTTAATACGGAACGTATATACGTATCACAATCTGTGGTTTATCATATCTGTTTCCTCCTGTTTGTACGGTTTGAATAAGATATCATCAATGGTATCTGTTTATTGCTACCGTAAAAATCATAATAGGTAGGGATTGGTAAAATGCGAGCACAGCCAATATAGTCCTTTATTATTTATATATAATATACATTTCATAGTTGACGTGTTACTTCCGAACACCCTAAACGTGCCTCTAAATTCCAGTGGTCACGTGACGTCATTCTTTGTAATAGTGACGTCACAAGAAATATCGTGATTATCAGTTTTTAAAGATCGTTTTAGAGATTGCAAAAAAATAGTATGAAATGTCTGTTGTTATTTTTTAAAATAACATTAATTTTTTTATCGTCGTCAACTTTATTTGTAAGTCTTTCTTTAAAATTCACTTCTTCATTCACTTTGCTGAGACCATACTGGGAGGGTTCCCAGTGCTCGACCCACAGTGCAGCCCAGCGCGTCCCTGGGTGGCGGATAGGGGAAACCCTCTCGTTTTATTTTTTTTTTGGGGGGGGGGGGGGCGGGTTGTCAGGTCATAATACGGAAAGCCTGACCGCGGACCGTAGTGGGTGCCGTGTTTGGAGACTGCCACGCTCCTTGCACGATAAAGACCCATTTTGTAGATTTCGAAAAAGAGTAGGCTCATTGTAGCCGCTACAAAAGGCTTTTTCCGTTGATTTATTGTTTGTTATCTTGTTCCCGTCCTGAATATAGCTGAAATACTGCTCGCTGGACGTAAAGCAGACATCCAATCAATCAACCAATCAATCATTCACTTTGCTACAGTTTTTTGACGATATCAACTTCCGGACGAAAGAAATCAATATCAGCATTAAGCAGATTTTGATCACGTGATTTCATTTTGATCCGTGACACGTAATTGCCGTAGAGCTCAAGCTCATCGCGGGCAGCTTCGAGCTGTGCTCGCTATTATATATTCTCCGTTCAATATTCTGTCAATGTTTCTACGTTTTTATTTTATTAACAATTGATAGAATAAGTTATGTTATTAACATACGCTCATTAATGTGTCTATAGTAATTCCTGTCAATAACAAGAATTGATTTGAGTTCTGGACTAAAGAACCTTATCATACAGTTTATTCTGAAGATGGCTACAACAGTGGCATCTATAGATGGAGTCTCAAAATGGCAACATTTAAAGAATTTTTCTTGCGGTTGTCCATTTCAAAACAACTGCCAGCAACGATGGTTGAATTGGTATTTATATATTCATACCCTATATTAACGCTACTTTATCCCAAAAGTTAAACATCATCAAGGTAAGTTAAAATATGACCTGTTATCTTTAAGAAGCAGACACACTGTTTAGGATTTATACATTTAGTAACATCAATATTACATTGTACAATAATGCAAAGAAATAAACAGTATGTTTCTTAGTTTCACTGATACAACTGCTGCATAATCAAACTTTTTAACAAAACATTTTTATCCCTGTTTTTAATATTGAATATATATTTATCCATTGCTAATTTAATTTCATTAAAAAAAATCCCGAAATGATGTTTGCATACGAAAATGTGCACGTATCAAAAGCTGCAACTCTTCATTTGAGGAACTATTGCTGTTATATTATCTTTACATATTATAGTTTTTTCAGATTCAGAAAAGGACATTAAGTGTTTTTCTTTCAAACAATTTCAATCGATGAAACTAACATAACAAAATATTTAAATTGTTCTCTTGCAGTTCTTCCAAAATTTGAAGTGAATTTAGATTTACCAGCGTTGCAATTGCTTGCAGATAAATTTTTCCAGGCTACTGTTACAGCAATGTAAGTTCAAATATATAGATTATTTTTTATGTTTGTAAGGGTTTAAAGCAACTTTCATCATTTTATCCCTACAATTGCGTCCTTTTTTTATTGTCGGGAAAAGTCGTGATATTTGGTGAAAACGCACGACCTTCGGCAGGAAATCTGCAATCCTTGTCAATGAAGATTGAATTCGAGCACAAGCTCGAACCCACAACCTCAGTGTTGACTGACCACGTGATCAATAACAGACGAATTACTACCTTAAACACTCTTCTACCGAGACCCCTTATAGTTATATACTATTTCCATTAAACATATTTTGATGTAGAGTAAATTTAAATTAATGCAACATATGGAACATTTGTTATTTTGGGTTTTACAAAATAGTGTGAAAAGAACTTTCGTATAATTGCACTATTCTTTCTAAACTGATAGTTTAGTAGCGGAATATATCTTTTATTAGACAATGTTTAAAGAATTACTAGAATTAAAAGAAGAAATATAATTTACATTTTTAATAAGAAAGCCTCAGGATCGTTTTATTTGTGTAAAAAGGTGTGTTGTGAAAAAGAACAATTTTCTTCAAATGGTTATTTTTAGGTGAGGAAAACATTATTGATGACATTTATTCTTGTTTAAGAAAATATAAGGGATTTTTTTAAAAAATAATCTTATGAAAAGAAATCGATTAAATGACACAACGAATTCAAAAGAAATGAATATCAATAGTAAACATGTATCTTATTTACAACAACTTCATACCGCAGTTACACATTATTCCATGTATACACAATTTTACACAATGACATTTCAAATATATACATCTGTACAAAAGAATGTAAAATTTAATGTGTGAGCTAACGTCATTTCGTTGTGATTCAATAGAACGTCAAAGACTTTGCCGCGTTGGAGTACAACAGCAAGTCGGCACGGCGAGGAGCACTTTTTGTCATTGATGAAAAACCTGTCTTCGAACATGACATATATGGTCAAATTAACAAGTCGAACATTTTAAAGATATGATTATGTAACACGAGAGTGAAACAAGGTGCCTCAGTAGAATAAGAATTTGCTGCCAAAATTCATCTTAGCGAAATACGTGAATTTTTTTTTTTAAATGAAGAATATCGAATTCATCGAGATATGAGTAGTATTGAAATTCGATTACATTACAGTATTGCAACAAAATGACATTGATTTATCAATATTATGTACTTCATAATGGATATTCTATTTTTTATTTAACGAGTGTGTGGTAACAAAGTACAAGTATATCTTACAGATCTTTTTTTTAGGTATAGCTTTGGAAAACCAGTGGAAGGAGACGTAGAAATGACTATAAGCAATCCATCCGTTTTCAATGTAACGATTGCAAAGAAATTAAAGGTAATCAAAACTACAGAGGGACACAGGAATATAATTATTCGTCCCGCTAATGATTAATCGGTGGTTTTTTGTAACCTTTTTGCATCTAAACGAATCTTACAATCATATAAATCTTAATGTTTCTAAATAACAATGAAAACAATAGTCATTCAAAACCAATTCTAGAAACAAATTTGTTAAAACATTGATAACTGTCTTGTGGTTACCATAGCTTGATTAATATGCCTAATGCGTCACAAAGGGGCAGATAAGCAAATGTAGTCTTAATTTAGGATCAAATACTGAAAGTGTAGTCATCGTTATTGGAGAGTACTATGCTCCTTGCTTAAAGAACTTAATAGAAGATAGCTCATACAAGAGTAAACCCAAAAATTGTAACACAAACCTCACTTAAACCCGTTGGTAGGTCCAATTGCACAGTAAAGGTAAGCAACTACTAGAATACTTTTCTTTACACAAAAATCTTCTTTGGATTGATTCCGAGATTTGTCTAGCTATCCGTCAGATAACAAACATAAGAGGTGTGAGTTAAACCACACAAAACTGCAAACTGACTTTTCACTTTGTATTGCAAATAAGACATATCATGTTTAACATAAAGCTTTTGGACAAATATAGAAAGTCATAAAATTATGTTTCAATAGTTTTATTTGTTTTACGTTTGATAAACGAATTTTCAAATACTTGTTTTATCTAGAATATATGCAGTTATTGCGAAAAACTCAATTTTATCGATTTTAGATTAAAGGCAAAGCAACAATTAAAGTTTTAATGAGTGAAATTATTCAACCAGAGCAGCCTTACTCGTATATAGATGTGTTTGCCAAAGTAACCGAGACTGTCACCGGAATACGGGAGAATGTTGCTAGTTCTGTACGCGTATACAAAACACCTGTAAAGCTTACATTCAGCTCAAGTATGTCTGATTTTTTCAAACCTGGACTAAAGTACAAAATAGTGGTGAGTATTATTTAGAATGCGATACGAAAGATTTTTATTTGTTTTCGAGCATCACTTTTGTGTTTTTACGAGCATAAATCTAAAATTCTCTATTAATAAACGGACTCTTAAATGTAAAATGGAAGTCTTCATTTCCTTCATTGATTACAACTCGAAGTGAAAACAATAATAATGATTGTTGATTGCACTATTTACCTGAATAAACATACCTTATAAACTAGATAAATTACTTTCATTAATATTACCAACTATAAAACCAATATTTAAATGAATATATAAGAATAAAGAAGGCTCATAGGTTTGTTGACGGTCTAGTTGTAATCAATATAACATAAATTTATTCTTACATTGCACGCTATTTGTGCCGATAATAATGTGTTTACAAAACACAAGTTTTCGAATAAGTCTATGTTTACATTTTTAAGAAGAAAGTAAGATAGTTTAAGCAACCTTTTAAGATGTTATAGATACTTCTCATGGGTATTTCACTTACACTTCATTTAAACTTTACCAATAATGCAATAACAAATCTGTGATGGAATAATATACCTCCACTTTAGAATATTATTCAAAATCCCAGTTTGGTAGTTGTTGTTTACTGGGACGACGAAAAATGAATAAATATTTGAGTTAAATTTTCAACGCTTAATGACGAAAATGTTATTCTTCCTGATTTTGAACTAAGGACAAACATATAATTACACGACATAGTAATCAGTATTGATGAAAGTTTTGGTATCATACAAACTCCAGAGCCCAACAAAGCATCGAGGCAGACATAATAAGCAACAAAATGTAAACAAGTGTCTCCTTAAAAAGTAGAAATTCAACTTCAATTGATTTTTAATAAATCTCTGCATTAATGCAAATACCCATCTAGTTGCAAGATTGCAAATGTTATTGCAATATTCAAAACTGGTGACAGTTCAATTGTCTAATTATAGACCAATATCGCTCATTAGCTGCGTCGACAAGGTAATGGTAATTTTTTTTAAATATCTAATCACATACAAAGAAGTAATCTAACACATGTATATCAATACCTGTCTGGCTTTCTCCCCAATTGTTCCACAGTTCACAAATTGTTACAAACATACAACTCTATTTTAGATTCACTCGAGAAGAAGGAAATGCATTGCTTTGTTTTCTGTAATATTGGTAACGCTTCCGATAAGGGTTGGAATAAAGGTTTATTACATAAAATGAAATCTATAGAGTAAATGGAAATTTATTAGAATGGTTAAAGTTCCTTTAATAATAGGCAGCAGAGAGAAGTAATCAAACAATCCTCATCCGAGCTTTGCAATGTGTATGCTGGTGTTCCACAAGGGTTGGTGCTAGGTCTAGTCGAGATGTTTCGCAGATTCGGGCTGTTATTGATCACGATTTTATAGGGTTGAACGACTGGTCAAATAAATTGTTAATGTCATTTAATTCAGGAAAAACTAAAATCATGTTATTTTTAAATTTAATATGCCAGATAAGAGATTTACACCAAATGATATTAATATACCAGTTACGTATATCCATAATCATCAAGGGGTTAAGTTTAGCAGTAATGCCAATACACACAGCGATAATATTATATGTAGTGTTTCCTAGCATCTCAACGTAGTCAGAAAATTAAAATATAAACTTACTCGATCTAAAAATTTTGAAAATTATATCTTCATCAGACCACATTTTGAATATGCCTGTGGCGTGTGGGAGAAAAAGAGGTGGGCTACTACAATAAACTTCAACAATTACAGCTTGAGGCTGCTCGAAGTTTCACAGGCCTACCAATTTTTACCAATGAAATTAATATTTATACTGAAATTGGGTGGGAGTCTTTAGATGAGTGCAGGAACCGCAGGAAATTACATATGTTCAATAATATACAGAGCATCTCGGCACCAGTTTATTCCAATAACTTAATTCCGCCTACAATACAAAGCACGGCAGTTTATTCCATGCGTAATGGTAGCAATATTATGACTTCCTTCTGTCGACTGTACCTGCCCGACGAATATTTTCTTCATCAAATATTCGACATTAAAAGCGTTTAGATCTATCTATCTGTGATGTTAACTCTATAAATAAGTTTAAATCTGAATTAAAGAACTTGAACCACAAAGAAGAGTTCCAAAGCACTATGAATATGGTCATCGAAAACTTAATATAGCTCACCCAATTAAGATTTTCAGCATCAATATTTAATTATGACCTATACAGCGTAAATATTATATCTGATCAATCTTGTCGTTACCGTGAAGTTCAAATCATTACTTCTTCTAATGTTCTTCTTCTGTATGCTGCTCCATCAATATTTGTATAACATACTCTATACTAAAGAAGACTTCATAAGTTTGATTAACTTGTGTCTTATCCTGTTTGCATATTGGAGCAAATAAAATATGTTTAAACTAAAAATAGTATTCTCGTTAACAATCGTTTATGATTTAACGTCCAATTAAAATTCCAAATATTTAAACACACTCCTCTTATAAAGTAGTCACATTTGCACTACTTTGTCATGTAGAAAAAAACGAATTCCAAGCATGGCAGATATGTTGCATATGAAAACTCATGACGTTAAACATATTCAAAAATATTGTGAAACTTGGTAAATTAAGATGAGCGTTCTTTGTGTCATTAATCACGCATGCGTCTTTTTTTGTCTAGCCATATTTAGAAGTAAGTCAATTTGGGCATGAGAATACAAAATATTAAGGCATGTTATGGTGTTTACCTTGTAAATAAGTTCAGGAAATCGACCAAACATTAATCGTTTTAGAAATAAGTTGTTCATAATCATAACTTTTACCGAAAAGGTTACATGCTAAATTCATATCTGCACTGCTTTGTTGTTCAAGGTAGCCGTGTCATTAGAAATCAATCGAGACATGTATCTAAATGACATTAACATGCATTATTGTCTTGCTATACGAAATAAAACTTTGCATGTCTGATGAACGTTTTCGAATAAGTATCAGCAATTTTAAGAATAAAAAATCTAGAAAACATATTCATTGATTTGAATACGATATACATTTGATGAACGTTTTTCATATGAAATGTTGTTGTGAAACCTTATTGGCAATTCATCTAATATTTAACGTTGTAATAACGTTTGACATTAACAGGCTTGGCCAGTTTTCATCTCCATTTAGTTATGTTCATAGCGTCCTTTGAGTACGCAAACACATGTTAGATGTGCACCGTTCATTGTCATAATATCCGCCATATTAGACAGATATATTGTTTATATAAAAGCCCAACATATTTACAATAGATTTTATAGTATATTTTTACTCACTGGGGCCTTTTTAGTGGTTATTGTCTATTCAAGTATTTGTATCAGCGGGTAGAACATAAACAAAGATACGTAAGTAAAATAGAAAGGAAACCGCACAACAAGTGCAAGTGAAGGGACGATTACAAATCCGGATTTAGAGAAACTATTTTGTGGTCACCCATATAAGTTATGAGAATTAAACCACAAATTCTGATTGATTTGGTTGGTGAGCCTGCTGTATTCAAGTGCATTGCGGATGAGTGCAATCAATATTTTATTCAGCAAGTACGTTGAACATTATTTTATTTCATGAGTATTACAAAAACATTATGATTTTCAAACAAATCAGTTTGATTAAAGTTACCTGCTTCCCAATCATTACACTTGGGCAATCATTGAATCATCGGTGTTATTTCGCTTTTAGAAAAGATAATCAGATAAAATGTTTTCATTTTTTAGTTAATAGCCAATCAGCATGACGGCAGTTCAATTAAACCTCCGCTAGGATTAGTTAATGTCACCGTGACATCCGATGAATCCATTGAAAAGACTATAGATGATCTACCTGTAGAAAAAATATTGCCATTTTATACTTATTGCTTGCTTGGAATGACCCACATAACGAAAACTGTGTGGACAAAATCTGTAGAGATACCAGAATCGGGTATAATTGTACTAGAAGCCACGTTTCCCCCAAAAGCTCAAAGCGGTCGTATACAGGTAATATACAGTCATGTACATGTTTGACCGGGGTTTTTGGTCGCTTCTGTCGTTCGTAATATCATATCTCAGCTCCACTGTTTAATATGCTACGTACAAAATAATTTCCTCTTCAATTGACGAAACATGAAATTTACAAACATTAATTGGGCGTTTCGTTTTTGGCAGCAAGACAAGTCCATGTTATTTTGGTATAATGTTAACTGAACAAGACTTCTTCAGCTACTAATATCTTAATACACAAAACTTCATATCTATTTGGCGCCATATACAAGGATCAGAATCAATTCAATACATTTATAATACAAGATGGGCACAGAAAGATGTATTTCGCTTTACAAATATAAGGAATACAAGTTAAAGGAAACGAACGCATTTAAATTGGCAGTGTCTGAATAAATTCAGATGACCTGATTAACACACATGACCCGATTATAATTGATAGTTTGGATGTTTTGTTTGTAGGCAACATATCGCGAAGCAACAGCAACTCATTACGTTGATAGGTTGCAATCACTCAGCAGAAATTACATTCAAGTCTCAGTAATAAATGACACTAAAGCAAAGGTTTGTATCAAATACATATTATAAAGAAGAATACATACATTACTAATATCACAAGGTAAAACAAAAGATTGTACAGAAGATAAACATTTAATAAATGGCTGTCACATCTGAATGTCCGTCTCTGCTACAGATGTACAAAAAGATTCGAAAACAACTGATATAATTTTCGTTAAAAAACAGTCGCCCAAACGCCAGGCATCAAGTTTTCAGTCCAGCAATGACCGCAGGAAAGGTTGAACATGTAACCTCTGTAGATGAGGGTAATAACAAAATACTGAACACCGATGAAACTGTCAAAAAGACAATCCACAAATCAAAGTCCTAGAAATGGCAAACTCCAGAACCAACAACCAACATAAATCAACTACAGCAATGGTCCTGTCTTGGTACAGGCACTTCAAAAGAAATGGTGGGTTAAACCAGGTTTTATGGCATGCCAAACCTCCCGCTTCCATTACTTCAAATGTTAGTTGGTTAGTTGATTAAAATAGATGGGTATAATATACCACTAGCCATTAATAGGTGTATCAAACAATCACCTTAGGCCTATAATTACATTAAATAGTAGATGAAATACTACCTTAAGCATTCGGTCTCTGAAGCCACGCTTCTATATTTGAATAATTGTGCAAAACAATACACAGATAGAAGTCCGTTATCTTGTACATATCTTGTCACCCGATAGCAGTACTACCAGCTTGGTTAATGAAATCAGTTATAAGATACAGTTTCCGGGAAAAAATTGCGACCGTTTAAAGAATTTTCGTCTCTAGGGTTTGATGTTTGCTGATTTTGTTGTTATTCACATTCGAGTTATCTTTCTTTGACCACAACATTAGACTTCATAACCTCATTTCACTCGTGGCACCATTGGGCCTTTGTCGTCTGCTTTGGATTACATTTTCAAATGATAACAAGATGGGCCGATACGCGAACTTAGTGCAAAAAATGAAATAGTAAAACCAATCGACATTACTAGGATTTGCTGGTAAGCTGAAATCTGTCATCAAAGATTGTGACCAACAATTGTTAGAGCGGGAAACACTTGAAACCGTCCCCGAAACAGCAGACCTGAGGCACTAACTTAGCAAGACAAGACAAATATTCGTGTGCTTAAAAACCTTAGGCGAAGTTTAAAAAATACAGAAATATCTAACATTTTGCGTGAGACCAAGACAGAAATCATTCCGAAGAGAACATTGACGGAAAAAGTTATTTTAAAATAGTTGTTAAAAAATGAGAGAGAGAGAGATCGAAGTCTGTAAATGGACACTGGAGAAACTTAATATTCAGTGATGAATTTAAAGTAGAAATTGGAATGCACAGGTAAGTGGGAACCTAGTTGAATTCATACACTACCGGACGACGCCTAGGCATCATTCTGTGTGGTTGCACAACTTACAATAATGGGAACTCATTTTTCCATATCGAGTCTCCACTTTTACTAAAAAGCTTGTTCCTACTACTCCTTCTTAACTAATAAAAATAGCAACACCAAAACTTCACCAACACGTGTCCTATATCCTTGCGCAACTTTGGAACAGATTGATTGAGGGTATCTGACGACAACTTATAGGATTTATCTCCCTTTAATGAAAAGTATTAATATTAAATAACATTCAAACAAATTTCAAGAACCAAAAGAGATAGAGGCTTGGGATCTTTACCATAGACCCTCGTGACCTTTAACTTTGGAACAGAATGATTGAGGGTATCTGACGACAACTTATAGGATTTATCTCCCTTTAATGAAAAGTATTAAGTATTAATTAACATTCAAACAAATTTCAAGAACCAAAAGAGATAGAGGCTTGGGATCTGACCCTCGTGACCTTTAACCTTGAAAATGGACACAAGGTCAAATGTCAAGGTCACGCTGTGTTCGCTACTACAAAACCGTACAAGATAGATAAACACTTATTAAGGTGAAAAATGTTCGCCTTATTAAGATGGAACTTTGCCACATTTGAAGCGTAGTAATATGACTTGATTTTATAGGAGTTATCTCCCATTAAGACACTTGATTAGTGGTTTTTAACACATGACGTATTAATTATTGATTGTAGAGGCTCGGTGTCTTAACCATAGACTCTCATGACCAAGGTCAAAGGTCAAGATCACGTTCTAGAGGTAGAAATATGTATGATATTGTTAATTCCTTCAAACCATAAGATATAAATAGAAACAAATATCACAAAAAATTTTGGCCTTGTAAAGACATTACTTTGTTAAATTTAGACGGAAAGGATTTGACTTAATGTGATACGAGTTATCTCCCATTCAATCAAGTAATTATTAGTTTTACATACATATAACTCATTAACTATTGTTAGTAGAGTCATGGGGTCTTCACCAAAGACCTCATGACAGTTGATTTTGAAAATGTGCACAAGGTCAAGGTCACGCACTAGTTTTTTTACCTTTCCTTTTTTTCATAGATATAAAAATGACGTTTCGTCCTAAATTGTTCTATTAATTATTACGAGTAAATTGTTTCATCAATATTGTGTAAGCGGTATTTCTCTTAGGATGCAAATCCGGAGCAAATAATGCAGAATAATTAAGAATATTTATCGCAAAGTTATATCTGTCAACTTTTAATGTTTTATTATTTTTGAATTCCATCACGATCAAAACACATCTGATCATGTCCTAATTTTTTACCTTTTGTTCATTATTACGATATTAAAATGTTTAAGATGTTTTACATGTAATTACGATTAACGTTTGACATGTAACAACAAGTTTAATTATTTTGAATGTCATCATTTAACACAAAATATAAATTACTGGGTTAAGACCCTCAAATGTTCAACAGTAAAGGTGATCTTTAATTAGGTCTTTTTACCTTTCTGCGGAAAGACCTATAGTTATTGTTCTGATTATTAGGTCTTTCCACCTTTCCGAGTGGAAAGCCTTTCTGTTATTAGTCTGTTTCTTATTATTAAGGCTTTCCTCCTGTTATTCTTCTGTTTCTTATTATTAAAGCTTTCCACTTTTCGAGTGGAAAGCCTTCTTGTATTTCTCCAGTTTCTTATTAAGGCTTTCCACTTTCCGAGTGGGAAGCCTTTCTGTTATTAATCTGTTTCTTATTATTAAGGCTTTCCACTTTCAGAGTGGGAAGCCTTTCTGTTATTAGTCTGTTTCTTATTATTAAGGCTTTCCACTTTCCGAGTGGAAAGCCGTCCTGTTATTCGTCTGTTTATTAAGGCTTTCCACTTTCCGAGTGGAAAGCCTTCCTGTAATTCGTCTGGTTATTATTATTATTCCTTTTTTTCCGCCAAGTTTTCTTTTCCCATTAAAAATTTTGTTTCGCGACATTCGTGAAGATATTTTGTACTATGGATGTAAGAGACATTACGCTTTTGCAGTTAACCCTGGTACACCAAACACTTTGTTCTTTACGGAGTTATCTACCCTGGTACAGAAAAGCTTGTGTCTAGATAAACTATGAAACCGTAAAAGATGTCGCAATGAAAGTTGTTCCAAAATGTTCAGCAAAGGATTGCGACACTTTATGACATATCGCATTGAAGAATTTTTACCTTCTTATAGGAGTTATTTCCCCTTATTTATTGCAAGTACATTTTTTACAATAGTAAGTCATCAACCGGAGGTGAAAGAGACTTGGGGTTTTCACTGGTGGTCATCATTGACCTTGACCTGGTAAAAGATCACAAGGTCAAAGGTCAAGGTCACATTCTCATTTTTGACCTTTTGTTGTGGCCGCATCTCCTCCTTAACCATGATAGACACAAAACTGAAACCTTTACCAAAATGTTGATCTTATAAAGATCTTGAATGGTCATTTTTTTAAATTGACTTTTTATAAGAGTTATCTCCCCTAGACCAATGACATGTACTGTGAATTACATTATATCACTATATCTCAGTAACTATAACAGATATATATATGAAACCTTATATCGCTGTTCATCATTGACCTCGACCTTGAAAATGGACTCAAGGTCAAAGGTCAAGGTCACATTCTAAATTTTGACATTTTCTTGTCGTCGCTATTCCTTTGAAACGGTTAAAGATAGGCTATAACTTATAACGGCTAAAATGTCGGCCTCATACGCAACTTTTTTCTATGGAGGAAAAGGATTTGACTTCATCTTATAGGAGTTATCTCCCATTACAACCGTTGATATTTAGTTTTTCATTGATAACTTATTAACTATTGATAGTAGAGGCATGGGGTCTTCACCAAAGACCATTATGACCCTTGACCTTGAAAACAGATTCAAGGTCAAATGTCAAGGTCATCTTATAAATTTTGGTATTTATGATAAATAGTCATATCTTCATAACTATAAGATATATAGACATAGGATCTTCACTGTTGGTCCTTTTTTGACCCTCAGCAAGGTCAAGGTCACATTGTAAGAAGTCAAGGTCAAATCCTATTTTTTTGGAAATTCTGCTTTTTGTGTATATAAAATGGTCAATACTTTTTTGTATATATAAAAAAGTGGAAAGCCTCTCATTTGTTCGGTAGAACAAATGAACTTATATTTAAGGCTTTCCACTTTACAGTGGAAAGACTTATTGTTATTAGTCTGTTTCTTATTAAGGCTTTCCACTTTCCAGTGGAAAGACTTACTGTTATTAGTCTGTTTCTTATTAAGGCTTTCCACTTCCGAGTGGGAAGCCTTACTGTTATTCTTCTGTTTCTTATTATTATTATTCTTATTTTTTTCCGCCAACTTTTCTTTTCCCATTATAAATTTTGTTTCGCGACATGTCGAAAAGACCTTTTGTACTATGGGTTTATGAGACATTACGCTTTCGCAGTTGACCCTGCTACACCGAACACTTTTTCTTTACGGAGTTATTTCCCCTGTCATAAAAAAGCTTGTGTGCAGATTAACTTTGAAACTGTAAAAGATATCGCAATAAAAGTTGTTCCAAAATGTTCAGCGAAGGATTGCGACACTTTATAACATATAGCATTAAAGAATTTTTCACCTTCTTATAGGAGTTATTTCCCCTTATTTATTGCAAGTAAATTTTTGACCAGAGTAACTCATGAACCAGAGGTGATAAAGACTAGATATTTCACAGTTGGTCATCATTGACCTTGACCTTGAAAAAGGTCACAAGGTCAAAGGTCAAGGTCATGTTCTAGTTTTTGACCCTTTGTTGTGTGCAGATCTCCTCCTTTACTATAATAGATAGAGAACTGAAATCTTTACCAAAATGTGTATCATATTAAGATCTTGAATCGTCACTTTTTTTATTTGACATTTTATAAGAGTTGTCTCCCCTTAGACCAATAAAATGCATTGTGAGTTACATTAGATCACTATATCTCAGTAACTATAACAGATATATACATGAAACCTTATATCATTGGTCATCATTGACCTTGACCTTGAAAAAGGTCACAAGGTCAAAGGTCAAGGTCACGTTCTCAATTTTGACATTGTCTCGCCATCGCTATTCCCTCGAAACGGTGAAAGATAGGCAATAACTTGTAATAGGTCAAATGTCAACTTTCACCTTGACCTTGCCCAAGGTCACAAGGTCAAAGGTCAAGGTCACCTGTGTTTCAGTACAGCGACATGTGAATTTTTGTACCTTTGGATTCGCTTTGTTTTTTTAGCTTGCTACATGTCGCAATAAAATTTGGTGGCAGGCATGGGCAAAAACATGGGGAATTTGAGGGTATTCCGCCAGCCTGCAAAAATAAAGGGGGGGGGGGTGTTTCTAAGGTACCCCATAAGAATGTAGTGTGCAGATTTCATCCTAGACCGCAGAGAATGGTGAAACAAAATGGACGCCAAATAGTTCGGGGATCGATGTCCTTGAATTGTCGCTACAGTAGAAATCATTCTGACGAACGATAAAAAAATTTCCAGGTCATGAAAGTTGAAGATAGGTTTTTTATGCAAAAATCGCGATTTTCAGAAAAACCATAAATCCTAGCCTTTCGAAAATGGCGCCAATCGATTTGGAATGTCGATTTTACCCCAACCAAGTATCTCGGATGTGCATAAATGTCAACAAACTCGAAAATCGGCAGCAACAATCAAATGTCGAGACCCCATCGGGACCCTCTAGATTTCAGCGGTTGAATGTTTGTGCATTGATAAATCCTTAAAATATACATCTGAATTATGTCTTCATGAGTTGTTCTAGCTGAAACAAACATTTTTTCTACTTGAGCAGTTATTTTGAAATGACATCGAGTGTCGTCCGGTAAGCACGACTGCTGTATTTTACCGAACAAAGAAACGGTTTCCCTATTACAATGAATTGAAAGTAACATTCCTTTGAATTAAACTGTCAAAATAGCATCACTGTTGACCTCCTGAAAAGTCATCTTTTCAACAAAAAAAAAAAAAAAAAAAAAAAAAAAAAACAACTTCGTGATAATATATAAAATTGTCACGTGACTTTAGTCGTTTCCTCCAGTCAAATCAATGCGTTTTATTTGTATTTTATAAATAAAAATCAAAGAATTTTCTGTCTTTCTTATTTATTTCATTGGTAAATACACGAAAACATTACAAAATGTCTTTGTATTTTAAATGTAGAAAACACATTGAAGGTATATATACGTCAAAATTTGACTTTCTGCATATCGTCTTCCGTGGTCCAGTGGTATCAACGAGGGCTGGCAAGACTGACATCGTCGGTTCGAGCCTAGGATGTGACATATGATTTTTGCATGGTTTTCTGCTACGTTTCACGTATATTTTATGCAGTTATGGTTTTTTATATAGAAAAAACAAAAAAAAACTGAAATTTTTTTACGCCGCGGTGTAAAAAATGTCGATGGAAGTGGTAAGCCATGATTATTTGTGGCGAAGTCACAAATGAACCTATATTTAAGGTTTTCCACTTTCCAGTGGAAAACCTTCTTGTAATTCGTCTGTTTATTATTATTCTTTTTTTTCCGCCAAGTTTTCTTTTCCCATTATAAATTTTGTTTCGCGACATGTCGCAAAGATATTTTGTACTATGGATGTATGAAACATTACACTTTCGCAGTTGACCCTGGCAGACCGAACGCTTATTTTTTACGGAGTTATTTCCCCTGTCATAAAAAAGCTTGTGTGCAGATTAACTTTGAAACTGTAAAAGATATCGCAATAAAAGTTGTTCCAAAATGTTCAGCGAAGGATTGCGACACTTTATAACATATCGCATTAAAGAAATTTTCACCTTCTTATAGGAGTTATTTCCCCTTATTTATTGCAAGTACATTTTTTACCATAGTAACTCATGAACCAGAGATGATAGAGACTAGATATTTCACATTTGGTCATCATTGACCTTGACCTTGAAAAAGGTCACAAGGTCAAAGGTCAAGGTTACATTCTAATTTTTGATATTGCGTTGTGTACAGATCTCCTCCTTTACTATAATAGATAGAGAACTGAAACCTTTACCAAAATGTCTATCATATTAAGATCTTGAATCGTCACTTTTTTTAATTGACATTTTTATAAGAGTTATCTCCCCTAGACCACTAAAATATATTGTGAATTGCATTATATCACTTTATCTCAGTAACTATAACAGATATTTATATGAAACCTTATATCATTAGTCATCATTTACCTTGACCTTGAAAATGGACTCAAGGTCAAAGGTCAAGGTCACGTTTGAAATTTTTGCATTGTCTTGTCATCGCTATTTCTTTAAAACGGTAAAATATAGGCAATAAGTTCAAATGGAAAAAATGTTGGCCTCATAAAGGCGCAACTTTTTTCTATTTGGAAGGAAAGGATCCGGCTTCATCTTATAGGAGTTATCTCCCATTACAACCATTGATGAATAGTTTTTCATTAATTGCTTATCAACTATTGATAGTAGAGGCATGGGGTCTTCACTATAGACCATTGGGACACTTGACCTTGAACACAAATACAAGGTCAAAGGTCAAGGTCATTTTCTAATTTTTTTGTATATATTATAAGTAGTCATATCTCAATGACTTTAAGAGATATTGGCATAAAAGCTTCAATTTTGATCACTGTTGACCTTCAGCATGGTCAAGGTCATGCTGTAAAAGTCAAGGTCAAATCCTTTATAAATGTTTTTCATGGTACTATGTATTTTGAATGGCTTATTCTTTTAATGCTATTGCCTATAAGTAATATTTACGTAGATTAAAAGATCAGTTGTCAAGGTCATTCAAGTTTTCTTACGTCCTATTTAATGACCTTTCTTATTTTTAAAGATATCTAAATAGTTCTTTCATAATTTTTGTTCTTATTAATTGCTATAGACAAATTACGTATGTTTCTTAGCTTTTTGGTTTCAAGGTCATTTATTTAAGGTCTTCTTTTGAAGTGGAAAACCTATTAATCGTTCTTTAGAACGATTGAACCTATATTTATTCTTATTTTTTTTCCGCCAAGTTTTGTTATCCCATTATAAATTTTGTTTCGCGACATGTCGTAAAGACATTTTGTACTATGGATGTATGAGACATTACGCATTCGCAGTTAACCCTGGCAGACCGAACACTTTTTCTTTACGGAGTTATTTCCCCTGTCATAAAAAAGCTTGTGTGCAGATAAACTTTGAAACCGTAAAAGATGTCGCAATGAAAGTTGTTCCAAAATGTTCAGCGAAGGATTGCGACACTTTATAACATATCGCAGTGAAGAATTTTTCACCTTCTTATAGGAGTTATTTCCCTTTCTTTATTGGAAGTAAATTTTGTACTATTGTAACTCATGAACCAGAGGTAATAGAGACTAGATATTTTACCGTTGGTCATCATTGACCTTGACCTTGAAAAAGGTCACAAGGTCAAAGGTCAAGGTCATGTTCTAATTTTTGACCCTTTGTTGTGTGCAGATCTCCTCCTTTACTATAATAGATAGAGAACAGAAACCTTTACCAAAATGTGTATCATATTAAGATCTTGAATCGTCACTTTTTTTATTTGACATTTTTATAAGAGTTATCTCCCCTAGACCAATAAAATATATTGTGAAATGTATTATATCATTATATCTCAGTAACTATAACAGATATATATATGAAACCTTATATCATTGGTCATCGTTCACCTTGACCTTGAAAATGGACACAAGGTCAAAGGTCAAGGTCACGTTTTAAATTTTGATATTGTCTTGTCATCGCTATTGCATTGAAACGGTAAAAGATAAGCTATAAGTTATAATGGATAAAATGTTGGTCTCATTAAGGCGCAACTTTTTTACATTTGGAGGGAAAGGATCCGACTTCATCTTATAGGAGTTATCCTCCATTACAACCACTGATAATTAGGTTTTCATTAATTACTTATCAACTATTGATAGTAGAGGCATTGGGTCTTCACTATAGACCAGTATGACCCTTGACCTTGAAAATAGAAACAAGGTCAAAGGTCAAGGTCATCTTATAAATTTTGGTATTTATGATAAATAGTCATTTCGTCATAATTATACGACATATTGACATAGGATCTGCACTGTTTGTCCTTTATTGACCCTCAGCATGGTCAAGGTCATATTGACAGAAGTCAAGGTCAAAACATATTTTTCGGAAATTCTGCTTTTTCGTGTAAATTAAATGGTAAATCTTAATAAATGCTTTGTTTTTAAAGCATTAAGTATGCAAATATCAAAAACTTGCTGGTCAAGAACATTTATGTCAATTAACGTCCTATTTTTTTACCTTTTTTATTTCGAAAGATAGCCGAATGGTTTTTCTTTCGTGTGTTTATTTTGAAAAGAAAAGTCAATTTCCATAAACCAAAGTCAATGTCAGGGTCATTTTTGCGATAAGTGGAAAGCCTCTCATTTGTTCGGTAGAACCAATGAACTTATATTTATTATTATTATTCTTTTTTTTTTCCGCCAAGTTTCTTTTCCCATTATAAATTTTGTTTCGCGACATGTCGTAAAGACATTTTGTACCATTGATGTATGAGACATTACGCTTTCGCAGTTAACCCTGGTACAGCGAACACTTGTTCTTTACGGAGTTATCTCCCCTGTTATAGAAAAGCTTGTGTGCAGATAAACTATGAAACCATTAAAGATTTCGCAATGAAAGTTGTTCCAAAATGTTCAGCTACTGATTGCAACAATTTGTTACATATCGCGCAAAGTATTTTGACGACTCCTTGTAGGAGTTATTTCCCCTTATTTATTGGAAGTACATTTTGTACCATTGTAACTCATGAACCAAAGGTGATAGAGACAAGGTATTTCACAGTTGGTCATCATTGACCTTGACCTTAAAAAAGGTCACAAAGTCAAAGGTGAAGGTCACGTTATAATTTTTGACCTTTTGTTGTGTGCGGATCCCCTCCTTAACCATAATAGGCACACAACTGAAACCTTTACCAAAATGTAGATCGTATCAAGATCTTGAATCGTCATTTTTTAAATTGACTTTTTATAAGAGTTATCTCCACTAGACCAATTAAAATATATAGTGAATTGCATTATATCACTATAAGATATATTGACATAGGATCGTCACTGTTGGTCCTTTTTTGACCCTCAGCAAGGTCAAGGTTACATTCTAAGAAGTCAAGGTCAAATCCTATTTTTTTGGGAATTCTGCTTTTTCGTGTATATTAAATGGTAAATACTAATAAATGATTTGTTTTTGAAGCATTAAATATGCAAATATCAAACAGTTGGTAGTCATGGTAATTTATCTCAATTAACGTCCTATTTTATGACCTTTTTTATTTCGAAAGATATACGAATGGCTTTTCTTTCGTTTGTTTATTTTGAAAAGACGATTCAATTTCCATATGACCAAAGTCAAGTTCAAGGTCATTTTTGCAATAAGTGGAAAGCCTCTTATTTGTTGGGTAGAACCAATGAACTTATATTTATTCTTATTTTTTTCCGCCAAGTTTTGTCATCCCATTATAATTTTTGTTTCGTGACATGTCGTAAAGATATTTTGTACTATGGATGTATGAGACATTACACTTTCGCAGTTAATCCTGTCACACCGAACACTTTTTCTTTACGGAGTTATTTCCCCTGTCATAAAAATCTTATGTGCAGATAAACTTTGAAACCATAAAAGATGTCGCAATAAAAGTTGTTGCAAAATGGTCAGCTATTGATCGCGACAATTTGTTACATATCGCGCAAAGCATTTTGACGACTCCTTGTAGGAGTTATTTCCCCTTATTTATTGGAAGTACATTTTGTGTCATTGTAACTCATGAACCAGAGGTGATAGAGACTTGGGATTTCACAGTTGGTCATCATTGACCTTGACCTTGAAAAGATCACAAGGTCAAAGGTCAAGGTCACATTCTAAATTTTGACATTGTGGTGTGTGCGATTCTCCTCCTTAACCATAAGAGCTACAGAAATAAATCTTTAACCAAAATGTGTATCATATTAAGGTCTTGAAAGGTCACTATAAATGATTTGACTTTTGAAATAGTCATCTCCCCTGGATCAATTAAATATAGTGTAAATAGCGTTATGTCAGTAACTATAACATATTTTGACCTCGGATCTTCTGTGTTGTTGATTGTTGACCTTCAGCAAGGTCAAGGTCACATCACAAGTTAAGAGGTCAAGGTCAAGTTATTTTTTATATTTTGCATTTTCTATGTATGTGAAGTGGTTATTTATGACTAATGTTTACTTTGGATGAATAATATATGCAAAAATCAAAAGGTCAAGGTCAAGGTCAACTTGGTCCTTGAATGTCCCATTTTATGACCTTTTTTATTTGAAAAGATATCCGAATGGTTTTTTCTTTGATATATTTATTGTGCGAAATGGATTTAATTTAATCACAAAATGGGTTGAGTTCAAGGTCATAGTGTGCTAGAATTTGACATTTTAATTTTAACAATTATTTAAAGAGTTTTTCCTTTAAATTTGTTAATTTCATTAAAGAACGAATAATGTTTATGTCATTGGGTAAAATTTAAAGGTCTTTTAACTCTGGTACATGTTTGTTCTGTTTAATTCCCTTATGTGGAAAGCCTATTAATCGTTCGAGAGAACGATTGAACTTATATTTTATTATCATCATTAAGGTCTTTCCCCTTTTAAAGGAAAGACCTTCTTGTATTTCTTCTAATTATTATTATTATTATTATTATTATTATTATTATTATTATTATTATTATTAAGGTCTTTCCCCTTCCCAAGGGAAAGACCTTCTTGTATTTCTTATGATTATTAAGGTCTTTCCCCTTTCCAAGGGAAAGACCTTACTGTATTTTTTCTGATTATTATTATTATTATTATTAAGGTCTTTCCCCTTTCCAAGGGAAAGACCTTACTGTATTTCTTATGATTATTATTTTTTTTTTGCCGCAGATGTCAGAAAAAGTGTCTTGACGTATCGCTTTGAAACTTGGCACACTTAACCGAGACTACCTGGGCTCGACCTGAGTCACCCTTCGAAACCGATCTATTTTTAGAAACTGAGTTATCTCCCCCAAACACTGTTTACTCTTGTTTTCAATTGAACTCATAAATCATAACCGATATCAAAATTCTACGGTGTGGAAATTGTCACCTGACAATGATTAATCACGCAAAAATTTTTTTTCGATCAACTTCCTGTTTACGCGATTTTCACGCGAAGTTTGTCGAAAATGTCATAGTTGTTTGATTTCCACAAAATTTGGTTTCCAAGTACATATGAGGGTCCTAATTACATATGTCTGATCAAAATTTTTTTCGGTCCACCATTTTCAAAATGGCCGCCATTTAAATTTTGTTTTCAATATAACTCAAAAACCATAAAAAATTGAAGCAGACAATATATCAGAAAACTGTTCCCCTCAATGAGATCTACATTTGATATAAGTGTTGAAAACTGTGCGACAAACCGTTTTCGAGGTTATGGCCCTTGACAGGTTTCGGCTAAATTTTGTTTTCAATATAACTCAAAAACCATTAAAAAATTGAAGCAGACAATATATCAGAAAACTTTTCCTCTCATTGAGATCTACATTTGATATAAGGGTTGAAAACTGTGCGACAAACCGTTTTCGAGGTTATGGCCCTTGACAGGTTTCGGCTAAATTTTGTTTTCAATATAACTTAAAATCCATAAAAAATTGAAGCAGACAATATATCAGAAAAATGTTCCTCTCATTGAGATCTACATTTGATATAAGGGTTGAAAACTGTGCGACAAACCGTTTTCGAGGTTATGGCCCTTGACACGTTTCGGCTAATCAGTTTTGGGCTTATAACTTTAAAACCATCAGAGATAATAGAGTAAACATATAAGTTTTTTGTGACCAATATGTCAACCCCTACGATTTAAGACCAAAGTCGAATGGTTATGGGCAGCCATTTTCAAAATGGCTGACACCGTAAACAGTTTTTTATAAAATAACACTTTAACCGTACAAAATTGAAGCGGACAATACATGGGAAACTGAATAGGGATCACTCACTGAATTCAAATATTGTATGACCGTAAGTGACATTTTAGCAACTATATACCTAGACATAACACTAACAAAATGCAGGGAAAGACCTCACATCTGTTCTCTGAACAAATGATTTTTCATTATTATTATTTTTCTTTTTCTCCCCAAATTTCAAAATGGGTTTGCCAGAAGGTGTTTTCGACATATCATTTTGATACTTGGTACATTTAATCGCTTATACCAGGAGATGACCTGACTCACCCTGTGAGACCGTTCTATTTTTAGTAATAGAGTTATCTGCCCGAACACCGAAACCCTTGTTAGCAGAAAAACTCAGTAACTGTAACAGATACTTGAAATCAAAAGACTACAAAATGTAGGCCGACCTATGGAGATAATTTAACATGCATTTTCTTTTCTTCCAATCAACTTCCTCCTTACGCGTTTTTGACCTGAAAAATGTCGCAACGCGTAAATTTTTTTTTTTTTAAATCCGTTAGTCCTAGAGATTTGGGACCACCACCATTCATCTAAAGTGACAAATATACATTTAAAAATGTCAAGGTAAAAGATAAAAAGTCAAGGTCAAAAGTCAATAAAGGAAATAATTAAACACCCACCATCGGTGATATTTCTCATTGGTTCGATCATAAATTATAGCAATCTTTTTCGCAAAAATTAACAATTGATTAGTTATTTCAGAATTAGATTTTTTTATTTAAAATAATTTCACTACAATACTATTTCTAATTTCTAACTACATGATTAATCTTTAATCTGGTTAGCCTTTGAAAATGTCCGAATATTCGTAGTTCAAAGTTCGCGTTATATGATCTCGTAATTGCAATAAACATCATATTTGTTTACTTGCTAATTCTGTTAATTACCTTCATAAACAAGAGTGATTTACCTGTACAATTTTCACGTTCAAGTACAACTGCCGTTTCAAGACGTGCAAAGCAAAATTGTCTAATGCATTTAATTATTTTTTTAACAAATAATTATCTAAATATAACTTTCATTTCCAATTTAGTTTTTAGGTAAATTCTATTTGGTATAATCTAATAAAGAAATTTGTAAAATTGCCTCTAAAAGAACTTTTATTAATACAATGATCATTACAACATAACACGTATTTGGTTATTATATGTTGTCATCTGGTCATAAGACATCGCCCCACTTTTTATATTCTTCCAAGATAAAAGGCGAGAAAAACATGTTTAAACTGGATTATTTATCATCTTTACTAGATACTGTATATTCTTACGTCACAAGGCTCGATCCGTGGTCATTACTTTCAATATGGCGGCCAAATATACAAAATTTAACCACCTTTATGCACTCTAGAAGCGTAATTGTTCAGGATATAATAAAACATCAATTCAAATATGTTTCTTTTTTAAAGACTAACATGTTAATATTTTATTTTTTTTGCAACGTTTCCCTTTAATGATGAGAAGTATATAGAAATTATTGAAAACAATTTATGACCCGTAATTGCCATATATTTTGCTGAAGATAGTTACATTTTCCAAGATGACAATATCGTATCCATCGGAAACATAGTTAAATATTACACCACTTGGAGAGGCCATAACAGAGCCCATACCTTAAATAATCAGAATTGCTGGTGAAAACTGAAAAGAGACTTAGTAAATGAGGTCTATAATAAGGGAATGACTCAAGAGAATGCGTAATACGAGGGTGGAAAATATACCTGTGGATTTCATTCAGGACTTATACCATTCAATTCCTCGGCGATTAAATAGAGACATCCGGGCAAAGTGGTGTCTCACGAAATATTAAGGTAAGTGGCTTGTTCTTTCCGCCCAAAGATTTGAAATCATGAAGTGGCACTAATCCTTTACGGTGGCCATTTTGTTTTCCGAATATTGTTTTGATAGAGTCTGTTATTACTGAACACGGTCGGATATGCAAACAGTAACTTGTATTATTAGAAGCGGCCATTCTCAGGTTTGAAATCGAATAAAAGTTGTATGAAACATCTCTTTTTCTCAATGTTTAAACGTTATTTTCTTTTTATCACAAACGTTGAATACGCGTTCAACAATTGCGGAGTATCAATGCAAAAACGTCACGTTATTCCGTGTTGAGGTAAATCCCATCTTTAATAACCTTTTAATGCATAAGCTTATATATGGTTAAAAGATTCAACATTATTTAAATATTATATATATATATCAAAAGAACGCATGCATAACAATACCAAAGAAATCTAAGGGTATATGTGTGAATAAGCAATATGCGGTTCGTTAAATTTTTATGTATTTATCTGTATAGATATAATTATCAACATGACCTGTTTAATTATGCGGCGTTTGTCAATATAGGATCTTACACTGGGTGCGAGTTGCCTATCGGCTTTCTTCAATGGAGATAGTTAAATTATGGCATTTTGATTCCGAGCTTTGGCGAGGACTTATATTTTCGTAATTTAACTATCAAGATTGGAGAATTCTGATAATCCAAGAGTAATAATGTAAGATTCTGTTTCCATAATTAAAAAAAGTAGCAAATTTGCAAAATGAATAACAAATTCTCACAACCCCATTTTTACGTTCACGTCTGGAATACGCGGTAAATGGATCAACTACTAAGAACCTTATTTTTACTAGTGACGAGCACTGTGTTTTCCACACCAGTCAAGCGGCTTGAATATAACGCAAAAATTAGAGAAACCAAGTTTTTAAACTTTCTATAAATAATATGAATTTATACTACCAATGTCTTATTTAGTAATAGTGTTGAGTGAATTGTTTAGATAAAATAATAAAAAAGGAAGAATTCAACAAGAGATATTTCCTTTATGTTATTAAAATGTCCTTACTAAAAAGACGAGTTCATAACTTTCTTGTTAGAATAAATATTTATACTTTTGTATTGATATGTATTTATATCAAAAACACGAAGGTGTACTTCCAAATCTACAATTACAATATGAACATTAATGGCACATGATAATTTGTTTTTTAAAGATCGAAATCAGGACATATACAAACTTTGTTTCCATTTAAAAGCGTCACAAGGTATACATTATCTGGTATAAATCATCCCATCGCGACAACAACTAACTCTTTAAGTAACCAATTTTCAAAATTTCCTCTCATCTTATCACTGTGTGTTCAAATTAATCAAGGCATTAGTATATTCAGTAACAATTTCTTAATTATAGCCTGGAAAGCCTCTTCCTTTGATGATAGATACTACTGAGGAAATTAGTTCTTGCACTTACATGGTAGGTTGAAACTATGGTTATCCGCTGATAAAACAAACCAGTAATGACATCACTGTTTAATATGCAAAGTAAACTTAAGCTAATCATTTATACAATTTACTTTGAATTTGAATCAATTGTGTAATACTTTATGATAAAGGAAGTCATTACTACTTAAAATAACGTGGCGTTTTGGGGCTAAAGTATACAATATGTAAAAATATACATTTTGATTTTTATGGTTCTAAAATATATGATAATATGATAATAATCCTGTACACTGAATATAACTGCTGATGAAGTTTTAATTTCCCGAGGTTAGCCCGCTCCGGCATCAACGCTTTTGTGTTGAAGAACACATCAAAGTTATGAAATTGTCCATGTAAATTTCGAAATTGTCTAAACCCTAAGGTTCTTCCTTCCCCAGGTATAGGTTGATCTGAGTCATATTTTGGTTTTCAGTTAGGCATATTTTGGTTTAATTGTTCTATGCTCTTCATATTCATAAAGTGTTTGGCATTTTCAATTTTTGGGTAGAGCGCCTCTGATAAGTCTTGAGTAGACGAAGCGCGCGTTAGGCGTAAAAAATCAACTGGTATTGCCTGGAACTTTGTTGTATTTTTGACTTTTAACATCCGTGATGGTAAGCGCTGGTGGTGGAGTTTTAATTGCCCGAGGTTAGCCCGCTCCGGCATCAACATTTCTGTGTTGAAGAACACATCAAAGCTATGAAATTGTCCGTGTAAATTTCATAATTGTCTAAACCCTAAGGTTCTTCCTACCCCAGGTATAGGTTGATCTTAGTCATGGTTTGGTTTCCAGTGAGGTATATTTTGGTTTTATTGTTCTATGCTCTTCATATTCATATAGTGTTTGGCATTTTCAATTGTTTGGGTAGAGCGCCTCTGATGAGTCTTGAATAGACGAAACAGGTGTCAGGCGTAGCAAAGTTTATTGCCTGAAACTTTGTTGTATTTTTGATTTATAACAAAATGCTATTTATTTTAAAAAGTATTGTGCAAAATAATACGTTCACTGCATATACTTTCTTTTTAGATTTTTTCCAAAGGGTTTCTTTTGTCACAAGGTAACTTTCACATGAGGAATTTTGCGCACAGAAAACAGAAAATCAATATTACATCTAGTATGGCACCAACTGCAAACCTATTAATCTTTTATGTAAGAAAAAATGGAGAAATTGTTGCTGATGCATTGAGTTTTGGCATTGACGAAATGCACGAAAATAAAGTATATAATGTACGTGTAGTTTTAACACCATTACATTGCGATAAAATAGGGTTTTTTTTAAATTGTTTGATTTTCACCAAAACCTCTTTGGAACAATATCTGGGACTTTTAGTAAATTTCTTCTTGGTTTTTTGTTGCTTTTCAAGACTTCCAGCAATAAAATAGTACTCGCTTTATTGGTTATATTTATTTGAATATGGTATATCGTCACTTTTATTATACCAAATTATTAGAGGAATACAACCACATTCCATCCAAACATGTCAATGGAAAGAAAATCATAGTACATGGTGATACTCTCAATTGTTGATTTTATTAACAACAACTGTCTACAAACCTCAGACATCGTCACCTCTGTTATAATTTGTTGCATATACATGTAACCCGTCACATTTCCCTCTAAATGTATTTTTATTTTATTAAAACTGAATGTATATGTTTTAGGTGTCTCTTACGTTCAACAAAGAACGTGTGCAACCATTTGAGAACGTTACCCTTAAACTGACGGCTGAGCCAGGGTCGCTTGTAAATGTACTGGCTGTGGACAAGAATGTTTTGTTATTGCAGAATGGAAACTACATATCAAAGAAGGATGTAACTACTATTTATGCATTATATGGGCAACTTAATACATATATATTTTTGATAATTCAACCATTCTCATTGTTGTTGGTATAAAAAATTTGCAACTTAGTTGAAGTGCTCATATATTGAAGTTAAGAATAAAATCGCATGTGTTCAATTAAAATAGCATCACTAGAAACTTTATATCCTTAGTTTCCGTCGTGTGCGTACACGTGTTATTATGAAGGTGGTTTGTATTAGATTTCTATTAAATAAAAGTACTAGATACATTTAAAACTCTCACTAGTGCGTTGTGTACATAGTTTATAAAAAAGTTCTTAAGTAATAAGTTATCGATAATTAATTGTTTAAAGTAGAAAAAATGTATGTTTTGAAATAATAAAATTTTAAATTACATAATTCATTCAACTAAAATGACAGTTTTTTAATTACTTATTAGTTTGACACACGTTCATATATACTTAAAGTAAAACGAATATATGAATTTTTTTACAGATATTAAATGAGTTACAACTATACTCTTCCAGATTTCACTACCATATCAAATACTATAGAGGGAAAGATGCAAATGCAATTTTCGATGTAAGAAAATGTTCAAAGGAAATATGCGTTTTATTATACCACCGGTGTATATGGATTTGGGTTTCGTTACTACTCCTACACCATTCAAAGGAATCTGATAAAACTTCCACAGAATCGTCGTCAAGTAGTGTCATTGATTACGTAATATTTTCAACGTATTTCTATTTGGGACTTCCCATGGAAAACATGTCTTAATAGAAATACAGTCGAACCTCGTTGTCTCGAACTTGGTTGACTCGATACCTCAGTTATGTCAATATAATTTTTAAGTCCCGGCATTTTTCCTAAGTCAACTATGAATTTCTTCCTCGGATGTGTCATCTCGGTTGTTTCGATATTTCGCTTAACTCAATAGACTTTTGTAGTCGTACAATATTAAATAGTGGAATTTTAACCTGGTAGTCTCGAAGTTAATTTTGCTCTCGATATCATATGGCAAAACTTACAATTTCATTTATTTTGTTACATAATTCGCGTCTGTTTATTTTACACACCTGTCAAACAGTAAGCACGATTACTGATTGGCTATTACAATTTGAATTGGTAATTTAATAAAACGAATTGATAATCCAAGCGCGGTACATGGATTACAAAGGCTAATTGATGATCCGCTCATTACTCATATTTTGTCATTTTAATTAAAAATGATCATTATTGAAAATTTCTTTTAAAACCTATCAATGATATTTGTGGTTAAGTTTCGTTTCTTTAAAGACATTCTGTTATATTTGTTGACTTGTGTGTTTTCGAATACGTAAAACAAACCAATGTATTGTTTAATTAGTTCTTTCAAACTGTAAATTGATAAGTGTTTTCTTGAAATGTTTTTTCGTGATTTCGTATTAAAGTTTATAGTTTATACATTCGATAACAATATTTATTCATTATTGCAGATTAATTTTAATTGATATATATAAAAAATTATTGATATATCGCACGCTACAAATACAAACGATGCCGAAGTTCGAAACCGTTATACATGAAATAAATACCCTTAAATTTTTTAAACATCACATAATGAAAATGACGCCACACCCTAACTCGGTTGACTCGAACTTCGGATAACTCAATATATTTTTTACGGCCTCACAAATTTCGACTTATCAATCTTTGACTGTATATATTCATCAATATAGCAAATGATTTTCAAGCCAAAGCCTACATTTTTCTACTCTTAGGATTATCATATCGAATAATACGAACTGAGCGTTACTTAAAACGATTTGTTTATAATAAATTGTAGGTTGCTTATCATCATGTCCTGACGGATGCTTTGCTGTTTTATTGTCCCGAGCGTATGTATAAACAATATAATTGGATACTGCACAATTCTTATAAAGTAAATACGTTAGTTAGAAATGATAACTAAAGGTTCAAACCCGGAATGTTCCAAATTTACCCTTAAGATTATTAATGTAATAATATCAATGTTTCACAGTTGAAGAGAGGTTATTTCTAACTCGGTTTGTCACAAGTTGAATTCAATTTATTTATGGATGAAGCGTCGAGGTATGCATTGTCACAGAAACGGAAATATTACTCCTACCAAAAGATACTGTCTATTTACGTGAAATATATTAGACAAAATATGGTTTGTACCTATTCAATATGTTGAGGACAATGTTCCCTGTTCTGATTAATATTTTTAAATGCAGGGGTTTTACGTATGAATATTTCATTGTGGTCTTTATGTCCTGTTTGCACGGAAAATTAATAAGCAATTCCTAAATAATATAGCACATTTTACTACATCGCGCAACCTATTCATGCATGCATTAACTGATTCAAACACATTTATAGTTAACTACTAGTGATAATAAATGACTTATTAATGCAATTTCCTTCAGTAAAACTGTGGAATAAAATGTGTAGCCAGAACGGCTGAAGCTTCAAGAGCACTTAAGCTCTCCATCTAGTATTTTGTGGAATGTGCGTTGTTTACTTTTGGTTTATTTGCTTGTACTTGATGATTTTGCTTTCTCGTTGTTATCTAAGCTGTTGGTGGATACTTAGCAAGTGGCAGTAGAGGCGGAGGTGGAGGAGGGGGTGTATGGGGAGGAGGTGTTGGCGGAGGTGGAGGTGGTTTTGGTAGATACGGAGAAAATGGCGGCGGTACTGGTTTTGGTAGTTACGGAGAAAGTGGCGGTGGTAGTGGTTTTGGTAGTAACACACTAGCAGTCCCTGTAAGAACAAGAAAGTTCTTTCCAGAAACATGGTTTTGGTTGAATGAAACAACTAGGTAAACTGTCATAATAGGATAAATGGCAAAGAAACAAAACGAACAAGACCAAAGTCAAGGGACATTACAAATCCAGATTTAAACAAATATATACAACACAAAACAAAAACCAAAAACGCCCACCCCACCCCCCTCCCCCCGCCCCCCAAAAGAAAAAAATAAATAAAATAAAATACACAATAGGAACTACAGATTCGTTACAATTAAAATTCTGTCATAATTTACAAATATTTGATATTGTGAATGTTTTCGGCAAATATAATACAATTTAAGTATCTTATTTTTAATATAACAGGTTAATTGCATTATATCTAGTCGGATGTGCAGCGTGCAAAGTTAAATTTAGTAATGTAATATATCGCTTAAGATTGCAGTAGTAAGTAATATCATTCCTTCATCTATACTTGTACAGACCAAGGAAAATATAAATTTTACCATTTAATTTTTGACCAAGTCATATTGGCATTTTTAGTTATGTGAAGTATACTTTTATTCAACTTAAGAATTACAAGAGAAAAGTATATTGATCACAACCGGAAACTAACTTAAGTATACAAACGATGCACGTTGAAGTCCATACGAGTTAAAATACTTTATATTTACCTGGAGCAGCAAATCGTTCTCTTTACAAACATTGCATTATTCGTCAGCAAAACGAATGAAACTTTAATTCTTCTCGATGTATTCAAGCAACGATGGAAAGGCCACAATATCAGTAACTGCGCCAGATACAATAACAGAGTGGATAACATCAGCGTTTGCTGTTAATCCTTCTACTGGTCTTAGTATCGCTACCGAATCAGCAACGGTAGGTTTTATTCCTTTTAATTGATACAGTTTTATATTATCATTTTCCGCGTATCTTCATGATCTTTGGAAGCAGGGCCCACATTGCTCAACCCACAGAGATGACACAGCGGGTGCCCCCAAAGATAGCGCAAAGGTTTAATTGAATTGATTGAATGGTGTTTAAACGCCACTTTCAGCAATTTTTCAGCAATATCATGGCGTCCAGTTTTTATTGGGGGAGGAAACCGGAGTACCCGAAAACCCCCGACTTGCGGTAGGAAAACTGGCAATCCTTGTCAATTAAGATTGGAGTCAAGTACACCCTGCCTGCAGTGAGAATCGAACCCGTAATCTCAGTGCTGACAGACCAAATGATCAATAGTAGACGAACTACCTTATCCACTCGGCCACCGAAGCCCCTAGCGCAAAGGCACACATTTAATCAATCTGTCATTGTTCATTGACAGTAACTGAAGTCGTATATCCACATGAAGTCGTATATTTATTAAACATGAGTCTATGCAAAATAAATATTTCTTTGTGTAACACGTTTAACATATTCCACAAATGCTTTCCATAACCAGTGGGTATTATTGTCCATTAGATTTAAAATAAACAGAAAAATATTTGCCCCAACTGTTGTGTTTTGTGTTTAGAACTGGAATACTTTGTAAATTTTATTAAATTATGAAAGTTTTAATGTGATTTGTAAAAGAAATATTTAGAAGTTTTAAACGGACACGAAAGTCATCCTTGAGCACAACATGGTGCGATGCATGATGATAGCCGACTAAGGTTATATTATGTCTAAAATATTATAAACCTACAATTTATATATATGAGATTTCAATCATTCACAATCTAAAAAAGAAACTTTGACTTCCAATAAGTAAACATCGAAGTTTTTATTGCAGCTTACGACATTTCAAAACTTTTTCATGCGGTTCGAACTTCCAGTTTTTGCCATACGTGGAGAGGTCGTCATTTTGCAGATAACTTTATTCAACTTTCTTCAGAAAGATATACAGGTATTTTGTATTTGCACATTCTGCGAAATTTGTCATGATTACAGACATTTTTAATGATAACAAATATGTTTCTCTCAAGTGTGAGCCTTCTATTGTTTCAATTTATATATTTAAAGTCGGAAAGTTGAACGCTACCAGAAGAGTTATTTTAACGGTGATGTTGACTATATCGCAGTTAGCTAAATACACTTTTGTATTTATGCAGGTGGCTTAATAGATAGTTAATCGTTTTTGAAAAACGTTCATTAAATATAACGGCAATAATTGATACACCAACACAGCAGATGTAATAAGATAATTTTTTTCAGGTTTTTCTTAACCTTAACAAAAGCGAAAAGTACCGGTTTGCAAATCAATATGGAAACCCGTTTTCCCCAGGATCAAATGGCTGGACAAAGGTAAAAACAGCTGAACATTCTTTCTTAGTTAGAAAATTAAGAAATGATGTATGGTTTTCCATATGTTGTGACTCTTTAAATATGGATATAAATTATATTTATGAATAATTTAATACAAGTATAAGCGAGTGGTATTCATTTCTGAATAAAATGCTTAATACTATTTCAGTAGTCATGAATATAATGAATAAAGGTAATAACAAAATATCAAACACATAGGAAACTGTAAAAAAAAAAAATCTTCACTTGAGAAATCATGAATACTGGCGTAATGCCTCACCATATTTTAAAAACCAATAAAAAATTGGCAGACATAAATGTTTTCGATTCTAAAATGAAAGTATACAAATGTTAAATTTCGTGGCTAATCTGGAAAAGAAAGATCCTGCAATGTCAAACATTTTTACTTTATTCAAAATCGTAGACTCTGCCTAAAATTGATGATACCAATATATGAAATGTACAGATGAGAAATGAAATGTCATATTTATTAACATTAACAATTTCACAAAAATAGCGTCAAAAATGTACGTTTCGTCGCATGACGTCATAGCGCCGGAACGATGGCGACGGTCACAATGTATATTGAACATATCTGAGCACACACCTGTCTACATGTACAACCATGCTGTTTAAGCGCCATCATTTTAAGAGATTTAAAGGTCGAAACTCACAAGAACTATTATATTTGGATGTTAGGAAAATAAGATCAAAATAAATTGGTTTACATATACTACGTATGTGCGGGATGATAATTTATGGCACATTTAAATATTGTTCTGTTTCCAAAGCGTCTAAAGGAAATCATATTAGAATATACTAAAAATACCATCTACCAAAGGCAGAATGTTTATCATAAGAAGAATTATAACCAGATAATTAAATTTACTGATTAGAAAAATAGAAATATTAAATTGATTTTGAAATCTACAAAAGATGTTTTTTAACCTGCAACGATCATTTTACTCTTCAATATGTCAACTATCATGGTCCTTGGTAATGGAATATAGAATAGAAACCAGTCAGCATCAAATCGAGAAGGGATATCTTATCCGTTTTTAGTGGACACATTGGGTTCCTCTTTGCGTCGAGACCAGAGAGCTGCCCAAGTAAAATAAGTAAAAAAAATGTAGTTTTATTTACAACGAATCTTCAAACGTTTCAATTATATCTAGGAAAGCACATTACTAGTAACAACTGTACTAAAAATTTTGCCTAAAATAAAAAAAAACAGAATGCAAATCACAAATTCTAAACACAACTAAATACAAATTTGAATATTCATACATTTGATAGTCTGTGATTGTTAAAAAGGACAGTGTAAGATCTGTGTTCTTCCCGATAATTCCAACAGCACTTGGAAAGATATTAATAGCAGCCACTGCTAGATCAACACAAGCTGCCGATGCTGTCGAACGGGAACTTCTAGTAGAGGTATTTGAACACTTTCGAGACCAGCCAACATAATTTTTATTATTAAAGATCTAAAAAAAGTCGTCAATACAAGTTCATTTAATTGTTTACTTATAGAAAGTGTGTCAATATTCTTAGTATTATTATTATTATTATTATTATTATTATTATTATTATTATTATTATTATTATTATAATTATAACTATTATTAGATTTTTAGCATTTAATAGCATTCAGCATTCATTGTTATATACGAGAATATTACATTGACTGTACATTTGTACTCAACTAAGGAAATAACATCCATAAACCAATCTGCCATGTTTACTTCATAGGCTGAAGGTATCCAACAAAGCTATAACATACCATTAATAATTGATCTACGTAAAGACAACGCATTCAGTGACAATTGGAAGTTAACTTTCCCACCAAACCTGGTGAAAGATTCAGAATTTATCAAGATAGAAGTCATTGGTGAGTAACTACCTTCTATAAATAAGGAGAAGTTATTATCACTTTTCAAATGGCATAAATTTCGCGCAAATAACTGTCTTCAATTGAAACCTTATGAACTGCAAAACTGAGGTAACTAAGTATCACTCCCTTAGAGATAGCCATTTAGAACTTTTAGAATAAAATTGTTATAGTAAACAGAACTGCATTACAAGAGGCCATTTATACATAAAGATTTCAGTCGAGTGTGTATATATACTCACTCAATAAAGAAACGCAAATTACAAAAGGGAATTTTACTTCTCATATATTATTTTAACAATTTATCATATAAACAATTGATACAGAAATGTAAAAATTCGCACATTTCTTGTGCATGAAATTTTTTTTTTACCATGGAATATAACATTTTGTCGCATATTGTCAATAAATCATTAAAAAAATGTCAGTATATGTTGTGCCCACCATTTGCTTGTAACACAGCCCTTACTATTCTTCGCATGGATTCAATTAAACGTGAGTACGAACATGCGGTATCATTTGCCACTCATACTGAAGTGCCTGCTCTAATTGTTGCAGATTTTGCGGCGGTACGTGGTTGTTGTTGGCGCACGCGCCGATCCAGTTCACCCACAGATGTTCAATTAGGTTTAGATCCGGAGATCGTGATGGCCAACGGATCACATTGACATTCTGTTGCTCTAAAAAATCTACTGTTACACGTGCTGTATGTGGTCGGGCATTGTCGCGTTGAAAAAATTCTCTTTGAATGTCAATTACGGGCAATAAATATGGCCGTATAATTTCGTCTCTATACCTAACAGCGTTAAGATTGCCTTGGATATGTATCAGCTGTGTGTTCCTGGCGTAAGAGATAGCGACCCACATCATAACAATGCCTCCGCCAAAATTGTCGCTTTCTACAACACAGTTTTGTGCAAAACGTTCATTGCGGCGCATGTAGACTCGTATGCGACCATCTCGCTTTTCAAGCTAAAAACGTGACTTATCGCTGAACCACACTCTTCTCCAGTTCTGTAAATTACATACACGATCGGTAATACACCATCTAACCCTTGCTCGGTGGTGTTAGCGTCTCTGTGTTGCTCCGACGTAAGGTCTTTTTGCCCGCAATCTATGAGAGCGTAACCGATTGCGTACTGTATGCGGTGATATACGAAGCAACACAGTGACGTTTACAGCTGTTTCTGTTGCACTAATAGTCCTGTTTCGTAGATGGAATAATCTAATGTAAGATCCTGCGCCCGAGTTGTAAAACGCGGACGCCCTGAACGTAGTCGGTCTGTCGAAGTACTAAGCTTTTGAAATTGTGCTACGATGAACATTGTGCGTTCTTGCGATATTCCGGGTAGCAGCATCTAACCTTGGCATAGCGTCACATCATCAGAATTTTATTTTACTAATGCAGTCAAGAAAAGAAATAGCGGGGTTTTATACCGATTGTCTGAGTTAAAAAAATACCTATGATTTGCACGTGAAAGTCGACCATGTTTTCAGCAATGCGTAATTCATAGTGTGTTCCAGATTTCGACCACAGTCGTGTACGGGTGGATGAACCTAAATGCTTTCACCTGGAAACCTTTAATTAAGGTGTAATTATGATGTTGTGTATATATATATATATATATATATATATATATATATATATATATATATATATATATATATATATATATATATATATATATATTTATATATATATTTGAATATTTATAGGTTATTTATCCGCAAAAAATGATTTGAAAAAATTTATCCGATGTTGCGTTTCTTTTTTGAGTGAGTATAGAACATCTCAAAGGTAAACACGCGATTTGTTCACGTTTGTTGTGGAAATCCTTAAATTAACAAATTTTTTTTAATATTTTGCCAATGGCTTCAGACAAGATAGTTTATCAGTCGGAGTTGGCAGTCATTTCATTTTACATGTACAAGTTTTGTGTTCATAACTTCAGGTGATATAATGGGACCAACATTGTTAGGTCTTGAAAATTTACTAACAATGTCCTATGGTTGTGGCGAACAAAATATGATGAAATTTGCACCAAATGTTTACGTCAGTTCCTATCTGAGTGCTACAAACAGATTATCCGACACAATCAACAAGAAAATAAAGAAATATTTAGAAGCAGGTTTGAAAATTAAATAAACTTTTCAGATAAAAAATCAATGACTATAATTTATATATACTTCAATACAAAAGTACAATTTAGAAATACAATACCAGAAACATTACTTTAATAATGTCTAGTTGATTACAATAATTATACTACCATTGTAACTCTAAACTAGTCCAAAAGTAAAATTTGATCATCAGTTACAATATTGCTTTACATATTATCATTGATTGAAACTTTAAAAATAACTTTTTGTACGTAATGTTCTATATAAATCTGATGAAAATTTCGAGAACAATAATTTTTTAAAGTTTTTTTGGTACGTTATTGCATCAATTTGTTATTTATTTTAGGTCATAGTCAACATATTGTTGATTAGCATTTCTATGGCGATAAAGACTATTATTTCATATTTTTGAATAGGATATCAAAGGCAGTTGTCGTTTGTTAACGATGACGGATCATTTAGAGCTTTTGAAAACAGTGAAGGTTTATACAGCTATAGGGGAAGTACATGGTATGTTGATTTTACAAAGAAAAATGCTTTCTAAGTTATGTATTATAAAATGAAACAATATAGTGCAACAATCAGTTAAATACAGTCATACTGACAGCACATTGTGACGATAGGCGGGGTACATCTAATCTTCTTACCAACAAAGAAACTGCACCCAAAAATTGAAAAAATGTAACTCAATGGGTTTAAAAATTATTTCTGAAACAATTGCTCGGGACCATACTGGTTGTGATTGACCCACAGCCTCCCAGCACGTCCCCATGTTACATGTTTATTTAGCAATGAGTCTACTCCTTTATTTTATTAATTATACACAAACATACCTTTGATGACGAATAACAAGATGACACATGTATTAGACAATGACTTTTGTCCGACAATCACCCAAAACAAAGAAAACACTTTTACAATGTGAACTGTGCAAATAGAGTGGGCGAACAAACAAAGCCTAAATTACAATAATACATGGGACAAAAAGCGTACGATACTGTCTTCAAACTAACTACACAGTAAGCAGCGTAGTAATAAATATTAAAGACGATACCAATGACCACACTTGAAGATAAAAACACGCACGTGGTAACTGTTCAGCACATATGTTAGCCTCAGATCGAAGTACGTCCTCAAATCGACGGCATATTCTCAGATCTATGGCAGATGACGTCATACAATTAAAAAATACACGACCGTTTTGAAGGTACTCAAATCTATGGCACGTACGTCATAAACGATTCAAATTCATGGCACCTTTTGGGTTGCTCAAAATCTAACAGCGGAAAAAATAAAATTGAACACAACGAACGAGTTCAACTACACGTTGCCATGAAATGTGTTAGACGCAACAGAATGTCGTCTAGATGTATAAATTTTACATAAAATTAAAACAACCTGTAGGAAGTTTTATTCCAAGTGTAATCCAACTTGTGAAATGTGAATCGAAATGAACCAAACGATTATTGTAGAATCTGGTGTTAATGTTTTGCGCAATCTTATTACGTGACAGTCAGTGTCTAATACTAAAACAGTAATAAATTAATGTTTAAAAACTAAAGCTGAAATGTTTTAGGTTGAACGCTAAGCAAACATTCAATGATCTATTAAACTACAGTCAGTCTGGACAAAAATGATATTACTGCCTTCAAGTGAAACAAGTAACTGCATATGTTACAACCAGCCCAATATCCCCAAACTAGCAATTTCTTCTATTCCTATCTAATAATTTTAAATAAATATTCTGATTTTCATAATTCAAGAGATTAATAGGTTCTTTCATACGTTTTTGGGAAAGACCGGTTGATCTTTCACGAGTGATAGAAATTTTATGTCTTTTCGCGAGTGGAGCGCAGCGGAACGAGCCAAAAGACATAAAAATTTCTATCACGAGCGAAAGATCACACGGACTTTCCCAAAAACGTATGTAAGTACCTATTTCTTCCGTAAACCAACAACTTTCACATCGCTATAACCTATAGACTCTCCATTGTTTTAGACTCCATTGTCTCTGACCTCCAATCAGAACGCCAGAAACAAGAACGTTGTTATGCTTCCATAACAACGTTCTTGTTTCTGGCGTTTTGATTGGATGACGCAGCAAGTACAGATGTGTGCGCGTGAGCTCATCTGTACTAGGTCATCTGTACCAGAAATCGGCTATTTACGGAAGAAGAAACTAACTGAGTGTATAATTTGTGATATCTGACATAGTTTTAAAACGACCCTACTAGAAGTCTATATTCTGAATAGTTTTTATTGATATTATGTTTAATTTGTTTTACTTATTGTCTATGCATAAACGTTTTACTCAATACGAACGACGGAATCATTTTTGTGACCAAGAGTATAAATAATTTCTTTGAGTTTTTTTACCTTTTGTTTTTTTTTTCGAAAACAAAATTAAAAGAAAATGGCAACACGCGAATTATTTTTTGTTAATGTGATAAAGGATTTTTCCTATACAACTTTTCGATCTTAAAAGGTTTATTGCAAATGATTTATGAAATATTATCAGTTGTTTATTTTGAGTGTTCATCAACGTTTGATGACGTCATCGACAATTGATCATCGAAGTTACTTTCGTCTGTGACGTCATCTGCCATAGATCTGAGAAAGCGACTTCGATTTGAGGACGTACTTCGATCTGAGGCTAACACATATACTAAATAAACCAAATAATACTTAATGGTAATTGTAGTCAGTTTTATTAGGTGTATCAAATGCTAAATCTCAGATGATAAAATATATAATGAGAAATGCCTCAAAAAAAGGGCAAATATATGCACAATTAATAAATATTTCATGCCTTTACAACGTCGTTTTTGTAGGCTGACAGCTTATGTGGTGAAAGTATTTGCTCAATCAGTCAAGTTTACATTTATTGACATCAACGTAATAACAAAATCTATCAAATGGTTACTTGGTCAACAACTATATTTTGGAGACTTCGGAGAATCTGGCAGTTTTTTTCGTGCAGAAATGCAGGTGTGCAACATTACATATAGTAGCCATTTGTAAAAAACGTTTATATAGTAATTTACTGGGTACAATACTAACACAAAAAGTTACATTATCAATAATTACAACATGCATTTTTTATCATTATCATATGTTCTTCTGGTAAATTATGAGTGTTATTAGGCATTCGAAATTTCTGCTGCAAAAATTCTCATGTTTTAAGGATAGAACATGCACATAACAGTGTTTCTAAATAATTTTTAGTATGGCCTTTTGGAAAATCAAATTAGGTGCTACATCCGTATATACAAACGAAAAACTATTGTGTGCCGTGCATTTGCTTTTTTGTGGTTTTTTGGGATATCACATATCACATGTCTACAGGAAGCCATGATTGAATATGTTTTATCGGCGAATAATCATTATACAAAAGTAAAACAAAGTGGCCTCAGAAACTTTACTATAGATGTGCACTGGCTGTCATCTTAACCTTGGAAACCAGCTTCGTACACATGTATGATATAATTGTAAACATATTATATTTTCAGGGAGTCTCCATGTCCAGCAAGAGAAGTCTAACAGCGTTTGTTGTTATTGCCCTACTGGAAGCTCGAGCTAATAATCAGATCGCTCCTGAGGTTAACTGCTAAAATGTCTTAACTTTATGCTAAAAAAATCCTTAGTCAACAAATGGTTATGTTTATAGAAAATATTACTGTTTTACTGCGTATGTTGTTTTCTAAATTTATTGTTTTAATCCGTTACTATTTCGTCGTTACAATTCCGCAAAAAATTCCTATAGCCATCAAGAATCGACGCAAAGGTTAGTTCATAAATAAAAATCGGTAAACACAAAAGGATGAAAAGACGGACGCTTGTCAACTCTTAACATTGAACAAAGTATACGTTTTGAGCATGAAAGTTGGATGGATTTGTGCAATTATAAAATTTTTTCGACTTTTTCACCCACCCCTAATCTGGTAAACTAGATCCGTTGATGAATTTCAATGAAAAAAAGGCTTATGAAATACTTTCTTAATTCTTTTCTGCGCTACAAATCTAAAACAAATTGCAGTTGGTAGGAAGAAAAACCGAGCTCTTTTTTCCTGCAATTTTTACTCCTTAGACATTATTTTCAAATACTTTTGGGGCTTAAATGGCCGAGTGGTTAAGGTAGTTCACGTGTTGTCAATACTGAGAGTTTACTGTGGCCATGCATGGTGCGCTCGACTCCAATCCTAATTGACAAGATTGCTAGTTTTCCTACCGAAGTTTTCTCCGGGTACCTGGAAAATTAATGAAAGTGGCGTTAAACATCATTCAAACAAACAAACAAAACTAATACTTTTTCCCTGATTCGGTTGCCTTATTTTTAATTATTTTAATTCGGGGAGTACGTTAGTGATTTTGTGTATTCTGATTCCCACCAAAACAATAACGGGAAAGTATTAACTTTACATTAAGCTCAAAACTTACTTATTTAATAGATTATGGTTATGGAACATTTGTTGAAGCAAGACTCTAAATTGATGCCGACAGTGATTCATGAAATATCACGTGGATTGAATAGTAGAAAATGCGTCAAACTTTATTTGAGACTGTATATAGTCTTCGTTTGTGCTTTTAAGTTTCCTATATATTGCTTTTTTATCAGTTTCATTCATTAGGAAACAAACATCGCTAAGAGTTTATGTTGACATTTGACATTTATTGTTTTAGATAAAGGAAGAAGTTAATACAGCAATAACAAAAGCTACTAAATACATAGCCGAAGGAACACCCGCCTCTCTTACCAATATATATGAACTTGCAATTGTATGTTATGCTTTGGCGCTTGTTAGTCATCCAGCTTATAAAAATATATTGGCCACACTAGAGACAAAAGCATTAATTAACGGTAGGTTATTGTATTTAACATTTTATTTAAGTTATGAACTCTATAAAACAATCATGTTCAAATTTTTGCTTTCAAAGTCTCATATATATACTACCTATTTCAGGATGTTACAATCTGGATGGATGTTTCTAATTTATGTCAATACAACTTTTGGTCTTATACATTCAACTTGAATATTCCGTCGTACCATATATTTTTAACGTATTTTAAATATAGATGGGAAATTTTGGATGCTGTCTGAGGTTGAATCAGACATTATTCAACCCTGGAGGGCATGGACACCTCCAAAAGCCAGCGTCCGAGCATTGGACATAGAAACAACATCGTATGTTCTATTGACATATAATATTCGGAACGATACAATTAACGGAATTAATGTCCTTAAATGGTTGGGCCGACAACGTAATACTAATGGTGGATTTATTTCATCTATGGTAAGGTATTCTTTTACTGAATTTCTGTAAGGTAAAATAAATTAATATAAACCAAAATCCGCGAGTCCTGTGTGCACAGCAATCTTTAATTTCCTGAGTTGAAATGGATAATCTGATGAAATCATAGTTCTTTCATTTTCGTGCTTTATTTAAAACTGGAAAATCTATCCTAAAACATATATTTTATCCGAACATTTTTTTGTTAAAGTCATACCGTTAACGTTTACACGTGTTTATTCAAATAGTTCTTACACGTATTACTGTTTTGGAGATGAAGTTTAGATTAGTTGTTACATAGATGAATAATTACGACAGTATTTTCATTTATAATAAAAATTATTTCATTTATAATAAAAATTAAAACGTTTATCATTTTATTGTTAAATGCACAATATTTCTATTCCACTTTATTGTATACTGCTGGATGATTTTATTCCGGACATGTACAATAAAAAATTTTAAAACAAATGTTGCTGTATTACGTTGCAGAAAATCTTCATGAAATTTGAAATAATCTTCTTGAAGCGCATTAACCCGTTACATTGGAACCAAATACTTTAAACAATAAACAGTATATATTATTTATTTATTTATTTTTTAAATATTTATTTATTCATTCATTCATTTATAGTAAACAAACTTTACTCATTAAAACAACATGCAAATTCCAACAAACTTTTCAGATAAAATACTCTTTAACAACGAAGTTTTTAAAATATAATTTTAGGACACAGTTATTGCTCTACAGGCACTTTCTGGACTTGCTGCTAAGATCTACGTTCCCAATTTCAACATTACTTTGAATGTAAAAGCTGAAAACTGGCTCGGTAAAACTTTCAATGTGGACAAAACTAGCGCACTGGTTCCACAAATTGAATATGTACGTGAAACTAATTGTTGTTTTAACAGATATTTTTATTTGCTTTTTTTTAACAAAACGATTTTAGTGATAATATATAAATAGATGCTATTAGAATGTCTATCAAGCATGTATCTGACGGAAAAATTGATTTGTTATTATCTGTGTCGTTTGGACAAATCATTTTTGTGCTACTAGTATAATTGTAACTAGGTCAGATTTTAAATTTTAATATATTAAACTAATAAATGTCCTTTCATTCGCTTACACATCCTTAATAAGTGAGTCCCACTCTTCTTTATTTTGGTCTGTATTTTTCAACTTGTTTAATCTGAAGACGAGACTTTTTTGCAGATTTCCAGCAGTGTTAGGTCAGTTTCTGTAAGTGCCAGTGGCAATGGATTTTGTGTGATAGAGGTAATATATTTATTATTGAGTTCTTTGCATACACTTAATTTTGGAAGTTGATTGTTTGTCTATTATGAAGCTAGTTTACTTTTTGCTTACTTTTTGGAGTAATTTTGTGGAAAGAACCAATGACTTTCTCATGTATATATCAAATTTATATTTGTTTGTGTCTTCAATGAGTCTAAAGCTAAAACACAAATTTACGGACGGCTAAATCATTATAATACTTGATTTTCTTATTGAAAACACATTCGTTCAGTTTGGTGGACGTGTTTTGAAACCGACAATCGTAATATAAATGATAAATGAGCACTAGTTGTATATCATTACTTGCAGATTTATTCCTCCACTTACATGAAGCTGACTTCTTACCATCACTTTTACTTTCTACTAAACTGTACATTCTTGTGCAGAAACATTCTCTCCTCGTCATCATATGGAGTCTTGTTTCTTCCTGTAGAGTTTGTGGAGAATACCGCGATTTTATAGATCGAGCTAATTGACGAATAAACTGCTTACTCGGGGTTTTGTTGCTCTCATGTTGTCTTTATTGAAATAATTGCATGGGGCATGGAAGACATCGTGTACTTGTCTCTCAAATGAGTACAGATGTTGGTTGCCACAGAGTTTGTGTAGTATCGTCCTTTACCGGACATAAACTACACTTGATTGACTGCCACAGACACAACGAGATTGTTGCAACAGGCACTGACTACTCTTCTGAGTTTGTTTTGCGGGCTTTTGTGGTTGTTCTTGTGTGTTCTTTGGCTTAATATTAGTATTTTTTCCTTTTTTCAAACAAAAACAATTTATTAATAATAACACTATTAGTAAATTCGTTATCACACTTATAAAACTATTAATATGGCTTTTTGAAATAAAACAAAAGAACACTGTTGATTGTTTTTAAACGGATAATCTTATTTGTCTTACAGGCTGCAGTCTATTTCAATGTTATGCAGCAGCTTAGGGAACCAGCATTCAAATTGACGCCTACTGTATTAAATGATACAAAGCAATTTTTCCGGCTAAACGTCTGCTTTAGGTATAAATGTTTAACATTTTACACAATTCTTTTATTCGATTCCTTAAAGTTGTTGTATATAAAGATATCTCAGCTAAATATCAAATAAGCCAGCGTCTGTAGGATGTAAAATCAAATTTATTATTTTTGAAATTGAATAATAAATACTGCTGTTATTCTATCTAGATCTATTGCTAAATTATTTAAATAATGAAATTTCCGTGAAAACAGAGGCCGATGTGGATGAATGCATTATTATTTTGATTGACAAAGGTAAACACCACATACATAAACTAAAATATGAACAAAATTTCGTTCATGATAATACACACGTCAGTAAGTATTCAACACTATGACATTCAGTGGTCAAATCTTAGCTTAAGTATAAAATCGGGTGTTGAAGCACATATTTACATCGATAACCGCTTAACTAGCTTCCTAGTTTGACGCTCCGGTCACCTTGAAAAACCTTGATAGAGGTCAAGAATATGCGCATGTTAGGTTTTATAAAAGGTAAAATGATATGTGATGTTTAACTCAATATACAAATTTTTCCATCCCAGTTCCTTCTTTGATATATTGTGTTTACGAATTCATGTTTTCAATATAACAGCAATTAAACTATTCCTACTTAGAGTTATATTTAAAGTTTTGTTTCTAAATTATGTCAGTTTTATATTATGTTTGCTATTTAAAGTTGGACACGAGGCCAAAATAGTACCATGGGATATCTTGAAATATCATTACCCACGGGGATGGAGGCCGATCTGGATTCTTTGGATACAAGCAGAGCAGGAGGATTGTTTAGAAAGGCAGAGAAAGCGTTTCGTCAAATTAACCTCTATTTCGAATCGGTATTTAACCATATTATATACGAAACACTTTAGTATAAATCATGCTTTATGATGGCACACTGAGAAAGCCTCTAATATGCATATTATAAAGTTCTTAATTTTCTTACAATCAGAGTGGATAAAATCATATATTTGGCAGTATTTCAAGCGTCATTATTTAACCATTTTATTATGACAACGCGGTATCTGGAAACTAAACTCAGTTTACTTGTGGTAATAGTACGCTATAGTTGTGACATTTATTCATTCATGTAATTGTTAGCAATTACGAAAAGTAGTGAGTTATCGCCCGTGTGCAGGTGGCGCCGTGGTAGCCGGTCCATGTTAATTTCCGGTTATAATGTAATATCAGCGTTTGTAAACTCACAAAGAAGAAAAAACAATATTAATTCTTCAAAACAAAACATTAAAGATCTTTCTCGCGGCCATACGGCAAGGGGTTCGGGGTCCGCTTAAGGCCCCCTGAAGCTTTGGCTGGGGGTAAACGGTGCAAAATCCTGCATTCTGGCGATTTCCTAGCACTTAATCTCAGGTCTTAAAAGAAGGGTTTCGTGAGCAATTTTTTAATTTTTTTAATTTCTGAAAATTATTGTTACGGCATGCCGTACCTGCAAAAGTTATTGTTACGGCGGAAGCCGTACCTGCCGTACCGGCTGCTACGCCTATGTGTTTATATTGTAGGAACTTAATTCTTTACCATTATTTCCGAGCAATTGATATTTCATCAGCACTGAAATACATTTTGGTCTTTTTTTCACGGCATTGAAATATTTTGCTTCAACCTTTCTAACATCGAAATGGACGACACATACAGCGGCAGTGGAGTAACATTGGTATTGTAACCAGATTTTTAAAATGCTTTCTTATAAATATATTAATTGAAAGAGAAAATATTTTTTGAAATATTGCTTGTTTATTAAAAATAATCGTTTTTTGTTTTCTTAAGGAACATGATGAAACGGCGATGTTCGAAACGTAGAATGCATATTTTAGTAATATTACGAAAGAAGATTAATTAGATTACAAACTTTTCAATAACTCATTTTTATTCCAGAAAGTTTTGCATTTTTATTTTTTAATTCTTGATCAATCTTCTTTCAAAGCAGAAATTGTTAAATTCGCGTATTTATCACAGTAAGATTCAATTGTCAATAGCGTTACGCACATTCATCAGTTTGTAAACATAAAGACGCTGGACCGGGAACAGCGGTGCCATCTGGTAATCTTCAGGAAGAGACAAATCACTATTGTTTCCCATTGAGTTTGTATTATAAATCAATGAATAATAATCTTATTCATCGCTGCGATTTTTTTCAATATAACAGATTACAGCAAACGAAATGTGCATAGCATTGAACATATATAGAACCAGCCTGGTGGCTCGTCAGAAGCCTGTCCCAATCAGATTATCGGAATATTATGAACCGAGTAAGTATAGTTGTTTATAAATTACAAATTACATTGTACTAAATGAATTTAGAAGGACTGTGTTTAAAATATGAGGTTTGATTGTTTCTATCTCCTACTGGACTTTATATAATTCTAGATTATGGGACTTTTCGAACATTAAGAACATTTTAGCATACTTATGGTTGTAAACAATAGAATAAGAATAACGTACTTCGTTGAAATAAAATGTCTTATTTTTTCAGGAATATTTTTGTAAAGGGTAAAAAAAATAAGAAATTGTCCAGAGTGTATTTCATTAATCTTACATTTTTGTATAAAAGCATTCGATACGAAGTTTTTTTTTAAATTTGTTTCTTAAAGTTTGTTTATTAGCATTGTTTATTTAAAGATGTGTCTTTGTTCTTTGAGATTTATTATGCAAATATTTGATATAATTTTTACTTATTCTGCATTTTTAGGCAATGAAGTAATCAAACTTTATCAGTCTAATGCTCTTTCAATTGCTTCAGTTATTGATGTTTGTGGAGTTGGAAATTGTAATGATTAGGATCTGCAAATTCTTCAGGTTAGTATAAAAGTTTACATTAAATATCTACACCTTTTAAAAGAATTAAAGCGCAATACGTCTTCCATTATTTGTTACGTTTAAAATTCATACAAGGAAAAAGCCGTGTTGTTTGTTTGTACGTCGCCATTATGTTTATTTGTTTTAATTTATAATATTGTATTTCGGTTTTCTTTTTGGGGGTGATATTAATGCCATAGTCACATATTTCAGTTTTGTATTTTTTGGAGTTTAAAGAAGTTGATTCCCGTGTGCGATATAAATCTCTGTAAATCTGCATCGTCATTTTATATTTTGATACGTATTATCCAAATATTTCGAACTGCTTGTTTGTATAGTGTATTAGACATTATGCTTTCACCGTTAACCCTGTTAGTCCGAACACTTTTTCCTTACGGAGTTATTACCCCTGTCACGAAAAAGCTTGAATGCAGATAAACTTTAAAACTATAAAAGATGTCGCAATGAAAGTTTTTATAAAAAGTGCAGCTATTGATCGCGACAATTTGTTACATACCGCGCAAATGATTTTGACGACTCCTTATAGGAGTTATTTCCCCCTTTTGCAAGTATATTTTGTACCATTGTAACTCATGAACAAGAGGTGATAGAGACTTAAGGGGTTGTAGGTCATATTGACTTTGACCTTGAAAAATGTTACAGGGTCAAAGGTCAAGGTCACATTCTAATTTTTAACATTGTGTTGTGTGCATATCTCCTTCTTAACCAATATAGATACAAAACTGAAACATTTTCCAAAATGTAGATGTTATTATGGTTATTAATGTCTTGAATCGTTATTTTTTTTAAATTGACCTTTTGTAAGAATCTCCCCTCTACCAATTAAATATATTGTGAATTTCAATATCTCAAAATATCTTTGTAACTATAACAGATATGGACATCTGTTGGTCATCATTGACTTTGACCTTGAAAATGGACACAAGGTCAAAGGTCAATGACATGTTATAGATTTATTATTTAAATTTTTGATATTGTATTGTCATCGCTACTCCTTTGAAACGGTAAAAGATAAGCATTTACTTATTTGGATAAAATGTTGAACTCATAAAGGCGTAAATTTGTTAAATTTGGAAGAAATGGATCTGACTTCATCTTATAGGAGTTATCCCCCTTTACAACCATTGATAGTAGAGGCATGGGGTCTTCACGAAGACCATTATTACCCTTGACATTGAAAACCGATACAAAGGTCAAGGTCTTCTAAATTTTTGTTATTTATTACCAGTAGTTCACTGTTGGTTATTTTTGACATTCATCATGGTCAAGGTCAAAATGTAAAAGGTCAATGTCAAATTCTATTTTTTTTTTAATTTGCTTTTTCATGTATCTAAAATGGTTACTCCTATTAAGTGCATTGTTTTTGATTGATAAGATATTTTTAATGTATATAGAATGGTTAATCCTAATAAATCCTTTGTTTTTGATGCGTAAAATATGTAGTCAAAAAGTATGTTGTCGAGTTCATTTATGTCTATTAACGTCTTATTTTTTTACCTTTTTTATTTCGAACGTTATCGGTAATGTTTTTAGTTTGTTTAAATTGAAAAGCAGATTTAATTTCAATATAACGATGGTCAAGGTCAAGGTTATTAGGTTCTACACTTTTACCTCTCCTATTTTAAATGGTACCTAAACGCTTTTCTTTTAAATTTGTTAATTTCTAAGCACAACTTAATTACTAATTATGTTTAGAAGCAAAAGTTAAATGTAAGTACAAATAGGTTCATCTTGTTGCATTAAGTGGAAAAGACTATTATTTGTTTGATAGATCCAATGAATTTATATATTTATTTATTTGTGTTTGGTGTAATGTTACTTATTTGTCGATATTGCTTGCGATTATTACACTGTTCGTTTGTATTTTTTCAGAATGAAATTAAAGAAAACAGTAACAGATAAAAAAAATGCTTTACTTGTGCTACAGTATATTGTCATTTACAATTTATTAATATATGTATTTGTTTTACTTTTGATGTTGAAATCATGTTGAAATAAACTAGTTCACGTGCATTCGACGTTACGTTGACTGGTATTTATAATTATTGTTGTACTGGTTATTTCAAATTCACTATTGAAAATTTAAAGTCATTACGTTTGTAATAGCCTTTGTTTGTAGTCTTCCCGAGTCTTTATTAAGAAGTAAGACTTAGTAAAAGGCCGACCTATGTGTACTGGTTGTGCCTTTTAATTTAGCTTTCTATGGTAGATTGAATGCAAATAGTCAAATAGTCACCTAATTTTGCATTCTTCAGTGACAATACATCATGAATACAGCGAATGTAAAATTTAAGGCCTGGGCTAGTTGTATTTCTTTTTTCTTCAGACGGCCTTCTAGGAACTCGGCCTAGGAGTCCTGCTGTTTTTTGTTGTTAGTTTGCCGATTTCTCGAACTCTGATTTGTGGATTGTCTTTTTGACAGTTTCATCGGTGTTCGGTATTTTGTTATTACCTACATTCATACGAGTACAAAAACAGGTCGGCGAGGAAAGGTGGAGAAATAGTACCCATTGGTATACTAGAAGACTGTAGAAAACCCTCAAAACATTAAAAATATGTAAAACAATTCTCAAGGTTGAATTGTACTCCATTGTGTTTCTAATGCCCATATAAACTTATATAATAGACTCCGATGGGGGAAACACACCATTTATAACTGTATTACAGTATTGTATATTAATCTCATGGGTAGGGTGGAAGATGTGAACTAGTATCGGCGTACTAGATTATATACCTTATTATTAAAACGGCGTTTACGTGTTTTATGTTATAATTGGGTAATATCGTGAAGGCCTGCCTAGCAACAAGATTTTGTAAGCTTAGTAAACGTTTAGCAGATCTTGTAAGGTAAATTCGTTGAAAATTTTAACAATTTAATGTTTATATGTCTACTAGATTGTAGTTGAGGCATTTAAAATTTGAAACTGCCAAAACCATTACTAGGTCAATAATATTTGTGACATTTATTTTCTTAAGGTACGATTAACAGGTATTCTACATCAGGTAAATGCTTATCAAGGAACACACATATCATAATACTTTTGCATACAATTATTTCTATTTATATCAATCGCGTCAGTTACTTGATAAACAAACACATTTTCGTCGCCATAACCGCTTGTTGCCATTTTTCTTACATTCACAATGCTCTACTTTAAATATAATTTATCACACAAGGCGTGTGTTTCCTCTGATTAAGATTCTTTAGTCTTAAAAATACAGGAATGCTAAAAAGGCAGAGCTAAGGTCATCAAAACCTTGGGAATTGAAAAACCTTAAGTATTGATTTTTTTTCGAAAGGTAGTACTGTAAATTTGAAAATTCATTACTATCAACGAATACTTAAATGATATTTCATATCAGATCCAGTGTATGACTACAGAGCTTTTGGCGCCATCTGTGACAAACTGTACGATTTAGGAGTTGCAAAATAACTATCAACAACAAAATTCAAGGAAACAAATCAAATGTAGAAATCTAATTGAACCTTTTGACTGCTACTAGAAAGGTATGCAGAGAGTTAGATAGGGACGAAGAAATTAGTCATTTGCAGATTCTATAATACGAAACTTTATGTTGTGAGATCTGGACAGTTAGACAGAATGGATGATGATGAATGATGAAATAATAAAAACACAAACTTGTATGTTTTATAATAAATTAGTATTGTAAGGTTTTTGTGTGTTTGGTCTTATTCAGTAACGGATAATCCTTTTGTAATCGAAGTAAAACTCCTCCATATCGTCATGTTTGAAATTAGACAAAGTCTATAATAAAATATAACAATTTATTATAACCAACTGCATGAATAAATTCACAGAAAATCAGGTGCAGCTCTACCCTTAACCATATCCTACTTGAAATTAATTACTAGTATATTAATTACCCACAACGCTATACTTCATATATACCCAAAAGTGCTGCATAAAGTTGAGAGCGTAAAATAGTTATGATAAAATTATTTAAGACACAAGCGAAATATATCTCAGAAACACATATAACTGCTTTGAACAAGTAATCCGCTATTCAATAATATCTACCTCAGCCATAATAAACAGCTACTAATAACAATTTTCAATATATTTAAAGAATAATCAGCAGCGAAAATAAAAAGCAGCCACAATGATGTAACTACGAGCCGAAGCTGAACATTCCAACGTAAAATTACTATACGCTTATAGTAGAGTAATGAAACACTTTACATATATGGAAGTTTGGACTGAACAAATTAAGAAATAAACCGTATAAGGAAGTTCTCACATGGAATCAGCATCTAACATCTTGACGTCATAATGCCGGTTTAGGCCTCTCACAATTATGCTACTAACAGTATTAATCAATTAGACCCAGTATTCTAATTTACTAATACTAACATGTATAATTATGATAAATATAATAAATAGAAAATAATAGGTATACATTGTACAACATCACAGCTGGACAACATAGCCTGTACAGGGCAGTTTACGAAGTTTTAGGTAGATAACTATTATAATAGACAACTTCCGGGAAAAATGCAAGTAACAGTATTTAAATGTGCGTTCGTAATAAAACACTGAATTCGAAGTCACACAACGACATGTAGATATAAACAGGTAATTAATCGTACAAATAACATAGAACACATATAGTAGAATACATAAAGTAACATTATCAATGTAATTCAATATTCAACACAAAAAAGGAATCTCGAGTTACATTATGTAGAGCTACACCCGATAATTACATTAACGATAGTGACATCTAAGGCATTTAACAATCATTACACTTTATTTATTTAAAGACACCGGTTTGATTTTGTCCATCCAGAAAATATTGACCTTTTATGTCCGTTCTGTGTTTAGTAGTCGCCATTTTGATGTTTATATTATTTCTTAAGTACACTTGCTCATTAGCCCAAACAAGGCTAATGACAAATCCAGTAGAACTGGCTTCATCGTATTGTGTTTCAGTCTCAGTTTCAGTGTATGAAAGTAACCAATAACCCCACGGCAGGCTTGTAGTTGTATTACCTCTCATTTACTGCACTGTTAGTTTCACAAGGCGTGACTTTATTTTTAAATAATTGATTGATTAATTGATTGGTTGATTGATTGATTGATTGATTGATTGATTGATTGATTGATTTATTGACGTCAAGCGAGCAGTATTTTATCTATATTCAGGACGAGTATTCTGCCTCATCCGGGGATTTGCAGACTGTTAACCAAAACAAAACTAATTGATGAGATTTATAATAGAATGGTACAAAATGTTGTGTTTTAAACGAAGTCTGGTAAAAAGTTGAAAGTAAATAAATTATTTATATTATCAATTTTAAAAGCTCTAAGTTCTCAAAATTAGCATTACACTTATTATTAAAAAAATATTGTCAAAACTGCAACAGCGAACTGTGCAAAAGTAAAATTGAACGATGACTGGTAGACTGTTCCGTTACACAAGTATCTAAATGTAGTGGTTAAGTAGTCTAGAGGCTCCCTGTATATTTTATTTCTGGAGTGAAGTTCTCTGTTACAATCAATGTAATTGATGATGAGATAAACAAAATGCTGAATAAACATCAAAACATACTGGTATACATATATTCACAATAATGGTCAATCGGAAGAAGTTTATATCTACAGTTAAACATAACGAAGAAATTGTTAAAAACATAGTTTCCAACTGTCAATCACTTGAAAAATATTATTGTACAGCACTAATTGTTCAACGATTGACAAACAGATAGATATAAAATTTATATGTAACTTACACTGTTGTTAAAAAAGCAACCCAAAGGGGTACTTTTTTTATTCCGAAACAAAAGAACAATCTCGGCACAGGTCGAACAAAGGATGTAGCCCTTCCTTCCTTTATAGCACAAATTCTACTTTCCTTATCTCTCCATCACGACTTGGTATCGTCTTTGTAATCAATCCCACTGGCCATGCAATGTGGTGAACCTGACATACCTTCAACAGTACCACATCGCCTTCCAATATATTCGGTTAATATTTCCAATTTATGTCCTCTTTGAAGTGTGTGAACGTATTCGTTTCACCAGCTTTAAAAGATATTTGCCAATTCTTGAACTCTTGTCTGTTGTGCTCGATACAATTCCTTTTCATTTAAACAATCAAAGGTTCCGTCGACGATTTCAGACTTATGAGTCAGCAATAATAACGAACTCAAAATCTCCGGGTTTTCAGGATTTCAGGAAACCAGAACGATTGGAAGAAAGTTCAAAATAGCAGTCACTTCTGCCATAAAAGTTGAAAGTACATCGTGTGTCGTATGTTTTGCTATGCTTTCGGTCAAAATGGGCTAATATTCGACGTGCAACGCCAATCATACCTTCCCATATTGCACATATGGGAGGCATGCTGAGGATTAACAATCCAGTCTTGTGATTTGTCAAAAAATCTCTCACTTGGCCATCTTCCACGTTAACAGCTTGAAAATTCAGATCCTCGGTGGTGCCCACAAAATTTGTCCCTCGGTTAGAACGAAACTCTTTAACAGGTACTCTTATAGAAGTGAATCTATGTAGGACGTTTATAAAGGCCTACGAAGATAGTTCGTCGATTTGTTCAATGTGAATAGCTCTCATTGTATGACATTATAGCCCAACGTTTACTTTTTGCCTGCTCCCCTCTGGTATGGCTGCACCACTGACAATGGACCGAAAGTTTCTACACCAACAAAGGTAAAAGTCGGTGCTGGTGTACCTTACATTTTCTGGAATAGTTGTTGTTCTCTTAGTTTTTCACACAACACATCTGTAAATTTTTGAAGACACAAGTCGTTCACCTCCTATAATCCAATAGCCAGCTGACCTAACAAATACCTTCTGTTAAATGTCGATCAGGATGTTTCACTATTATTTCATGATATTGACGAACGAGAAGTATTGCTACATGATGATGCCCTGGAATGATGATACGATGCTTTCATTTTGAAGACATATTAGATCTCTCGAGACGGCCACCTACTCGTAACAGTCCGTCGAAATCCATAAAGGGATTTAGAGACAAGATTGAACTATCCTTTTGCAATAATTTATTATTTTCGTTGATGCAATCAATATCTCGTCGAAAAACTTCATATTGAACAGCTTTAATCACGAAGATCTCAGTCTCAGATGTCCTGTACCGCTTTCTCATTCACCTTCGATTTACGAGCGAATTTTTTTTCTGAAATCAAGTGCCTTTAACAACCTTATCAACCCTTTCCAATAAGAAAAAAAATTATCATTTTCTAAAGAAAATAATGTTGGGGGCGGGGATAATGTGTTTTTTGGAGTTAATATTATTAATCTCAACATCTGCATTACCTGGACATTAAGTTACAAGATGAGCTACAATCCACAAATCAACGTCCAGGAAACCGGCACATTATTGAACCATCAACCATTAAAGTATAGTAACTACAGTTAAATGGTACTGACATGGTACCGTCATTTCTAAAGAAAAGTGAAATTGCGAGCGGGCTGTATGCGAATTAGAACATGGTCAGACGTTATATTTGTCAATATTTAATTAAATTATAAAAATGAAGACAAATATAAGGTATGCCTTGTTTTAATTTGCATAAAGCCTAATTGCAATAATCTATTTCGATTCTAACATGTCTAGCATGTTTTTAAATTTCGACAATTGACATAAAAATGTATGCTAGTCATTTTATTGAATATACGTACCCTTAAACCCATTCAGTGTCAACTTAAAATTGTTAACGTTTGCCAAATTTATTGAGACGACGTCGTGAGAACTTTAACTGTTGACCGTGAAATGCGACGTGTCGCTGGTAAACTGACTTAATCATATAACGAACTCAATGTTGGTTTATACCATTTTTCGGTGTTTTATGTTCGATATATTCATTAAATTCATACAGGTCAAGTAGCAGTATAGAATATTATACAACAAATACCACCAAACTACATGCAGTCATTCGTTGCTAACAATTTACTACCACTAAACGAAAATACCCAAGATAAATAGTAGAAAATAATAGTTTGTAATGAAAGTTGCAACAGAAGATTTAAGAGAGTTTGAGGTAATTATCTTAAAAAAATATTGCACGAATGTTTTATTATATATTATGGCATATTATATTTATTGTGTTATTGTGTTTTTTAATATTGATTTTCTGCTTTGAAATAAATTTTCTGATGTACGAATGACGAGCGGACAATGAATGAATGAACGGTGCAAAAAAAATAGGAATGAGAACTCAACACTAGACCTTCAAACTTTGCTAAAGTTCTATTTTAAGACTTTTATAGATAAAATTTGACTTTGTTTATATTCAGATCTTTGTTTGTTTTTAACATTTCAAATCTAAAAAAAGTGTCAAATAGTGTCGTTAGACATCATACACGTAGAAAGGAAATACTATTTAATGCAATAGTTAAAGAAGCCGTCGCAGAAACTACAATGACTAAACTGGTAAGTTGCTGATCTCAGATTGAATGACAAATAAATATGATATTTATATTCATCTGCCAACTCTGAAGGTCGAAGAACGCAACTAGTAATATCTCCTATTTTTATTACCAATTTAATCTACAAATATTTATTACCTCATCTGCATAGTTACAAAATATTACAAGATGAATGTTTTTTTTAAATTTCTTTCCTTAACAGTATACGTGCACAGAGTTGGCATGTTAGCAATGAGATAGTCATTTTGATCCGTCATTTTGTTTTGTATTCCGATATTTTTCACTATTTGCTCTACTTACACTGTATCCATAATTTATAGAAGGATAATGACAATTTAAGAGGTAACAAAGTATATACGGTTAGCTTAAATAGTATTTAAATGCACTTTCAACAGTATTTTAAGTTATATCGTCGCGACCAGTTTCTTTTGTAGGATAAAGGCGGGCAAGTAAAGGGTAAAGTTAATTATGTGAATGTGAATTGAGTGCACCTTTTTAATCGTATAAAGTCCGGCACGGAATCACTATTGAACAGTGTTAAACTAGAGATAAGTCAGACATGCATCTCGGCTTCCTTAGCCGCTTCGTGAAATATAACAAGTCAATATGATTTTAATGCAAAGAATTTTGAAAAATATAAAGATAGTTTCCTCAGAATCAAAAACTTGTTGTCCCGTCGAGATTCATAGGGTTATTATATTACCAAGTGGTTTTTTTCTTTTCTATCCAATAACTGCATTATTTTCCATTATTTCGAAAAAAACTAGTTGTTTCTATGAATGAAGAATAAACTTCAAGTTCAATAAGACGGAATAATTGTGTCATTTAGGAGATGTGACATCATTACTAATAACATGAATCATGTTTTTACCTTTGCTTTTTCAAGAATAAACAAGAGACGATGAGTTTGTATGGTCTAAATTAAAACACTTGGATGATAAAGTTCGAAAGTGTATTTGTCAATCGCAGAATAAATATAACTATTCTTTTTGATTGGCTTTACAATAATTTCTATTCAACAACTTGACCATCATGTTCATGTTGCTGCATTTTATGTTGAGAGTATTTTATATATAGACGTACACATTCTTCGATTTGTTGAAAATGAAAGTTAAAAACGTTACGAATTTTCCATCAACCACAAAGCAACGCATAGTTGAGTATAGTAAATCACAGAATTTGCATTATATACCACGTGGAATAGGCAATACCTAACAACGATTGACAGTTAGACAGTTAGACGGCATCCCTAGAGGTCACTGGTTCTGCGTCCTGCGCGTCCAACGCATGCAGAACGGGTGATGTAGGCGATGTAATATTTTGTGTATTTCAGAAGCTGAAATTCGCAGAAATTACGTAAAATTGTCAACGTAGATTTCACAGAATTAATATTTGTCTTTGCAGCCTAATCTGTAGTCTGCATCAAATATATATATTATAGCATTATTGCGTTAAGTTTTCCATATTGGATGAATTATTTTGTCGAGGATCAATAACTTTTCCCAGTTATACATTTATTGACTAACCAGTCCAATGTGTCATATTAACTAGTCCAACATGTATCCATAACTACACCAATGCGGCATATTGGCGCAATTAGGTATTTGGTACTGGGCCTACACTTCATATTGGCCAGGTATGTCATTTGGCTTACTTTGGTATTTTGTATTATATTGGCAGTTTTACTCGTATCAACACTTATATACTATTGTTGGTCAATAATATTGAAAAATTATATATGCCAACATTTATGTCCAGGATTGCCATTTTTCCTGTCAATGGTTCTCCTGTCAGGAGTTCCAAAGGAGGGTTCTCTATAGGAACTCCTGGATTTCGCCACTAATAAAAACTGGACGTCAAAATTTTTAAAAATTGAGCAAAACCACATTCAAAGAAACAAATTCAATCATCTTATATTGAAAGGCGGAAACGTTGTTTTGTAGTTTGTCACAGATAGTTTGATAAATATTTTCCAGTCTGTGTGTTTTCCTTTTGTCGTTGTACATAGTCATTAACATTAAAAAAAATAACAGAAATATCCGAATATTACCTCTGCTTTTATCCATATTAAATTAAATTAAGAACGCGTGATTTGTGTGTGTACTTTTGACGTCAGACATGCATTGACGTAATTGCAACGAAGACGTTAATATGGTATGACGTCATTCGCAAACAAACTCATAAACCATAATAATACCAAAGTTTAACCAAATTAAGCTTTCATTTGGATTTATTAAACGAATATGATCAAGAAAGCGCTTGCATAGGTACTGGTGCCGTTCCCGCAGAGCCATCCATGTTAGTGTATAAGAGGCTGATATGGGATGCCTTCTCGTTTGGGATGTTGTTGGGGTTATCAGGCTATATTACGGATAGCCCGGCCGCTTACTACAATATGTGAAATGTTTGTAGAAAGTGTTTCGTTCCTTTCCTTTGTAGATGTCGAAACAGAGTATGAGAATTGTATCCTTAACCGGACTAAAAATATTCTCAAATCCTACACAACTCTCGAAACTTTCATTGGCAGTTATTACAGTTATAAAAATCGTATGTCCTTTGTTCCAATCCATGTCTTGATTTTAATTATTGTATTTAATGTTCACCTGTCCTCAGCTTGAATAATGCTGAACTACAGCTCGCTTTACGTTAAACAACCATTTTCGTCCCTTTGGCATGCAACCAGCAAACGACAAAAATGTCGCTTGGCACGCAAACCTTTAACGACAAATGTGTCGCTGCGGCACAAAATTACATTGTTTGAGTTTGAGAATTTTCAGTTGAGCGTGTATGACGTCGGAATTCTAATTGTGACGTCACTGCGAGCTCTATGTTCATTAGCGACCTAATATGTTCTCAAAGAGTATTCAAGACGCGATATTATACATGTAAATTAACTTTAAGTAGTAAAGTTGAAAACAAGCTTTTTAGAACGATGTCACATATGGATAATGTCAAAAAAGTGTATGGTTATTTGTTTGTACTGTTTACTACTTAAATGTTGATCTGATAAGAGAAAAAGATAAAACCCAAATGAGCAGTTTTACTGAAACTACGAAATTGGTGCCCACGAAATAAAAACGAATACACAATAAAATATTCACTAAAACTTACTTATCACTAGGTACTGCTAATCTGAATGTTACATTTCAGTACTTTAACAGATAAAATTCGAGTTTCCAGGATCCAAACAGCCTTGGATAATGTCACTGGATACTAAAACTTTGACTTTTGTTCTTTACCATAATATCTTTGTAATGGCGCTTAAAATCAGTTGAAAAAAAATTTTGATGGAAAACAAAACATTTACATGAACCATGATGTATTGATAATATCAATAGCGGTACGCGTACAGAAAATTAGATTTTAAATATCATGTTATGTTCACAAGTTGCATATATTTTTTAAAGTCGCAAATCTTTTATAGCAATACCTCACAACGATTTTTACATAAGTAACAAATGGTTGTCACTCGAGAAAACGATACTGTAATCTCGAGAAAACGATATTGTTATATCGTGATCTCGATAAAACAAGTGTATCGTTATCTCGAGAAAACGATACTGTTATATCGAGAAAACGATATTGTTATCTGGAGAGAACGATATTGTTATATCGTGATCTCGATAAAACAAGTATATCGTTATCTCGAGAAAACAATATTGTTATATCGAGAAAACGATATTGTTATATCGTTCACTCGAGATAACAATATCTTTATATCGAGATAAATATATAACAGTATCGTTTTCTCGAGATAACGATACACTTGTTTTATCGAAATCACGATATAACAATATCGTTTTCTCGAGATAACAATATCGTTTTTTCGAGATAACAGTATCGTTTTCTCGAGATAACGATACACTTGTTTTATCGAGATCACGATATAACAATATCGTTTTCTCGAGATAACAGTATCGTTTTCTCGAGATAATGATATCTTTTTATCGAGATCACGATATAACATACGTGACTCTTTCCACATACGTGATGTGAAAACGCATGTGTCAAACATGTGACACGCATGTTGTTCATATATACAAGTCTACACATGACTCACTTACAAACAAATAAACGACCGAAAGTTTGTGAGTGAGTCGACCACGTTCATATATCATGAATTACCGACAATATGCGTTTGATCCTTATAATTCTTCCAAAATTGTTTTTAAATATTTACTATCTTTTCCCAACATAAAATTCCATTATAAGCGTGCGACGCGCAGGAATATACACAACGAACTGAAGAAGAAGACGTGGTCGGCTTGGAGGAAATAACAGGCTTTGACAACAGATATATTATACGATTTGCCGAACAGATTATTACTGAAAAACAAACGAAGACAGAACAACAAACAATATTTTCGTGAATTTCGCAGTCTAATGTTCCTCCGCCTGCGGTTTATATGTAACGTCTTGTGTGACGTCAAAGCTTTGCAAACACTACGTAGACCTATCTAGACGTTCTTTGCATAATACAAACAGAAAAAACAAAAGTTGTCATTGTTCGATGGATTTATCGGTAAACGTGGAAGGAGCAGTGCTGAAACATGGAGTTGGTGGCAAAACCGTGTATCTTCACGGCTAACAATCGATCCCAATCACAGCCGAATGCTGTGACGAAAAAATCCTTAGAGGAACTTCCGGTTGTGATGCAGAGGAATAAAAATCGTTATTTTGAAAAGGTATGTATTTTTATTGTGGTCCCGTGTGCTTCGTGAAAAGAAAAAAAAATGAATCTGTTGCGTAATGACGGCAATAGAACTTTTTGGCAGTGTTAACGGGGAGGTTCGGCAATCATTCAGACGGGACTATCTCTGAATAAAAGACTTAGGTAAGGGTTGCTGTGGTTGTTTGCTGATAAAAATATTAGTTTTAGATCGAAAAACCATAGCATTAACTCTTGTACCACCAGTGTTTAATTATTAAATTAATTGTGGACGACAAAAATGACTGTGCTGTGATTTGGAGCAGCAGGTTGTGATTTGGAGGAACTATTTATGATTTGGAGGAATATTAATTTTTAAACTGTTTTTGTCATAATAAGTGACGTCTAAAATAAGCAACTTCTATTCACCAGTTTTGAATGCCTTATAAACTAACGTGAAATAAAATGGATGTACTCTTGTCTGTCCTTCATTTCCAGTCTACACGTATGTTAGTTATTTTAGTTAAGTTCTATATCTAAAGATCTACATGTATGGTACGCGTATGATTACTGTTGCCTTGTCGGTTGGTCATAAGAAGTGGTCGATAGTAAACACGGTGCACTATGTAGGGAGCGACCATTGATTTTTATGGGGGAAGGGGCTATGGTGAAATTTAAAATAAAAAGACAGGATGCCAAAAATCAGGAAATCAAAAGGTAGGACAGTGCTTTGAAATAAAAAAAAGGTAGGATGCAGTTTTTGGATGAAAAAGTTATGGTACATTTAAAAATAAAAAAATGCAGGCTCCGATGTTTCCGAAAATCAAAAGGCAGGATGAAAAAAATATCCATAGCCCCCTCCCCGCATAAAAATCAAATGGTTGCTCCTTTAGTCAATAGATAACTCGAATTCTTACATTTTGTACAGTAGCGACTTTATTCAATTTGCGGATATTTTGACATTTGTTTGTCACATAGACACAGTCGTCTGTGATTAAATTTGTAAGAATCTATTAAATACTGCACTTTGGCAAAGACATGTATAGTAGAATATTTAGTTCTATGAATTTGGTAATCGTCGTATGTCCCATTGTTTACGTCATGATTGTCCATTGGTATGTCCCCACCTACGGTGTATAAAGTATTCGGGTGTGTCCATTCGTCCGTCCCCCAAATGTGCTTTTCCTTTTCTATAAAGGAAGTAAATTAGTCTCCAAAACCAGTTAAGGTACAGGAACAAAAATTATACAGAAATACAATGTACAGTATATACGTTGCTTATTTTAGACGTCGCTATTTATGACAAAAAAGTTTATAAATTAATATTCCTCCAAATCATAACTAGTTCCTCCAAATCACAACCTGCTCCTCAAAATCACAGCACAGTCATTATTGTCGTACACAATTAATTTAATAAAACGCTGGTGGTACAAGAGTTAATGCTATGTTTTTTTCCATCTAAAACTAATATTTTTATCAGCAAACAACCACAATAACCATAACTTAGGCTATTATTCAGAGATATTAATCCGTCTGAATGATTGCCGACCCACCCCCACCCCCCTTATCACTGCCAAAAGTTCTAGAGCCGTCATTACGCAATAGATGAGAAAGAGCTTTTAATAAGTATGATGACATTCTTAGATTTTTCATTTTTTTCTTTTCACGAAGCAGACGGGACCACAATAAAAATACATACCTTTCTGAAATAGCGATTTTGATTCTTCTGCATCACAACCGGAAGTTCCTCTAAGGATTGTTTTGTCACAGCATTCGGCTGTGATTGGGATCGATTGGTAGCCGTGATCTTGCTCATCTCGATGATTTGTTGTGACGGCTATTGTGCATTTGAAATGTTTCATTTAATTGAGATTAATAGAAACGCAAATTTACAAGTTCACATTCTCATTTCGTCCACATTCAAATTTGGCAATGTGCCTTCATTCATTAATGTGAACAATGAATCCAAAGTAAAGTGTACTGTTAAAATATTTTCTTGTATGTATTCCGTAAACAAATTATTCCATAATAATAGCATACAGCTGCTTCAACTACAAAACTTTCCGTTTAAGCGATACATCGCTCAAGATATTTCTATCGCCAAAATTCGAGTGTATTGGCTTAATGTATTGCTAAAGCATACAGGACAAATGGTCGCCATATTTGTTTACGTTTAGCAACAGAAAAGTCGTTCCCGAACATTCTTTACGCAAGCATGGACGGATCTGGGAATTACTGGTTTAACGCCTTTTCACGAATAAAAAATTACTATAAACGTAAACGAATGTAAGATAAGAATTATATAATAATTGAAAAATAACTGACTTTATTAGATCAAGAGTTATTTCCCTTAAAATCATTCTATTTTTTAAGAACATAAAAAAAAGTTTCTTGCTATGCAAATTACAATTTGTTAACAACAGGAAAAATTATCCAGTATGAAAAAATCAGTAACATTAACATAGCACCAATTTTTTAACTTCCAACATTTATAAGGGAGATAATATTTTACAACATTTTGTTATTAAACTCCTCAATTTTGTTTTTCAATTGTCGTTCCTTAAGTCCTGTCATTCCAGCATGCTGTCTGGTTGTCTTTGCTTTACATTTTGGTTAATGTCTTTTTAAAACACCCCATATCGTCTGCCATAAAATTTTTCTCTTTCCACAGTTCATTCCGATCAACAAAGGTTCTCTTAAAACAGAATAAAATAAATCTAGGATTTCTGTAATATTTACTACATTCCAAGATAAAAATATGTAAAAGTATACACTATTAATACCTGGTCAGAAATTTTCTTTTTTTCCTGTGTCAATACAATACATTTTTATTGAAAAAAGCATTGAACAACCACTTATCTAGCAGATTCAGTCACTAACAGAATACATGAAAAACATATGTGTATGCCCTTGTTGCACAGCAATTTATTTAAGGATAAATAAATAATATCAGTGTGTTGACATGACCTAAAAGCAATATTAGGCCTAGACTTAGAGATTGAGAAAATGTGAAGCTCATGCCAATATTTAAGCAAATTTATGTGGACAAATAATAGATGTAATAAGTAAAAGAGAGGACAGCGGTGGCCGAGTGGTTAAGGTAGTTCGTCTACTATTGATCACGAGGTCTGTCAACACTAAGCTTGCGGGTTCGATTCTCACTGCAGGCAAGGTGTACTCGACTCCAATCTTAATTGACAAGGATTGCCAGTTTCCTACCGCAGGTCGGGTGTTTACTTCTTGTACTCCGACTTCCTTCCCCCAATAAAAACTGGACGCCATGATATAGCTGAAAAATTGCTGAAAGTGGCGTTAAACACCATCAAACAAACAAAAAACAATAAGTAAAAGAGTGTTTCATTGCTTAGACAACCTTTCTTGTTAAAGTTTAAAACTCAAAATCAAGTCATGTACTAAGTTTGTAGATGTACGATGTACTTAATAATGTTAAAATGACCTTATTTTTCTCTGGGCATCTGCACTTTCCGTATAAAACACCATGAGTTGTTTCCAAAGGTGTACTTAGCTAATGTGTTGATAATGTGTTTAGATCCAAACCCTGAACATCTTAATTAGCTAAAAAATTACAGATTTATTATCTCATTCCAGAAACATATATACAACAGTCAGTTTAAATTTAAAAAAGGTATTCGAATATGAAACCCTAGTTTGAGTAGCTTATTAGTCAACAGCAGTGACCTATCTAGAAAATTGGAAGATAATCTGCACGATCTACCAAACTGTAGACGTTGTGCAATATTAACACCATAGTCTGGCGCTGCTGGAATGCTGCTATCAACAAACAGGATGTTGACAATCGGAAAATTTTAGTAATCATATTTGTACTAAATCAGGTGAAAATACCAACATAGGGACCCCAGTATTGTATAAAAATTATGAATGTATTTTTTTACGGAAGATCAAGTCTTAATATAAGATTTATTGACTGACCGATACAACGTTACTCAGTTAGAGAATAGATGGGGGAAATAATTGTTTGGAATGTTATTTACATGCAAGAACGTCATGTTTGAAGATTTCATCTTTATTCATTCAAATTTCTGCTCAAATACATCAGCTTCCGAATAAACTAGACATCATTAGTATAATTTGTTAACTATAATTTGAATATAAATCAATAAGACATCACACCACACACAAAGTAAGCCAAGAGATAAAGATGCAAATGAAAAAAGATACCAAGGTTATACAGTGCAGGTTCCATGAAATCACGACTCGTCACTGGCACTCGTACTCAAAAAATATAATCTAAATGATTAAGAAAAAGTAATAAAAGTATTATTTCTCTACAGTAATGGAAGCGGAGGTTTGGCATGCCATAAAATCTGTTGTAACGCGCCATTTCTATTGAAATGCCTGTACCAAGTCAGGACCATTGCTGTAGTTACTATATTTTTGGTTGTTGGTTCTGGAGTTTGACTGTTTCTCGGATTTTTATTTGAGCTTTTTTACAGTTTCCTCGATGTTCGGTATTTTGTTATTATCTTCATCAAAATTAATAATAATTTTATAATTTTGTTTGTGGTTAAAAAATGAAGGACTCAGTATAGGTATTGTATAGAACACAATGCAATTATTATTATTTTCAGGAAGAAATTGGGATTTTAAAGATGGGATATGATATAAAACCTACATCAGGAAAATTGTTACAGCTTGTTAAATTATAACAGATTGAAAAGATAAACGACATTCAAGTACCTGGTGTTCATTTTGAAGCAGTTCATGTCATTGACAGATATGCACGTGCTTTGCCATCTTCTTTTTGGCACACAATATGTGTAAAACATGTCTGCTATAATAGTTATTGTCGTATGAAAGAAACATTTATAAATGTTAGACTGGAACAAGAAAACCAGCGAATCAGAAAAAAATATGGTAACAAAATACAGAACATAATGCCTTTTATATAAATAGATACAGTTTTGTACATGCAAAAGAAAAATATTTTCTCTGAAGGACAGTTGTGTATTATTTTCTAAATTGGATTTTTTTTTTTACCTGTTTTCATACAGTTCTGGCTAACTTAAATAGGAAATATTTAAAAATCTACTTGACAGGCACAAACAGTTAGTGTTCCGCATGCGATGAATGTTGCTAAAGGCAAGACATATCAATGGGTTTCTGGTGGCAGCGATATTAACAATTGACATTTTGCGTCTTTTAAGATATGATTAAATTCTTTTGAAGTTTCATTTACCTATGAAAGCATTGACCAAAGCACATTTTCAATGAAGCGTGCTATCGCTTCATGATGAAAATGTGCCCGCTGTACGTCAATGAAACTTTTAAGGTTTTTGATTAGGCCAGTTTCTCTGTAACCATGTACGATAGGATGAGGATGACAATATTTGGTATATAGGTTGTTGTACGCCTTACATTGACTTCCATATATTATGACATGATATAATTTTATTTATATATTGCTCGTTAAGTAGTTTTTAGTACTTATGTGAAATGCAGGTGCATGAGACATTTATCTGTATCACTGCTTGTATAACTTCTGATGACTTTTAATTATACATTCTGAATTGTATGTTGAATAATATAAAAGTTACAAAATAAAATAATTAATTTTCATGTAAGAGTTGAAATTATACATGAACTTTAGAATGTCTTTTAAAAACCCATTGAAGAATTGGATATTACATGACAATAAGCCTTGTGCGTGGATTCAAACAAACCATATATTTTTTAACTTCATAGTCGTGCAAGATCTGTACATTTTTAAAAAATTTCAATGTTCCATTCATTTTCCATGAAATATGTGTTTGTGGTGTAAAAATGTCTTGTGGATTGGTAAAATTGTGTTCTGATTGTAATAAATTTTTTTTGGTATAAATAATGGTTTTTAAAATATTTTCCTAAATAAAGAACAAATCATTGTAATTTTTTTTTTCATATGTCAATTGGACACAAACATATATGTCTTTGATGTAGGATTTTTGAAACAACAATATTACATATGTATTTTATCTTTTACCGTAATTTTCAGATCACGTTGAATTATATTAAATACAATAATATTGCATTTTTTTACTGTTTGGTATTTAATAAAGAAGATATGAAGAAATACAGATTTAAATAAAATATTTTAGACAAATATTCTTGTTTTCCTTTTATAAAAATATTGTGCTGTTTTATTTGCATGTTTTACAAAATCAACACTGTCCGATTAATATTCATATTGCTGTGTAAGAGAAGGCACATGTTTGTACCCCTGTATGCTCATCCAGTTGATTAACAGGGTTAACAGTAATGTGATGGTAGCTAAATTAATTGTAAATTTGACAGGTCTGCAGATTTTAACATACATTGAAAATTAACATCTATTAAATATGGGTTGCGCATTAATTTGAAACATTTAGGAGTTAATGTCTTCACGTCTTGAAGTCATCAAGATATCAAAAAACTAATTAACCAATCATAAAGTGTTCTAATGAGTTCCAGTTCCCAGTTTCAACTTAATTTCCTATATGTACAGCATTTGATAGGTGCAGTAATTTTACATGTTTGTACATATTATTATCATATACAGTAAAAACTCCAAATGTAATGGCCCTGTCAATAGGTAATTGTCACCTATTTGTTACTGTTGTGGAAGTTTAGCTACTACTGGAATAAGATTTCTTGCACAAATGTAATACAATTTCTTCTTTTACACTGTGATAGCGGTTTTGTGTCAAATAATATCTCACGGCAAAATAAAATATAATTATGAATTGTACCCTCAAACGATTGATGTATGGTATGGAATATGGAGTTTTTAATAAAATGAGGACATCAGTATTGCAACAATTTCAAAGTCAGAATGTGTTTAATATAACAGAACAAGAGAACATTTTACACGTTAAATTGGACATAGTCTTTTGACGTCATTTTGAAAATAAAATTCTTTACCGACAATAAGATAAAATTGTTAAAGTAAACTTGAAACAATCTTGAATTACCAATGTACAGGTATATTGGCTTATTTACTACAATATTTTGATATAGAAATATAATTGTAAAAAGAGACTTATGATTTTTACACACTTTCACATTCGACATATGTGTTACTTTGAGATCGAATCTTTAGAAAACTGACAAAAAATCCTAGCTCAAGGTTTTTGCCTTGTTTGCAAATCGTCAAAACAAAAGTTATGCTTATGAGGAGCATACTGAACAACGTTTACAGCTAAAATACGAATACTCCCGAAAACGCATCTTCCAACAATTAGCCCTTTTAACGTAACTGCGGAACAGTTTATCGCGATTGCGCACAAACGCTTCCGGTGTATCATCAACACGAAATGCGTAAACAAAACAATGGTGAACAGTTGTTGCGTGTACCTGTGCCACGATAAGGTTAATCAAGATGCAAAAGAGAAAAAGATAAGTTTCTGTTGCTTTCCACAGACCAAAGAAAACGGAAAGCGTGGGTAAAAGTGATCAACTGGGCAGATTTTACCTCAAATGCACATTCCAGCCATCCAGGTATGACATATGTTGTTTTAAAGAAATTATACGATATGTAAATAGGTGTGACCTATCACTTCAATATTGATCATAATGAAGTTTTCTATAGTACGTGTATAATATGTTTTTACCTTACTTTGATGCACGATTGTTGAATAATTCATCTGCAATATGTTATGTGCACCCCCTCCTTTTCTTTGAGGACACGAGATAAAATTATTAACTTGAAAAGTTATGTGTAGAACCAATGTCTACCTAATAAAGGATAAAACTAACCAGGTGATGTGTTAAAACTATTTGAAAAACACGTGTAATATGCCCCAACCCCGACTTATCATCGCAGGGGCATAAAAATCCATAATTAGGGCCCCGCCACTTTGTAGCGGACGCCCTATAGTGATCAGTCTGTCCGTCCGTAACTAATCGTGTCTGGGCGCTAACTTTTCTATCTTTCGAGGTAGGCTTTTGATATTTGGTAGAAAATATCAAGATGATGTTTTGCATACAATGGTTTATGACCTTTGACATTGACCTTAAGGTCGGCGGGACCCAAAGAGATGGGTACCATCTCACTGATATCTAGTTTCATCCAAAGCATCATTTGCATAATAACTTCAACTATTCCTAGGGGCCTCGGTGGCTAAGTGGTTATGGTACTTTGTCCAATATTGATCACATGTTCTGTCAACCATGATATTGCGGGTTCAAGTCTCAATGCTGGAAGGGTGCACTGGATTCCAATCTTAATTGACAATGATTGCTAGTTTTCTTACCTACATGTACTGTCTGGTTTTTCTCCAGGTATTACAGCTTCCTCTCCCAATTTAAACTAAATTATACTGTAGATCAGTTTATTTCATTAATGCCATAAAGGGAGAAGCAAGTATTAGAGACTGCTGTCACTATTGGGGATAATACTAATGTCACACCTGTACATTTTCTGGAACACTGAGTTTGAAGAGTATACTTTCATTGTGGGCAGTGCTCTGCTATTTTAGTTGACAATGATTGAAAATTTTCCTACTAAAGGTCATGTACTACAGAATCCTCTTCCAATAAAAACTATGGCACGAGATAGTTGAAAAATTGCTGAAAGTGGCATTAAACACCATTCAAACAAACAACATAAATTTTCTTTCCAAAGATAAGTCAGAGACAGTGATTTCATGCCATGGTGATATTGTTGTTCAAATACATAACCATGTTTTTAGATAAGATTTTTATAGTTATCCATAACCAGTTGATATAAAGATATGTGCCTACTAAATAAATCTGTTTTCCCCATATTTCCAGATGTGTGTAGATCATGAATTACAAAAATCAAACTTTAAAATATAATCCTCACTTTAAAAAAACAGCAGGAACTAAACTTCTTGGTGGAAAATAAGTTTTTCACGACACCCATGGACTTACAATCCAAAGAAAGACGAAAGTTTTGAAGTATAAAAATCACATTTGCATATGTTAGGCATTTTGTACAGCAAAATCAAAACAATTTTAATTCAGTCCTCTAAATTAGGACTGAACTGATGGACCACAATGGATGAATATCCCAGTCATCTGGAAATAACTTTCTGAAAGTTTTAGGAAAAATTGTCTTGTAAATTTTCTTGTAGATTAATGTTTTCTAAGCATAACGTAGCAACAACAGCTGATTAATGGTCAGTTAAACTTTCTCTGTATATTTCACTTCAAAATAAAGCTTGGTCACTGGCTACTAATTTATTTCATAGATTTTTGTCTTTCAGTGCTCACTTATTCAGTTGCATTGATTACAGTAATGTATTTTTTCAGACATTTTTGGCAAAATTTTAGAATGGTATTGTTTAATTTGATAGCAATTTTATGAAGTTGTTAAAAAAAAGCTACTACTTTATATTTAATTTTGTTTAATAAATGTGCATCACACAATTTATATTCTTTTAATAAATAACTGTGGTGGCCCTTAAAAGGGCCAATTTGACTCATTGTTCATTTGTCTCATCTATGTTGCTGTCATCAATTGTCCAGTCCAACAATCGGTTTCAGTATTTGTATTCCCAACTTTATATATGTGTAGGTTCTACAAGCAAGTGACGATAATTCCAGGATTGATAATTCTGTGTCTTACTTCTGAAAAAATACAGTCAAGATTTAACAATTACATCATAACATTATTATTAAAATGTACTAGTACAAGCTGAACAAGAGCTATTTCTTAAAAGAACACAATTTTTCCTTTTAATTATATTAAAGTAAAATTAGAACAAAATAATGTGTGAAAAATATCAAGGTACAGTACAGAAGTAGCAGCCTCTTTACTTGTGTAAACAGGGACAGGGGTACTAAAAGTAAAAATATTGGTTGTCTGCATGATAAAGCTAAATGTTAGGAACTACTTGCTAACTATAATGTACTGGTTATACTTATAATTTTCACTTTTTCAATCTAATTAAAATTAAATCTTTCACTTGCTCCCCTTTTTTGTTATTGGTCGCTGCACTGTAATCTTTCACTTGCTTCCACTTTTTGTTACTGGACACTACAAATGTTGATGCTTTAGTCAATACCTTGTTTTATTTTAGGCTAAAGTAAAACGATGTATTGACTAATGCATCGACATTTGTCAAAAATTAAGCTATAAAAAATATTTATTGCAGTTTAATGCTCTGCAGTACATGTATATAGTAAAACTAATAAAACTGTTGTAAGGTAATTTTTTATTTTGCAAAATCTTTACAGATGGGTTAAATTCATGTAAATGTTTAATTATGTACCAAATTGTGTTAGGAGAAAATAAATATGGTCTAAAACTTTAATTTTTAAATGTTTCAGATGAATTTCTACTAATTAACATTATTATATTTTATTATTTCATTGTTTCAGGAAAACTGGAAAAAGAAGAAACAGAGCAGAAACTTGAGGAGGTCCATAAAAACTTCAGCATATTTGGCCACTCAAGCTACTGTCTATTACTTGAGCAGAAGCTACATACAGAGATCCCACATGAAGCTTCCTCCACATTTCTGATAACTTCTGCTGTCTTGTTTGCTGTACAGTGTAAGTCATGGCAATGGGATGCTCATTTAAACAGATGTGCTCTTCTTAAATTGTAATGTACTTTTGTGTAACATTGTTTTAAGAAAACTTAAAAGAATGCAGTTTTACTGGTTAACTGTTTAATATAAATACAGAGTATATATTTAAATGACTTTTTTTTATATTTTCAGATCCATGGCCAGTGCCAGTTTCGTAGAACTTGTGTTCATGAATTTTCTTATATTAATAAATAAGACATTTGACTGCAAAAACCTGATGTAATTTTTCATTACTCCTTATTTTCTCCACTGAAAACTTACAGTTGTTCTCAATAAAAAGCATCTTTTCCATTTTCAAAAATATAGGATCAACATCAGTTCCACTTCCCGATATGCATCTGGGGTATGGTCTGGAATGTTCCACAAACAAGACATTCCTAGAAAACAATATTATTCAGCATTATCATAAACATGTGAAATGATATGTTCATTACTTGCTGAATCAATTTGTTTATTGATGCACCTTAATTATGTGGGCATTACATATATGTTCAGGGGCTTCAGTGGTAGAGTGGTTAAGGATTGCCAGTTTTCATAACAAAGCCAATGTCAGGGGTTTTCTCGTGGTACTCCAGCTTCTTCCCCCAATAAAAACCAGTTGCCACAATGTAACTGAAATATTGCTGAAAGTGGCACTAAACACTATTAAAAAAACCAAACAAAAACATCTTTGTTGTTTACAAGTTTGACACAAAAACAAGATATATTTTAATTTAAAGAACAGTGAGAAATATCCTGCATTATTTACTTATCCGCAACCCAGCTATACCCCCTCCCTCCAACCCTATGTTACTACAAGACTATGCTAACTATGAATATAAGATTATTAGCAATATTATAAAATGCCTTCCACTAATAATGGATATATTTTTAATTTTTGAACCAGATATATGCAGAGGAATAATAAACATTACAAAGTATGAAACAATAGTTAAAGACTTTTTCAGAACAAATTTGCAAATGATATTGTGGCAATAATTGCTGTCATTGTACAAGAAATGTGTATAATATAGTGCCTAATAAACAACTTTTTAAATTGTACACAAAATCATAAATTTACCATAGCAAATTAGCAACTATCACTATACATTGTATAAATAAATACCGATTGGACACTGGCAGTAGGCAAAGTCAACAGAAAAATTCTATTATTGTTCGTCATACAGATGAAGGGTTGTTCGCTTAATGGCAGCAGAATCAAACATTTTTTATCGTGTATACAATACCAATACAAGACTCAACTTCATATTATAACTCAGTTAATTTGCAGCTTTCATTAAAAAACCTATAGCCATAGCACATTTTTTGTTATACATAATATCTTTACTTGTGGAGACCTCCAGTCATATTGTGTATAGACTAGTGAATCTAGCAGATATATTGCTACCCCACCTCCCCCCCCCTAAAACAAAAATAAATAAAAAAAAATAAATCAAAGACGTCATTCTTATATTTACTTGTTATTAATACCCCTGGGGTAACAGTGTATCACACCTCCTTACATACAATTACAAAATTATGACAAACATAATAATATTATACATCTTACTTGCTGATACCATCTCCTGAATATCGCCTGCCTCGAAATACCTTACAGACTTGTCCAGCCCCTGAAAATTTCCATCATTTGTGGTTGTTTATCACAAAGTCGTAGACTGCAGTAAACGACAGTGTAGTCGGGGGTCGGTGGACATGAGTAGACTACTCGACAACATTAAAAGGTGGTACGTTTTCATTCGGGCTAACATTTAACATTATGTTAAAGATCAAATGATGCTCGTACTACTGGTGTTAACTGCCGATACTGGTACTTAGATCTCAAGAAGAACACTTATAATATCTTCCTTTCTCCTATTTTTGGTATCGATCTTATTATCTCCGATAAGTTGTCTTAGAAATTTGATGTTCAGTTTCTCCCGCGTCGCCATACTGTTGCCTATGTAAACAAGTCGTATCTACGCTATGCGCTTCTTATTTAGGTCACTCTGTTTATTTTTGAGTACTTTTAAAATCATATAAATATTAGTTTTGGTACCTATTTATTAAAATAACACCACAAAATGCGTAAAAGAATATTTTAACGAATTTTAATGTCATAAAGGTTTCTGTCCACCCGGAAGCGGTTTTGCGCATGACTGCATATATTATTAAAGGGGCTTATTTTGAATGGCCTGCCAAGAGAGCCACACACTGCGGATAGTCGATGCATTATAATTGAGGGATTGTCAAACTTTAATACGAAAAGCTTGCTTACAACTGAAACGGGAACGTGTTCTAAAAGTTTCATTCCCTTTGCATAATAAAGAACTCGTTTGTAGATTTGGAAAAGACGAGGTTAATTGTGGTTGCCACAACATGAAACGTTTCAGTACCTACAATACTCTTAACACAATTTGGTAGCAATTACAACTTTCTGTCAATTGGTCCATCAAGTTTCCACAATTGAATAAATTGTTTGATAACTTGTTGTCCTGACGCATATATGCAACTGAAATATTGCACACTGGAAGTTAAGATAGAAATTCATTACTTTTATCAGATTTATGCTTTTTTAAGTGAGACTTTGAGATTGCTGACAAGAGAGGGTCTCAGGTAATATAATGTTGCTTACCTGATGAAGTCATTCATATGTTTACTAAACAAATGGTGTCATTTATTTATGTAAAAAGTTAAAATCGATACTGCTGTGGTAGTTCGTTTGAAGCTTCAATTAACAAACATAGACAAAGATTCTGAACAATGTTTTTTGTTATTCCTTTTTCATAAAATATATAAATTTAATCAAACTATAAGGACATTTCAAATATTGTTGATAAGTACAAAAACACAAATTTCATAAAAAAGACCATAAATTGATTATTGCTTTATAAATTGCCAGTATTCTGTGTTTTTACATATTTCTGATGGTGACCTATATGCAGTCAAGCCCCTAAGGCAAGCAATATGGATTGTTGTTGGTTTTACTAAATTTATAAAGATCTTGGAATTTTCGATCGAATGAGAATTATCGATGCAATATTCTTGTTGTCCTGTTAGGTTTTATGTCGTTCAGCCTTGCAATGTCGGAAAAGGTGTTTTACATATGCAATTTTTTCTGTTTAAATTGTCCATACTGGATCTAAACTACACAAAACACCAAAGGACAACCTGTATCTAATGTTATTTCTCGGTTTAGATCGATAACAAACACAACGACTCGTGTGGGAATGATGCAAATAGCGTACGTAGTCATTTTAGTTACGTGAGAAATACATACAAGTAGAAACAATTACACAACATTGCATTTTAGTTTACATAAAAACGTACACACAAAACAACAGTTTTATTCTGTATATTTATAAAATATGTGTTACAAAGCAAAATATGTCTATCACTAAATAAAAATGGCGCTTGCATAAAACTTAGACAAAATGTGTTAACCTTTTAATGCTCTCTCTGCTGTTAACTTAGCATTTTTTTAAACATTGATATTGTTTATATTTACATTTAAAAATTATAAAACATACTCTCAAATCTAGATCAAAATAAGATATGAATTAGAAACTAAAAGTAAATGCACAAGTATGTTTGTTTTTAATTTGAATTGTGTTTCAACGCAATGCTCAGAAATTTTTTTGCACTATATTGTGGCGTCTATGTTTTATTGGATTTGGAAGCAGCAGTACCGAAAACAATCTCCTATTTTGTGAAAGAAAACTGGTCTTCCTTGTCCATTAAGATTGGAGTCATGCATATTAGGCCCGCAGTGAGACTCCAATCTGACACCTCAGTATTGACAGGCACGTGATGACTTATTACCTTACCAAGTTGATCACCGAAACCACTGCACGCAATTTGCTTTCCTACATTCATAATATGCATGTACCAAACCCATTCAGGTGATTACCTATAATAAGACAAACTCTCTTGTATAAAGCAGTTGCTGTAAGGTACTTATGCAATGACCTGTATGCGCACTAAATCTGTATAAATGGCAATCTTATGAGACCTCTTATTTGGTGGCATTTAAACTCTGAAACACGGCAATCGATATAGTGAGTTAATTGCCTACACGACGTTTCTTTTCATTTATAACAGGTTTGAGCCCGTGTAGAATACTGCTGACCAGCGAAAATCAAATATTATGACAAATCTGTCATAAAGAATGTCTAAAATTATGTTCTTAGCTGATCCAACTTCAAAAGTCCCTTCAACTACAAACACGAGAAACACAATGTAACGTGTTCAAGCCTATTGTAATAACTTACTTTTAAAACAATACACATGGTAATGCAGCATTTGCTACTGTTAAAGATCCCAAAAAAACTATTATTGACTATTTCAAAAAGTATGAAATATTTTAAAGATAACTTTTATACTTAGAACTTTGAAAAGAAACTGTTATAGGTTGCGATCCACTTAAAAAACTGCAGACAATCTTAAATTTATCGTATAATTATTTAAAATGTCTAATTCTTCAATAAACATGTTTACCTTAATGGTGAGGTTGTGTAGCATTTTATTTCACACATGCATGGTTTTTCAAAGATATAATGTATCAGAAACAATTTGTACAAGTCAATAATTACTGTTTTCCAATAAAATACATACATTAGAACTGTGAGAGTATTAATATATTAAGAAAATACAATATATATTCATATATACTACAGCTAATAAAATATGTAAATATTTATTACATGAGTTTTTAATCAGTATGTCAAAGGTTGAAATCCCATTAGTAGCAATTATGTCATTAAAAAATCTATATTGACTCATTTTAACTCTAAAGTTTTGTATTAAAAGCGATATTAAATCACCTTCACTTTTACTTCTTATTATTTTAGAATTATATAATAAAACAATTATAGTCTTGTAAATAAGTCAAGGTGATGTTGAATGGAACAGGAAAGCAAGATTGATATCGGCCTTCTACATTCTGTTGGTAAGATTAGTTAAACCAATCTGGTTCAGATATATCAAGCGTTTATCAATGTGCAGGTGTTTCTATAACTAAACGAACACTATGAACAAGATTATGGCAAAAACATATTTAGTAAGCATTATTGAAATATTTAACATTATTATTCAATGTGTACGAAATAATCAAAAATAAAAAAAAATATCTTACTAGATATTAAACACATAATAAAGCAAACGTTTCGAAATATATTCGTACTGATAAACTATCACACCAAAATTTCTGTTCTCTTAATTGCAAATTTAAAAGCACTTCAAAAACATAATAATGCGTACTTTACCTTGTAAAATTATAGAACGATTAATATGTTTCGGAAGCATTAGAATTGTGTTGAATATATACCAACATCATACTTGTTTTAATCCTTACAAGAGATCAGAGTATACTTTATGGTTCGGGTATGCACATTAGAGACCGAATTCATATTTGTTACAATACGAAGCATTATTTGAACGGCGTTGATTTTGCCATTTAAAAAATGAAACATCCATCAATTGTAGGATAAAGGGTAACCTATTGTTAATTGTAAACTATGTTTGTTTTGAAAGTACCTTGGATGTTACTATTAAATGTTTTTATTTCATTTTTAACGAGTAACGTTCCTGAAGAATTATTCATACTTCAAGACGTTTTATACTCAATTGATATGCAATTTAATCTTGCAAACAGCTGTAGTAAAGGCACCATACACTATTTGTATAATTTATATGAATATTTTTAGTAAAAAATATCTAAATGTGTCTTGCAGAATTCTAAAGTGATCAAGGGCATATATAGTAAATACAAAAATAAAACCAAGCGTAAATAAAACGTCATCAACGATACCAAGGTAAAATATGATTATTAACAAAGATAGATTATGTCTAGATGCATGAACAAGCATACATTTAAAGTGTTGCCGTTGTCAAGCATAAAACGCTTTCAATGTTTACGCTTAACACTTTTCATTTGCAATTGCTTTTCAACTATTCGTTGGCTCTTTCCGATGCTAACAAACGCTTTACAAATTACTCTGAGTGACGGTTTTACCCCAGTCTCTAGGTCACACTTTTCTTTCCACTTATTTATAATACACCTGTTGATCTTTACTAAGTCAGTTTCGCGTCTACATGCATATTCTATTTCCTCCCAATCTTGAAATGTAAGTCCAAGTTCAACCAAAAAATGCATGGACTGTGATCCAATTAGAGGTGCTAATTTATCTACATCTTCGTCGCTAGGAACTCTGTCTAATTCTGGATCGGCTGATGTAATATAAACATTTAATTAGAAAAAACATTAACTGTTATGTAGCATATTATAACAAGATTATTTATTTATTGCAGCATTATTAATTTAGTCATAAAAAATAGCTAGTCATTAATTAATTTCCTAATTAAAATAACACATTAACTGACTGTAAATGTGTTGCTAAATTATACGTACAAGAAGATAAACAGAAACAAAAAATATCAATAAAGTGTAAACATTTATATAGCTATATAATCAGCTACTTACCAAAATCAGTGATTTTCTCTCTCAGGACCTGTGAGGAGTTAAATAATTATACATGTATATGTTCTTGTTAATTACTAATTATTGACATTGATTGTGTAATTTCGTTATATTTGTATAAAATAAGCATGGTCTTATATTCAACTTCGGTCTTACTTTAAATTTCTTTGCTTTGAAACCTATATGATTAATTTTTAGATTCCTTTCAACATGTGTCAGTTAACTATCTGCTTGTATCAAAAAAATAAAAATCGGATCCGTTGAAACATAAGACAGGAAACTTACCATACATAGTTTATGTGGATTCAATTTTATGTTTTCAAGACACGTCTTAAGTTCTTTAAATGTACACATTTCAGATCCATTTCTCCATTTCAACAAACACAAAAAATTGACATTCAATATATCTTTGTGGATTGACCTAATATTATCCCATTCCGCAAAGTTATTTCGAAGATGTATAAATATTTCATGCATTTCTGCTTCATTCAGCTGGAGTGATAATCGTCTTAAATGAAGGTCGCTAGGACACTGCGACAGAAAATGTTCATCTGAAACTAATAGTAGTTAAATTATTACACATAAAAAAATAATGTTTTAAATATCTGCAAATATGTTTTAGCAAATCTTTTCTATGTGGGCAAACATTACCTGTGGGTTTTATGCGTAATAAAGAATATAAGAGACCATACAATATAACGTTGCACGAGGGTTCTCAACAGATTTTCTGGCTTTGTATTACAATAAATCTTGACCCTACGATATTGCTGAAAAATGTTGAAAATCACATTTAAAGAAACAAGCATAGCAATAACAATGAATATCTACATGCTACAAAGAACAAATCACGACGCTGTTGGAATACATGGTCTGTGCGAGGTTAAACTAGACATTTCTGGCACCATTTGACGATAAACGCCTTATGTTTAGACTGTGGACAAGCCTATTAAAAGTTTAAATTGTCAATTTTTATTGAAAAGGTCCAGAGCGCAAATTCTCCACTCACCAGTAACTATGATTTTATGAAAGAGGCAAAGTGTCGTGTATTTTAAATAAATTTATCACGTTCAAACTAACTAATACGATATAAATATCAGATGAATTATTACTCTACACAATAATTTCAGTGCGAAGTTTTTAACCTGATCTTTGACGGTAATAACAAAATAAATAATGTAAGGTTGATATTGTTTATTTGATGGTGTTAAACGCCACTTTCAACAATTTTTCAGCTATATCATGGCGTCCAGTTTTTATTTGGGGGAAGACGGATTACCCGGAGAAAACCCTAAACCTGTGGAAGGAAAACTGGGTAAGGTTGATTAATAAATCAACAGATGATGTTTTAGCACACGGATATACTTATACTGTGTTTTCTAGAAATATTCAATGTTTTTATAGCAATGCCAATAGTGTTTTCTTACTTGCGCAAGTATGTTTACTGCATTCCATCTTCCCCTAAAAATTTAATAAAAGTATATTTTATAAAATTAAAGATGTTTGTTTTTGATTCCACAGAAAATAACTCGTCTTATTAGATATAAATGCTACTGAAAATTAACTTCTTCCAATCTGCAAGGCTCTTCAGACCTATATTGAGATATAGAGCAAATATATAAATCTTACAAAGCCTAACGTTTTCAAATTTTATTGTTTATTGCCACCGTTTTCGTAATTAAAGTAATTCACTCAGGTAATCAATATAATTCACGTTTATTATAACCACCTCTTTTCAGAGTGTGTAAAAATAAGCTAGATATTTTGCAAACAATTTAGACATACTAGTGTACGTATTTGGCTGTGCAATATGTTTTGTTGGTGCGCACTTATAAGTATTGCGTATACAAAAATGCGCCTTTCAAAAAATAAAATTGACAATACTTGCTACTTTTTTGTAATCTTTCCAACTAAATGTCAGGAATTAAACAATAAGTCTGACTTCAGTGTTAAGAAAACTTACTTTTGGAACAAACCATGCAAGCAGATGCCTTGGTGAATGTACGATGCCATGACCTGGACATTGCCAGTTGTCAGCTGTTTCAAACAATGCCATATTATTTAATGTACATGGTGACTGAGCTGATGCGCAGCACGGTTTTATTTCAAATGTAGACTGAACACGTGTTTTGCTTCTGTCGCCACAGTTTTCATAGAGTTGTTGGTACAGACGACTTATATTGTTTAACGCTGCTTCGAAGCACTCTCGTATAGCAGTTGCGACATCATCTATGATCAAAGATTTGCTCTCTTCGTGAATCAATCTCACCAATATCCTATCTTCACCACAATGTATGGACAAGTCCAAGGAGTTATCAATCACAAGAACAGCTTCATCTTCAAAAAGCATACCACCTTCTATCATATCGCCATATTTCTTAATAGGCCATAAACTTAAACAATATGTAATGAATCGGTAGCATAAAGCAGGTGGTAGTATCTCACCCAAACAGACAAATGATAAACAGATAGCTCGCTTGGAGAAGTCTGATACCTCAAAATATGAAGTTTCATTTTTCTTCCTTACCATACTTGGAACAAGGAAAAAGTCGCTGGTCAATAAACGACCTGTCTTGTCATAGCGTCTAGGCTCTGAGAGTATGTCCAAATGTGTCATTAGTGAGATAAGATATTCTCGATCACACCAAAAGTGACTAAACTCAGGCTGTTGCCATATTTGCTCTAAAGTAGATTTTTTTAAAACTCCATCGACTGCCATTTGATCCCACGACTGTAGTTGACTATCAGTGGTACAAAATTGACGATCCGTTACAATTGATCTGAAGGCGTCAATGAGATGTGTTGGAGCTAAAATTATTTTCTCGTCCAATTTTGGTAAAGGAAAGTACAGTAATTTTCCAATTGCGTGTTGAACTGAAAGAAATAAGTCAAGTTCTTGGGTTGTTAGTGGGCGAATCGGCATAGCTTCATTTAATTCACAAATTTCATCATATTTAATAATTTTGACACCTTTGGCAACACGTGAGGATAGCTCCATTTCGAGAGGCAGAAAACATGCTGGCATTTGTTCCCCCCAAGTTGGTTGCATACACGACATTTCTGCTAAAATTTCCTTCAGTCTGCTCATTTCCGGGTCAGAACGATCTACTGCATTTACAAATAATCGGTGATTTGTGACCAAATGTCGAGATATGCGATCAGGAAACATCGAATCAATGTTGTCATACAATTCTGTGCGAATCTTTTCTACACTGTCCTAATGGTCCAAATAAAATAAAATAATGTTAAAGCTGATAGTTACTTCAGTTTGCGAATAAGATTTATTCAAAGTAATAGTACATAAGTACAATAGTAGAATATGTCATAAAGGCATGACCGATTTATTCTTTGATTGAATCATGTACATGAAACTTTCCTTTTATTAATTCATAAACTAGATGTAAAGCCATGTAAAAATGTCAGCAATGGAGCTCTTAGCAAAATTTGATGCATTTACATTTTAAACGACACTCACTAATCAATCGTTTCGTGTTAAATGTAATTTAACCTCAAGAGCCTTCTATTCATAAATTCAAATTTAGACGCGTAATCTCTAAGACTCTCTATGTTATTTAAATAAGTAGCTCTGATATTAAAGTTATAATATTGCTTACTATCCATTGTGCAATTACATTTCAAATCAGTTATAGAACGAAATATATATCTACAATTGCAATAGAGCGTGGGACAAATTGTCTTTACGTTGGTACTGTTGCAATTATCAGACAGTGATATTTTAAGCTGCACGTTGATCATTAAAAATTATTCAGCATGGTTTTGTTGTAAAAATATACAGATCATTGTCAATAAAATTTCAAAAACAGACTGATAAAAATTAAAACAAACTTTATTTTCATTTTTCACAAACTAGTTAATAAGATGATACCATATTCCTTACAGTCACACAAATACTTTTTTGATAAAATTAAAATGAAGACGCTTTCTTCAGACGCCTTTACTTGTTATAAATATAAGAATTCATTACTTATGCAAAACTAGATTGGAAGATAGATTGAAACACAAAAAATACTGTTTATATATATGTCAAGTTATACATAAACACTAAAACATGCTTAGCAGGTACATGTTTATATAATGTAGAGATACAACCGATTCGCTAGACAAGGACATTATTAGAATGACAGACTAGTTAACACAACACGAAGCATAATTCAATTGACAGACAAATAATAATGTAACCTGTCAATTACTAGTAGACGAAGGCAGACAAAACGATAAAAAGACATATCATACAAGTAAAATAAGAACTCGTATTCAAACCAGGAGTAAAGCCAGGTTTCTCAGAAGAGTTATCTTTACCTGTAAAATTTAATTTACAACACCTGCCGTGTTTTGTATTCATACCCACAGATAAGCAAATTCCCTATCATTATTAGATAAAGCTATAGAAGTTGAGTTATGAACGAGATCAACTGTTTGTGAATAACCTTGAAAAGATTAAGATTCAATAATAACATCTATAATCGTAACATGATCCCCGAAGGACACACAAATTTCTACAAAGTCCGTATTTTTCGAAATGATATCATGTGTAGTGCATTTTTTGAGAAACTTAAACTGAATATTTGTTTAAAAATTGGATCTAATTAAAAAAAATATACACGTTCCAATATAAATTTTTATACGCCTTGTGAAATTTACTCACCATCGCTACTTTATCTTTATGCGTAGCAACAAATAACAGTTTAGGAAAACCATTATAATGTCCTTTGTTGTATGTTAGTATTGTCTTTACCCAAAACTTCAAATAATCTGCAGATAAATCTAGGTCACATATAAACAGAAAATTGAAGAGCACATATGATAATATATTGTTTTCAGGTTTTGTTCGTCCGGCAACGTTCAATACTTAGTTTTTGGTAAATATGCGTTTATAAATTGAATGTCACGTACATTTTACTTCTATTTGGAAAAAGTGGCGGAAAAAATAATTAAAGAAAATACAAGAAGGAATTCCAAAGAATTTGGTAAGACTTATTGAAAATCATATCTTACTGATTATTGCCTATATCCATAATGTGACATAAAACTAAGTAGTTCGCGAGTTAGATGTTTTATTGATTGTATGACTTGAAATGTATGTTAGAAAATGTTTTCTACATTTCAGACTTATCCAGTTAACACAACAAATAAAAATACAATATATATTGTTATGAATAACTTGATCTAAAATTTGCAAAATTGTTGATAGTGTGATAAATTTGCATGCAATTACCTCTTGATGTCCTATTTCTTGGCATGCAAGGCACATGATCAAATTCTTTAACGGGCTCGTTAAGAGAAAGACTACCATTGAAGACAACCATGTAAATGGCCCTAAACGTCAGAAAAGTTGGATGAGTAGCATTAAATGTGTCCTGTCCTCCTAAATCACATATTAAAACAGGAACCAAGGTGGTGTGATGTATTTTAACCTCTCCTGCTTCCCAACATTTGGATAAAAGAATTTCTTTTGTTATTGAAATAGAAATGTTTTTATCCTCAATTACCTTCATAAAGTCGCTACTTTCATTTTGATATGATGTTGCGTTATCTGAAGTATAATTCTTCATAGTTGTGTCTTCAATGGTATGTTCCCTAATTTCCTCATTGTCAGTTTTTGTTAGTTTTCTTTTCTCTCCTAGGATTAACTGTTCTTTTGCAAACGCAGCTGATATCGCTGTCTTTTTTGAGTCACCAGATATTCTTTCATTTTTAAAGGCGATATTACTTTTAGATGTCGGGTTTTTAATTTGGATCCCGCTTGTGTGTCTGTTTCTTTCTTCGTCGTCACCAATGAGTACATCCGTATTTAGTGTGACTGACGTTGTAATATGTTTTATAGATTCTTCTTTTCTTTTCTCTCTGTGTACTGCCTTGTCTCTCTGTAATGGATTTACTTTCAGTAGTCTACTTGCTAGTAACTGGTCAAGAGTAAATCCTAAAAAAATAGAAAGACACGATACCTTTTCATAAATATTTACAGTTGCTGAGATAACTAAGCGTTTTTGACTGATTTATCTTTTATATTTTTTTCTTCCTATTAAAATCTGACTAGACATGGTTCGGCCTGCTTTAATTGATTCATTTGTCGCGTGGATTGCTTGGGAAGATTTGATTATGCCTTTGAATGTGAAACTAGTACAACTTACCTATGGACATTCTTTTAAAATATTTACACTACTGAAAGTAATCCTTTAATTCTGCATATATAACCATTTAATTACAAATTACCTCTGTGTGTGTGCGTGTGAGGGTGTGTGTGTGTGTATCTTAACACATATAAGATATGGATATAAGAGCTTTCCATGAAAGTACTTTCATTAAACCACGGGAATTTATTGTGGAATCATCTTAGTTATTGATATACACTTAACAAAATGTGATATACACTAAACAACCCATGGTCACATGTTGGATAAAAAAGTGTTTTATTAAAAGTTCACTTTAATGACATAACCTCACTTTTTTATATAAAGCAAGTTCATAACGCTAGTAAATCTTTTACAAGTATTTATTGAATTTCAAATGTAAACTCTTCAATCTCCTTTGCAAGATCATTGATCCAAGAATGTCCGTATTTTTCACACAGGAACACGTATCTGTTGACTTTCAAAAAAGGTATCTTGACTTCTTAAATATTGTTCGATGGACGTTAAAACAATCAATTAAACAGACAGTTGTATGCGTGATTTGGTGCCTCAACTCGCTTGGAAGTAATCATGTCTTCCAAACGTAAGCTACAGTGTACCACTGACTTTGGAAAACTGTTGAACATTTTGAGGTCTCATAATAAATGCCTTTCATAAGATTTATTTTCTTAGAACATTGTTATTACTCATTATTTCGAAACTGGCAACTTTTGACAAAGTATCTTCACAGTTGATGATGTGCCATTACATATGCTAATGAAATTGTGATTTGCTATTTTCAATGCTTATGTTATCCTTTGCAATGGATTCATCGATAATAACGATCAGAAGTTAATCCATCATTGTTTAAATCCCGCTAAATATTTTGATTAGGTGTGGTTTCTGCTTTAGGATTTATCACTATTTCCCGTTTGTATAGTTTTTTGCCAAGTCCTTCAAATTAGTATACTAATCTGCCATTCCAGTTACCGGAAAATAAAATCTTCTAACAGTATTAAGATTGTATGGCGGTGTATGTTCACGCCAGGTGTGTACAATACCTTGATTGCCACTCAGCCATTCCTTTGTTTTTCTATCTAGGAACGCAAGTGCGTTGTATAATGATATACCATCTGTAGGCTGTCGGTTGCAGCTTTGTGGTTTACCAACAAGGAAATCCGCAATAGTTGTCTTACCTACATCTACAATCAAAAGCAGTATTATTAGTCCTTCGAAATTGCAATACGTACATAGAAAAGAGAAATTAAAACAGAACACACATTTTTGTTTTCTTTTAACTTGTGACATTGACAAACTTACTTAACAGAAATTATTACACAGATTACGTAAATATTTTTGTCCTAATATGATTCAATGGAAAAAGATAATTTTATATTGTAGAGTATAGTTAAAAATCTACTGAAAATTATAAGTATACAAAACCGTTGCTAACATAGTAGAATTTGAACGTCAATTGAACATCGAAAAGAAATCAGTCTTTCTCAAATAAACGTTTGTCTAAAATTGTGTTTTACATGTGCAAGCAATATCATCGTTGTTTCAATTAAAATGATTCCTTAAAATTGTTCCATAAAAATATTGTAGTTTTTAGCGGGATAAATGACCGATAATAACACGCTGAGAAATATTTTAACCTTTTTCTCCAACCAACATGTATCGAGTATCGTAAAACTCATAGCTGTCCTCTGCTACAAGATCCGCAAAAAGTTCAGCTGACGATGAATCCAAACTTTGTACTTCCCAAGGTAATCCTTTTGTACAGAGATAAATAACGAAAACAAGTAAAACAGAAATTGATACATGCTTCTAAATGCAAATGTTAATATAGAAATAAAACTTTCACACAACACAAAAAAATTCATTTGTTTCTGTTTGTTTTAGTATAATACGATTGCTTTAGGAAAAATTTGTCTACTCTAACCTTTAGAAGCTAAAATCTGTACATATGAACTATATTCTTAATGCAATTGTCATAAGCGCGGTAACAGGGCAATCGATTTGGCAAAAGAAAGATATTAAAATGAATTATGACGCCAGAATTGAATAGATCCATAAAGGAAGAAAACACAAAAATAAATCCACTGAAAAGTTTAAGCACAGAGCCTGCATTTCATTGAGTCAGACTTAATTCTATAGCAAGCCGTTGTTGACAATATTCCCGGAAATCCATGAAGAAGCTGTCAAAAGTTTTGTCCTATTTGACCGACTAAATGGTCAAATTGCTATATGAACGGCTAACCGGTCAAATAGTTTATTTGTCCGACTAACCTACATGTAGATAACAATTTTAATATTAACTACATTTACCCGAATAAATATAACTATGAGCACAATACAGTTGGGTGCAGTCCTAACATAACATGCTAGTTAACTTGTAAAGCAGAGATTCCGACTGCTTTAAGTTAACTTCGAGCAGAGAATTTGACAACCCAAGTTAACTTGGGCTGCTCTTTTGACAATTTTTTGACAATTTATGTCCGCTGGACATTTTTGTTCTTTTGACAATTTCTGTCCACTGGACATTTTTGTTTCTTTTGACAATTTCTGTCCTCTGGACTATTTTTTTTTCTTTTGACAATTTTGTCACGTGACGAGTTTGTCAACAGGACATTTTTTTGTTCCGACAATGTTGTCACGTGACAAGTTTGTCCTCTGGACATTTTTATTTTAGAAATTTATTTCCACTTTGTCAATAGGCTTACCTTTCAACTGACACTTTAAACCACTTTTAACTTTTACTTTTTTACTTAATTTTTTTGCAATTTATTTAGGAAAGACCGACTGGTTATTACTATACGTCGATTTATTTTATCTGCGCGTTTTCGGAATATAAAGTATACGAAAGATGAAAATCAAATCGTTTGTCCTTTATTAAAATCCTATAACCAAAAACAATCTATATAAATTAAAATACAAATTAGTAATGAAAGAATTTTATATTGAAGATTTGTTTGCTATTTACGTGTTTCTGGATTTGCCGAGGAAAAAAATGTTTTAAATCTTACGTCTCGGAAACATATTACTTATTGCGTCGTTGTTTCGTTTAATTACGTACAGTCCAATAAAGTGAGTATAAACATCTATCAATCACTTCGATATCATAATATTAATTAATACAACTTTGCAATCATTCAAAATATAATTAGGTCTACATGTATCCAATTGAAAGTACATTTCAATAACCAAAGTGTGTGATAATAATAAAAAAGGTTAAAAATCTATGAGAGTTCTGTATTTTAACCACTAATCTCATTATAGTACACAACTGCTTAACAATAATGTAAAATATATTATATTTACAATGGTAACACTCACGTTTTTTCTATACCAGTGTGTGTTTTAATTTCATCTCTGTGTTCCTGAGAGTGAGTGTATATATGTAATATTTGTTTAATTCCATCCCTTAGCTAGGTCTCACAATTAAATTTTTATGTAAAATATGGTTTTAATTGCATCGCTATGGTCTCAGGATTGATTTTATACAAGCAAAGTGGTTTTTAATTGCATCGACAAATTCTCAGGATTTATTTTATATGTGTAATATGATTTTTAATTGCAACACTAAAATCTCAAGCATGTTTTATATGTTAAATATTGTTTTAATTGCATTTTCAAGGTCTGAAAATTGATTTTATATGTAGAATATGGTATTTTATTGCATTGCCAAGATCACTGGCCTAATTTTATATGTGTACTATGGTTTTTAATTGCTTCATTTATTTCTCCAAAGCAATTTTGTACTTGTACTATGGTTTTTGATTGCATCTTTTGGGTATCAGGAATGATTTTATATGTTAAATATGGTTTTAATTCCATTGCTAATATCCCCAGACTGATTTTATACATAAAATATGGTTTTTAATTCTATAGCTCAGGTCTCATGATTGATTTTATATGTAAAATATAGTTTTTATTTCCATCACTAATTTCACAGGAATGATTTTATATGTGAAATATGGTTTTTAATTGCATTGCTAAAGTCTCAAGATTGATTTTTATGTTAAATATGGTTTTTAATTGCACGCTTATGGTCTCCAGAATGATTTTATATGTGATATATTGTTTTCTATGGCATTACCAAGGTTTCAGGAATGATTTTGTATGTGAAATATGGTTTCTAGTTGCATTGCTAAAGTCTCGAGATTGGTTTTATATGTTAAATATGGATTTTAATTGCATCGCTTAGGTCTCTAGAGTGATTTTATATCTAATATATGGTTTTTTATTACATTGCTATAGTCTTATTAGTGACTTTATATGTTAAATATATTTTTTAATTGTATTGCCAAGGTTTCAAGATTGATTTTATATGCAAAATATGGCTTCTATTCCATCAATAGGGTCTCGGGATTGATTTTTTATGTAAAATATTGTTTGTAATTGCATGGCTAAGGTCTCCAGAGTGACTTTATATGTGAAATGTAGTTTTTAATTTCATTGCAACAGTCTCATAAGTGATTTTGTATGATAAGTATGGTTTTTAAGTGCATCACTTAGGTCTCCAAAGTGATTTTATATGTGGAATGTGGTTTTTCATTGCATCGCTAAGATCAGTAGCTTAATTTTATATGTGAAATATGGTTTTAATTGCATCCCTCAGGCCTTCAGAGTGATTTTATATGTGTTCTATGGTTGTAATTGCTTCATTTAATTCTCCAAAGCAATTTTGTACTTGTACTATGGGTTTTGCTTGCATCATAGGGTATCAGGAATGATTTTATATGTAAAATATGGTTTTAATTCCATTACTAATATTCCCAGAGTGATTTTATACATAAAATATGGTTTTTAATTCTAAAGCTCAGGTCTCATGATTGATTTTATATGTAAAATATGGTTTGTAATTGCATGGCTAAGGTCTCTCGAGTGATTTTAAATGTGAAATATATATTTTTTAATTTAATTGCAACAGTCTCATTAGTGATTTTGTATGTTAAGTATTGCTTTTAATTGCATCACTTAGGTCTCCAGAGTAATTTTATGTGTGAAATATGGTTTTGGATCACATTGCTTTATACTCACTGAAGATTTTATATGTTAAAAATAGATTTTAATTGTATTGCAAAAGTTTCGTGATTGATTTTATATGTGAAATATGGTTTTTAATTCCATCACTAAGGTGTCAGGATTGATTTTATATGTTGAATATGTATTTTAATGGTATTGCCAAGGTTTCAGGATTTAATTTATATGCAAAATATGGTTTTTAATTGCACAGCTCAGGTCTCCAGAGTAACTTTATATGTAAAATATAATTTTTTATTGCATTGCTATAGTTTCATTTGTTATTTTATATGTGAAATATGCTTTTGAATTGCATCACTAAGGTCTCCAGAGGAACTTTATATGTGAAATATAGTTTTTAATTGCATTGCTTAAGTCTCATGAATGGTTTTATAAGTTAAATATAGTTTTTAGTTGCAATGTTAATGTCTCAGGATTAATTTCATATGTAATTGTATTGCTGTAGGATCAGGATTGATTTTATATGTGAAATAGGGTTATCAATTAAATCGCTTTAGTATTTGGAGTGATTTTATATGAGAAATATGTTTTTAATTGCATCACAAAGGTCTCTGGAGTGATATTATATATTTAATATGGTTGTAATTTATATTTCTATGCATGTTCTCATGCAGGCAGTGTCAGGAGTGATTTGATATGAATAAGAGATTTTAATTTGGTATTTTATGGGTGATTTGTTTTAAATTGTGGATTTGAAGGTAAAAAGCATATCCTGAGATGTAGCAGCCAAGATTTGAAAAATAATTAATATTATTTAGTTTGAAATAAAAAGTTAAATGCAAGTATTAATAATAGATATAGTGATATACCGACATACAAAAATATTACAGGTTAGGATTTATACTTTTATATTTTTATTTAACTACACGAAAAAAATCTGTTGCTCATAATAATAATAACATAATAATAACAGTAATTTGTAACCACAACGGCTTGCTATACATTTACCGAAACGCGGACGGGAATAGTCTCGATCACCCAGACGCATATATAATAGCGTCTGGGATCACCTTGTTGTAATTTCGCTACCAATAGGTGGAGACAAAACAATGATTCTATTTTTAGAGCCCTATTTTTAAACTAGGAAAACCATGCATACTTATAATATGACGTCACATTCAGATTCACTCTTGATTGTGCACAACAATAATATTTGTATAATTAATTGATAAAGTTATATTTTATAAAAAATATTCAAATGTAAACTTTGGCACAATTTGTTAAACACTTCTCGATATGAACGGAAGTAATTTTTTAGATAATAAAAATATCATCCAATCAAAAATTACGCCCAGTTTTGGGCGTAATGGTAACGAGTTCAATATAGAGATGAATCCAGACGCACAAATGTAATTAAGCGTCTGGATGATCGAGACTAGGACGGGAAGGAAATCGCGTTCTTTAAAATAGACTGCCGTAGATTAATTAACTTCTTTGGTGAATGCCTTATTGACAAGTTGTAACGAAATGATTGAATAAAGGATATATTTAGAATTTTTGTAAAAGAGAAGTTTGTGACTTGAAAATTGAAAAGCAGAGATTTTGTTCACTGGTGATTTTTGTCACGTGACAATGGATTTCACCTTTCACGTCGGTCGTTGGACGCATCAACAAATATCAGTTATTATTCGGAATACTCCTGCGGAACTCGTCGTCTTTTTACATAGGGAAAATGGCGGAAGACTATCGACAATGGACAGTGGGCAAATTAAAAATAGAATTGTCGTCAAGAAATGCATCAACAGCTGGACGAAAAGCTGATTTAATTGAAAGGTTGATATAACTTTTTGAAAAGATATTGACAGAATAGTGAATTTCCTCCCTGTCGGCTATAAACAGACCTATCTTTCCACCTTTGAAATTAGCAAATATTCCACGATTTTAGCACATTTTCCCCATGTTTACCAGTTGCCTGTCAAACAATAATTAGGCATTAATGTGATATTAACTTTTAAAGGGGAGTTTAATGTTCCTACTAAACATTTTATATGGGATTCTACCTCGGGGGCCACACCTAATATATGGGGGTGCCGCTGAGAATTACTCCTATAACATAAGGTAGGATTTCCCTCAATACCCCGATAGGCCGAATAGAGTGGCAACAAGTAAAAAAAAAATTATAAAATATTCAAAACTAATATTTTTAAGTGAAACTTTAATTTTTTTTCGGTTTCTTTTTTTCTACAAAAGATGTAAATAAGTGACCTTATCATATACAATGTTGCACGTTTTTCCCACCTAATCATATATCTGACAGCTGAAAAATGGGAGTCACCTATTCCAGTGACACATTCCATCACCTTGTATATCATGCATATAGGAAGTGGTCCCCCCATCTTTAATGGTATTACATTTATAAACTATTTATATTGAAATACATTACTAGTAATAAAAACAGTATATTTGTATTGGTAAGAGTTAAATGAGAAAATGTAGAAACTCTACTCTTTTTCTATTTATTAGGCTAAAACCGTGCACTCTTGGTTTTTCTATTATTAGGCTAAAACCGTGCACTATCAAATTCCGCTTGACCTCTGTTGATCTATTTTTAGCATTTTACTGTGCAAGCAGAAAGAATTAACTTTATTGTAATGAATTTGAAATACTGTCATGATTTAACATGACCTGAAAGTAGTTTAAGGACCAATCAGAAAAAACTAAAATTCTATTCATGTAATAAAAAAATGACCTCATGAACTTAACACCCCTTGTGTGGGATTCCAATGCTTTCATATAGGTTACCACAGTCAGGTTGATATAATCGACAAACAAAATTTTCCATAAGGGGGCTAGGCCCCCTTGGATCCGCCACTGGTTATTTTATTTAGTGCAAGCTAGAGGGACGGAAGGAGGGGGTCCCTTCCAAAATTCCCGTAAAAATAATTTGATTATCCAATTTTCCCAGAAAATAAAAAATAGCAATCCCACATCCCAAAAAATAAAATGCGGGTTCCCATTTCCCCCTAGGCGCTTTTCCCAGATTCCCTTGAAAATAAATAGCAAAACCCCTTTCCCGAAAAAGGTCATACCCACCCCAGCTACATAATTATAGCAGTAAAAATATGGCCAAAAAATATTTTAATTTTCTAAAACTAAAAAGTCTGTTTGATTACGAGGACAAAAGTAGCTTGCACTAAATACATAAAAGATTAACTAGGTTTTCATTTTAACAAGGTTTTTTAACAAATTTTTCTGTTATCATTGGATTTTAAAAAAAATGCTTATATTGCAAATTCTTGAGTAGTCTAGAACCTTCATACATAAGTGATTTTATGCCCGAAAAATTACTACTTCCTGTTTACCAATATTTTTAAACACAGGCAACATAAGTCTTCCATGGAAGACTGCAATTCTAGTTTTATTTTTCAGTTACTTGATTGGAATGTTGATTTTTGTTGATTTTGTTACAACTGAGGGAAGTGCTAGCATATCGAGAAATTAATTTTCACATCTGGTGCTGCCTTTGTTTGTGGCAATTTAATGTTCTTCATGTTCAGTGTTGATGTTGGTGTTTGCCAGTTGAGTGCATGGTTCTTCAATGTTGTGGTTTATGTATGTAAGTATTCATAATTTAATGTTCTTCCTAGACATTTTTAGAAGATGTGAAATTCAATGCAGTCTGTGCCAAAAACTTTTTTGTCTACTAGCCCGAAAAGCCAATTTTGAAATTGTCTTCTATTTGTCTATATTAATTTTCACTAGCCCTCACCAAATTTCACTAGCTAAGAGCATAGGGCTAATGGCACAGACTGTCAATGCTTATGCATTTTAATGGTTACAGAACCTAGATTTGAAAACACTTTGGTCTCTTTGAATTAAAAAAAAAACATTTCAATTAGGCCAAAAATAAAAAAAATGTTTGTTTCCCCAATCCGACCTACCCCCAAAAAATCACTTCAATGTGAAAAATTATATTGTTTTGTGAAGAATTTTTTTTTTGGGGGGGGGGGGACTAATCAAAATCCATGGAATTGTGCTCCAATGAAGTAAATGAGTCAAGTTTATTGGAAATGATACCTTGTCAGGATAAAAAATTATTTTACCTACCTACCAACCTTTCATAGGGTAGGGTATGGAAAACAAACATTTATTTTAGGTCTTACATATACATGTGTCACCATGGGAGAGACATAGCATACACATTTTGAATTAGTCTGTACATTTAGCCACTAGCATATTAATTGTAATGCTCAAGACTAGTTTATTCATTAAACAGGACATGTGAAAATTTTTTGGGGCTAGTACATGTACAATGTACATGCATATCTGCAGATATGTTGCTAAGGCATAAAACCACAACAATCACTCAGTCAGTAATTATCAATTGATTTAAAATTAATATTATTCCAATCACAAATGCATACACATAATTAAAAAATCAATCTATACAGTCATCCACTGTGAGAGTAGTTTTGACATTTTCAAGTGTAATAGGCCTAGGAGTCCAAACAAGCAGTGGCTCATGGCCAGTTGCCCATGGTTTTTAAATTATGAGGTGGGCTACAATGAACATTTAGCTTGTACATGTAAATTCTTATTTTAGAGCATCATTTTATGTACAAAATGTACACATGTATGTAAACAGTGTTCGAAATTAGTGGTAGACCGATAGACATTGTCTACGATAAATCAAGCAGGTCTATGCCAAATTTTGAAAAGTATATATAGATTATGTAGAAAATTTTCTGCAGTTGGAGCAAATGTCTATACTAGAAAAAATTTAGTTTCAAACACTGTGTAAACTGAACAGAATATTTTCTAACTACATGTACATGTTTATCACATGTTTGCATACAGTGTTGTACATGAAGGTATTACATGTAGCTAATATTGACCTACATAAGATACGATAACTTAACCCTCAGTCCACTATGTTCCTCACAGGATTGTAGTGGACTGAGGGTTACATTATCATATTTACATGTATGTGTGACATATATGTATGTATAGTAAGATATATTACATGTACAGTATAGGGGACCCTAACATTCATGACATTAAAAGCTTTAATAAGGTACACTAACCAATGGCGCTTGATGGCAGAATGTCGGACGGCACATTGATATCAGATAAAGACTGATACAGCCTACAAGGCTACATGTATGTACAGTGCTAGTCAATATATACATTGTAGGTGGCACTTTGACACAGCCTGTACAACTGTATGGCACATTTGAAATTCACCCTTAGGTAGACGGTCCCCCTAAGCTAAATGAAGGTTTAATATCTTATTCTAACTAGGTGCTGGACTTTGATTAAACAACTACATAAACTAGAAAAGGTCTGGCTATGTCTTATAAAGGGGGTCACGTTTTCAACTGAAAAAATATAGCCTGAAGTCGGATTACGCTGTATCTATTTGTGAAAGGAATAATTTGAACTTTAATACTGCATAAAATTTGTATGCAATGGTCTAACCTGACTTTGTAACTCTAAAATCGGTGTCTTTAAAATGCAAGGAACACACAACATCATATTTTCCTGGCTTCCATAGGCCTTTCGTTTTCGGGTCTCTTCTCTTAATGGCGACCCTCCACCTCAAATTTAAATCTTTCTCCTCAGGGAAAAGATGTCCCCCGAAGTTGGTGCAACCCGGCACGCAACAATATTGCGGCATTTTGTAGATTTTTGAAAGTTTTACAGGATTTAAAAAAACTTTGTTAGTACCGGAAATGAAACGATGTTGTCCGAGGAGTTCCGAATAATAACTGATAAAAGTACTCGGAACACTGAAAGCAAATTTAGGAAGGTGAATGCCATTGAAAAGCAGAGATTTTGACAATTTTTGTCAACTGGACATTTTTGTCACGTGACGATCGAAAAGCAGGGATTTTGACAATTTTTGTCCACTGGACATTTTTGTCACGTGACATCTGAAAGCAGAGATTTGGACCGATTTTGTCCACTTGACAAAAGCAGAGAATTTGACAATATTTAAAGCAGAGATTTGGACAAAATTTTGTCCTGTCAAAGCGGTCAAAATGACTGGTTTTTTGTCAAAAAGCAGAGATTTTGACCAGAGATTTGGACTTGTTTAAGTTAACTTTATGTTAAGTTAGGACTGCACCTAACTGTATCTTGTTTTTTATGGGAACTCATTTATGCATGGAAATTCATAACCGTTATAAGTGAGAAAACCAATAACAGACAAATAACAAACCTAATGTACTAGTATTTGACCCGTTAGCCGGTCGAATAGCCATTGCCTATTTTGTTATTTGTTTATATTGAGTAACATATTACCATCAGTGTTAAAATACTCGCACAATCAACGAAATAATTATTCACTTTATGTTTAAGAACTTGAAATACACAATAAGACGCATAATAAGAAATGTACATCAAAGCTTATTAAAATAAAAAGTGTCCTAATTGTCAACATACACACAAAATAAAAACAATTGAAAAAAGATGTGCAAAATGTTTTTACACTTCACAGAAATCACTCCTCCACGGAAGTTTGGAACAAATAAATGTTTGTTTCTTAAGCCAATAAGATTTCGGAGTTGAAGAGCACGAAGCCTTCGTTTTAAATAAATTATTTTCAACAACATCACAGAAAGAACATATAAATCTTGTTTCTAGACGTTCATTTTTTATTTCGCAAATTCTACCTTCCTTACAAAATAAAATGTATTGCAGTTTTAGTTTTAAGTTTTACGTTTTTATAATGTTCATGCATTTTTATGACTATAAATGTATGGTTGTTCTTAAAGACGAAAAGTTAGTGTTAAATAATTCAATATTAAATATAGTACCATCGTCAGCAGAAGAATACTTAAAGGGTCCTTTTTTCACATAAAGGTAAAAGTCCTTAACAGTTATTAAAAAATGTATGCGAAGCTCCAACAGAAAATTCTGCAACTACATGTATAGAACACAAATTGAACTATAGAACATAAACAAAGAAAATGCTACCTCAAATGAAATAAATGTTTGAGACTTTGTTTGGCAATAAAGAAAGTAATACTGTCAATCGCGTTGACTCAGAAGTAAATACACAACTTGACGTTTTACGATTAAGCGATTAATAGAGCATATGTCTTACATGCAAATAAAGACTTAAATTTAGGAAAGCTTCAGGCTAAAACGATATACCAGAGTTGAGAATAATTAGGTAGTAGTTGAGATAATTCGAAAGAAATCAACTTATTTAGTATTAAATCACTACATAATTATTTCAGAATTATTTTAATACTCGAAGAAAAAAAAAGAGAAGATTAAACATCATTCACACTTCATTACTAGATAGTGTCTTTCAAGTATTGTTTAACGCTCTTAACGAAAATGTCCTACGTAGGCGTTATTTGGTTAGATAAACTTATGTAAAACTCGTTTTGGACGTATAAAGCTATATAGTTATCCGTTAATGTTTGACACAAGATGGCGCACAAGCATTAATGCGCGTCACGATTCACAAATTAAAAAACTTGCATCTTATGCATCTAATATCAATTTAGTACAAATGTAAGCCTGTTGCATTATCATACATTGTATTTTAATACTTTAACTTGCCCCAATGTGGCGAAGCACTAACAATAACCAACTGTTGGATTAAACATTTATAATAAAATACTATAGTAAAAATAAATGTTATTAAAATATTATCAATGACTTGAGTCTATTTTATTCGTTTTCCAATTTCCAATTATTTATGTTAATATTGGATTGACATACCTTTTTCCACAGATTTCAGACCTTTAACCACTTTCTATAAAATGCAAAAACTTGATTTAAATAAATATAAAAACGCGTATTTCATAGATATATGTATTTATTATTCAGCGATACTGACAATTGGAAATATGAATTTGAAATATCAGGGATGATTATTAAGAAGCAAAAGTAATCTAGACGAATCGTTATATTTTTTAATTCTGTGTTTACTTATGGCGGACAGTTATTTACTTATGGCGGACAGCTGTTTACTCATGGCGGACAGCTGTTTACCATGGAGGACAGCTGATTAGTGATCTAGTGTAAATATCTATATAATTCTCTGTTATGTATTGCTTCAGATGCAATAGTGTGAAATCAAGCCAAATGCATTCGCAAACATTTTCCAGTGTGCCTTTAAATGAAAGTAAGAACAAAATACCGAACACCAAGGAAACTTTCAAATAAGACAATCCTCAAATCAAAGTCGAAAACAAAACCGGTAACTTTGGAACTAGCAACCAAAAAATGAAGCAGCTATCGTCGAGCAATTCTCCTGACTTGGTTTGGGCATTTCAAAGGACACAGTGAGTTAAACTAGGTTTAAAGGCATGACAAAATTATTGTTTCCAGTACTGTAGTGTATGCTTTGGTGTGTTGGCTGCGTTTTATAAACGGATAGTCAGTAATAGTTGTAACAAATAATCTTTGCATCAATATCAAAAATTGGTGAAACAATTCTGTTATCATTTCTTCACACGAGATAAAATATTTATGATTGAAACTGTTTTGTTCACGATGAAGGTAAAATATTGCTGATTAAATCCATTCATTAAAATACAATGTAATAAAACATTTGACAAGACGCTAACTACACATCATGTTGATAAACTGATGTTTGACGTCCAGTGAGCACTATTTTATTCAAAAATAGACATGACTTAAATGAGTTATCTAAACTGAACCAACTTCTAGATACTTCACTGATTAGTAAACTCTGCCAACAAATTATGATATATATTTGATTGATGGGTATCAAAATGAAAAATAAGAACTGGAACTAAACGACCTATTTGTTGTGGTTTGTGTTTTATTATTTCGTTAATATTTAGCCAATATACCTTCCAACACGAGACCACGGATCATAGCATTCTTTCATGTTGAAGTTATGTATTTGTACAAGCCACTAAGTTAAGAGCACCACTTTAATTGTGGGCAGCAACACTGAAAATAAGCTTCTTGTAAATTTACACACTGTTTTAAATATTTTATTAACGATTGCAAATACGAATCTCATTTCCTGCAAATCAGTATTAAATCTTACCTCTTGTTTATTCTTTTCAGCGAAATCCGCTAAAGCTATCTATAAATATTGTAAAACAAACCAGAGCAGGCATATGTAAAACAATGTGTAGGATCAGTACAAAACTTTACGGCTTCTTATAAAACACACAGGTGTCTGGTACAATTTTGAGTTAACAATTTAAAAATTTGTATCGTAAAACCAATGTCTCCTAAGACACAGTTATTTATAAAGATGACAGATAAATCAAAATGATTATATTAATAAAAATATATGACACAGCATGATAGCTCACATCCTTGTGTACATAATACTAATGAAAAACATAATGTTTGTATAATTGTTACCAAATTGTATGACTATAATTCCAACGCATTGTAAATTACACCGAAAAAAAATTAAATAAAGCAATGTAGTTTTTAATGTTGTTTCCTACCATCTTTATAATATTTAATTACCCAGAACGTAATTATGTGTTCGAGATTCAACATAAGAATGGCTTATACCTATATAGTTTTTGTTTAATTATTTGTTTATTTTGTAATTATTTAAACCTAATTAGTATTATTCTACTTCCTAATCCATTGCTCTTAAGGGTCGTGTGTACATATTACAACTATAGTAAGGACAAGAAAAATAAATCAATACTGAAAATCGGATGTACGAAAAAGCAGAAACATTTGATTGCCACTGAAAAATAACGAATTATTGGGTAAGGGATTAAACTTCAACTCTTCGTAGCCACAAAAATGAACCTACTTATTCGAAAACTACACAGGAGTATTATCATGCAAGAAGCCCGACACTCACAAAGCATTCTATTCAGTATGGTCCCGGGTCAGGGTTTCCTGACAACTTAACTATATAAGCTAGGTACAGCTATAGGTTCACCGTAAGCTCTGAGCAGGTATATGAGTCAAGTTCTAAGAACCATTTGTATTTGTATTTCTGTACAACTTTAATTGTAGTGACAAAGACCCTACACCTTAAATGTATAAAATTGCCTGTTTAAAAAGTAAAATAAACATTAAGGACAACTTTACATTTTAAGGAAAATTTATGAAGATCACCAAAGGTTTAAAGTCTAAATATCTAAGTTTTAATTCTGACAATTTAAACTCTAAATAAGCATTCAAAAAGATAATTCATACAAGAAATAAAAATATTTTCCACCAAATTAACTGTGGAATAATAATCGGAACGTGTTTTCAACATCTAGTTTTCATATATTTCTGCAGTTGTAATGAAAGAAGGTCTAACATCTTTTAGTGAGGAATCGTTTAAAAAAACTTTTAGAAGAATCATCTAACAAACGTTAAACTGCCTCATAATCTAATGCACGTTATTGTGCAGTGTCGATTTCTAATATTTGTTTTCTAATACCTGTGGCAAAAACTTCCCATACGTAATTCGGTGATATGTCGTAACAGAAAACCACCTAACATATACACTGATGTCTTTGCGGTTTGCAAGAAAAAACTAAATTAGACGTTAAAATTTAAATAAACTAACTAAAGACTGAGAAGCGATTTTTTTGTTTGATTAGCAATGGAGCACGGTATATCGTCATGAAGTATAAAAACAATTATTAGTGTTACACTTTTGTATCGTTTTCTTTAATATAATGTAAAGGATTATTATATTTGATCTTTTTTACAAGTACTATATGATTCTGACATAAGAATCACATGTCCCAAAACACGAATCTTCATGCTTACGTTTTTCTTCTTTGTGCCTTCTTCCGTGGTCATAGAATGCAGTTCCTGTTCCAAAAGGTTTTAAGTATGTACTTGTGTAAAACATTTCATTTCATTTTATGAATTAGAAACTTTAAATTTTATTTTAACTTTTTAACTTGTACTTGAATCACCATGACGACATCTGAAGATCCCAACCATCTAAAGGACAACTCTACATTTTAAGGAACATTTATGAAGATCACCAAAGTTTTAAAGTCTAAATATCTAAGTTTTAATTCTGACAATTTAAACGCTAAATAAGCATTTGAAAAGATAATTCATACAAGAAACAAAAAATATTTTTCCACCAAATTAAATATGGAATAATAATCGGAACGTGTTTTCAACATCTAGTTTAAACTTAACTTTAAATTTTAAATTTTATTTTAACTTTTTAACTTGTACTTGAAGCACCATGACGACATCTGAAGATCCCAACCATCTAAAGTGCTAATGTGAAATTAGCATTAGAAAAGTGAAATATCGCCGCTATAAAAACCCTTATAAAATATGCCATACTGTAAAATAACACGCAAAATCTTAGTATCTAAACTACGAAAACAAAAAGGCATTTAAGGCTCGCGGTAGTGATAACAAAGCTACTGCACGGTTATTGGTCTTTAAGCCAGGTAATAAACTGTTCCTCAAATAAACTGCATTAACTATCAGTAACGCATATTACAGTCTAGGGAGATAATTAATTTTTTTCGAAAATAAGTCAAATTTATGTAATAGGAGAGTTAAGCAATTCGATAATTGCCGAAAAACAAAAACTGCAAGTGTAATTATTTTAGGATAAAGTAGTGTAACATAAAACATGAATACAGTTGCTATACAATTACTATACTAGTTTGGTACATGATAACATTTAAATAAATAGTTTAACTAGCTTTTCATACTTTTTAAATTTCTTTTTAACAACTAAATTATGTATTTGATGAAGCTTCAACAAAAAAAGAAATGTTTCGTGAAAAGATAATTCCATGGCGTAATCTACAATTATATCCTTCTATATACTAATTTTTGTTCCTTGTTAGAGAGAATAATACTCTTCTGCAGCTGAAAACATTAAACGAAGGCATCAACATGTTTTTTTATGATATTAATCGCAGGAATATTGATTTGATTCCAAACTTTATAGCATTTTTTCACTGAACCTTTATTCAAATATTCAAATATTAAGTACTTAAACCTGTATATACATGCAATACATTGTGTCCTTCTCTTGTGAGTAAATAGTTACTTGATGTTTAAAATCCGTCATTACTCTTTCAGATCGTTCATAGATAGAATTGTAAAGAACTATGCATTCATTCATGGGTTTTAAATACCCAATTCAAACGGTCAAAACGTCATTATGAACTGGCTACACAAAGTAAGTCACGAAATACCAAGAACGAAATAAAAAGAACAAAATGAATAAACAAAATTGGTAAGCCGTGGTGGCAAACAACAACAAGCAAATCAGTAAAAAAACGAACGGTCCGAAAAACTCTTACCTCAGAAGTGATTTGTATACTCCTAAGAGGCGGGTGCTGCAATAATATTTCTAGAAAAATGGATAGTTTTACAGTTCATATGATCCTACTTAATTTAAAGTATGACAGACCTTCATTCCAGAATTGAACTATACCATATAAATATATATAAATTAAATCTAAAAAGTCAAGTAAAACGTATATAGTTCAATTGGTAAGATCATCTATATATCAAAAGCAGAATTATTGCACCTGTCTTGGAACAAATGTTTCTATATTAGCAAAACAAAGCGCCTACGAGAATTTCTAGATTGTTACTGGGAACAACGAGGTGTTTGTTGTCTGCAGAAAACCGGTTTTAAAGTCTCATTTTCGGGGCCTATCCTTCACTAAGTACTATTTTCCGTTTTATTACAATGTTTCCTCTTGCTGACTATAGTGAAGATATATTGATCCAATATTTGTTTAGTTTTTCTTGAAATATGAAATAAAACAATAAAACATGTTTAAATATTATTTATTGCATATCAGTAATAAATTATTACATTTGATTGGCTAACAATCGATCACCTGACATCAAGAAATACAAGATATAAAAGCCGGCGGTCCGATTTTCTGATATGGACTGATAGCTAACAGTCCATATAAGTAAATCGGACTGCTAGCTATGGTATAGAGTTATTTCCCTTCTTTTTACTTTTTTCAATACAATGGCTAGTAAAAAATCAACATACTACACAGCAGAATACTAGATGGGGAAAACAGACCTTTTATAAAAAAAACAAAGCAAAAAAAAAAAAAAAAAAAAAGAAACAGAACAAAAGAAAAAAATTACATGCATAAATTTATCAATGAATATCACAAAATCTGGACAGCCCTCAGGTCCAGGTCGTGACATGGACCAAGAAACTGATACGGCCCGAGCCGAATCTTCATGTGCTTGAATTAAATGAAAAACTAACTTAATGTTTTAACACTGATATTCTCAAAACAAGGTATGTATCACTGCAGTCTTTAACAATACGAAATAACTGCTGATAAAATGGCTTGTGTCAAAAAGTGATGTAAATGATGGTCAATGATTTGAAAGAATTATAGTGGCCTTGTTGCACAACATATTATATAAAAGAATAAAAATATTTGCTTAGCATGTTATGTCAGGTTAGTGTTTCTATTCATCACATTTTAAATTTCACATATACTCTTCAAAAAAAGAAACGCATAGTGGGTGTTTATATATTTTAATAAACGAATTCAAATTTTAAAATTTCACGAAAAACATGCACTTAAAATGTTTCTTGTATGCAAAATAGCCGTCGTTGCCTGTACAATTTCAAATAAAACGGTTAATTAATCACAGTTCAAAGTCACTTCCGGTCAACTGCAAGTTAGTAACGTGTGTGACTACCTCGAGAAACCAGCAGTGCTCTGCATCTCCTCGGCATGGACTCTATCAAAACACGAACATTATTCCAAGGTATTTTTTGCTATTCCTCTTGCATCATCTGTCAAAGTTGATTTTAAAGGCAACACATTAATGTTATTCCGTTTAAGAAAGTCTCTGGTTAGTTGAGCTGAATGCGGCCTTGCATTGTCTTGCTGGAATAACTCCTTCTGGTGTTCGATAATTGGAAGAAGATGTGGTTGAAGAATGTAGTCTCTGTATCGCTGAGCCTTTAAGTTGTGTGATACGTACACAAGCTCTGAGATCGCCGCCTAATCATGACGCTACCTAAGCCGAATTTATCCACTTTCTGGACATATGACTGCGCGAATCGTTCTTTTCATCTGGAGTTAACACATGTTATACCATTATGCTTCTGTAGCAGGAACCGCGACTTGTCACTAAACCAGATTCTGCGCCAGTTCTGGAATGTTCCACCTGTTGTACCATCTGACTCTTTCCCGTCAATGTGACACCGTCAAAACTGCTCTAAAGACTGTCTCCTGGGTCTAATTTCATGTTGTCGGAGCCGGTTTCTGACAGTTTGAGCGCTGATTCTTCGCAATCCAGTTATCCCGACTGCAGTTGTTGTTGCTGTGACTGTTCTGGAATACCCAGATGTATCGATCGTGCCTTGATGTGGTAATGCGTGGTGTACAACTTCTTGAACGGTCATTAGTCGTACCGGTATTTTGGTGTCGGGTCCATAGTCTGGAAATGGTACTTGGGTTCATATTCTCGGTCCTTGCAACCTCACTTTGGGAGACTCCAGCCTGTAGTCGTCTGATGTTGATGTTTCTGGTAGCAGTATCCAACCGCGGCATGGTATAACTTTTAGGTTTTGACGAGTTGGACCATCAGAGCTGTTCCTTTTATACGCTACCGACAGACGTTTAAGTAGACCACGAACTTTCTGTTGAAAGCGCTTTCAAAATTTTGCGGCATTTCACAGTTTAAGCACATTTTCAAATGTCATTTTTATACTGTGGCTTTATGCCAAATATTAAGACAACACTAAACCAATTAAAATTACCTGTACATTCAAAAGGTGCAGTTGTCATTTTAAATTATAATTGATAATTATTAAAAATTCATTTTATCAATTAAAACGTAGCTATGTGTTTCCTTGTTTTGGAGGGTATATATAAAGAAACTAGTTCTCAATAAATTTTATTTCTCACTGCTTCATCAATTGTAGCACCAGCCGCCTTTAATAACTTTGCACACTTTTCGTTGCCATATACCAACGCCTCTAGTAGCGGATGAAATGCCTAAATAACAACAACGTTGGCTGAAAACGTGTTTGTAATTTTTTTAAAAAACCTTAAGTTTAAGTAATGGAAATACACTTCAGAAATGACATGAACATATTCAATATGAAAAAATTACACATGGTAATATTTATCATAACTTAGCCTTTTGGTTGTTGTCAAAGTCTCTATAACCTCTATAATAAAACTTTAGTAAGCATTTAGAAACACGATTTAGAAAACACGAATGGACAGAATCTGACCATAGTGCAATGATCAACTAATACGTCAAACTTGCATGGTTCTTTCAAATGAAATTTAACTTACGGTATCGGCGTCTCTGTTTATTTCAGCACCAGCATCAATTAGTATTTGGAGACATTCTGGATAACCATTAGCTGCTGCTATATGCAGTGGTGTTTCACGCTATAAAAATAATTAGACTTTTTTACAAAGATAAATTAAAATGTTGCAGTTAAGGACCTAGTGTGCACGACTAATCAGGACCTGGAAACAAATTAAACGACTCAGCTTTTAGTAATGATGCAAATGTAAGTCGAATGCTACAATCAATGAAAGCTGATAGGACTGAGCCAGGTGAACAATGCTGATAACTTGCAAACCCTTACTTTGTCCAGACAGGTGAGCACTTAAGTAGCGGACTCGAGTTACTACGGGCACAGTCTTCTACTAACTGACTAATGTGTTCAATTTTTTCTTCAAAGATTGTCTTATTACCTTAACACCATTCAAAAAAAACAACTCATCATTTTTAGATTACAGATTGAAATGTAAACAAGTGCTTTTCTTTAACAGACTCGAAGCTAAAAGCTTATGTGCACGGTGCCTGTCAGTCACCACTACGGCAAAAAAATCACAAAAGATATATCCGCATCCGAGGTAAAAGTTCGCAAAAATGATCGAGTTTAATACCAAAAATAAAAAACGTGTGGAATTTATTAATATATCTATGTTTGCTAACTGCCACGATTTTTAAAGAGATATGCATACCGAGAATTGTTACAACAATTAAACAAGACTAAAACAATTATGGTCCACAATTTCATTATTGATTTCTGCAAGAGTTCTAGAAACTAGACTATCTTTTACAGGCATGCGGTTTGTCAGGGAATTTAGACAGATCACACTTCCATTCATTATGAACCTATTTATATTGATCGATGATAAATTATATAGATATAATGGTGACTGAAGATATTATCTTGTCAGAAAGTTAAGGAAAAAATCTGTCCCTGACCCATATATTTTTGATATAAAGATATATTTAGTTAAATAATTACTGTCTAGAATATGGACTCGATTTCCGTCGTTTGACTAAGTATTATATAGTTAAACTAATATTTCGATTTCATCTGCCTTTGTGCAAATTTATATTGACACTGATTTTATTGGAATACTATGCAAAGGCAACCTGTGTGTTGGCATTCAAACAATGACACAATAAAGTCAATAATTTTTTTTCGACTTGATGAAAGAATGAGGATGAAGTTTTCTGTATAGTAACATGACAACCCCATCATCTATCCGCAATCTGGGTACTCGATTGGCAGCTCTGTGGGTTGAGTGTGATATTGAACTGTGAAATTAAAAGGCTGGACCAAGTCTTATTTTCTATTATCAAATTAAATCTTTTAAAAATGTAATTTTCATATATTTTAATTAATGTTTATTTAATGCACGCTTTAAATTTATTGAAATATACACCTGTGTTATGGAAAACTTATAAACATAAATATCTTACCAATTTGTCTGTTTGGTTCACGTCAGCTCCAAGTAGAATTAATTCAGCTAAACACTTAGGCTGGTTATATTCAACAGCAAAATGAAGAGGGGACTTTTGCTGTATTGAAATTAAGAATAGAAATTTTAATGTCAATTTAATATAAGTTTAGAAAATATTACTTAAAATATTTTACGTTCGAATAAAAAGAATGCCCACAAACATGTTCTTTGTTCATTTGTCACCATTAATAATATGATATTTCATGTACAAACAGACAAAAATTAAGTGAGGTCATCACCATTATATGGACACCGTAATCGTTTTATCACTAATTGTAGACACAAAAATGTTTTAAGTAAGTTATAGTTTGCGAGAGCACGACTTCCCTTATCACAAAATGCGTCTTATCGTTACCATAACATTTTGTTATTTTTTCTGATTTCACTAATTTGTGATCGATCTATTACTATTTACTTCATATTTGGTCTATGTGGTGGGTGTTCAACGAAACCAAAAGTCGCTTGTTCTCATAACGGACCCGGTTTGTAAAGTTCAAAACTATTGTTAATAAACATGCGATATTACCCCAGAATAACAAAAAAAAACTCTTATATAAAGAGTCTTTTGGACATGTTGTTCACATATTTCTAACAATTACTAATAATATAATATGTGTTTGTTTAGTTTATTAAAACTGATATGCAGTCTTTGAAGTTGCAAATTATCAAGGGTTGAGCTAATATTAATCCAACACAAATTAAAGAGTTTCTATATTACTTTCCATGCAAGTTAAATGCAGCATATTTAACTTTATTGAAATGTACCCACAATTTAATATTATATTTTATTTGTTCGTTACCTTATTCGCTTTCAATTATTTTATTACTGATTATAGTTTTGGGGTATTCTGAATTATCTGTGTTTACTTAATGATGTAATAGTAAGCATCTCTATAAACCGATTAATGTTTGTTGTTATTGAGATAAATCAATTAAGATTTTCATTATTCTGAAAACCTTTAGGCATGTTAATGTGACTTCAAAAAAGGAACCCATAAATACTGGTTATGTTTATTTAGTACGAATATAATATGGCGTACCTCTACAAGCACACGTTCATGTCAATTTTTACTTTGTCGCTACAAATTGTATATTTAATTAAAAGGGCTTAACAACTTGTAGTTTTTGTGAGAAATGTGTTCATAGTTGACCCTGTCCTAGCACTTAATCTTAAAACCTCTATAGATAGGGTGGCGTCTGTTCCGTTGCCTTTTCTTGGATGTGTACATTTTTATTACGTAGTTGGGCTATAAAATTTTACTATACTCAAAACCACACCTTGCATTAAATTGCGTTGTTTTTTTTTTTTTTTGCATTTTTAAATTATTCCTTATTGTACTTTTTTATTTCGGAAATTACAGTAGAAAAAATGTATCAACGATAACCTATTTAATACTAGGCCTCTGTTGTTTATATGTCACAAATCATCCTTTACTTTTGCTATGGGAATTTTAATTGTAAATCAGCCATTTTTGTTTCTAAAGAGATCTAATATTGTTTACAAACGTTTGTCTGATTTTGTAACGTACAATGGTTTTCGGACAAACCACGAGACCTTTCCCGCGGTAATAGAAAACAACAAAGCCGAATGCACACAATCTACTACACATAGGTTACACATCCTTTCTAATTTAGGGTCAAAATTTACTATCGAAAAGCGCCCTATCAAAACGGTGAATATTTTGAGGAAAAAATTGTTGATTTCAAAATATAATTTTTTATCTACAAAAGGAACATAATCTCGACCATACGCAGTAAGCAGTTTTTATTTGTCAGACAAAAACACCTCCACCAAAACACTGACTTTTACTATATTTTTTTTATTTCTGTAGATACTATTATACAATTAAAGTATGTAAAGGTTAGTTTTTGTACTGAATTGTGCTGACTTACCTGACCATTCTAATATGTCTGAATATGACTTCAATTTACCCAACCCTTTACTGTAGTTTTCACTGTAATTTCACTGATTTTTACTGAAACCCATCTTGACTAGTAAATTAGGATAGAAATTGTCGCGTCCTCAATAGCTTTAATTTATCAGACCTATCTGTACTTTCTGAGTTAGTTTGAAGTAGTTTTGGCCTTTTTCTTGAATGCATGAATGGCGACCAGTTTTTTGTCAATGCTAGTGTTAACTGATTTAATCTACTAAATTACTCGAACAATATTAATTTATAAAAATAATTAGTTTTGTTACTTATTATGTATTATGACAAACTGCAATCACGCCATAGGGTAACAATTTTAAACACCAGGTTAGGCAAAGTTTTAAACTTTCGTTTTGTATTAACTATAGATAAATGAGATTTTTAAGTATTGTTAAAACATCTTATGATATTCATAACATACTCCGTATTTAGCATTGGAACTAAATTAATATGTCGTTATACATTGAAATGTTTAATGTTATAAAACCTGTGTTAATTTTAAATATCCTTAATTGTATCTCAGACAAATATTGCAACAAATAATTATGTGAATTACTAAAAAATATCTGTTTGAGTATAAGCATAAAATTTTTGTTTTTAAATTGGTCATGGCATGGTGATTGCAAAAGAAGATAATACAAATTTTGTAGGAAACTACACGTCATCTTATGCCCTACATACATTTATGGCAACTGTATTGATCTAACATTTTTTAAAATATAGATTTTTCGTCATTTGCATTCATTTGTATCCAACAAACGAAACTGTTATTTGCAGTTTCGCGGACATTTTTGTATAATAGAAAAAGAGTTGATTTTATTCTTATTATGTTAAATAGTATATAGTAATTTCCTCTGTATTCTGTATAAGCATAGATGTACAATAGGTGGGTAATATTACTAAAGATACGAATAATATATATAGTATGCACTTTCACCTTTACTGTTTAACTAAAGATTTTTAATCATAATTCAGAAAAGAAATGATTTAACGAATTGTATTATCTTAAAAGACAACATTAGTTAAAACAATAAGTAAATATTATTTTCCAGGAAATACAAAATAACCCTAATGAATGATGTTAACTTGGGCTGTCAGTAATATATAACAAAAAAGAGGAATGTATTCACACGAATACGACTTACCCGCCTGCCCAATTTGTTTTCTAACACAAATGTTGAACAATATAGTAACAAATGCACAGTCAAGATCATGGGTGTAAACGCACGATTCAAGCGCTTTTAATTTTTTTCAATCTGTCAATATTTTGCCACTTGCAGCAAAAAACTTCAACATTTTGTTATTATTTCTGACTGCAAATTTTCACCATTCAGTTTGCCATTTGTTCCCAATGACACTAATATGCTGAAAAGTACACCCTACATTGTTACAATCCTGATTCTGCACGGAAACTATCAACAATAAGAAAATTAATTAGATTAAAAAAATTAAACAAATGTGAAGTAGATAGATAAAATCTGAGATTTTTTTATTAAATAATTCCCCCTCCTCAATATAATGAATTGGCATTCAAAACCACGTGATTATATTTAAATCCAATGTGTTATCTATCTAGACTGCAGCTGTACATAGCTGTGTAGGCTACTTATAGAACAGTGTGCACAGCAGTGAACAAAGAAACATTAATTAGGGAATATCTCTGTAATAATTTAATTAATAAAAAAAGTGGAGATTTATATATTAATTAAAAAAAATATAAAACAATCGATAATTTATAATCTACACCTTTTCACTATCTTTTAAAATTATTCCACGTGACTATTTTTCGAAATTATGTCACGTGACTTTTTTCACAAATGCACAACCACGTCATATATTTAAATACCTGTGTTATCGATCGACGACGTTGGTTATTTATAGAACAGTGCATACAGCATTGAACAAAGAAACCTTAATTAGTGAATATCTCATTAATAATTTAATTAATCAAAAAAGAACACCGTTCGTCTATTGTACTAAATGGGATAAATAATCCCTGCAAGTTTGAGCTTTTAATATTGTGTAGTTTTCGGATAAAAACGGTTTCACACAAAATCTGTGACGGACAAAATTTTGCCAAAGTGAATACATTACTTACCCGCCTCCTACTGGAGGGCGGGTAAGTAAAAAGAATAATACAAAGTGTTTTGAGATGTCTGTTGATTATAGCTAATTATTTTAAAATTTTTAAACGCATTTCATTCCTGGTCTTGTTTATCGATCACACATGAAATAAACAGTAGACTTATCTTTCAATTGCTACATGTACACTGTTTGATATGGTTTCGTCTTTGATGCAGTGTGGATGCAGAATATTTTCCTAACATGTCATTATCGAAAATTGTGGAAGTCATTATACACGTAATTCTGGAAATTAGTTTACATATATTTCGTATTTTTTATTTGACTTAAAGTTGATTTTGTATTGTTGATAATTGTATATTATACTATCAATTCATTACAGAATTTCGAGGTTTCTTGTTCCAAGTTATTGATTCGCTTTGTTTGAATAGCAGCTCATTTAAGTACAGTATGCAAAAAGTCAGCAATCATATAATTTGCATTGTTTGAAACTTGCACCAAAATGTTAATTACACAAAATTTGCTACAAAACTCCTTTTAAGTTTCACAAACAGTAGCTAACAATTTAATTTTAATTTCAATGTTAGCTCATGTTGTCATTTTGTATAATAAATTAACTTTGTCCTTATTGTTACATCATGCATATTAAACGTATGTTAATTTGTGTTTGTTCTGTCACCAATATACATGAGAATAGCTGCTTGTCGTATGAAGCTATAGAGGGCGATTCTTTATTTAATGTGGTAGTTGAGCCTCTACCGATATATGTATTGTAAGTAACAAATAGTCGCGAGCTAACACTGATGCCATTCATAAACATGTTGGTAGATTTAGAACTATTTTTGCCAGTAACAAAGTGTATACATAAATATATGAAAATAAGAATAATCACAATAGCAATTGTTAATTACTTCTACTAAAATTATGGATGCATGCCATTATTTATTGTCTTTAACAGTTTATCGGCACATAATGTTTTCGGTATCAGGGGCAATAACCCTTAAAAGAAAAGGGTTTAGGTGGGAAAGATTGATGTATAATGCATCTCTAGTTCGAAATGTTCGTACGACATGTCGCATATCGCAAAATAAAATTTTAATGGGAAAGAAAAGCGAGAATGAAAGTCTGTGTAATAAACTTTGACATTTTCGTTTTGTAATGTTTTAAATACGGATTCTATCATTGAAATAAAGTATAATTATTATACTTATGCTTCTGAAAGTCAAATGAAAATTTCCTAAAATACCGAAAATGTCAGTTGTTTTTCAATTTATTGCAACTAAATTTTCGCTTGAATGAAGTCTAAGAACATCTATAAACCTCTCGTGATACATACTAAAAAAGTGCGGTAAACAATTAAAGTTCATGATTTCGTGATTTGATATTAGCATAAAGGGCGTATCAGATTTAATAATTGTTAATATTAGTTTTGACAAGAAACTTGGCCACAACAGTAAGAACAAGCCATCTGCAGATACTACACGAATGACCGATCATGAGTGTAAGACTACAAGTTACTTTCCTTCGCCAGAACAGAAAAATTGTTCGTCAACATATCATTAATCGGTTCCTCACGGCTATTGAAATTACAATGCATACTGCCGGATCATATTATCGATCAATTATTTTGTCGGCGATTAGCTGCTAGGAACATCTGATGTCGTTATCCCGCTAGATGACCTGTTTTAACACCCCATCATCGACGTGCACCCCTTGAATGGGTTTTGCAGCTGCTGATCCATTGACGTAATAAGCAATTCTGTAACATCTTTTTTACCAAAAACCGTCAATGAATTTCTTCTACAGCTAATGGCAGAGCAGAGTGTGGAGAATGTTTTGAAGACATTTGTATCCTTGACAGGGACTTACAGGGTGGACCCGATCAACATGGTATGGGGTGGTAGGAGATTAAACATAAAACCAGGTTCAGAAATCATAGATCCTTGGCCAAAGACCAATCAATAGTGTAACAGCTCCCAATGCATCGTCAAGGTTGTGAGACCCAATATCATGACAAATTTCGCATGTCAACAAAACAAAACATTCCAAATTGATTGCGCACGTTCACATGCATCAAGGGATCTCTTACAACAGAATACTGTCAATGTCATGAATTGGCGAGCGTATATTTGAACCCTATTGAGCATTAATTGCACGCAGTTCAAAGATGGTAGAATGCAAAACAGTCCCACAATAACAGTTGCCTGTGTTTCAAAGAGTATAGACATGTATTCAAATGGTGTGCCTGAATGGTCTGATCAGAGATGTACCATTTTGGTAAATGCTGGTAACGGACATACACGTTATTGATTAAAGTGCCATTAATAATTAAGTAGTATTCTATATAAGAGTCAGGCAATGGGTGGCACATCAGGTATTTCAGAATTTTATTAAATTTTTGGTATATGATTGGCATGAAGTAAAAATGGCTTAAACAGAAAAGTTTGAATTTTATTTCACTGGTTGCCATGGAAACGGCTATTTTGAAATCTATAACAAAATAACATGATATTACTATAGAAATTGTTGGATTTTGCACAACTTTCCACAATTTATTTTCCTAAATACAAGTTTCTTTTGACACATTTCAAACAGAATACTGAAAATTGTAATGTTTAAAGATATTTAATACCAAATACTTTTTTTGGTATCACTTTTCAAATCCAGTCAATAACCACATTTATTGACCAAGGGAGATAACTCTATGTAAAAGTCACTTTTTTATCAAATTTCAAAGCTTAATAAAAAATTACAGCAGATATTGTTTTGAAAGGGGGCTGTTGAAACATAAAGTTTCAATATCCTTCTAAAAAATGATGAGGAGAAATTGGTGTGTTTTCTGTATATTTTGCGTTGCTATGGAAACCAATACTGGCTACTTTTTAGTTTAAAATTTTTGAAAATGCTCACCCGCATAACACAATATAAACATAAAACATCTGCAAGTACAAGAGTTAATGTGTAAATATATATAGAAATTGTTGTTTCATGCTAAATCAATTAAAACCAAGTCTTGTATTTTACACGGTTGCCATGGAAACGATAAAATTACTTCCTACTTTTTGTGAAACATGGTTGATGCATCGAATTTTTTTATGTTTTCTTCAATACAAAAAGTAAACTATTACATGTAACATGTAAGTACTTTGCTAAATAAAAACCATCCAATTATGCATTTCTTATTTTATTACCAACAAACTGCTCTCTTAAACAATTAAAGGTCATTCTTCTTTGTAGACATGACTAAGGGAGGTAATTCATTTTACAAAGTTTTACAAATAATAATTTAAATTTCAAGAAGTCAATCCGTTCCAGTATCAGCATTTTTGTTGAAGAATAAATACATGTAAAAGCCTTTTTTTTTGGTTTTGGTTTCTAAATTTTACAAAACCTATGGTTTTCCTACTCCTAGGGATAAATTTGACCTATCAAACTGGTTTGTGGATTATCATCCCCACCCGCCAAACTACATAGGTGGTAATTCTCTTTTTGTTTTGTTTTGGTAATAATTTAAATTGTATATGTTAATAAATAAAAATAATAAAAGGGCTTAACTAGTCTAATATTCGGCTTTCTATTTAGTTGATTTGGCTTTATTAATATATATACTCTTCATATTGACATGTGTTATTTTGAGATTTCAACCACCTCTGATGAGTCTTTATGTAGACAACAATAGACCCCACTGGGGAGGCTGTATCGCTCAACTGTATTTTTGTCATTTCAGGAGCAAACCTGCTACAAGAGGTTATAGGACATTTCAAACCAAAGAGACTTTAGTTATGCTTCACTATCTACGTATAATAGTTCGCTAGACTTAGTTAAAGGCAAAAGACAACAAAAAATCACCATTTTTTTTTATACCTTTCACAAGACATAACTCCAAAAGGAGTCATTGGACAACTTTGATCCATTGGACAAATTTGACCCAATGGGGATTTTTTTGTAGAGCTAAATGGACTGAACATTTCAGCAATTGAAAGTTTTTCTCTGTCTTTTATGTTCCTCAAGTTATAGGCCAAAAATGATAAAAATCGCAATATTAAATTTTGATCTTTTTTGACCATTCAAAGTTGAGAGCTATAAAATTCTCTAAAATTATATTCTAAAAATCTAAAATCTCTAAAGGAACTAAACCTAAACTTGATCTGTAACTCATCACGTTTGACTCACATACCAAAAATCAGTTCATTATCTACAAGTATTTAGAAAAAAAAATGCGGAAAACTGAGGTTTGACAGAGGAACGGACAGACAGACGAACAGAGTACAAACCTAAAGTCCTATTCTGCTTTTGGTGGTAAGGGACTAAAAATTGCTGTAAATTTATTGCTGCATAAACTAAGATCAAGTTAATAAAAAAAAACTCCTTTGGTCTTTCAGGGCTGTTCCTGAAAAAATGACATGGAATACTTAAAATGGATCATGGAAAGAATTGACTGCATGCCCACTAAGATTCATCATTTCAATAACTGATTTTTTTCCTTCAGAAAACTCTATTACCATCAATTCGTTGTATTAAACAGAATTATATACGTCATTTCTAATTTGTTCATCTTCAATGCTCTGAAGTACGGCTTCTAGATCCTCATCATCGATCACAGAGAGTTGCTGTTTTTGACATCCATTTCTTTGTAAAAGTGTCAGTCTTGAAAAATAGGAAGAAATCTGAGAAGGTTGAAGCCATTCATTTGGGGAGAATCTTAATGCACCAATAACTTTAACTATTCTCATGTCCCTTGACACATCAACAGGGTTAGCTTTTTTCCAGTCCATTCGCTTAGCTGCAGGTGATTCATCAATCTACAAAATAAAGCATAACGTTTCTGTCTACCTTATAGTACAAAAATCTAATTCTACATGTGAAATAATAATAAATCTTGTAATAAAAGCAATGAGAATCTAAATTATTTAGGTACTTTAATTTTTACCTCATCAGAGATATTCTTCATACTAGTACATGAACATTTTAGTTATCCGGGACTTAAGGTCAAAATGTACAATGTAAGCTTATATCATCAGTTGGCATCCATTAAAATAATAATATCTATAAATTGTTTTAGTGCAGTTTAAAGACATTGTACATGTATAATTTATAGCTTCTATACCATAATACTAAATAAATATTACCATCCTGACCATAGACTTCAAGAGATACATTTTGAATTGCATTCAGCTGGTATATCATTTGTTTGTCTTAAAGTATTTTTAAACTTTTCCGAATGACATATGACGGTAAAATTAATTTATTTAAAGACAAATATTTTGAATGCTCACATGTCCTTCATCGGTGCAAATGGCATAACTTTAATTTGAATATACATGTACATGTATTATGGACTCCTTAGTACATGTACCATGTATGCTAAGTGGTTGTTTTCTATAAAAAAAAAAGGAATATTAAAGCATCAAGATACTAGTACATGTACCTTAATCTCAGATATTTCAGTATCTAAGCTCTGTGTTACAGATGGTATCTTCTTCCTCTGACTGGATGTTGTAGTACAATTCAACATTATCTACATATTCCTAAAATTGAAAAAATCTAATTACATATAAATATTAAAACACTGGTTTTGTTGCTATGTGTAATGAATTCCATGAAAGGTAATGAAATTTCTTCTACATGTATGTACATGTATACTTCTTGTATAAATTTAATAGAGGTTAATTTTCAATATATTTAGCTGATGTCCGACTTTTTTTTACAGGGTGTATTTCAACAGCTCACTAACTCGTCACAAAAAATACAATGCAAAAAGTGGAAGGCTACGATTCAGGGATTTATATACTATATTTAAAAACATAAAATGAGTTGAAAATTGTAGTAAAAACAAAACTGTTTACTGACTTAACATATATAACATAAAGTTGAAAGAATACATTGTAGTTGGGAAGAAACATTGTACTGTTTCACAGAGACTCACAGTTCCCTGTTTTGGAGCCCCATTCTATTATTTGTTTTTGTGAAGTCAATATGACCGTTATTGTCTGCTTGAATATTACTCTAAAAAATTAATTTTGACCCTCAAAATTTGATGTATTCCCTATTAATCCTGCAGAAATGACACTTCAATTTTCCTGAAATTACCCCTAAATGAAATTTTGTAAGAAACACTGGGCCAAAAAACTTTATATGGAGGGTCAGTAGAGTTAGTGGAAACACAGATAATTTTATTTTTGGCCTAAAGTGAAAAGGGCTGAAAATCTAGACATTTATATGTAGCATGGTATAGGCCTAAAACAAATAAATTATACTTTCAAACCCACTATTTTTCCAATTGCATTAATTGAACTACATGTACTCAAATTTTAGGGGCTAGTGAAACTTTCACTTTCAGGCATGGTGACAATGAATAAAGCAGAAACTCTAAAAATTATCTAATTTTTATAATGGTATTTTTGGACAGAGACTGATAAATACTTGATAGGAAAATAATCTCTTTATTTGACCTACCTGAACCTATTGGTCATGTTGGTACAAGATATGATATCCCAACTGTTCCAACATAATTTGACTCGTATGAAGACTAACAGTTCTATACGGTTTTGCATCACCAATATGATTAGGGTAGCTGCATTTCTGAGTAGGTCGCCAGTGAATTCCCAAAGAATACCGGTGGTGTAGACAAACAGCAAATCTTAAACATGGGGAAAATATTCCACAACGAGCAGCAATTATAAATAACCTTCAATTCAATGTTATTCAAGACTTTCAGCTTTCTGAGATGGGTTGTTATGCTTTCGGTACAGTCCATAAGTTTGACAGTTGTAAATTCCTTTGGATACATCTTTGAAATGCTGCATAATGTTGTCGAAAATTTTGAGATTGAGCATTTCAGAAAAACTTCTGTTGATTCCATGGAGGCTGCCATGTTGGAAATGCTGCTGCCATCTAGTTGCAATATCCAAAGGGGAATAACTCTGATTGTCAAATACCAGTCATTCCAATGGTATTTGACTTTAATTTATACACAGTGTATATAATAAAATCACATCAATTTTGGGGTTTAAATTTCAAAACTATATTTTTTTATATAATTTAGACTAAAATTTATTTCAAAATAAAATTGCTGTAAAAAAATAGAGGCATGAAATCTTAAGCATTTTACATATAAATAATGGGCAACATAGCCTAAAAAGAACGACACCATAGTCATAAATAGACAAATATATTGCTGAAAAAAGATTGTAGTTCAAATAGTTGCATCATTTGGCAATGAATTACAGTGGATTTGGTTAAACTCTAAATATTCACGTTCCCACTTTATGAAGCACTCTGCCTGACTCTTATATAGAATACTACTTAAAACGCTCTTATATTATGTAATTCAGACACTGCGGGCAGGGTGCACTCGACTCCAATCTTAATTGACAAGGATTGCCAATTTTCCTACCGAAGGTCGGGGGTTTTCTCTGGGTACTCCGGCTTCCTCCCCCAATAAAAACTGGACGCCATTATATAGCTGAAAAATTGCTGAAAGTGGCGTTAAACAATATTCAAACAAACAAACAAACAAAAACATTACCTTTATATCCCTGGCATGGATATCCGCACCGGTCTTGTATAATACTGCTATAACATTTTCATGGCCTTGTACTGCTGCATAATGGAGAGGTGTCATGTTCTAAATAAGATTAAAAAATGCTGAATTCATGTTAAAATGTACGAGATGAAACTTTTAATATCTTAACTATCCTTGTTCATCGTGAAATGAGGTTGTCACATGGTATTTATATCAGTATACCTAACCCATATTTACCTTATATTTCTAAAACTTAAAACTTGTATGTGACCCGAGGTAAATTATAACTTATAATCTGAGTTTCTCCAGACTTCAACCTTTAAATCAAATTAAATTATTAATTAATGTCAATCATGGCATCATCTTGTGTTATTGTATTATTACTATTATTCGATGACACTTTGAGCGTAATTTGTTTTAAAAAAGGATGAGCTGATATTTCAATGCTATTGCTTTGATTAAAATATTCGTTTTATTTGTTAAAACATTTTACTTTTGCTTTTAAATGTTTGTCAGTAAAAGCACTTATAATGTCTATTATCCTTTTTGTAAAAAGATTACAGTTCACAGAAAGTTCCCAAACATTTTTTTGGTCCTTTTTGTTAATTTACCGGAAACCAGTTATATTTACCGACATTTCTGAAATTGTCTGCTGTTTATATGAAGCAGTTTAAATTTATTTTTTGGTTGATATGATTAACGTTGACGAATCTTTATGTTATGATTTGGATGTTGAAATAATCATTCAACAGTTAGAATTTATGCTTGCTTTCGAAATAAGTTAAGTACATTCACATGCAGCTTAATATACGTGTATCTCCTTAATGTTTTTATTTGATTTTCCAAAGACATTGAACTCTGAAACAGTCCCAACAATGTCATTTCATTCGCGACATGATTAAGTGGTCAGCACATTAAAAATGGTGAAAGATATATAGGCGATTTTTAATTAGAATTATAAATTAATAGTTTAAAAAAACTGTAATGCTTATAACATATGTATTATTTATAATTGTCATCACTAAAAAGCTCACAATTACCTCACAGTCTTTGGCCTCGATATTTGCGCCAGCAATTGTTAATTCTTTTACAACAGCGACATGTCCATAAACTGCTGCATTGTGAATAGGCATACGTTCCTAAAGTGAACAACATTTAATTTTACATTAAGCAGATGACCTTTTTTAAAATATTGTTTTGAATGGTATAAACTTTGTTGAAATAATAAATGTTTGTCCTCCATGTGTTCTAATAAAAAGTTTCCTATGCCATTTTGTAACTATACATGAGAGTCAATTACAAATTTAAAACGCATGTGTATTTTGTCTTCTAAATACAATTGTTTTCGAATCCTGTATTGTGCTAATGTTTTTGAAACGAAAATGAAAGCACTAGAAAACAGTTAGTGCTAAACATTAAATATTTGATATAAATTAGCAGCTGAAAATGAAAATCAAGAAATTTGATCAATAAATAAACGAATTTATAATTACCTTAAAACCCCTGGCATTAATATCGGCCCCAGCTTCATTTAATGATTTTATAATACTAACATGTCCATATCTTGATGCATAGTGGAGAGGTCTATCGCCCTATTGCAAAACAAGTTTCAATCACTAATACATTTTTAAAATGACCTTAAAGTAATGTTTTTAATGGTTTTCAGTTGATGATAAGTGTATGTTGATATTTAATCTGTTTATCGTCTCACACCTATTGCTAACATTTTATCAAATGATTACACTGATTACACGTTGCTGATAACCCAAGCGACTATGAAAATGATGAAATGTCGAGTCAGAAACTGCGAAACATAACACATCTGGTCAGCACATTCTTTCTCTGATAATTTTAATAAAATAAAATGGTAAAAGGAAAACAGAATATATGATGTTTAAAAAGTCAATAAATATCAGAAGTGAAAAAATGACTGTGAATCCTTATTTGAAATCAAATCACTGCCTCATGTTAACTTCATTAACAAAGACTTATGAGAAAAGAGTAATAATGTTTGTTAACTTAATGGCTACTCTGCAATAAAACCTAACTAAATTTACTGTAACGCGAAAACATATTCCCATATTATCGTTCAAAATATTTATATTACAAAAAGACTTCAAGGTTACGACTGAAAGGTAGACCTCCCAATTTAAAGAAAAACATTTTACTAGTTTTTTAGTTCACATTGCTTTAATTAAACACTTTTCTATAATAATACTTATTTTATTAAAAATTTACATGAAAGTAAAAATAAAACAATTACATATTAATTTATATAACTTATTTATACGAGAAAAAGACAAAAAGAGTAGTATGTTTGGATAATTGTTTAGTAAATGCATGAATTAGATAAGTTTCCTTAAATAATTAGAAAACATGCACGGCATAGGCTGTGCAATACGAGCAATACATTCAAAATGCAATATACAAAGAACATGTACATATAAACAATAGTTATAGATCATTATTAGATTATCATCAAATTCCTTAAGAATTACGATTTTCCTCAAAGAAATAACTTATCCTTAACTTTATGTCTTTGGCCTCAATATTCGCACCAGCCATGTGTAATACTTCTACAACATTGTCATGACCTTTAAGTGCAGCATAATGGAGAGGTGTCATGTTCTAAATTTAATTAAATAAGCTAAATTGATTTTATTTTATACGTGTTGAGATTTTTAAAATCTTTACTATCCCTGTTCATCTTGATTTTATTTTATTTCTACACCTCAACATCCTGATCCCTTAGAACATTCAGATTTGTATTTGTTGTTGTTTAAATTTTTATTGAAATATTGTATCGTGTGAGATTTACTACTAGTATGTTGTTGTTAGTATTTCCGTTTTGTGTATGCTTTTCAATTTCTCGTAGAAATGCCGCAACATCATAGATATTTGTTTACAACAAATCGATTTTCGTGGCACAACGATTTAAAATTAAGCTTGCAATATAAATGTATCTTAATTATGACAATAAAATGTCCATTTAAGAGTTAATTCGACAAATGAAATACTCGTATTAGGCTCTTAGGACATGTGTTTGTACTCGTATAAGGCTGTTTCCGAATTTCTATTGAAACATTGAAAAATATACGTTGTTTAAGTTATCTTTGATATATTGAGTTTCTATTTAATCTCTCCAAATGAGCTTGATATTAAGACCATTTCCCATACAATCAAATCGGCCTCTTGCATAGACCATCTTCACGAAATAGGCTCGAGAAAAACTGCAAATAGAACGCTCCGATAAACCTGTTGCCAATTGCTAACGTTCCAATATTCCATCGCGTTTACATTTCACAATTAATACTCGTTATATTTTATTATCGTTATGATTGGTGTGAGGAATTATTATAGATTCTATTGAAAGCCACACATGTCTACACATCAGATACTAGACGATGAGATAGACTTTTCATAGATTGATTCCATTGAAATATTCTACATATTGCTTACCGAAAGGGATAGAAATCCATCTTAATTTTATGATTGTGACATCAGTTCAAGCAGAACCAATTGATCAAAACATTCAGTCTTGTTAAAAACAGGCAGAATAATATTTTTATTTTTCCTATTGCAGATTTATGTTTTATTGTTTAAAATGAAATGGTATATTTTTTATCACAAACTCAGACGTAAACTTTAATTAGTGGCTGTTTTTAATAATTATCCACTTTTTACAGTGCTGAATTTTACATTTTTGTCAGCACAACATTTGATACATTTAACATCTGAACTTTCTATCTTTATGTTGTATGGACATATGCATTAAATGCGATTCTTCATGTTGGCTAGAAAATAGTTCCTCAGATTGTTTACTTGATTTTTGGGACCATACTGGGAGGGCGATCAGCGCTAAACCCATAGATACACAAAGCGTCCCAAGATGACGAATAGGCGAGACCTGCTTGTTGGGGTGTCGGTCATAATACTGCGGAGTACTGTGAATCGAGCACAAAGAACCCTCCCAGTATTGTCCCATCACGACAACTAACATATAAATATAATTCGTACAATATATTTTTGATTAAAAATTCATAGATTTTGATACCTGTAAAAGCGAATTAGAATATTCAAAACGTGTATATTTTAAAGATTTTTTTGGTGTATAATATTTAAGATAAAACAAATCCATGTGGCTTTTATACATCAATACAGGATGTTTATTTTCAAAACATACATGGGGACTATTCGAAATTAGAAATAGTTTATACGTAAAATATTTAAAATATTTAAATTGTTCATTACAAATTACTTTTGATATTAGTTCTTGATAAAAAAAAAATGTATAATACCTTTTTTCTCGTGATATTCTTTTTTGGAAAATTTTTAAATAGAAAAAAACAATGAAAACCGACCGAACCGACCGAACCGTCGTAAAATGTCTCGGGACTCAAGTCACGATTAATAATTTTATTACAGAATGCGTGGATGTTTTTATAATTATAATTTAGCTTACAATTTTTTAATGTTGTTTATCGCCAATTTCATCAATTTGTCAGCAAATCGCGGTGTCCTGTTTTATAGGGGACGAAACGGAGGTACACGCAGTAAGCCGCTGATCTTCAGTAGAAGTAGAATCCTTGTCACTTGAGGTTGGAGTAGAGCACAACCTGCATGCCGTGAGAATTTAAAGTTTTTTGAAAGACCACGTGATCAATAGTAGATAAATTAAATACTCATCCGCCGAGGCCTTCAAATCATTTTTGAATAGTTTAGTTTTATGTAAAGCATTTTTATATTAAAAATTTGAATATGTTAGTGTGTACATTTTAACAAATAAATTGCACTGTAACAGCAAAGGTTTAATGTATTTAATGAATTTTCTCTTTTTGCTTTTATTGAAAAATGAAAAATATTAAACCATTCTTATTGCATTACAGTTAAATGACATGATTGTGCTATTTAAAGTTTTTATTCATCTTTAATGTTTTTAATCTTAATACTGCTTAAAATTTCCAAAAAGTTATAAATGATACACGTCGACTGTATGAGGGTTAAATTAATTTAAGATTCTTATTACATGATTTACGCCGCTTAAGTAGCACAAACAATACTTTTTATTATAATTTTTTTGTCAATTAACAATAAAAAAGAAAAAAAATGTATATATTTACTTTATTTCGTGTATCAACATTCTAAATATTTTTGACATACATGTACCCACCGTCGTAATATTTTTAACGCCGTCAAATAACACCAGCGACCAATTATTGCGTCGACGATATGCAATCAGGAACATCGGATGTCTTCGTCCCGCCAGAGAACATGTTTAAACACCCTTACAACGACTGGCACGCCTTCAACGTGCTTAGTAGCGACTCAGATTTCATAATCAGCAAAGCGAAACCAATGTTTCTGACGAAAACCGTTACTGCATATCTACAGCTAAAGGCAGAACAAAAGTGTGGAGAAGGCTTAGAGAACGTTTTCAAGAAAGATCTATCCTTAAAACTAGGTTAAGTTGTCTTCCAGAAACTTGGTACAGATAGAGGTAATAGATTTAAAACATAATAACCAATAGATAGTAATATCATTTATTTACATTTTGTTAAAATAATTAGTTAAATTTTATATGAATATGTAGTTTTGTGCAATGCTTCTTCTGTGGTTTAGCATATAAAGGGTCAACGTTTTCCGTCTGTCACTGACTCCGATTGACTGCAAATGACTGAAAATTTGTCTGCAAAAGACTGCAAACGTTGTGTCAGATAATAACTTTTACTGTGACAGTCATTTTATTTCTTTTACGAACATATTTTGTGTTTCACAGACATTTTTTCCGTTGATGCAGTCAAAATTGAGCTGTAACAAGGGCGTTTTAGTTGTATCAGTCGAAAAAATGTCTGTCACAGTCATTTTTCCTTTTGACTCAATCGGAATTTGTCTGTAACAACGAGTAAAAAAGCGTCTGCCGCGGATATTTGCTCTGTTGTATCAGACAAAATGCAACTCTCCCAACGCCTATTAATTATTATTTTGATTTTTTTTAATGTTTTTGCAAATGTTATTCAAATAGTCTCGTTACAGACGTAAATTTATGTTTAAATGTATCTGTTCTAAAAATGAACCTTCGGCAATGAAGACAGCTGAAAGTAAAGCATATTGTTAAATGTTGATATTAACTGAATTGATCACTACCTTACTAATCCATCTAATTAAAAAAACCGTTTTCGAAACATCTTCTACTTTAATATCTTCTGCAAAGTTAAACAAAATATGATGACATCGCTAATTTATTAAGTTATGTCGAAAACTGTTTTATTCAATATGCATCAAAATTTATAATTTTAGTTATTATAATTATTTCCACCTATTTTAATTATAATATGTAAAATATATTATTGTTTTCTATTGTTTAAAAATATCAGGTAATTCAGTGAACATAATAAAGTTGTTCATGTTTACGGGACGCTTCCGATTTTAAAAAAGGACGCATGTGTTTAATTTTGTTACAGGTAATCCTGGGCCCCACTTTAAAGGTTGATATTTTTAATTGTCTACACTAACTCTAAAATCATACGATAGAAAGGCAAAGTGCCACAGAAAGACCAGCCAATCTTCAGCAAGTAACAGGTACACTTTATCGAATGAAACTGAATCGAGTGCGCCGTTTACTTTAATCATACATTTATTTGGGAAAATTATTCGATATGTCCATAGCATCAGTTGTAAGTGTAGTATATATAAGAAAACGGAAATTTTAGGCACTGCTAAACTTCATGGTTTATAAAATAAATACACAAATCACATCCTTTGCAAAAGCTTTTCACAAATTTTTTACAATTTTATTTGACAATTTGCTTGCTACATTCCCTGAAACGCATAAGTTAACGATTTTATCATTCGTACATCAGGGGTATGTTGTTCAACAGCTGATTTGCTTAATCACATGATTACCCGAATTTTGAAATCACAAGAAAACATCTTATTTTAATGTCAACGAAAAGGTTTTACGTGTATTATTCTCTCTTTGATTTTTTGAAAATTTGAAAAGTTTTAATTTTAATAAAAGCTTCACATCGTTCGTATATGGTTAAAGGTAAATCGTTTTTCTATTGTAGAACGAAAATTATTAAATATTACGTAAAAATCAGCCCTGATATGCTAAAAGCAGCATGATTAATATCTTGATTGAACTAATATAAAATGGCTAATAACTGTTAGTGTTCTGCCCGCAGGGCAATACGATAAGTCGTATTGCCCGATACGATCACTCCTCCTGTCTTCTGGATCAGTAGGCTATTTTGTGACTACTTCAGATTGGTAACGAGAAGGACTGTCATGACATTTCGTGTATTGAAAATTATGGTTTGTTAGTAAGGTTCTGGTTGAGCTTAAGAAAAAAATCAAATTGATTGATTGTATGCTTGCTTTTCGTCCAGCGTGCAGTCTTTCAGCTATATTAAGGACGAGAACCAACTTAATTTTTTTTTGCCGCCGTGACACAATTGTCGCGGGGTGGGACATTGTTTTCTAATGTCTGTTCGTTTGTATGTATGGCGAAACATTTTTTTCGCAGTTTTCTTGGCTATTTTAAATGAGGGCGGTTTGATATTTGATATGTTTATTTGTCATAATGGTTTGTATGTTGTAATTATTTAGTATCAATACTCCATGCTTTTGTTAGACTGGCTATTCATATGTGTTTGACTTAATATTGTACGATTAAAAGCAAACGGCGCTGTCGATTCAGTTGTATGCGATATAGCATACCTATAGGCAAGTCTTTTTCTGGAATAATTTTAATAATCTTTATGCTTGTCAATGTAGAGAACAAGAAAAATGCACCTTTAAAAAGTGTTTTGTGTGTAGAAAGTTCCACAGTTATGACCGAGGGGAAAAGGTATTTTAGTAGACATTACCAATAAATCCACAACTATAAATGCATTTATTTCATTATTACATTATTATATTACACAATATCACTCATTAATCATTTTGATGATCGCAGAAAAACACCGGATGGAGTCGCCCTATTTTATTGATCAGTTAGGTGAGATTACCTGAAACCTAACAACAAGTGAGGGCACATTTGTCATTCTTCAAAATGGACATATAAAATTTTATTGTGTACACTAAATCACCCGATCTATTTAAAGATAAGACACAATCATGACTTTGTTGGGTTTTTAATATTTTAATTGAAATATCAGAAAATAATACAACAATTAAAATGTTAATGTATTATGACACTGCATAAAACATTAACAGTTTCCGACATTAAAGAAATTGGCGATTTTATTTGTTTAACTTTTTCCGTTTTACAGTCGTATTTATAGCCAGTAGTAATTGAATAAAAGCGATAGAAAAAAGTTAGTGATAAAACATTAACAAATTGGAAATAAAGTAGCAGCCGAAAACGAAAATCAAGAAACTTCATCAATAAAAATATTAGTACATATCTATCTTAAAACCTCCAGCATTCATATCAGCCCCAGCTTCATTTAATGTCTTTACAATACTAACATGTCCTTTTATTGATGCATGGTGGAGAGCTCTATCGTCCTATAGAAAAGCAAGCGTTATTCACTAACACTTTTTTCAAATGACTTTAAAGTAATGATTTTAATGGTTGTTGATAAATGTATGTTGATATTGAATCTGTTTACCGTTACGATCGTACACATATTATTTGTTATCTAAGGTGTACAACTGATTTTGCATAGCTGATATTTGTAGCTTTGTAGCTTAAAGCTGTATGTTTTTGTGTTCAGGAGAAAATTAAACTTCGCATGCTTCGCTTTTGTACGTTTTTGATGTTGAGATATTAAAATAGAAAGCGCACAATAGCCATATCAAGCTAGAAAAAATTTCTTTCGCCATTTAATATCTGAGAAATATTGCTACAAATCAAATTGACTACATGTTTTTGCAATGATACAAAAATGTGAGAGTGCGAAATAACCACATCTAGGCAGTGAATATTTTGTTCTGATACTAATAAAATGAAAAATACTGCTGATAACCAAGCGACTATGATCTCTTATGAAATATCGAGTCCGAAAGTTCGAAATATAACAAATATGGTCACTTTTTTTTAGTATTAATTTTAATCAGATAAACTGGTAAAATAAAAATAGACTATATGTTGATTAAAAAGTCAATAAAATATCAGTCGAGAAAAAATATCTGTGCATCCTAATTTGAAATCAAATCATTACGTCATTTCAACGACATTACCAAGGATTTATGACAAAAAGAGTAACATTGTTTGTTAACTTAATGGCTACTTTGCAATAAAACCTAAATAAGCTTACTGTAACGCGAATGCATATTCATATTTTATTGTTCAAACTCGTTATATGAAAAGAAAGGACTTTAAATCTCGTATGAAAAAAAACATGTTTACACACGAGGATTCAAAAAGACAGACTTCCCAATGCTAAAATACATGAAAAAATGTTACATGTTTTACGTTCACAGTTCATTAACAACACACAAGTATGAAATGTGTACTTCTTGTAAGGACATGTACGAGAGGGATACAAAAAGATCAGTATTAGTGGACAATTTATTAGTACATGCATTAATTAATTAGGCTTTTTTAAATTTACGACAAAACACAACGAACAGCATAGGCTGTGCAAAACGGGCACAAGATTCCAATTGCAATATACTGGAGCAAGAACATGTACACATCGTCAATATAGTTATAGCTCATTCCGATTATCATCAAATATTATTTTTGTAGACATTAGAGTCCACTGTAAATATTATTACTTATGAATTATGATTACCTCAATATCCTTGGCCTCTATATTCGCACCCGCCTTGTGTAATACTTCCACAACTTTGCCATGGCCTTTTACTGCTGCATAATGTAAAGGTGTCTTGTTCTAAATATGAAATAAAAAAATGCTAACCATATATGTGTCAAGATTTTTCATCTCTATCCTTGTTCATCGTGATCATACCGTGTCTTGTGGTAATGGTACACGAATACCTTACGCTTATTTAACTTCTATTTTTTGCAGCGTAACAAGGTATAGTCTATATAGCAGAAGACGAATATAAAGGTCCGGGACAAAGTTAATGAGCTTTAAATTAGGTACATTTTTGATACAATAAAGTTGGCTTTTTATCTAGACCATCTTCATGAAATAGACGCTCAAGGGGACAACTACAAACAGAACGCTACGAAAAGTGTGTTACCTATTGTTACCGGTCCCATATTCTATTAGCTACGGCGTATTCCGTTTACATTTCACAATTTAAATGTAAAGTTAGTTTTCGTTTTTTAGACTTTCACACTCAGTCTTATAGTAAAAAAAGAAAAAAAACCAGCGTCATGTAAAGTGAACCGTGGCTATGTAGAAATAACAGGCAGAGTCATATTTTAATTTTTCCATTTGCAGATATTATTTTTGATTGCTTAAAATACAAAATAGGTTTTGTTATGACAAAAAAGACTTCAATTTATGATCTGTGTATTTGTCTCATCTGCTACAGTGTGTACGCGTCGACTTAAAACATCTTGTTCTTTGATGATACTTACAAAACTCGTTATAGACACGGCTTTTTTTTAAGGTGAGAAAGTAATTCATTAAATAGTAATACGTCTAAAGGTAGAGATCAGATTTTTTAAAAAGTCAACAACAGCAAAACATGGTTTCTATTATTCATATGCGCTTGACAAAATTGCAAAATTAAATAACTTGCCATTTATCCACTCATTTACTTGCGTTTATTTATCATGTCATTATCATACATTTATTTCAAATAATTTACAAAAATCGCATCCATAAAACAATTATTATTAATGTGTAAAACGTCGTAAAATTGAATGATTGTCTTTTATGTTTGCTCATGTTTTGGCATCGATGAAATAATATTCGATAAGAAAATTTGCAGAATGTGTAAGGTGAACCCCATCTGCTCTTAAACAAATTTCTCTTTTTATAGATCACATAGAAATATCTCCAATATTTATTTATAATTCACAAAAATAACAACAACTAAAAAGATCCAGGATATGTAGTGTGAACTTCTATTTTGTCATTTTTTATTTGGAGATTCAACAAAAATATCTTCAATATTCAAAATGCATTTAACTTATATTATTTTTAACAACCAATTAATGTCACAATGGTGGAACTGTCTCTTAAAAAAGAGTTTGCTTTGCGTTTCAACAATATATTTGTTAAATAAAGAACAAAAACATAAAATAATAGCCCAGATAAATTATAATAAAAGATTTAATAAACCAAGCAAAACATTATATCACTTTAACATTTAAAATAGCAAGGAAGCCGACCGAACAACAAGAGCGGAACACAAGGGACAATTTCAAATCCTGATATAGACAAACATTGTAACCTTTCATTGCCATAATTTACACATATAGTATTCATTATTTAATTGTAGGGCAAAAGCATAAAACATTTTAATGCAGTTCATCCCGCGATATTGACATTGCTATCTTTTTCAGGGAAATGATTTATCATAACCACTGATAGTAGACACAGTTTTCATAATGTTCCGTTTTGCACAACTGGACTTATATTGTAAGATCAGTTAAACATTGTTTGAAAAATATACACTTAGAACTTTATAATGATAAGCAATTTTAAACAATTGAATGTCCTTGTTCTATAACAGTTACGATATTAAACTTCACTGTTCGTTGTACTCGCGTCGTTCTACAGTACTTGAGATTGAAAACGCAACACTTTTAGCAATCCGTCAGCGATCCGTCAGCGTTCCAAAATCCGTCAGCAATCAGTTATCAATCAGTCAGATCAGTCAAATCGTTCCCAATCCGTCAGATCGTTCCAATCCGTCCATCCGTCAATTGACGGATTTGGAACGATTTGACTGATCTGACGGATTGATTTGGACTGATCGCTCCAATCCGTCCATTCAACTTCCGGTAAGTAAAATTAATATTTCGAAATGTGAAAATTCGTTTCACTCGCAAATATTAGAAGTATAAAAATGTCAACTGTTATGTCCTCATTTATGGCTCGTTTTATCTAATAATAAGGCTAAAACTGGTCTAAAGTTATAAAAGATATAAATGGAAATTCCCCCAAACTATAACTAATGCATCTACGAAGAAATGTAAACATCACATAGTGTCATTTTATTAACAAAATAATTAAAACAAAGTAAATTAAAAAAAAACACACAATGAATTAACAAAATTTACCTCGCATGCCAAGGCGCACGTCTCGTATTTGTCTTCGAATATTTTTAAATCGAAAAAAGTTTAGTCTAAATTTATAAATGATAAATGGAAATTCCCCCCCCCCCCCCCCTAAATCAATAACTAATGCATTTGTGACGGAATATAAACATCAGATAGAGTTATTTTATAAAAAAAAATAATTAAAAAAGAAATGAAAAAAAAACACACACACAATAAATTTAAACAATATTTGACCTCGCGTGCCAAGGCGTACATCTCATATTTGTCTTCGAAATTTTTTAAAGCGGAAAAAGCGAGAAAGACGAAAAACGTGAAGGCGGAATCGTAACATTTTTTTCACTTCGCGCTTTTGCGTTAACATTATTTGTATGTATGTTTGAAGTTTGTTTAACACTATTTAGTCTATATAATATGGCGTCGAGTGTTTATAGGGAAGAGCTGGAGTACCCAACGAAATAGAAGACCTTCGACAGAAAAACTGGTGCTCTTTGCAAATTTAGGGATTAGTCGAGCACACCCCTCGCTGTAAGGGTCGAACAGACAACTCGATGATCAATAATAGATTGTTGCTACTTGAACCACCGAGGTCGAGGTATTTTATTATAAACGCTTAAAAAGATCATTTATCGTGGTTTGATCAGTTTTCTTTCTGTGCCACAGTTCCTAAGAATTCCGGTGTATAATACTCAAGAAGATTTACGACAAAAGCGAAAACATCTATTTATATATTTTATTCACTATCTCATTGTTTCACATGAATTTACACAGAATTAAATCTCAAATTAAGAATAAACTACTGTGACACAATTCCTAAGAATTCCGCTGTATAATACTGAATAAGATTTACGACAAATGCGAAAACATCTATTTATATTTTTTATTCACTATCTCATTGTGTCACATGAATTTACACAGAAATAAAACTTAAATAAAGAATAAATTACTAAACGCGTTTGTATATAGAAGCTTATAAGTTAAAGATGCGAACATGTAAGCGTAATATAAAATCAATTCTGCTTTCGCATTTTAGCCGTCACAATTTGTTTATTTTACGATGTCTGTTATAGTCATTCGATAATTAATGGTATATAAGTATACATGTAAATGGTTTCCTTTAAATTCGGAAGTATTTGAAATTAGTTACTAGGTTTCACAGAGCTGCCCAGCGCGTCCTCAGCTGGAGGAATATAGGATGTGCTCTCGGTTTTTTTTGGCGGGGGGGGTGGTGGTTCAGGTTATATTATATTAGAATTGCCGCGAACATAGTGACGTGTTTAAAGAGTGTATCGCTCCTTGCAAGTCAAGGATCTCTTTTGTAGATTTCGAAAAGAAGTAGGCTAAAAGTAAATTATCCGCCCATACCCATACCCCATATTTTTCCCGTTGGAATTCAAAATTTTTACCCTTTGGTCCATCTTTCTCTAATTGATTGAGGGGGCCTTGGTGGCCGAGTGGTTAGGTTTGTCTACTATTGGTCACGAGGTCTGTTGCGGGTTCGAGTCTCACTGCGGGCAGGTTGCACTCGACTTAATTGAAAAGGAGCCAGTTTTCCCACCGAAGGTCGGGGATTTTCTCCGGGTACTCCGGCGTCCTCCTCCAATAAAAACTGGACGCAATGATTAGCTGAAAAATTGCTGAAAGTGGCGTTAAACAATATTTAAACAAACAAACAAACAAATCTAATTGATTGATATTTAACTTATTCTCGTCATGAATAAAGCTGAAATACTCTCGCTGAAAGAAAAGCAAACATCCAATCAATCAATCAATGAAATAAGTTATTGTTCAAATTGAATAACACTCTTGAAAAGGTTCTGTTTTATCGATATGACTGTAATGACAATGTTAAAACCGATCTTCATAGACCTAAAGAATTAATGACGTTTTGTTCAAGAGATTACTATTTCGTACTATAACACGTGTCTATCTGTAACACATTTTTACGCTTAAATGCATGCAGTATTCGCAGACAATTCTCCCCGGCGTTATTGGGGCCTCGGTGCGTGATTGGTTAGTCATCTACTAGTTATCACATGCCTGTCAACAGGTTGCGGATTTTCGAACGACTGCAGATAGGGTGTGCCCGACTACAACTTAATTGACAAAGATTGTCCGTTTTAACCTGTACTCCGGCTTCCTCCCACCCCAACCCCAATAAAAAATGGACGCCATGAAATAAATGAAACAATCCAGCGTAGTTGAAAGTATACTTTTTGAACTTCTTTTATTGCCTGTCAAATAAAACTTGCGACCAGAATCGCTGTATATTTTACAAGACAACTTTTTATTTAGTAAACAATGTGTTTTGATTGACAATGCTTGTTCAACAGTTAAACAATTGTTTATACACAACAGTTTTATAAATGTATTTAAAAATTCTGTAGACTAAATAAAAACACGCAGGCATACATTTAAGTAACTAGTAAAAAGAGGCCACGTCCTTTCCTAAATGTGAAATAAATATGTTACTGATTGGGGGAGTCGGGTCGGCTTAATATACGACAAAAAATACACATGTAACAGGTCGCAGAAAATCACGAGTCGCGGAAATAAAAAAGAGAATCAATAACGGATTACGAAAAGAAAACATTTACCTCGTCGGTACTGATGTGCCTTAAATCGAAGTTTTTTAAGGTTTACGGGGCTCAACCCGCAGATATGTCCTGCCTTAAAGAAATTTGCTTAATTATATAATATAAATAAAATAGTTTTTTCTTTAAATATGTTTATTTATTTTATTTTGTATAACGAGACATTGTATTAACTATTGTTTTGAATACTTGCGTTTATTTTATTATTAATGTTATTATAAATGCATATATAATATACAAATGACGCAGAATTCGTTTTATCTTTAAATTAATAATTTATACGTATTCGTCAATAAACTGACCGATTTGTGCATATAATTAAATGACGGATTCTGGATCGCACTGATTGGACTGATCACACTGATCGCTGACGGTTACCAAGGTAATGACGGATTCATAATTTTGGACGGATGTATTCATCATCAATCAGTCAGAGATTCGTCAGCGTTCCAAAATCCGTCAGCAATCAGTTATCAATCAGTCAAAGTGTTGCGTTTACGGGTGCAAGTACTGTAGCTATGTGATTTTATAAGACTACACGAAGTTTGCTGACAACATCAGGTTTGCAAATAATAAATTTCCACGAAAAGTCTATAAATCATGTTTGTTAAACCCAAATATGCTCTTTGTATGAAATCGGAGTATAATATTTGTAAACATCAAAACAGTTTATCATTATAAAAGTTATCATTTATTCATCAAATCATACCACACATTTCTACATGTTAACAACATATTTATAACAATTTAAACCATTTTCTGCTGTAGGTTTATCAAAACTAATATTGGGAATTATATCGTATATATAACACTACGATTTTAAGAACCTATTACATATTTACTTGTCCATCTTTTATTACAAGTAAGACGTACTTCAATGGCAAGTTTAATGGTAATCTTTTCGTTAGACCTAATCATTTTCAATGCAATAGAATTGATGACAAGGGTCAAAAGAAACCAGGTATCTACAACTTCAGGTCTGTCAGGTCAATTTGTTTCGATCATAATGTGTCGTTTTCGTCCATTGTCTCCATTTTGTGTAATTTTTTGATTCGTATGAATATAAAACTACTGAATCACTTTAGTTCTTAAATAGTTTAAACCATGCTAAACACTTAAAACTATCATTGACGACTTGTTCTGTTTTAAAAATACAAACATTACATTAAAACCAGCATTTCAAAATTTCACATTTCTTTCCTGTAAGCTTAATTCTTAGCATAATTAAGTTCACGATAAGTAGGAACGATTAAGTCTTTTTGTTACTTTGTACAATAGGATTTAAATTGATTTTTATTTTAGTGTATTTTATCACGTGTAGCTGTTTAGATATTGAAATTGCATTGACTACATTTTGTTTTTAAGTATCTATGACGTGGTGTATGTTTTTCTTTCGATGAAAACGTCATTCCAAGTAAAAAAATGCGTCCTATGGAAAGCATTTCTTCTGTTCGCCTCTGCAATAAAACTTAATAAGACTACAAAATGATGTATAAAAACAAAATTAAACGACGAGACATAATTATTACGGTTTGCTAAGATAATGATTGCATTTTCATTAGGAAATGAATTGCAACAAGACATATGTTTAGTTTATCCATGTGTATCGTTCAAACGTTACATTAACCAATAAGCGAAAGCATCAAAGAAAATAATTATCCACAATTATCAGTATGGTTTATTTGATATTTGTGACCTTTTGTTTAAGAGAATTCTCCAGTTAATTCCATAAATCTATTGTTCCGGTCATATTTATTGACAAAAGTTAATCAACTGAAGCATTAATTAATGTTTAACTTCTACTATTATTTTTAAACATGACATTTTACAATTACATTGATAAGTAGCCATCCTTGCCACGATGTATACTGTAGAAATGAGTTATTATGTGACTTGCTACGCTTTGAGGTGAACCATCGTTTAAAAGTTCTCGTCTGTTTGTCATCGCCAAACATGTGACTTTTAATTAGAGTTACCCCTGCAGAACTTTCTTTCATAATAATTCAGACAAGCACTACTGCTGACTGCAAATATTGTAACCAGTTCACCTGGTTTATTAATGGTAAATATGTCAAAGAGCATAAAACATTGCATATACTCATTCCTCGTGTTTTGGACGAGAAAGTATTTCCCCTTTACTTCCGCTTTCAACTGGAGTGTAGAACAATTATTTCTTTCTAAGTGTATTTCTTTTTGCTGACATTTAGAGACCTTTTTTTATTTCATATGTTTTTCGTTTTGTTTCAGGATATTGGATACACAATATTTGAAAACAAGGACATCGCCAAAATAAAAACGTTTGCGCCAATAGATAGCACTTCAATAAAGGATACCTTTAGAACTAATATTTATGTTTTATATTGTTGATATAATATAATAATTGTAAATTGCATCCAATCGCAATGCGAGTCTTTCATTTAGCCTCACACAACTAGAACGCTATCATAGACATGCGTAGAAATATATAACTGAATAATAAGTTTGAGGAAAAATGATTTGGCTTATCCTTATCCAGAGTCAAAGAACTCAAGCAAAGAGTCATTGTCATGTTTACCTTTTAGTTATCTCTTTTAATACCGTTACTATATACTTCGATATCAAGTTTCACTGTCAGTTTGCACGTGTGACCTTCTAACCATTTTCAATGTCATGTTAAGAGGACAACAAGTGAAAAACCTCAGGTATTTATACCAGGGTTTGCATGTTTTGAATATAACCAGATTACTCAAATTCCAAGGAGATGCTTCTTGAATTTACTTTGCAAGTTAATTGAAAACTCTAATCCATTTAACAATTTAATGTTAAAGGTTTATTTTAAAAAATAGTTTCCTAATCTTTGTTTTGATTTCAGTCCTCAACTAGATTATATTTTGTTTTTACAACTGCAAAATACTGTTTTTTATTAAAGCAAGATTAAACTTATATTGTGTATTGTTTAGATTATATCTTTGTATTCAAGTTTAAGACTTGTATAGGATTTAGCAGTGATTTAAAATATAACGTAGTATAAATGTTACAGTACAATACGCTGTAAAACATATTCAAACAAAATTATCGAAAATAAATAATAATCTTCATAATTGGTTTCAATCATTTGCTAATACTGTTCCAACATCTAATTGTTGATTTGCTATTGCGTAACGAATTGTATCTGATATTTATCAGATGACTTTCAGAAATATATTTAACATCACTTTGTGATATTCTATAAGGGTTTTTCGTTATTAGTTGGTTGTTACACATGCATGTGTAACACAAATTTTATATTGGCATAATTTCGGAATGCAATGCTTTTGTATCATTGAACATTCTCATTGAACATTCTGGGTACTGAGGACAAAGAAATAAAAAATAATCATCACTGTTTATAATCATGAGAACACATTAAAATTACAGCAAACATTACAGTGATAGAAATGATTTTAAATTGTTTTAAAATGCAAATAATAATTACGTTATAAGAACTATATGGCTTGTGAAACACATTTAGGGTCAGACCGCAAGATTGCCAGTGATCGTTACACTAAGTATTAGAGACATTTGTTTTAGAGGTTCTTGAGAGTTGCCAATAATTCTATTATCTCTGTCGTTTTGTTATTTTATTTCAATTAGTTTTATTCCGATATCAAGGCCTACGATTTGTAAAGCGATAGGTGCTTGCCTTTAGCTTTGTAACTTATGTAATCAAACTACCTGAAATTTGAACCTTTGTTAAATATGACATTGACTTTGACCTAAGAGAATATAGTCATTTTAGGTCAGTGTTTACGACCTGAGGATTTTTGTAATTGAAGCTGGCAATTTTTTACTTTCCGATGGCAATATATCATTTGGCCTCATCTCGGTATATAATATTATAGAATTATAAACATAGAAAGTGTACAAATTGAAGACAAAACTCACAATTAGATTTCTCAGACAGAAGGAAATATAATGAACTGAAAACAACAGAAATAAAACATACGAAGACTTAGACAACTGGGCTGCTTGCCAGATAAAACCTTTTGTGGAAGGGTCATGGATTTAAAGGAATCCAAAACTCTCTATTTTGCAATATACTAACAACACGTACATGTAGAAACTATTACACCAGAAAAACCTACACCTGCATAATACAGAACTAACGGTTGCAACTCTTATTTTCAAAACATCAAAAAAATTGTATACATAAACACAAGACAAACTAATACAGACAAACAATAGTTTTTACTCTCTGTTATAAAGACTGTTATAGTAGCTTGGTCGATTCCAAAGAGTTTCTAATACTTATGAAGATTTTAAAATAATAAAGTGAAGTGTGAAAAGCAGCGCAAACGACGGCAACAAATTTTTCTTGAGCGATATAGAATAACAAAAGAATAACAAAACGTACCACCTTGATCTAAAATCTTGTAAAGATTTTGATGGTCTTTATGGTAAAAGTTCAGTTAAGAAATAGTTTTTAAACAGGGTTTTACGATATAACCTACTTTGGGTATGTTTACAAATATTTAACCATGAAGCTGTTTATTAATGATGAAAACAGATCCAAAGAAGGTTATGTGAATATGACTTGTTTAAAAACTGTACATATTCCTCATTATTAAATTTTCTAAACCAAATTTGTACAATAATCAATTCATAAGTAGTTGACATTAAGGAACTTTTAAGGAACTATTTTAGTTTTAAAATAAATACGTCATGTGACCCAATGTACATTATAACTTATGACCTGGTTACTCTACTAAGATTTGAGCTTTCAGATCAAATTTAATTATTATAGGATTCAACACCGTGTTGTAGGAAATTTTCAAATTGTAAACTCCGGCGACTCACTCACAAATAAATAAAGTCCGAAGGACTTTATGTCAAGTTTGTGACGGAGTTCGACGGAGTTTACACCTTGATAATTTCCTAAAACACAGTGTTTAATCCTTATAATTCTCATAAATAGTCATTGCGATTTTAAAGCTGCAGTTACAGAAACCCATCTAAAATGTACCAAAACTGAAAAGCGTAGAAATATACAAAACATAGTACAAAAGGAATCTCAGTTCTGTACAAAATGAAACCCAATTTTTTATATATATTATATTTTATTTGAAATCTCGATCGATTTAATTAGAAATCATTGAGACAGACAAAACATTGATCCCACTCCCTTACAATACGCTAGGAGGACGCCATCTTTAATTACATTGGGTACCGAAAGTAATCCGCTCAGAGGAAATATCGATTTATAAATTATCTGAGATGACATAATTTAAGTGTTTTTATCCAATCAACGCTTCTAATATTTATAAATTACAGCATGAATAGAATTTTTAATTAATATCAATCCTGGCATGATCTTGAATTGTTGGATGACTCTATAAGCGTATTTTGTGAAAAAAAATTGAGCTGATATTTAAAAGTTTTTGCTTTGATTAAATCTTCTTGCTTGCATAAATATTTTACTTTTACTGTTACATTTTTGTCCGTACAAGCTTTAATAACAGCGCATTACAGTTCACAGAAAATTTCTAAACATTCAGTTTTGCTCTCGTTTTGTCAATTTACTTGAATTATGTTTGCCTACATGAAGCAGTTTAAGTTTATAAAGCATCTTGACAATTATTTGTGGTTGACAAATTCTTTGTGTTGGCACTTAGAGGTTGAAATAAACGTTTTATAGTTAGAATTTTATACAATCACAATCAACTAAATATACACGTATCTCCTTGATGTTTTAGTTAATTTCTTTGCAAGTCATTGAATCCTTATACATTACCAACTCTGTCATTTCATTCACTACATGATTAAGTGGTCAGCACATTAACAAAGGAAAAATTAATTTATAGGCGGTGTTTAATTATATATTTTTTCAACAACCATGTCACGAAACTGTAAAGCTAAGTTTTATTATAATTCTGATCTTCAAAAAACTCACAATTACCTCAAAGTCTTTTGCCTCAATATTCGCACCGGCATTAGTTAATACTTTTACAACATCAAAATGTCCATGATCTGCTGCATTATGAAGAGGCGTGCATTCCTAAAGTGAACAACATATAACTTTAGTTTAAGCAGATGACTTTTAACAGTATTGATTTAAATCGTATGAACGGTTTTTGCTTTGTGTAGATTATAAATCTTTGTCTTCCATGTGTTCTATTAAGAGTTTCCATTGTTAGTTAAAAACAAACTTTGTAATAATACGTGGGGTCTCCCACATAATTAAGACTTATGTGTGTATGTTCTCTTCTAAATACAAATGTTTTCGTATATATGTTTGTACATTCCTATTTTGGTTCAGACGAGTTTTTCAAACCATTGATTAATTAATTTTGAAATTTGTTTAATGTTGTTTAATGCCATTAATGTTGATTTCTCAATCTTACGTAAAAAAAACGAATTTAATATATAAAAACTATATAAAAAAAATAGTTCATCAGATGCTTACTTGATTTTTGGGACCATACTGGGACGGCGATCAGCGCTAAACCCTTAGATACCCAAAGCGTCCCCAGATGACGTATAGGCGAGACCTGCTTGTTGGGGTGTCGGTCATAATACTGGGGAGTACTGTGAATCGAGCACAAAGAACCCTCCCAGTATTGTCACATCACGACAACTAACATATAAATATAATTCGTACAATATATTTTTGATTACAAATTAATAGATTTTGATACCTGTAAAAGCGTATTAGAATATTCAAAACGTGTGTGGCTTTTATACATCAATACAGGATGTTTATTTTCACAACATACATGGGGACAATTCGAAATTAGAAATAGTTTATACGTAAAATATTTAAAATATTTAAATTGTTCACTATAAATTACTTTTGATATTAGTTCTTGATAAAAAAATATGTATAATACCTTTTATCTCGTGATATTCTTTTTTGGAAAATTTTTAAATAGAAAAAAGCAATGAAAACCGACGGAACCGACCGAACCGTCGTAAAATGTCTCGGGACTCAAGTCACGATTAATAATTTTACTACAGAATTCGTGGATGTTTTTATAATTATAATTTAGCTTACAATTTTTTAATGTTGTTTATCGCCAATTTCATCAATTTGTCAGCAAATCGTGGTGTCCTGTTTTATAGGGGAGGAAACAGAGGTACACGCAGTAAACCGCTGATCTTCAGTACAAGTAAAATCCTTGTCACTTGAGGTTGAGTAGAGCACAACCTGCATGCCGTGAGAATTTAAAGTGTTGAAAGACCACGTGATCAATAGTAGATAAATTAAATACTCATCCGCCGAGGCCTTTAAACCATTTTTGAATAGTTTAGTTTTATGTAAAGCATTTTTATATTTAAAATTTGAATATGTTAGTGTGTACATTTTAACAAATATATTGCACTGTAACAGCAAAGTTTAATGTATTTAATGAATTTTCTCTTTTTGCTTTTATTGAAAAATGAAAAATATTAAACCATTCTTATTGCATTACAGTTAAATGACATGATTGTGCTATTTAAAGTTTTTATTCATCTTTAATGTTTTTAATCTTAATACTGCTTAAAATTTCCAAAAAGTTATAAATGATACACGTCGACTGTATGAGGGTTAAATTAATTTAAGATTCTTATTACGTGATTTACGCCGCTTAAGTAGCACAAACAATACTTTTTATTATAATTTGTTTGTCAATTAACAATAAAAAAGAAAAGAAAATGTATATATTTACTTTATTTCGTGTATCAACATTCTAAATATTTTTGACATACATGTACCCATCGTCGTAATATTTTTAACGCCGTCAAATAACACCAGGGACCAATTATTGGGTCGACGATTTGCAGTCAGGAACATTGGATGTCTTCGTCCCGCCAGAGAACATGTTTAAACACCCTTACAACGACTAGCACGCCTTCAACGTGCTTAGTAGCGACTCAGATTGCATAATCAGCAAAGCGAAACCAATGTTTCTGACGAAAACCGTTACTGCATATCTACAGCTAAAGGCAGAACAAAAGTGTGGAGAAGGCATAGAGAACGTTTTCAAGAAAGATGTATCCTTAAAACTAGGTTAAGTTGTCTTCCAGAAACTTGGTACAGATAGAGGTAATAGATTTAAAACATAATAACCAATAGATAGTAATATTATATATTATTTACATTTTGTTAAAATAATTAGTTAAATTTTACATGAATATGTAGTTTTGTGCAATGTTTCTTCTGTGGTTTAGCATATAAAGGGTCAATGCAATTCTATTCACTACTGGCTATAAAAATGACTGTAAATACAGTTGCCGACGTTTTAGTTGTATCAGTCGACAAAATGTCTGTCACAGTCATTTTTCCTTTTGGCTCAGTCGGAATTTGTCTGTAACAACGAGTAAAAAAATGTCTGTCGGATATTTTCTCTGTTGTATCAGACAAAATGCGACTGTTCCAACGCCTATTAATTATTATTTTGATTTTTTTAAATGTTTTTGCAAATGTTATTCAAATAGTCTCGTTACAGACGTAAATTTATGTCTAAATGTATCTGTTCTAAAAATGAACTTTCGGCAATGAAGACAGCTGAAAGTAAAGCATATTGTTAAATGTTGATATTAACTGAATTGATCACTACCTTACTAATCCATCTAATTAAAATAAAAAACGTTTTGGAAACATTTTCTACTTTAATATCTTCTGCAAAGTTAAACAAAATATGATGACATCGTTAATTTATTAAGTTATGTCGAAAACTGTTTTATTCAATATGCATCAAAATTTATAATTTTAGTTATTATAATTATTTCCAGATTTTTTAATTATAATATGTAAAATATATGATTGTTTTCTATTGTTTAAAAATATCAGGTAATTCAGTGAACATAATAAAGTTGTTCATGTCTACGGGACGCTTCCGATTTTAAAGAAGGACGCATGTGGTTAATTTTGTTACAGGTAATCCTGGGCCCCACTTTAAAGGTTGATATTTTTAATTGTCTACACTAACTCTAAAATCATACGATAGAAATGCAAAGTGCCACAGAAAGACCAGCCAATCTTCAGCAAGTAACAGGTACACTTTATCGAATGAAACTGAATCGAGTGCGCCGTTTACTTTAATCATACATTTATTTGGGAAAATTATTCGATATGTCCAGAGCATCAGTTGTAAGTGTAGTATATATAAGAAAACGGAAATTTTAGGCACTGCTAAACTTCATGGTTTATAAAACAAATACACAAATCACATCCTTTGCAAACGCTTTTCACAAATTTTGTACGATTTTATTTGACAATTTGCTTGCTACAGTCCCTGAAACGCATAACTTAACGATTTTATCATTCGAAAATCAGGGGTATGTTGTTCAACTGCTGATTTGCTTAATCACATGATTACCCGAATTTTGAAATCACAAGAAAACATCTTATTTTAATGTCAACGAAAAGGTTTTACGTGTATTATACTCTCTTTGATTTTTTGAAAATTTGAAACGTTTTATTTTGATAAAAGCTTCACATCGTTCGTATATGGTTAAAGGTAAATCGTTTTTCTATTGTAGAACAAAAGTTATTAAATATTACGTAAAAAATCAGCCCTGATATGCTAAAAGCAGCATGATTAATATCTTGATTGAACTAATATAAAATGGCTAATAACTGTTAGCGTTCGGCCCGCAGTGATCGTATCGGGCAATACGAATTAACAAATGTCGCGGGGTGGGACATTGTTTTCTTATGTCTGTTGGTTTGTATGTATGGCAAAACATTTTTTCGCAGTTTTCTTGGCTATTTTAAACGAGGGCGGTTTGATATTTGATATGTTTATTTGTCATAATGGTTTGTATTTTGTAATGTATTTCGTATCAATACTCCATGCTTTTGTTAGACTGGCTAGTCATATGTGTTTGACTTAATATTGTACGAATAAAAGCAAACGGCGCTGTCGATTCAGTTGCATGCGATATAGCATACCTATAGGCAAGATTTTTTTTGGAATAATTTTTAAAATTTTTCTGCTTGTCAATGTAGACAACTAGAAAAATGCACCTTTAAAATTTTTAAAGTGTTCTGTGTGTAGAAAATTCCACAGTTATGACCGAGGGGAAAAGGTATTTTAGTAGACATTACCAATAAATCCAGAACTATAAATGCATTTATTTCATTATTACATTATTATATTACACAATATCACTCATTAATCATCTGGATGATCGCAGAAAAACACCGGATGGAGTCGCCCTATTTTATTGATCAGTGAGGTGAGATTACCTGTAACCTAACAGCAAGTGAGGGCACATTTGTCCTTCTTCAAAATGGACATATAAAATTTTATTGTGTACACTAAATCACCCGATCTATCTAAAGATAAGACACAATCATGACTTTGTTGGGTTTTTAATATTTTAATTGAAATATCAGAAAATAATACAACAATTAAAATGTGACATACTGCATAAAACATTAACAGTTTCCGACATTAAAGAAATTGGCGATTTTATTTGTTTAACTTTTTACGTTTTACAATCGTATTTATAGCCAGTAGTAATTGAATAAAAGCGATAGAAAAAATTTAGTGATAAAACATTCACAAATTGGAAATAAAGTATCAGCCGAAAACGAAAATAAAAAAACTTCATCAATAAAAATATTAGTACATAATTATCTTAAAACCTCCGGCATTCATATCAGCCCCAGCTTCATTTAATGTCTTTACAATACTAACATGTCCATTTATTGATGCATCGTGGAGAGGTCTATTGTCCTATAGTAAAGCAAGCGTTATTCACTAACACTTTTTTCAAATGACTTTAAAGTAATCGATTTTAATGGTTGTTGATAAATGTATGTTGATATTGAATCTGTTTACCGTTACGATAGTACACATATTATTTTTTATCTAAGGTATACACCTGATTTTCCATATCTGATATTTGTAGCTTTGTAGCTTAAAGCTGTATGTTTTTGTCTTCATGAGAAAATTAAACTTCTCATTCTTCGCTTTTGTCTTATATGTTGAAATATTAAAATAGAAAGCGCACAATAGCCATATCAAGATAGAAAAAATTTCTTTCGTCATTTAATATCTGAGAAATATTGCTACAAATCAAATTGACTACATGTTTTTGTAATGATACAAAAATGTAAGAGTGCGAAATAACCACATCTAGGCAGTGAATATTTTGTTCTGATACTAATAAAATGAAAAATACTGCTGATAACCCAAGCGACTTTAAACTCTTATGAAATGTCGAGTCCGAAAGTTCGAAATATAACAAATCTGGTCACCTATTTTTTAGTATTGATTTTAATCACATAAACTGGTAAAATATAAATAGACTATATGTTGATTAAAAAGTCAATAAAATATCAGTCGAGAAAAAATATCTGTGCATCCTAATTTGAAATCAAATCATTACGTCATTTCAACGACATTACCAAGGATTTATGGCAAAAAGAGTAACATTGTTAGTTAACTAAGTGGCTACTTTGCAATAAAACCTAAATAATCTTACCGTAACGCGAATGCATATTCAAATTTTAACGTTCAAACTCGATATATGAAAAGAAAGGACTTTAAATTTCGTATGAATAAAAACATGTTTACACACGAGGATTCAAAAAGACAGATTTCTCAATGCTAAAATACATGAAAAAATGTTACATGTTTTAGTTCACAGTTCATTAACAACACACCAGTATGAAATGTGTACTTCTTGTAAGGACATGTACGAGAGGGATACAAAAACATCAGTATTAGTGGACAATTTATTAGTACATACATTAATTAATTAAGCTTTTTTAATTTACGACAAAACACAACGAACAGCATAGGCTGTGCAAAACGAGCACAAGATTCAAATTGCAATATACTGGAGCAAGAACATGTACACATCGTCAATATAGTTATAGCTCATTCCGATTACCATCAGATATTATTTTTGTAGACGTTAGAGTCCACTGTAAATATTATTACTTATGAATTATGATAACCTCAATATCCTTGGCCTCTATATTCGCACCCGCCTTGTGTAATACTTCCACAACTTTGCCATGGCCTTTTACTGCTGCATAATATAAAGGTGTCTTGTTCTAAATATGAAATAAAAAAATGCTAACCATATATGTTTCAAAATTTTTCATCTCTATCCTTGTTCATCGTGATCATACCGTGTCTTGTGGTAATGGTACACGAATACCTTACGCTTATTTAACTTCTATTTTTTGCAGCGCAACACTCTGATATATTAATATATTAAGATTAAATTTTGTTGTGTTTTCATGTTTTTTTTTAACGCAGCACATTTAAGTCAGACACAGTTGTTAGTCGTTAAAACTTTTTATTTGGTACCTTAAAATTTACTATGTTATTGTTGGTAGATTTTGGGATATGTTTTAATATCTCTCGTAGTTTGTCAGTTAGAGTAATGCTGCAACATCATTGATGTTTTTAATAGCTAATAATTCTTATCCTGGTATAGCGATTAAAAATAAAGTAAACAACATACATATCTAAATTCTGGCAATATAATGTACTTAAAAGCGTAAAACTTTAGAAATGAAATACTTATAAAGCTAAGCAGTCTTGTTTTTGTACTCGTATGAGACTGAGTTTCTCGTAGGCCTATTAAATAAAATTGAAAGCCAGACTTTGTCCCGACTTAATTGTGACAAGGTATAGTCTATATAGCAGAAGACGAATATAAAGGTCCGGGACGAAGTTAATGAGCTTTAAATTAGGGACATTTTGGATACAATAAAGTTGGCTTTTTATCTAGACCATCTTCATGAAATAGACGCTCAAGAGGTCAACTACAAAAAAAACGCTACGAAAAGTGTGTTACCTATTGTTACTGGTCCCATATTCTATCAGCTAAGGCGTATTCCGTTTACATTTCACAATTTAAATGTAAAGTTAGTTTTCTTTTTTTAGACTTTCACACTCACACACAAACCAACGTAATGTAAAGTGGACCATCGCTATCAGTTATATTTAAATTTTTCCATTTGCAGATATTATTTTTGATTGCTTAAAATACAAAATAGGTTTTGTTATGACAAAAAAGACTCCAAACTTTCCTCAATGATGTTTTTTAACTTGTATACATTTTACAGTGTTGTCTCTTAACATTTTGTCAGCCCAATATTTGATAAGTTTATGATCTGTGTATTTGTCTCATCTGCTACAGTGTGTACGCGTTGACTTAAAACATTTCTTTGATGATACTTACAAAAACTCGTTATAGACACGGCTTTTTTAAGGTGAGAAAGTAATTGATTAAGTAATTCGTCTAAAGGTAGAGATCAGATTTTTAAAAAAGTCAACAACAGCAAAACATGGTTTCTATTATTCATATGCGCTTGACAAAATTGCAAATTAAATAACTTGCAATTTAGCAAGTCATTTTCTTGCGTTTATTTATAATGTCATTATCATACATTTATTTCAAATAACTTACAAAAATCGCATGCATAAAACAATTAATATTAATGTGTAAAACATCGTAAAATTGAATGATTGTCTTTTGTTTGCTCATGTTTTGGCATCTGCTCTTAAACAAATTTCTCTTTTGAAAGATCACATAGAAATATCTCCAATATTTATTTATAATTCACAAAAATAAAACAACAACTAAAAAGATCCAACATATGTAGTGTGAACTTCCATTCTGTCATTTTTTATTTGGAGATTCAAAAAAAATTTCTTCAATATTCAAAATGCATTTAACTTATACTATTTTTAACAACCAATTAATGTCACATGGTGGAACTGTCTCTTTAAAAAGAGTTTGCTTTGCGTATCAACAATATATTTGTTAAATAAAGAACAAAAACATAAAATAATAGCACAGATAAATTATAATAAAAGATTTAATAAACCAAGCAAAACATAACTTTAACAATAAAAATAGCAAGGAAGCGGACCGAACAACAAGAACGGAAACACAAGGGACAATTTCAAATCCTGATATAGACAAACATTGTAATCTTTCATTGCCATAATTTACAAATATAGTATTCATTATTTAATTGTAGGGCAAAAGAATAAAACATTGTAATGCAGTTCATCCCGCGATATTGACATTGCTATCTTTTTCAGAAAAATGATTTATCATAACCACAAAAAATGCGTCCTATAGAAAGCATTTCTTCTGTTCGCTTCTGCAATAAAACTTAATAAGACTACAAAATGATGTATAAAAACAAAAAGTGTACATGTTCCAAAAGATTAATAAAGGATTTAAAAGCATACAAGAGAAGGCATACATGTCCACTTGGCTGGAATTAAACGACGATACATACTTATTACGGTTTGCTAAGATAATGATTGCATTTTCATTAGGAGATGAATTGCAACAAGACATATGTTTAGTTTATCCCTGTGTATAGTTCAAACATTACCTTAACCAATAAAAGAAAATCAACGAAAATAATTATTTACAATTATCAGTATGGTTTATTTGATATTTGTGATCTTTTGTTTAAGAAAATATATCATTGAACATGTATAATAAGGAATTCTATGAATACTTTATCACCAGTAAGGTTTGCACAAACATAACTCCAAATAAGATCTCCAGTTAAGTCCATAAATCTATTGCTCCGGTCATATTTATTGACAAAAATTAATCAACTGAAGCATTAATTAATGTTTAACTTCTACTATTATTTTTAAACATGACATTTTACAATTACATTGATAAGTAGCCATCCTTGCCACGATGTATACTGTAGAAATGAGTTATTATGTGACTTGCTACGATTTTAGGTGAACCATCGTTTACAACGTTTAAAGGTTCACGTCTGTTTGTCATCGCCAAACATGTGACTTTTAATTAGAGTTACCCGTGCAGAACTTCCTTTCATAATAATTTAGACAAGCACTACTGCTGACTGCAAATATTGTAACCAGTTCACCTGGTTTATTAAGGGTAAATATGTCAAAGGAGCATAAAACATTGCATATAATCATTCCTCGTGTTTTGGACGAGAAAGTATTTCGCCTTTACTTTCGCTGTCAACTGGAGTGTAGAACAATTATTTCTTTCTAAGTGTATTTCTTTTTGCTGACATTTAGAGACCTTTTTTTATTTCATATGTTTTTCATTTTGTTTCGGGATATTGGATACACAATATTTGAAAACAAGGGCATCGCCAAAATAAAAACGTTTGCGCCAATAGATAGCACGTCAATAAAGGATACCTTTAGAACTTATATTTATGTGTTATATTGTTGATATAATATAATAATTGTATATCGCATCCAATCGCAATGCGAGTCTTTCATTTAGCCTCACATAACTAGAACGCCATCATAGAAATGCGTAGAAATATATAACTGAATAATAAGTTTGAGGAAAATTGATTTGGCTTATCCTTATCCAGAGTCAAAGAACTCAAGCAAAGAGTCATTGTCATGTTTACCTTTTAGTTATCTCTTTTAATACCGTTACTATATAATTCGATATCAAGTTTCACTGTCAGCTTGCACGTGTGACCTTCTAACCATTTTCAATGTAATTTGAAGAGGACAGCAAGTGATAAACCTCAGGTATTTATGCCAGGGTTTGCATGTTTTAAATATAACCAGATTACTCAAATTCCAAGGACATGTTTCTTGAATTTACTTTGCAAGCTCTAATCCATTTAACAATTTAATGTTAAGTGTTTAATTTAAAAAATAGTTTCCTAATCTTTGTTTTGATTTCAGTCCTCAACTAGGTTATATTTTGTTTTTACAACTGCAAAATACTGTTTTTTATTAAAGCAAGATTAAACTTATATTGTGTATTGTTTAGATTATATCTTTGTATTCAAGTTTAAGACTTGTATAGGATTTAGCAGTGATTTAAAAGTAGTAAAATACGCTTTATAACATATTCAATCAAAATTATCGAAAATAAATAATAATATTCATAATTGGTTCGAATAATTTGCTAATACTGTTCCAACATCTAATTGTTGATTTGCTATTGCGTAACGAATTGTATTTGATATTTATCAGATGACTTTCAGAAATATATTTAACATCACTTTGTGATATTCTATAAGGGTTTTTCGTTATTAGTTGGTTGCTACACATGCATGTGTAACACAAATTTTACATTGGCATAATTTCGGAATGCAATGCTTTTGTATCATTGAACATTCTCATTGAACATTCTGGGTACTGGGGACAAAGAAATAAAAAATAATCATCACTGTTTATAATCATGAGAAGACATTAAAATTACAGCAAACATTACAGTGATAGAAATGATTTGAAATTGTTTTAAAATGCAAATAATAATTACATTATAAGAACTGTATGGCTTGTGAAACACATTTAGGGTCAGACCGGAAGACTGCCAGTGATCATTACACTAAGTATTAGAGACATTTGTTTTAGAGGTTCTTGAGAGTTGCCAATAATTATATTATCTCTGTCGTTTTGTTATTTGATTTCAATTATTTTTATTCCGATATCAAGGCCTACGATTAGTAAAACGATAGGTGCTTGCCTTTAGCTTTGTAACTTATGTAATCAAACTACCTGAATTTTGAACAAACTAGGACTATCTTTGTTAAATGTGACATTGACTTTGACCTTAGAACATATAGTCATTTTAGGTCATTGTTAACGACCTGAGGATTTTTGTAATTGAAGCTGGCGATTTTTAATAGTCAAAATTATTTTCCAACTTTCCGATGGCAATATATCATTTGGGCTCATCTCGGTATATAATATTCTAGAATTATAAACATATAAAGTATACAAATTGTAGACAAAACTCACAATTAGATTACTCAGACAGAATGAAATATAATGAACTGAAAACAATAGAAATAAAACATACGAAGACTTAAACAACTGGGCTGCTTGCCAGATAAAACCTTTTGTGGAAGGGTCATGGATTTAAAGGAATCAAAAACTCTCTATTTTGCAATATACTAACAACACGTACATGTAGAAACTATAACACCAGCGAAACCTACACCTGCATAATATAGAATTAACGGTTGCAACTCTTATTTTCAAAACATCAAAAATTTGTATACATAAACACAAGACAAACTAATACAGACAAACAATAGTTTTTACATTCTGCTATAAAGACTGTTATAGTAGCTTGGTCGATTCCAAAGAGTTTCTAATACTTATGAAGATTTTCAAATAATATAGTAAAGTGTGAAAAGCAGCGCAAACGACGGCAACAACTTTTTCTTGAGCGATATAGAATAACAAAAGAATAACAAAACGTACCACCTTGATCTAAAATCTGGTAAAGATTTTGATGTTCTTTGTAATGGTAAAAGTTCAGTTAAGAAATAGTTTTTAAACAGGTTATACGAAAGAACATACTTTGGGTCTGTTTACAAATATTAAACCGTGAAGCTGTTTATTAATGGTGAAAGCAGATCCAAAGAAGGTTATGTGAATATGACTTGTTTAAAAACTTTACATATTCCTCATTATTAAATTTTCTAAACCAAATTTGTACAATAATCAATTCATAAGTAGTTGGCATTAAGGAACTTTTAAGGAACTATTTTAGTTTTAAAATAGATACGTCATGCGACCCAATGTACATTATAACTTATGACCTGGTTACTCTACTAAGATTTGAGCTTTCAGATCAAATTTAATTATTATAGGATTAAACATCGTGTTGTAGGAAATTTTTAAATTGGAAACTCCGGCGACTCACTCACAAATAAATAAAGTCCTAAGGACTTTATCTCAAGTTTGTGACGGAGTTCGACGGAGTTTACACCTTGATAATTTTCTAAAACACAGTGTTTAATCCTTATAATTCTCATAAATAGTCATTGCGATTTTAAAGCTGCAGTTACAGAAACCCATCTAGATCTCAAAATGTACCAAAACTTGAAAGCGTAGAAATATACAAAACATAGTACAAAAGGAATCTCAGTTCTGTACAACAAAATGAAACCCAAGTTTATATATACATTATATTTTATTTCAAATCTCGATCGATTTAATTAGAAATCATTGCGACAGAGAAACCATTGATCCCGCTCCCTTACAATACACTAGGAGGACGCCATCTTGATTACATTGGATACCGAAAATAATCCGCTCAGAGGAAATATCGATTTATAAATTATCTGAGAAGACATAATTTAAGTGTTTTTATCCAATCAACGCTTCTAATATTTATAAATTACAGCATGAATAGAATTATTAATTAATATCAATCCTGGCATGATCTTGAATTCTTGGATGACTCTATAAGCGTATTTTGTAAAAAAAAATTGAGCTGATATTTAAAAGTTTTTGTTTTGATTAAAACTTCTTGCTTGCATAAATATTTTACTTTTACTGCTTTTTTAAAGCATCTTGACAATTATTTGGTTGATAAATGCTTTGTGTTAGCACTTAGAGGTTGAAATAAACGTTTTATACAATCACAATCAACTAAATATACACGTATCTCCTTGATGTTTTAGTTAATTTCTTTGCAAGTCATTGAATCCTTATACATTTCCAACTCTGTCATTTCATTCACTACATGATTAAGTGGTCAGCACATTAACAAAGTAAAAATAAATTTATAGGCGATGTTTAATTATATATTTTTTCAACAACCATGTCAAGAAACTATAAAGCTAAGTTTAATTATAATTCTGATCAACAAACAGCTCACAATTACCTCAAAGTCTTTTGCCTCAATATTCGCACCAGCATTAGTTAATACTTTTACAACATCAAAATGTCCATGATCTGCTGCATTATGAAGAGGCGTGCATTCCTAAAGTGAACAACATATAACTTTAGTTTAATCAGATGACTTTTAACAGTATTGATTTAAATCGTATGAATGGTTTTTGCTTTGTTTAGATTATAAATCTTTGTCTTCCATGTGTTCTATTAAGAGTTTCCATTGTTAGTTAAAAACAAACTTTGTAATAATACGTGGGGTCTCCCACATAATTAAGACTTATGTGTGTATGTTCTCTTCTAAATACAAATGTTTTTGTATATATGTTTGTACATTCCTAATTTGGTTCAGACGAGTTTTTCAAACCATTAATTAATTAATTTTGAAGTTTTTTTAATGTTGTTTAATGCCATTAATGTTGATTTCTCAGCGCTAAACCCATAGATACCCAAAGCGTCCCCAGATGACGTATAAGCGAGACCTTCTTGTTGGGGTGTCGGTCATAATACTGAGGAGTACTGTGAATCGAGCACAAGAACCCTCCCAGTATTGTCACATCACGACAACTAACATATAAATATAATTCGTACAAAATATTTTTGATTACAAATTAATAGATTTTGATACCTGTAAAAGCGTATTAGAATATTCAAAACGTGTGTGGCTTTTATACATCAATACATGATGTTTATTTTCACAACATACATGGTGGCAATTCGAAATTAGAAATAGTTTATACGTAAAATATTTAAATTGTTCACTATAAATTACTTTTGATATTAGTTCTTGATAAAAAATATGTATAATACCTTTTTTCTCGTGATATTCTTTTTTGAATAGAAAAAAGCAAAGAAAACCGACGGAACCGTCGTAAAATGTCTCGGGACTCAAGTCACTATTAATAATTTTACTACAGAATGCATAGACGTTTTTATAATTATAATTTAGCTTACAATTTGTTAATGTTGTTTATCGCCAATTTCATCAATTTGTCAGCAAATCGTGGTGTCCTGTTTTATAGTGGAGGAAACGGAGGTACACGCAGTAAACCGCTGATCTTCAGTAGAAGTACAATCCTTGTCACTTGAGGTTGGAGTAGAGCACAACCTGCATGCCGTGAGAATTTAAAGTGTTGAAAGACCACGTGATCAATAGTAGATAAATTAAATACTCATCCGCCGAGGCCTTTAAACCATTTTTGAATAGTTTAATTTTATGTAAAGCATTTTTATATTTAAAATTTGAATATGTTAGTGTGTACATTTTAACAAATATATTGCACTGTAACAGCAAAGGTTTAATGTATTTACTGAATTTTCTCTTTTTGCTTTTATTGAAAAATGAACAATATTTAACCATTCTTATTGCATTACAGTTAAATGACATGATTATGCTATTTAAAGTTTTTATTCATCCTTTATGTTTTTAATCTTAATACTGCTTAAAATTTCCAAAAAAGTTATAAATGATACAAGTCGACTGTATGAGGGTTAAATTAATTTATGACTCTTATTACGTGATTTACGCCGCTTAAGTAGCACAAACAATACTTTTTAATATAATTTGTTTGTCAATTAACAATAAAGAAGAAAAAAAATGTATATATTTACTTTATTTCGTGTATCAACATTCTAAATATTTTTGACATACATGTACCCATCGTCGTAATATATTTAACGCAGTCAAATAACACCAGCGACCAATTATTGCGTCGACGATTTGCAGTCAGGAACATCGGATGTCTTTGTCCCGCCAGAGAACATGTTTAAACACACTTACAACGACTGCCACGCCTTCAACGTGCTTAGTAGCGACTCAGATTGCATAATCAGCAAAGCGAAACCAATGTTTCTGACGAAAACCGTTACTGCATATCTACAGCTAAAGGCAGAACAAAAGTGTGGAGAAGGCATAGAGAACGTTTTCAAGAAAGATGTATCCTTAAAACTAGGTTACTTTGTCTTCCAGAAACTTGGTACAGATAGAGGTAATAGATTTAAAACATAATAACCAATAGATAGTAATATTATATATTATTTATATTTTGTTAAAATAATTAGTTAAATTTTATATGAATATGTAGTTTTGTGCAATGTTTCTTCTGTGGTTTAGCATATAAAGGGTCAATGCAATTCTATTCTTTACTGGCTATAAAAATGACTGTAAATACAGTTGCCGACGTTTTTCGTCTGTCCTTGACACCGATTGAATGCAAATGACTGAAAAATTGTCTGCAAAAGACTGCAAACGTTGTGTCAGATAATAACTTCTACTGTGACAGTCATTTTATTTCTTTTACGAACATATTTTGTGTTTCACAGACATTTTTTCCGTTGATGCAGTCAAAATTGGGCTGTAACAAGGGCGTTTTAGTTGTATCAGTCGACAAAATGTCTGTCACAGTCATTCTGTTCTAAAAATGAACTTTCGGCAATGAAGACAGCTGAAAGTAAAGCATATTGTTAAATGTTGATATTAACTGAATTGATCACTACCTTACTAATCCATCTAATTAAAATAAAAACCGTTTTCGAAACATTTTCTACTTTAATATCTTCTGCAAAGTTAAACAAAATATGATAACATCGCAAACTGTTTTATTCAATATGCATCAAAATTTATAATTTTAGTTATTATAATCATTCCAGCTATTTTAATTATAATATGTAAAATATATGATTGTTTTCTATTGTTTAAAAATATCAGGTAATTCAGTGGACATAATAAAGTTGTTCATATCTACGGGACGCTTCCAATTTTAGAAAAGGACGCATGTGGTTAATTTTGTTACAGGTAATCCTGGGCCCCACTTTAAAGGTTGATATTTATAATTGTTTACACTAACTCTAAAATCATACGATAGACAGGCAAAGTGTCACAGAAAGACCAGCAAATGTTCAGCAAGTAACAGGTACACTTTATCGAATGAAACTGAATCGAGTGCGCCGTTTACTTTAATCATACATTTATTTGGGAAAATTATTCGATAGGTCCAGAGCATCAGTTGTAAGTGTAGTATATATATATAAGAAAAGGGAAATTTTAGGCACTGCTAAACTTCATGGTTTATAAAACAAATACACAAATCACATCGTTTGCAAAAGCTTTTCACAAATTTTGTACGATTTTATTTGACAATTTGCTTGCTGCAGTCCCTGAAACGCATAAGTTAACGATTTTATCATTCGAAAATTTGTTGTATGTTGTTCAACAGCTGATTTGCTTAATCACATGACCCGAATTTTGAAATCACAAGAAAACATCTTATTTTAATGTCAACGAAAAGGTTTTTCGTGTATTATTCTCTCTTTGATTTTTTGAAAATTTGAAAAGTTTTAATTTTGATAAAAGCTTCACATCGTTCGTATATGGTTAAAGGTAAATCGTTTTTTTATTGTAGAACGAAGATTATTAAATATTACGTAAAAATCAGCCCTGATATGCTAAAAGCAGCATGATTAATATCTTGATTGAACTAATATAAAATGGCTAATAACTGTTAGCGTTCGGCCCGCAGTGATCGTATCGGGCAATATGACTTATCGTATTGCCCGATACGAACTCCTCCTGTCTTCTGGATCAGTAGGATATTTTGTGACTACTTCAGATTGGTAGTGAGAAGGACTGTCATGACATTTCGTGTATTGAAAATTATGGTTTGTTAGTAAGGTTCTGGTTGAGGACGAGAACCAACTTACTTAATTTTTGCCGCTGTGACACAAATGTCGCGGGGTGGGACATTGTTTTCTTATGTCTGTTCGTTTGTATGTGTGGCGAAACATTTTTTTCGCAGTTTTCTTGGCTATTTTAAACTAGGGCTGTTTGATATTTGATATGTTTATTTGTCATAATGGTTTGTATGTTGTAATGTATTTAGTATCAATACTCAATGCTTTTGTTAGACTGGCTAGTCATATGTGTTTGACTTAATATTGTACGATTAAAAGCAAACGGCGCTGTCGATTCAGTTGTGTGCGATATAGCATACCTATAGGCAAGTCTTTTTCTGGAATAATTTCAATAATCTTTCATACCTATAGGCAAGTCTTTTTCTGGAATAATTTTAATAATCTTTCTGCTTGTCAATGTAGACAACTAGAAAAATGCACCTTTAAAATTTTTATAGTGTTCTGTGTGTAGAAAGTTCCACAATTATGACCGAGGGGAAAAGGTATTTTAGTAGACATTACCAATAAATCCACAACTATAAATGCATTTATTTCATTATTACATTATTATATTACACAATATCACTCATTAATCATCTGGATTATCGCAGAAAAACACTGGATGGAGTCGTCCTATTTTATTGATCAGTGAGGTGAGATTACATGTAACCTAACAACAAGTGAGGGTATATTTGTCATTCTTCAAAATGGACATATAAAATTTTATTGTGTACACTAAATCACCCGATCTATTTAAAGATAAGACACAATCATGACTTTGTTGGGTTTTTAATATTTTAATTGAAATATCAGAAAATAATACAACAATTAAAATGTAAATGTATTATGACATACTGTATAAAACATTTACAGTTTCCGACATTAAAGAAATTGGCGATTTTATTTGTATAACTTTACGTTTTACAGTCGTATTTATAGCCAGTAGTAATTGAATAAAAGCGATAGAAAAAATTTAATGATAAAACATGAACAAATTGGAAATAAAGTAGCAGCCGGAAACGAAAATCGAGAAACTTCATCAATAAAAATATTAGTACATAACTATCTTAAAACTTTCGGCATTCATATCAGCCCCAGCTCCATTTAATGTCTTTACAATACTAACATGTCCATTTATTGATGCATGGTGGAGAGGTCTATTGTCCTATAGTAAAGCAAGCTTTATTCAATAACACTTTTTTCAAATGACTTTAAAGTAATCGATTTTAATGGTTGTTGATAAATGTATGTTGATATTGAATCTGTTTACCGCTACGGTCGAAGACATATTATTTTTTATCTAAGGTATACAACTGATTTTGCATAGCTGATATTTGTAGCTTGGTAGCTTAAAGCAGTATGTTTTTGTCTTCTGGAGAAAATTAAACTTCGCATGCTTCGTTTTTGTACGTTTTTGATGTTGAGATATTAAAATAGAAAGCGCACAATAGCCATATCAAGCTAGGAAAAAGTTCTTTCGCCATTTAATATTTGAGAAATATTGCTACAAATCAAATTGACTACATGTTTTTGCAATAATACAAAAATGTAAGAGTTCGAAATAACCACATCTAGGCAGTGAATATTTTGTTCTGATACTAATAAAATGGAAAATACTGCTGATAACCCAAACAACTATGAACTCTTCTGAAATGTCGAGTCCGAAAGTTCGAAATATAACAAATCTGGTCACCTATTTTATAGTAATAATTTTAATCAGATAAACTGGTAAAATAAAAAAAGACTATATGTTGATTAAAAAGTCAATAAAATATTAGTCGAGAAAAAATATCTGTGGATACTAATTTGAAATCAAATCATTACGTCATTTCAACGACATTACCAAGGATTTATGGCAAAAAGAGTAACATTGTTTGTTAACTTAATGGCTACTTTGCAATAAAACCTAAATAAGCTTACTGTAACGCGAATGCATATTCAAATTTTATTGTGCAAACTCGTTATATGAAAAGAAAGGACTTTTAATCTCGTATGAAAAAAGAAAACATGTGTACACACGAGGATTCAAAAAGACAGACATCCCAATGCTAAAATACATGAAAAAATGTTACATGTTTTAGTTCACAGTTCATTAACAACACACCAGTATGAAATGTGTACTTCTTGTAAGGACATGTACGAGAGGGATACAAACAGATCAGTATTAGTTGACAATTTATTAGTACATGCATTAATTAATTAGGTTTTTTTAATTTACGACAAAACACAACGAACAGCATAGGCTGTGCAAACGGGCACAAGATTCAAATTGCAATATACTGGAGTAAGAACATGTACACATCTTCAATATAGTTATAGCTCATTCGGATTATCATCAAATATTATTTTTGTAGACATTAGAGTCCACTGTAAATATTATTACTTATGAATTATGATTACCTCAATATCCTTGGCCTCTATATTCGCACCCGCCTTGTGTAGTATTTCCACAACTTTGCCATGGTCTTTTACTGCTGCATAATGTAAAGGTGTCTTGTTCTAAATATGAAATAAAAAATGCTAACCATATATGTTTCAAGATTTTTCATCTCTATCCTTGTTCATCGTGATCATACCGTGTCTTGTGGTAATGGTACACGAATACCTTACGCTTATTTAACTTCTTTTTTTTGCAGCGTAACACGCTGATATATTAATATATTAAGATTAAATTTTGTTGTGTTTTCATGTTTTTTTTTAAACGCAGCACATTTAAGTCAGACACAGTTGTTAGTCGTTAAAACTTTTTATTTGGTATCTTAAAATTTACTATGTTATTGTTGGTAGATTTTGGAATATGTTTTAATATCTCTCGTAGTTTGTCAGTTAGAGTAATGCTGCAACATCATTGATATTTTTAATAGCTAATAATTCTTATCCTGGTATAGCGATTAAAATTAAAGTAAACAACATACCTATCTAAATTCTGACAATATAATGTACTTATAAGCGTAAAATTTAGAAATGAAATACTTATAAGGCTAAGCAGGCTTGTTTTTGTACTCGTATTAGACTGAGTTTCTCGCAGGCCTATTGAAAAATTTGAAAACAAGACTTTGTCCCGACTTAATCGTGACAAGGTATAGTCTATATAGACGAAGACGAATATAAAGGTCCGGGACAAAGTTAATGAGATTTAAATTAGGGACATTTTTGATACAATAAAGTTGGCTTTTTATCTAGACCATCTACATGAAATAGACGCTCAAGAGGACAACTACAAACAGAACGCTACAAAAAGTGTTTTACCTATTGTTAACGGTCCCATATTCTATCAGCTACGGCGTATTCCGTTTACATTTCACAATTGAAATGTAAAGTTAGTTTTCTTTTTTTAGACTTTCATACTCAGTCTTATTGTAAAAAAAGAAAAAAACCAGCGTCATGTAAAGTGGACCGTCGCTATCAGTCATATTTTAATTTTTCCATTTGCAGATATTATTTTTGATTGCTTAAAATACAAAATAGGTTTTGTTATGACAAAAAGACTCCAAACTTTCCTCAATGGTGTTTTTTAACTTGTATACATTTTACAGTGTTGTTTCTTAACATTTTGTCAGCCCAACATTTGATAAGTTTATGATTTGTGTATTGGTCTCATCTGCTACAGTGTCTACGCGTCGACTTAAAACATTCTTTGAAGATACTTACAAAAACTCGTTATAGGCACGGTTTTTTTTAAGGTGAGAAAGTAATTGATTAAATTGTAATACGTCTAAAGGTAGAGATCAGATTTTTAAAAAAGTCAACAACAGCAAAACAGGGTTTCTATTATTCATATGCTCTTGACAAAATTGCAAAGTAAATAACTTGCAATTTATCAAGTCATTTTCTTGCGTTTATTTATCCTGTCATTATCATACATTTATTTCAAATAATTTACAAAAATCGCATGCATAAAACAATTAATATTAACGTGTAAAACATCGTAAAATTGAATGATTGTCTTTTATGTTTGCTCATGTTTTGGCATCGGCTCTTAAACAAATTTCTCTTTTGAAAGATCACATAAAAATATCTCCAATATTTATTTATAATTCACAAAAATAACAACAACTAAAAAGATCCAGGATATGTAGTGTGAACTTCCATTTTGTCATTTTTTTTAGATATTCAATAAAAATTTCTTCAATATTCAAAATGCATTTAACTTATATTATTTTTAACTACCAATTAATGTCACAATGGTGGAACTGTCTCTTTAAAAAGAGTTTGCTCTGCGTATCAACAATATATTTGTTAAATAAAGAAAAAAAACACAAAATAATAGCTCAGATAAATAATAATAAAAGATTTAATAAACCAAGCAAAACATCACTTTAACAAGAAAAATAGCAAGGAAGCAGACCGAACAACAAAAGCGGAAACACAAGGGACAATTTCAAATCCTGATATAAACAAACATTGTAATTTTTCATTGCCATAATTTACAAATATAGTATTCATTATTTAATTGTAGGGCAAAGCATAAAACATTATAATGCAGATCATCCCGCGATATTGACATTGCTATATTTTTCAGGGAAATGATTTATAATAACCACTGATATTAGACACAGTTTTCATAATGTTCCGTTTTGCACAACTGGACTTATATTATAAAATCAGTTAAAGATTGTTTGAATAATATACACTTAGAACTTTATAATGATAAGCAATTTTAAACAATTGAATGTCCTTTTTCTATAACAGTTACGATTCACTTCGATATTAAACTTCACTGTTCGTTTGTACTCGCGTCGTTCTAGCTATGTGATTTAATAAGACTACACGAAGTTTGCTGACAACATCAGGTTTGCAAATAATAAATTTCCTCGAAATGTCTATAAATCAGTTTTGTTAAACCCAAATATGCTCTTTGTATGAAATCGGAGTATAATATTTGTAAACATCAAAACAGTTTATCATTATAAAAGTTATCATTCATTCATCAAATCATACCACACATTTCTACATGTATAATGACATAATGTTTTAATATACCTCGTAGTTTGTCAGTTACAACATCATTGATATTTTAAATAGCTAATAATTCTTATCCTGGTATAGCAATTAAACATCAAGTAAACAACATACATATCTATATTCTGACAATATAAGGTATTTAAAAGAGTTAACCTTTAGAAATGAAATACTTATAAGGCTAAGCAGGCTTGTTTTTGTACTCGTATGAGACTCAGTTTCTAGCAAGCCTATTGAAAAATTTGAAAACAAGACTTTGTCTCTACATCTTCATGAAATAGACGCTCAAGAGGACAACTACAAACAGAACGCTACGAAAAGTGTGTTACCTATTGTTACCGGTCCCATATTCTATCAGCTACGGCGTATTTCGTTTACATTTCACAATTTAAATGTAAAGTTAGTTTTCGTTTTTTATACTTTCACACTCAGTCTTATAGTAAAATAAGAAAAAAACCAGCGTCATGGAAGTGGACCGTCGCTATGTAGAAATAACAGGCAGAGTCATATTTTAATTTTTCCATTTGCAGATATTATTTTTGATTGCTTAAAATACAAAATAGATTTTGTTATGACAAAAAAGACTCAAACTTTCCTCAATGGTGTTTTTTAAATTGTATACATTTTACAGTGTTGTCTCTTAACATTTTGTCAGTCCAATATTTGATAAGTTTATGATCGGTGTATTTGTCTCATCTGCTACAGTGTGTACGCGTCGACTTAAAACATCTTGTTCTTTGATGATACTTACAAAAACTCGTTATACACAGGGCTTTTTTTAAGGTGAGAAAGTAATTGATTAAATAGTAATACGTCTAAAGGTAGAGATCAGATTTAAAAAAAGTCAACAACAGCAAAACAGGATTTCTATTATTCATATGCGCTTGACAAAATTGCAAATTAAATAACTTGCCACTTATCAAGTCATTTTCTTGCGTTTATTTATCATGTCATTATCATACATTTATTTAAAATAATTTACAAAAATCGCATGCATAAAGCAATTAGTATTAATGCGTAAAGCATCATAAAATTGAATGATTGTCTTTTATGTTTGCTCATGTTTTGGCATCGATGAAATAATATTCGATAAGAAAATTTGCAAAATGTGTAAGGTGAACCCCATTTGCCCTTAAAGAAATTTCTCTTTTTAAAGATCACATAGAAATATCTCCAATATTTATTTATAATTCACAAAAATAACAACAACTAAAAAGATCCAGGATATTTAGTGTGAACTTCCATTCTGTCATTTTTTATTTGGAGATTCAATAAAAATATCTTCAATATTCAAAATGCATTTAACCTATAATATTTTTAACAACCAATTAATGTCACAATGGTAGAACTGTCTCTTAAAAAAGAGTTTGCTTTGCGTATCAACAACATATTTCTTAAATAGAGAAGAAAAACATAAAATAATAGCCCGGATAAATTATAATAAAAGATTTAAAAAACCAAGCAATAATTTATATCACTTTAACAAGAAAAATAGCAAGGAAGCCGACCGAACAACAAGAGCAAAAGCACAAGGGACAATTTCAAATCCTGATATAGACAAACATTGTAACCTTTCATTGCCATAATTTACAAATATAGTATGCCATAGAATATGATAAGGGTCAAAAGAAACCAGGTATCTACAACTTCAGGTCTGTCAGGTCAATTTGTTTCGATCATAATGTGTCGTTTTCGTCCATTGACTCCATTTTGTGTAATTTTCTTGATTCGTATGAATATATAACTACTGAATCACTTTAGTTCTTAAATAGTTTAAGCCCTGCTAAACACTTAGAACTATCATTGACGACATGTTCTGTTTTATAAATACAAACATAACATCAAAAACAGCATTTCAAAATTTCACATTTCTTTCCTGTAAGCTTAATTTTTAGCATAATTAAGTATTAAGTTCAACGATAAGTATGAACGATTTAGTCTTTTTGTTACTTTGTATAATAAGATTTAAATTTATTTTAGTGTATTTTATCACGTGTAACTGTTTACATATTGAAATTGCATTGACTACATTTCGTTTTTAAGTATCTATGACGGGTCCTATGGAAAGCATTTCTCCTGTTCGCTTCTGCAATAAAACGTAATAAGACTACAAAATGATGCATACAAACAAAAAGTTTATATTTTCAGAAGATTATAAAGATAGTAAAAAGCATTCAAAAGAAGGCATACATGTTCACATGGCTGGAATTAAACGACGAGACATAATTATTACAGTATTATAAGATAATGATTGCATTTTCATTAGGAAATGAATTGCAACAAGACATATGTTTAGTTTATCCCTGTGTATCGTTCAAACGTTACCTTAACCAATAAGCGAAAGCATCAAAGAAAATAATTATTCACAATTATCAGTATGGTTTATTTGATATTTGTGATCTTTTGTTTAAGAGAATATATCATTGAACATGTATAATAAGGAATTCTATGAATACGTTATCACCAGTAAGGTTTGCACAAACATAACTCCAAATCAGATCTCCAGTTAAGTCCATAAATCTATTGTTCCGGTCATATTTATTGACAAAAATTAATCAACTGAAGCATTAATTAATGTTTAACTTCTACTATTATTTTTAAACATGACATTTTACAATTACATTGATAAGTAGCCATCCTTGCCACGATGTATATTGTTGAAATGAGTTATTATGTGACTTGCTACGCTTTTAGGTGAACCATCGTTTACAACGTTTAAAAGTTCTCGTCTGTTTGTCATCGCCAAACATGTGACTATTATTAGAGTTACCCCTGCAGAATTTCCTTTCAGACAAGCACTACTGCTGACTGCTAATAATATAACCAGTTCAACTGGTTTATTAATGGTAAATATGTCAAAGAGCATAAAACATTGCATATACTCATTCCTCGTGTTTTGGACGAGAAAGTATTTCCCCTTTACTTCCGCTTTCAACTGGAGTGTAGAACAATTATTTCTTTCTAAGTATATTTCTTTTTGCTGACATGTAGAGACCTTTTTTTATTTCATTTGTTTTTCATTTTGTTTCAGGATATTGGATACACAATATTTCAAAACAAAGACATCGCCAAAATAAACACATTTGCGCCAATAGATAGCACGTCAATAAAAGATACCTTTAGAACTAATATTTATGTTTTATATTGTTGATATAATATAATAAGTGTAAATCGCATCCAAGGGCAATGCGAGTCTTTCATTTAGCCTCACACAACTAGAACGCTATCATAGAAATGCGTAGAAATATATAACTGAATAATAAGTTTTGAGGAAAAATGATTTGGCTTATCCTTATCCAGGGTCAAAGAACACAAGCAAAGAGTCATTGTCATGTTTACCGATTTAGTTATCTCCTTTAATACCGTTACTATATACTTCGATATCATGTTTCACTGTCAGTTTGCAAAAATACTGTTTTTTATTAAAGCAAGATTAAACTTATATTGTGTATTGTTTAGATTATATCTCTGTATTCATGTTTAAGACTTGAATATGATTTAGCAGTGATTTTAAATATAACGTAGTATAAATGTTACAGTACAATACGCTGTAAACATATTCAAACACAATTATCGAAAAAAAAATATATTCATAATTGGTTTCGATATTTGCGCAATCATTTGCTAATACTGTTACATCTAATTGATGATTTGCTATTGCGTAGCGAATTGTATTTGATATTTATCAGATGACTTTCAGAAATATATTTAACATCACTTTGTGACATTCTATAAGGTTTTTTTCGTTATTAGTTGGTTATTACACATGCATGTGTAACACAAATTTTATATTGGAATAATTTCGGAATGCAATGCTTTTGTATCATTGAACATTCTCATTGAACATTCTGGGTACTGGGGACAAAGAAATAAAAATAAAAAATAATCATCAATGTTTATAATCATGAGAACACATTAAAATTACAGCAACGATAACTGTGATAGAAATGATTTGAATTTTTTTTAAATGCAAATAATAATTACGTTGAAAGAGCTATATGGCTTGTGAAACACATTTAGGGTCAGACCGCAAGATTACCAATAATCGTTACATTAAGTATTAGAGACATTTGTTTTAGAGGTTCTTGAGAATTGCTTATAATTCTATTATCTCTATCGTTTTGTTATTCTCTTTCAATTTGTTTTATTTCGATATCAAGGCCTACGATTAGTAAAACGATAGGTGCTTGCCTTTAGCTTTAAAACTTATGTAATCTAAGTACCTGAATTTTGAACAAACTAGGACTATCTTTGTTAAATGTGACATTGACTTTGACCTTAGAGCATATAGTCATTTAAGGTAAGTTTTTACGACCTGAGGATTTTTGTAATTGAAGCTGGTGATTTTTAATACTAGTCAAAATTATTCTCCACGTTCTGATGGCAATATATCATTTGGGCTCATCTCGGTATATAATATTCTAGAATTATAAGTATACAAATTAAAGACAAAACTCACAATCAGATTACTCAGACAGAATGAAAAATAATGAACTGAAAACAACAGAAATAAAACATACGAAGACTTAAACAACTGGGCTGCTTGCCATATAAAACCTTTTGTGGAAGGGTCATGGATTTAAAGGGATCCAAAAATCTCTATTTTGCTATATACTAACAACACTTACATGTAGAAACTATAACACCAGCAAAACCTATACCTGCATAATACAGAACTAACAGTTGCAACTCTTATTTTAAAAAAACAACAAAATATGTATACATAAACACAAGACAAACTAATACAGAAAAAAATAGTTTTTACACTCTTTTATAAAGACTGTAGCTTGGTCGATTCCAAAAGAGTTTCTAATAATTATGAAGATTTTCAAATAATATATTAAGTATTAAAAGCAGCGCAAACGACGGCTACAATTTTTTCATAAGCGATACAAGAATAACAAAAGAATAACAAAACGTACCACCTTGATCTAAAATCTGGTAAAGATGTCGATGGTCTTTATAATGGTAAAAGTTCAGTTAAGAAATAGTTTTTAAACAGGTTATACGATATAACCTCCTTTGGGTCTGTTTACAAATATTAAACCGTGAGCTGTTTATTAATTAATTGTGAAAACAGATCCAAAGTAGGTTATGTGAATATGACTTGTTTAAAAACTTTACATATTTCTCATTATTAAATTTTCTAAACCAAATGTGAAAATAATAAATTTATAAGTAGTTGACATTAAGGAACTTTTAAGGAACTATTTTATTTTTAAAATAAATACGTCATGTAACCCAATGTACATTATAACTTATAACCTGGGTTACTCAACTAAAATTTGAGCTATCAGATCACATTAAATTATTATAGGATTGAACTTCGTGTTGTAGGTAATGTTCATATTGTAAACTCCAGCGACTCACTCACAAATACATAAAGTCCGAAGGACTTTATGTCAAGTTTGTGAGGGAGTTTGACGAGTTTACACATTAATAATTTCCTAAAACACAGTGTTTAATCCGTATAATTCTCATAAATAGTCATTGTGATTTTAAAGCTGCAAAACCAGTTACAGAAACTCATCTAGATCTCAAAATGTACCAAAACCGGAAAGCGTAGAAATATACAAAACATAGTACAAAAGGAATCTCAGTTCTATACAAAATGAAACCCAATGTTTTATATATATTATATTGTATTTGAAATCTCAATCGATTTAATTAGAAATCATTGCGACAGAAAAAACATTGATCCCTCTCCCTTGCAATACGCTAGGAGGACGCCATCTTTGTTTACATAGGATACCGAAAGTAGTCCGCTCAGAGGAAATATCGATTTATAAGTTATAAGAGATGACGTAATTTAAGTGTTTTTATCCAATCAACGCTTCTAATATTTATAAATTACAGCATGAATAGAATTATTAATTAATACCAATAATGTCATGATCTTGTATTGTTGGATGACACTATAAGCGTATTTTGTAAAAGAAAAAGGATTGAGCTGATATTTCAAAGTTCTTTCTTTGATTAAATCTTCTAGCTTGCATACATATTTCACTTTTACTGTTAAATTTTGTCGTAAAAGCTTTAATGACATCGCATTACAGTTCACAGAAAATTGAACATTCAGTTTTGCTCTCGTTTTGTCAATTTACTTGAATTATGTTTGCGTACATTTTTAACTGCCTACATGAAGCAGTTTATGTTTATAAAGCATCTTGACTAATTATTTGTGGTTGAACATTCTTTGTGTTAGCCCTTAGAGGTAGAAATAAATGTTTTAAAGTTAGAATTTTAGTACAATCACAATCAACTAAATATACACATATCTCCTTGATGTTTTTAGTAATTTTTTTGCAAGTCATTGAATCCTTATACATTACCAACTCTGTCATTTCATTCACTACATGATTAAGTAGTCAGCACATTAACAAAGGAAAAATAAATTTATAGGCGATGTTTAATTTTATAGTTTTTCAAAAACCATGTCAAGAAACTGTAAAGCTATGTTTAATTATAATTCTGATCAACAAAAAGCTCACAATTACCTCAAAGTCTTTTGCCTCAATATTCGCACCGGCATTAGTTAATACTTTTACAACATCAAAATGTCCATGATCTGCTGCATTATGAAGAGGCGTGCATTCCTAAAGTGAACAACATATAACTTTAATCAGATGACTTTTAACAGTATTGATTTAAATCGTATGAACGGTTTTTGCTTTGTGTAGATTTGTGTAGACCAGAATATTTTTTGATTGATACAATGGATACGCCGTTTTAACAGACAACGGAACAAATTTCTGTGACAAACAATATATGTCTGTGACAGATATAGCATGACTGTCACAGAAAAAATTATTGTCTGACACAACTTTTGCAGTCTTTTACAGACGTTTTTGCAGTCATTTGCAGTCAATGTCAGTCAGTGACGGACGAAAAACGACTGCAACTGGTTTTTACAGTCATTTTTCAGCCATTACTGTGTGTTGGTATTAGTTAGAAAACCCTTACTAATGTATCAATAAGTATCAGTTTGATTTATATAAATTAACGTTTACCATAAGTCTAAATGAAGAACTTTAGCATGAAAACGCGACACATTGATTCAGAGGTCAGGCTAGAGAAACAATAGACATTTATTGTGTTATGGTATAACTCAATTTAAATAGAAGGAAGACTGGACATATTACGACATTTTTAAGATTTAATGTATTTAATATACCAAACTTAAAAAAATCAAGGATTCAGGGCAAATACAATAATGTACACATGAAAAATATAGTCATAGATCATTTATATTATCATAGAACAATTATTATTATATACATTACAGCCAACAATAAATAAATAATAATAAATAACAATAAAAAGTATTACTTATCAAGATTTTCAAGAAGAAATAACTGAGTTTGGAATTAACCGAGTTACCTCAAAGTAGTCTTTTGCCTCGATTTCCGCACCTGCCTTGTGTAGTATTTCTGCAACATTGTCATGACCTTTTACTGCTGCATAATGTAAAGGTGTCTTGTGCTATACATGAAATAATGAATGCTGAATTCATCTTCTAATATACAGTTTGCGACTTTGAATATTTTACTACCTTTGTTCATCGAGGTCTTACTTTTTCATATCTATGCCTTGCACTTATTTAACTGATATTTTTTCACCTTAATATCCTAATCTAGTATCATGTGTTTACAACCACTTGTATTTACCTTAGTATTTTAATTTGTATTTTACAAATATTCCATGTAAACGTTTCTTTTTGGAATAATGATTTTTGACGATGCTTGTTTGAGTCATAGAGATGTTTGCATAAAGAATCGATTCTTTATGCTTCTTGTCGCTATCTTTTATTCTCATATTTAACTTGCCATCAAATGTTTTGTAAGAAATTAAAATACCCGACATTAACCTCTACTGTCTTTATTGTATGAAGTGTCAATTATTTCAGTTTGTAATTTTTTAAAAACGAGTTTTGATTTTTTTCACTTATAAATAGTTAATAATATATACACTGTACATATTCGAACACCTTTGGACTAATATTGGACTGCAATTCGTTTTAAATTTGTATTGCAAACAAAAATATGCATCGTTGAGCACCATGAAACATTTTTTTAACCAAAAGGTTCATTATTTCATTGGCTTATCATTTCATCAAAATATGGACGGTCTTTGCTCTTTCCCGTAGTTTTTAAAAAGTATTCTCACCGAAAGCTCCAAACTGTTTTTTAATTGCCCAATCACACTTCCAAACGTCAATCTTAAACACCAAATTGATAATTAACCGTCTAAGGGTCAATATCGGGTATATCCACCCTGCGTCGCATACTGCCAGTAAGGCGTCTAATTTGTTGAAGCTTTATCTGTCGCAACTCCCGGTGTAATTGAGCTTCTAAATGTTGTGGGGTTCTGTGGAGGAAGTTCCAGAATTTTTAATCGCCTACCTAGTAAGTGATCCCATAGATGCTATATTTTGTTGAGGTCTGGACTTCTTGCAGGCCACGGAAGAGTGATCACAGCTTCGTTCTCCAGATATGCATTAACTGCCCTGGAACGATGAGGTCTAGCGTTGTCAACCAGATTGTTGTCAACAGATCTTTACTCTAAAGTGTGGTTTTCATAATTTAGCACTATAGGTGTAAGCACGTACAGGGTGTACTTTTCGTTATTCAGGTTGCCACTGATTGTTACCAGACCAATTTGCAATCATGTGAGATACCGCTCCACACCATAACTGAGCCCCACCCAAAAGGCACTGTTTGAGCAATGATTCCTGGCTGTGTTTTGAATCCTCCAAACCCGGGTTCGCCTATCAGTAACATGGAGTAAAATCGGCTCTCGAGTGACCATTGTATTAGTCGCCAGGTTCTAAGGTTCCAATTTTGTCATTCTCTGCACCTTGGCAACCTGTCCATGCGATGGTGATCATAAAGCATTGGGCGTTTAGTGACTCTCCTTGACCCCTGCAGCTTTCGTACTGTTCTGGTTGACAGATTACAACCAGGTAACAATTGTTGCTTGAGATAGGTGCTTGCAGCAAACGGATTTCGCCTAGCCAATATACAAAGTCTCCTATCGTCACGTCGGGTTGTCACAGATGGTCGACAAGATCGGTAACGGTCTTTAGCATCTTGCTTGGCAGCGTGTCCAAACGACTAATGACTGTATAATGATAGCCAAGCTGACGCCCTATTGCCTTGTAAGACATACCAGTGGAATGCATGCCAATGATTTGCCATCTCTGTGCTTCTGATATCCGCCTCTTTGCCATGTTCACGTTAAATAATTTGGCAATTAGAAATTCGAGATTTAAATACCGATATGTTTCACGAAAAAATATTGCACTTTGGACGTTATGAAGGGAGCAAGCTAAGCATGGAAAGAAAACCGATCTTGATTAAAATTTCACACCTGAACGCTCACATCACAATTGTACATGAAAGAATTAATACTGACCAAAATCATCAATTAAACTTTATTTACAATAAACGAAAAACAAAAAATATTGGGGTGGCTTAACTTTTTTTCCAGGTGTATACTACTGTTTCTTACCCTATATATATTCTAGTGTATACTGTCAAGGTTATATATACTGACACGCAAACGAAACGTTGCATTTTATCAAATTTCTTAAGGTAGAAACATATTATAGTCTTATTTATAATAGATCTTTTAATTGCAACGAAACGTTATGGATTGTCATATTTAAAATAAATTTAAATGAATTTTCAGAACATTTATAAATCTCCCACGAACACACTTGGCGGTAAAATGATAAATTTAATTGCTTGTGATTTTCATGCCTCGGAATGGGAATAAAAGGCATAACAAATTTAATGAGTCTTAGTACCTGTTTTGACACAGAAGCTAGGCCACGATTTATTCCTCAAGAGAGAGAACAAATCATTTAAAGACTGCATGCTGGGCAATTTCTTTAAGTTACCAGATAATTTCTGATAGATCGGTTCCCCACGGCTACTGAAAGTGCACTGCATACTGTCGGATCACAACAGCGAACAATTGTTGGTAAACCAATCGATAAGATGCAAGGAGCATTAGATGTCATCGTCCCGTAATAGCTCATGTTCCAACACCCGGAGGCCAATATGCATGTCTTTTATAGGGTTTGAAGCAACAAACGCAATGATATGCATTGGGATAAAAGCCGTTATGCATATAACTATAGCTAATGCCAGAGCAGTAGGATTTGTCAAAACTGAATGGTATGGATAGAAGTGGATACAGGTAAAAACGGTCTAGCAATCTTGCAGAACCCTGGCTTAGGAATAGTGTACCTGCTGCCTGATACAACAACCAAATCTTGAAACTCATATCATGCCAAATTTTGCACTTAAAAAAAGACATTCGAGGATGATAACGAATGTGCATACGAATCAAAAGCAACACAGCATAATACTGTCATTGTAATGTATTAGCCAGATTTAAGTCCAGATCTTAACCTAATTTTGCATTTACGGCACTAAGTTCAACGACGGTTGAACGAAGAGCGCCAATTCCGATTACTGCAGATTAACTTGTCAAAGGGTAAATGTACGTATTACAATACAACGTGTAAATTGTGTAAACTGTAAGATCGCGTAACTCAAACATTCGAGTCAACATGACAGTAACTCATTCATTTATATTTTTAAATGAAATTTAATACAGTTTAATATCATATCAGTTTGTAAAAAATGTCTGTGACGAGTTAATAATTACCATAAAACCTTTAGCATTGATATCAGCGCCAGCTTTAATTAGTGTCTTTATGACACTGACACATCCATATATTGATGCATAATGGAGAGGTCTATCATCCTAAAGTAAAAAAAGCCTTATTAAATAAAACATTTACTAAGTAACCTTTAAAGTAATGATCTAAATTGTTTTAAGTTGTTGATAAATTGATAATGAATTTGTGTTTAACGTCATGATCTTACATATGTTTCTTGCTTTTTATCATAATACAACTGACTTTGCATAGATGATATTTGAAAAAAAATTCTGCTTTTTGATGAGAAATAGAAAATCAAGCAAGGAATGCTTGGAGAAAATTATCAGAGGCTACATCGAGAAAAAAACGGTTTAATTTCTTTTCGCATTGTGTGTTTTAGCGTTTTTGATGTTGAAATATTAAAATGAATCTGCAAAATATACATATTCAGGTATCATAAATTTGCTACCACACTTATAGTATGATAAAGGCAAACCTTTTTGTTTATGTTTAAGAAATGTAATAGCCCAAAATATTCACATCTAGCTATCGAATTTTAGTACTAATTTAAATGAGAAACACTGTTAAAAACCCAAATGACCATAAAGCTTATGATATGTTTGTTTCTGTTTGTTTGAATGGTGTTTAACGCCACTGTTAGCAATTTTTCAGCTTAATATGGCGTCTAGTTTTTATTGAGGAGGAAGCCAGAATGCCTGGAGAAAACCCCTGACCTTCGGTATGAAAACTGGCAATTTTCCTCAATTGCTTATTTAATGTAGAGTTCGGAGGGGCGTAATACTAACTTGTCAGCATAGATTTCGTTTGATATTAGTTTTAATAAGAAAATCTGCTAAATTAGTGCAGTTAAAAATGTCCATAAAATATCAAATTAAAAAAAAAATATGTGTGCTTCCTTATGAATGAAATAAAATTATTGCGTCATATCAACTTCATTTAAAGACTAATGACACTGTTGTTTGTTTGTTTACTTAATAACTATTCTGCAATGGATTCTTCTTAAGTTTACTGCATTGGTAATACATATTCACATTTTATTGTTCTAATTATAAGAGAAGGAAAGATTTTAAATCTCGTATGAGAATTCGCATGTCTATACACGAGGATACAAGGTATAAACGGAAATGCAAACTTCATCATTGAAAAAATTGTTTTAAGTTGTTAAGTTAAATTGCTTCATTAAACACTTTTCTAAATCATACTTTTTTTTATTAAAAATCTGCATGGCAGTAAATATGAAACAAAAAGGTGTTTTACACGGGCTTGCATACGAGAAACAGACAAAGCAATTAATATTTCTGGACAATTTATTAGTAAATGCATAAATTAGTTATCTGTAATTAATACAACTAACATCAAATATACACTACTAGCAGTATGCAATGTAATGGAAGCAAGAACTTGTAAATATGAACAATATATCTATTGCTCATTTGGGATTATCATAAAATAATATGAAAAAAGGTGCAGCCTAAATGCGAACATTACACATTTTATGATTCATTATAATTCATTTCGTTACTTCCGAGCACCCAACAGTGTCTCTGCATTCCATAGTGGTAACGTTTTTCTCTTATGTGTCAAGATTCAACTAGAGCGTTTCATATTTGTCTAAAACTGTTGTTGTTATTTATAAACAAAAATATAATTTATTTTTAAGTCTAGTCTTAACAGTTTAGAGCTCTACTTTAGTATTTTCTACTGTCTGAAATTGCTTTGTTCTTATAGGTCACGTGAATTTGTTTGCGCATATTACAGTATAGCTCGCATCTGCAATACAAAATTACACATTAAAATCAATATCAATTTTCATAAATAAATAAATGATTTTGGCTTTACCTCAATGTCCTTGGCTTCTATATCCGCACCGGCTTTGAGTAATACGTCTACAACTTTGTGCTGGCCTTTTACTGCTGCATAATGTAAAGGTGTCTTGTTCTAAATTTGAAATATAAAATCATAAATTCATCTCATAAAATACGGTTTGAGAGTTTGAATATCTTTACTATTCTTGCTTATAGTGATTTTACTTTGTCACACTGTAAATAAACACGTATGCTTAACGCACATTTAACATGTATTTTGACCTTAACATTCTGATCAGTTAGATTTTTGGTACGTAAGACATACATTTTACGTTTTTATTGAAATATTGTTTCCATTAAAATGTCATTTTTGTTTGTTTTTTTTTGTATGTTTTAATTTTTTTAATTTTAGCGTTAAGAGTAATGCTGCAACATCATAGATATTTTTATAGCTAGCATTACTGTTCGTGACATAGAGTTAAAAAACAAGAGCTTACAACGTAAATACACCTTACTTGTGACAATATAATGTCCTTAAAATCGATACATTGATTAAGGACAATATCAATACAAACAAGCCCACCTCTTATCTATACCACGTTAATGAAATAAATATAGACTCGAGAGCAAAACTACAATCGGAACGCTACGAGAAGCGTAATGACTTTAGTTTGCAAACTGGCAACATTTTAATATTCCATCAGCCTCGTTACATTTCTTTTTCATTTAACAACTCATACGTTATGTTAGATTTTATGATCGTTATTTGGATTGTTTAGAGGATTTTAAAAAAAAACTCTATTTGAAGCTACGCATGTCTACACATCATATATATTCGCATATATAAACAATGCGAAAGTATTCAGTTTTCTCAGATTGAAATATTATACGCATATCTTACGAAAGAGAACGTAAATACATCTTAATTTAATATTTTATGTGGTTGACATCAGCTCCCAGAAGAATCAATTCCTTGAAACATTCAGTATTTTTGGAAACAAACCAGCAGTAAAAAAGAAGTAAACAGGATGACTACTATTTTCAGTTTTCTATTACAACTGTGTATTATTTATTGCTTAAAATATTAAAGTATATTGTTATACAACCCAAAACAACGCCAACTTTGATGGTGTTTTTATCATTGTCCACTTTTTACAGTGCTGCCATTTAACGTATTGTCAGGGCATTTGATACATGTTTAGTTGTCTCTTCTGCAACACTGTTTACGCGTCGATCAATAATAAAAAAGTTTCTTCTTTTATGATTCAGCTTCCAAATCGCGTGAGTTATAAATCATAGTCACAGGGTTTGATAAGATTGGAGGAAATAAATATTAATTAATACGATTTGTACGATGATACAAAAGGAAACATGCTTTCTATCATTCACATGCGATTTACAAAACGTTTAGATCAAATTTATATCGTTCACTTTTCATACGTATTTGTATCATTTTCATTCTATTTACTTTCGTATATGATGATTTACGAAAAATCGCATGCATTAAAATATGATTATGTGTAAAACAGAAAAAAATAAATTGAATTATTGTCTTTTTGTTTGTTCATTGTTTTTTTTCTAACAAGTAAATGATATTCGCTAAGAAAAGAAGCAGAATATGTAAGGTGAACTAGAAATAGTTCTGAAAGAAATTCATCGTTTTAACAATGCCGTAAACATATCTTCATATGATCATCATTTTAAACTTATGTTTTTAATATCTTTCATTTTGGTGTTCGTTCTAAATATGAAATATTCGGATGAGAATCATGTGTTGTATAATCTTCCTGTGTAACCATTGCTTACAATAATTCACACGTATAATAAAAACTTAAATTAAAAACAAAAACAAAAACGTACACAATTTTAAAAAGTAGTTCATCACGATGACATTGACAGTTTGATGTTTTCTAAGGATTTGATTTATTTTAACCACTTAAAGTAGACACTTTTGTGCAACTTTTTTTTAGGACAATTCGACTTAATTTAACAAAATCAGTTACAAATGTTTGAATAATATATAGTTGCAAATTAATAATAATACGCACTGTTTAAACCATTGAATGTTATATTTCAATAACAGTTACGATTAAATTCGATAATCAAGAGCAACAGCAGAATACTATCATTGTAATGGATTGTTTGGCTTGGAGTCCAGATCTGAATCCTATTGAGCATTTAAGATAAATAGTATAAAGAGAACTAAATGGAGAGCAAAAGATGTCCCTCAATTGCAGCTTTTAAAGAGTATCGGCACGTATTCCAATGGAGTGCGTAAATCGTTATTAATGTCCATAAATCCCCAAATGGCTGCGAGATTGTGCAATTCTGACATTTGAGAAATCATGATAACATAGAAAAAGTAATTAATTTACGTTTTGTGAAATGAATTTATTAAATTTCTATGGAAGCTTCTTTAGGAACTAACGAATTTTAGTTCAATATCATTTTAAAATAAACATCTGTGAATATGTAATGTTGCAGTTCAGAACATAAATCGCCATTGCTATCCATTTAATAAAGTCATTAGAATCAAGAATGTCATAACTAAAAACATAATTCATAATTACCTTAACACCTTTGGCATTGACATCAGCACCAGAATCATAAAATGCTTTTATAACACTGACATGCCCGTATATTGATGCATAATGAAGAGGCCTATCGTTCTAAATGGACAAAAGTTTTATTTAATAACAAATTAATCATACGACATGTACAGTACAGATTTAAATGTTGATTAGCTGTTGATATATTAATATAGAATTTGCTACCTTTTGTCTAAGGATTACTATTTACTTTGCATACCTGATATGTTTTGCCTCAGACATTCAGTTTGCATGGTTTAAAATAGAAAATCCCAGTACGTGCGGTTTGCTAAATTGATCAGAAGGTTGAAACTTGAAAAACAATTCTTAATTTCTGTGTCGCCTCTGTGCGTTTTAGCATTTTTTATGCTAAAATGTTAAAAAAGAAAGCACAAATAGCCATATTCAGTAAGAATAAATTTCATTTCGTTTCTTATTATATGAGAAATATTGCTACAGAGCAAATGGACTGTTTTTTATGTTTAAGTGTTTAAGCGCAAAATAACTACATCTAACTAACTTTGCTACTAATTTAAATGAGAAACATTGTTAAGCAAGCACCAAAGTGACTATAAAGCTAATGTTATGTAGTGTCCAAAAGGGCGATATACCAACATCGGCTAGGATCGAATTCTTTTGCTAATAATTTTAATCAGTAACTGGTAAAAAGAAAAGAGATATTAAAATGTTAATAAGCAAATAAAATATCAAAAGCGAAAAACTATATATTCATTACAATGTATTTAATTAAATCATTGAGTCATGTCAAACTCATTATCAAAGACTGATAAGTAAAGAGCTGCGTCTGTTTAATTGATAGCTATGCAATGGAATTTAAGTTTACTGCATCAAGAATATATTTCTATTTATCATTTGAACTCACTATAATAGAATGAAAAAACCTCGGTGGCCGACTGGTTCAGGTAATTCGTCTACAATTGATCACGTAGTCTGTCAACACTGAGGTTGCAGGTTCGAGTCTCACTGCGGGCAGAGTGTACTCGAAACTAATCTTCATTGACATGGATTGTTAGTTTTTCTACTCAAGGTCAGGGGTTTTCTCCAGGTACTACCTCCTACTCCCACAATAAAACTTGGGCACCATGATATAGCTGGAAATTGCTGAAAGTGGCGTAAAACATAATTAAAACAAAATCTAGTATGAGACTGCACATGTCTCTACACACAAGAAATCGTATAGTATTATTACCTTTTTACATGTTTATTGGTTGCATTGCTTTTATTGCACAATTGTCTATAAAACACTTACTTCATATTAAAAATTTTCATGAAAGCTAAATAAGAGGTTTTTTTAGTTTTTAAAGGACTTAGAAACGAGAAAGATACAAAAAGATTAATATTTTGGGGCAATTTAGTAGTAAATGCATCAATTAGTTTTTTTTTAAATAAAATCTGAACAGCATAGGCTGGATACTACTGGTAATAGATTTAAAATGCTATATACTTGAATCAAAGACATATACACATGAAAAAATATAGTTATTCCTCATTTTGAATATCATCACATATTATTATTATAAACATTACAGCGAACTGTAAATATTATAACTTAATAATAACGATTTTAATATAGAAATAAACTTAGTTTGGCATTACCTCAAAGTCCTTGGCTTCGATGTCTGCACCGGCCTTTTGTAGTACTTCTGCAACATTATCATGACCTTTTTCTGCTGCATAATGGAGAGGTGTCTTTTTCTAAATATAATATAACAAATTCCGAAGTCATCTTATAATATGCGGTCTAGGATTTTAAATACATTTAATATCCTTGTTCATCGTGATCTTACTTTGTCACTTCGAAGTGATAGGCGTATACCTTATGCATATTTAACTTCTATTTTTGTACCTTTACATTCAGATATGTAAATATAATATTAAGATTAAATATCTTTGTGTTTCATGGTTTTAGACGCAGCACATTTACTTAAGACACAGTTACGTGTCATATATTTTTTTTTAAATTCTGTCCCTTGAAATTTGTTATTGTTGTTAGTTGTTGGGTATGTTTTAATATTTCTCGTAGTTTGTCAGTAAGATTAATACTGCAACATCATTAATATTTTTAGTAGCTAAATAATACTTTTCGCGGCATAGCGATTACAAAGCAAGTAAACAACACAGATGTATCAAACTGTAGTAATGAAATACTTGTCTAAAGCTAAGCAGACATGTTTTTAAATTCGTATGTCTGAGATTCTCTAAGGCCTATTGCAAAATTGAAAAAAAATTGTATCATGTATTTTCACATTCAGCTATATAGACAAACTTTTGTCACGATTAAATTTGGTTGCAGTTTTCATTTAATCTCTTTAAATGAGTTTCAACTTAAGGACATTTTCGATACAATCAAGTTATCTTCTTAACTCAAAGGGAAAACTACAAACAAAATGATGCACAAAGCATGTTACCGATTGTTAACGTTCCAATATTCCATTAGGTCCTGCATATGTCGTTTACATTTCAAAACTTATACGTTATATTAGGTTTTGTTTTTAAGATTTTCACACTCAATGTTGTTGTAAGAAATAAGAACAAAACAGCGTCATGTAAATTGGACCGTCGCTGTATAGAAATAACAGGCAAACTAATATTTTAATTTTTTTCATTTTCAGATAATTATTGATTGTTTCAAATATTAAAATATTTTTTGTTATGACAAAAAAGAATCCAAACTTTGATTAATAGTTTTTAAAATTGCCAAAATTTTTACAGTGTTGTCATTTTACAATTGTTTTCAGCACAACATGTGACACATTTAAAACCTGTGTATTTTTCTCTTCTGCTAGGGTGTGTACGCGTTGTTTCAAACAACACTTCTTATTTGATCAGACTGCTGACAACGCGTTATAGACATCGGTTTTTAAAACAAGTTGATAAAGTAATTAGAAATAGTAGTACAAGTGATACGTCTAAATGTAAAGAAGTTTATATAAACGATGACTCAACAAAAAATGCTTTTAATTATTTATATGCGATTTACAAACACGCATACAAAAATAAAATTCCATCAATTTCTCGTGACATTTTCATGCGTGTATGTATCATGTCATTATCCTACATTTACTTCAAATGATGATTTACAAAATTGGCATGCATCGAACAATAAATATTAATATGTAAAACATCCTAGAAATGAATTATTGTCTTTTATGTTTGTTATGTTTTTACATGGAGGAGGAATAATATTCGATAAGAAAAAAAGCATAATATGTAAAATAATCTCATCAGCTCTTAAACAAATGCCTTGAAAGATCACATAGAAATATTTCCAATATTCTTTTGAAATTCCCTAAAAATAACAACAACTTAATAGATCAAGTATATGTAGTATCAACTTCCATTTGTCATAAAAAAAACATTCCTCTTTTTAGAGATTCAATACAAATATCTTATTTAATTATTATGCATATAACTGATACTATTTTTAACAACCAAGTAATGTTGCAATGATGGAGGTTATGTCTGTCTTCGATGAAAAAGTCATTCTAAAAAATAAAAATGGTTTCTATCGAAATTATACCCTCTTTTCACCTTCGACAGAGTCATTCTGTAATAAAACTTAATAAGTCTACAAAATGAGGTATAAAAACAAAAATTTATCTTTCCCATAGGATTACATTTGGAGTTAGAGCATACCGGAGAAACTATACATGTCCACATACCTTGAATTATATGACGAGACATAATTTTTACGGTTCTCTGAGATAAGAGCTTTTCAACTACGAAATGAATTGCTACAAGAGTTATTTTTAGTTTATCTCAGTATATCGCTAAAAGTAACATTATGATAAGTAGAAGTTGCAATCTGCTGGTATGCCTACGGCAGTTCGAAATGGAAATTCCTCATTTCTGTTTAAGCAAATTATTATGTAAGTGTTTAGTATAATAAAACAATAATTTCTAGCATGCGAGGTTAACATGATAATTGTGTCAGCTTGTGTTGTGTTATCTTGTAATGTTGAACACTTTCATCAAAAATTGAAGGATGACTGCACGTGGGATTACACGATAGTACTCGTGGGTTATACGACGTAGAGCACGGGACACGATTATTTGTTACATGTCATATCATATGACCTTGTCTTGACCAATAAAATTATGTTTACAACAACCTGTGATGGTAACTGATGGGGATCTGATGGATATTAGAAACACAAGATATTATAGAACAACTTTAAAGTTTGTTAAAAATTATTTCATTGCAAATATTATTTATATATTATGTATTATTTACATAAATAAATAGCTCACAAATACCTCACGGCCTCTGCACTCGATATTTGCTCCGGCAGTAGTTAATACTTTTACTACATCCCCATGTCCATTTTCTGCTGCATTATGAAGTGGCGTACATTCCTAAGGTGAGCAACATTAAATTCTACATTAATCAGACGACCTTTTACAAATATGTGATGGGAAGTGTTTTTGCTTTGTGTGGGTGATAAATCTGTGTCATCCATGCGTTCCATAAGAGTTTTCGTTGCCATTGTATATTTGTACATTCTTATTTGGTTCCGAAGAGTATTTGTAAACCGTTCTACCTCTAATTTTGATCGTTATGTATAGTTTGTACAAAGGGAGGAAGCCAGAATACCCGAAAAAACTCCAAACTGCGGTAGGAAAGCTGAGAGTCCATGTCATTTAGGATTGAAGTCGGCTTTGTCAAGGTTATAGGGGATTGATGTTTTTGGACGGATCACCGATCAGTCTTCGACCATCAATCAGTCAAAGTGTTACCAGTACTTGTATGCTATTCAGAAGAATGAAATGTCTAGGTAGAAATTACATGTTAAAATGGAAAATATAGTCGAGATGACTATTTTACAGTATTCACATAGGCGTATCAGTCGGCTTTTCACCTATTTTATAGCAGGCAACGCACAATCAACGCATTGTTTACACATAAAACAAAACTGTAAATCAACATTTTTGTTTGGTTCTAATGAGGTAAATGAGCAAGTGTTATTCATTTTTGTGCAAATTGATTTTCAATAAGACTGCTAGTTCGAGGTGAATTTCTTTTTTTCAAAATTCATTAACAATGACAATTTTAACGAAACAATAGACAGTAATTTTTATGGTAATATCAAATTTAAAAAGATGAATGAACAGAAATATTTTAACATTTTAAAAAATTTAATGTCCGAGGCATAAAAATAAAAAAAACAGCAAAAAACCAAACGATCATCTACATATATGTAGGAGAAATAGCAAGGAACACGACGAAAATTTGCTACATATATGCTGAATAAAAATACGAAAATCTCATTTTCTTTGTACGTACTGCTTCTCTCATATTTTTACTTATCTTAGCAACCGACAACAAACTGGCAATTGTTGTTAGCGAAAGTCAGTTGCGCATTCCGTCAATGTCAAGTTTTGATGACTTGATAATGTTTCATTTTTTTAAATAAAAACTGTTATAGAATAGCAAAAATTATTTTCCTTCTAAACTTATAATAAAAATTACCCAAATGTCTTTTCCCTCTATATCAGCACCGGCCTTAATTAATACTTCTACAGCAGTTACATGTCCATTTATTGCTGCCTGATGAAGAGGCGTCTTGCACTGAAGATAATATATTTAATGTAATAATTATTTTAAATTACTTTGTTTCTCTTTTTGTTTGATAATGTCCCTATCGTTTCATTAAGTTCTGTCATGATCTTGAGTTTTGACTTGGTGGGATGTTTTATAAATTTTGTTTTATTCGTACAAAAATATATTATACTGAAATTAGAATAAAGCGCCTGCCGTTTACACGTAATTGTGCCTTAAATACCGGGCTCAGTCACTTAAAAAATTGTTTGGTTTTCATCATGTGAAACCACTTACTATTTAAATTAGTCTTGGCCTTGGTATAGGTTACTATAAATATCAGGGAGCGTGTTTTGCATTTGTCTTAAATTGTGAATGAAATAGCTTTTATACACAGTTTACTCTAACTTTTTTAATCACTTAATTAGGATCTCCGAGACCACTGATTGTCTTTCAGTGTAACGCTAAAAAAGGACCCATTCAAATTTACATAGCCGAGTATATTCACGACATTTTAAACTTTCAGTCAGTTGCGGTCTTGTTTGAAATCTGATCAGGAGATGGTTATAAAAATCGTTATTAACCACATCATTAACTTTTAAGGGTAAGTATCGGTTTGACTGGGTAATTGTAGAGAAGATTGTTTTAATTTCAACCATTAATAAAGAGATTCCATTCGACATCTATTAAAAATCAAATCAAAAGAAAATGAGTAATTATGTAGGAACGTAACAAACGTAATAGTGTATTGTTTCGTATTTTTATAAGATACAATTGTTTAAGTTGCAGCATGCCAAGAAAAACCTGGATGCCCAATGGCGGGAAGGTTTAGATTCCAATCAAGAAAAAGATAAGTAACATCTTGAATGCCTCTCAAAGTGATATATTTTCTTTGGTTTTATTTTCTCAAGCTTACCTCCTCGTCCTTTATATCAATATCAGCGCCTCTTGCAATGGCATCTAAAATATCAACATTCTTCCCTTTCCTCGCCAAGTTTATAAGGCTCTAAAAAAGAAAAAATCTTCATATTTTTTCGATTTATATAACTAAGAATTATTCGGACGTATTATTTACTCTGTTGTATTTTTTGCCTGATTTAAATTCATTTTTCGTCATGATTTTTCAACGACATAACTGGGACAATACTTGGAGGATTCTAAGAGCTTGACCTACAAAGCTGCTCACAGCGTAAAAATGACTAATAAGTGATGTCACATAGTAGATTGTTGTTATGTTATAATGAAGAAGTCTAGGCGCGGACCATGGGGACTTGTTTGAAGAGCCTGCTTTGCACGGTAAAGACCCCATGTGATTTTTTCAGTATGGTCATTGTAGCCTATACAAAAGAAATAAAGTATTGACAATACTCCATGCATTTTCAATGACCTTGAGCAATCTTCTTCCCCGACGTTTGTTTATTAACTTAGTCTCGTCCTAGATATATCTAACTAATTAAGCAAACATTCAACCAAATCAGTCTGAAGACACTTCCACCGTATAATTTATTCTGCATCTGTTTGTAGAGAAGCGAACATAAAAATAAGTTCAGCTGTTTTCACACAGTAATACTAAAAATGTTATATATATTTCAAACGCAAAAATTTATTTCGGGTTAAATTGAAAACCAATTTTCTTCGTCAAAACATTAGAAATTATTTTTAAAACTTAAGTTACTTTATTATATTTATAACAGAAATGACTAAGGATTATTGTTTAGCAAAGTATAATGCTATATATACGTCAATAAATGTACGAAAACAGCAGTACATAAATTACCAGTTTATCCTCCTCCATAGGTAAATATATTTAGCGTAACATCTTACTGTATCTTACTGTATCTCAGATTTTGCTGCGATAAGGTTCTGAAATGGGATTTGTACGAATGAGTCAAAATTGGCAAATTTTACAAGATGCAAATGCTTTTATGTCATTTTCAGTTGACCGGAATGTCTGATGGATTTCAGTCGTGAAAACCATTTTTTTGCGAAATACACATAATCATTTGCACATTCATAGGAATAGTATGTTTCCACAGAATTAAAAGCAGGATTTGTATTCTTGAGTTTTTAAACGTAATTCATATATATGACTCGTGAGTTTAAAATAATTCACACAGTCATGAACTCTAATTATTTTTATTCTTTAGGATAGAATCCTATATAAAGTATAACGTGAAAACAATTTTGTAAATATTTTATTACAAATATTATTTAAGAAGTTGATATCAAAGTTTAAAATTACTTCAAAGTTAAGAGGGATCATACCTTAATTCGCGTTTGGATAAAAAATCCGATTAGATACCTTGCTGGTGCATTTTCTCCACTTACAAGGAGTCCGACTGAAGATGGATGTTGTTTTAGTAGAGTAAAACTGAATGTATGTGTAATTGTAAATAACAGATGGATACTGTAAAATTGTAAACAGGGCGTATTGGGTATAGTATTTTAATCTCGTGTGTTTTTATTTTGTTCACCTGTCCTTTTGGAGGAAAACTTCTATTGTTGGATTGTTTCAATTTTAAATGTTAAGTTTTGATCATTACTAGTGAGCTGTATAGACAGATGTTTTTCAAAGATTTGAAGACTTTGATGTGAACTTGCACTTGTAAAAACTGTTTTAATCATAAGAATTCGTTATTTTATGGTCTATTTGTATATATTGTGTTACTCGGCAGAATTTTAACGATGTATATTTTAACATATGCAAGTCCGGTATAACTAAACGGTTATTTGACTGCAAGAATAAATTTGTTCAGTGAGTCTGATGTATACTAAATTCTATATAAAATGCTTTAAACAAAAAAAATGTTATGATCGCTGACGGATAGCGATCCGACAGCAATCAGTAAACGGCCCTTAATCTGTCATCATTCAGTCAAAGTGTTGCATTAATGATTGCAAATACTTTTTATTGTGGCATGTAATTTTCTTGCGGAGGAAGCCGGAGTAAAAAAACAAAAACGGTACAACAATAACAGTTTTATTATTAATAATGCTGTTAGATCTTTTGCTTTGCTCTCTTTCTGCCAGTACTGATCAATTTTGTAAATGGTAAACATTGTTTCAATACTGATATGACAGGAGAGAAATGTGCACTTATTTTAAACGAAGTTATTTAAAGATATGGGCAACCGGAATAGCTCAAATATTACAGAAAACCCATCAAGGACACTATCTGATCACGAAGATTGGGGAACTAAATTTGGTTACACTCAACAAATATAAAGCTCTGACGTCAATCTATTGAAAAGTAATAACTATAAGCGAGATAAGACACCAGTATGCTACAAAATGTCTTAGAGAAGTTTGAAAAATTAAAGATACACACGTATGTAGTATAATGCAGAAAACTAAAAAAATATTGTATACAGCTTCGTAAATAATCTAATCAGTGGCGCTTAAACTTAAAAACATGTTAAAATCCGAAATAAAAAGATTTTGTATAGCTTTCATTATCACATTTTCAAAAAATTGTTACAAAATGAAGTTAGGGACGTCTTCAACTTGCAAATATAAAAACCTTCGAATTCAAATCATTTTTGCAATTTCATTGCAGTTAATTTAGGCAGCGAATATCTAACTGAAAGAATCAATAATATTCGGTCAAAGGCGAAGTGAGACTGATGGGCTGTTGCTACCCTAAACATACAACCGAATAAAAAATACAAATACTTAAAATTAATAAAACATAAACAAGGAAACAAAATTCAATTTTTGAATGACATCAAGTTTCCAACTAAAATGTAGTTCATGAAATGCAACTAAGGTATTACACCTAAGAATTTAATGAAATACAACTCATGTTAGATCACAGCAAGGTCACTATTTTCAGTGTATGGTATAACCACCGTGCACGTGGTTCTGATACAGTTCTCGCGTTGTCATACTATTGACTGAACGACGCAGTGTTACTTGACTAGTTCTAATTTTCGCTTTTAAAATGCCAATTTTGTTACAAAATTTGTCAAAAGATTGTGTGGCGAGAATTATTCAGTGACCAGTACTCGACACACTACCCAAAAACACTGCGCTATAATCCTTTAATACACCCTATACATCACTCAAACATACCACGATGCACATTCCTTCCTCCATAAATATCAATTACATCCTCTGATTCATATTTATTAAAGTGAAACTTGCCACCATACGTCAGCTGTTACTCTCCGCTTTATATACCCTAAAAGTATCCTTTATGCATTCATCTAACACATTTTATTATACTTATTTCTAGCATCTTCGCTATGCATTCCTATAGCAAACACAAGGCCAATATATATGTACAAAGCTGTAACAGGTTTCACTATTCACACTCGGCGCTAAATTCATCTATGTTCCTGACGTAACACCCTTGCAACATATGTTCTTCTATTTTTGCTCTACTAACAACTCTGTCGGTGCATAAGAGTTTTTGTTTAGTTTCTTTGTTTGTTCCTTTCATTTAGTTGTGTTTTGTTGTTGTTATTGTTGTTGTTGATTATGTCGTTTTTGTTGTTTTTTTTTCTTTCTTCAATTTGGAATGATATTAAAAATGTGTTTGGTGTCACTGCAGAGAATGCGGAAACCCGACTACACTTAAGAGATCAAGAGAAGTGGTTAAGGTAGTTAGTCCTCTACTATATATCATGCGGTCTCTCAACACTGAGGCTGCGGGTTTGAGTCTCGCTGCTGGCAGAGTGTATTCTACTCCAATTTTAACTGACAAGGATTGTCTGTTTTCCTACCGGTGATCGCGGTTTTTCTCTTGTTACTCCTAAAAACTGGGCATCAAAATACACCTAACAATAGCGTTAAACACCATTCAAACAAGCAAACAAAATACTTAAGACTGCAATAAGTCTGATAAGATTTTCTATCTGTTTGCATGCCATATTATATGCTATTAATAAGGGTCGGCAAAAATTTGATTTTGAAAATACAAACACTATAGAATGAAAGCTTTTTTGGAAAATTTCATCGGTGAGTAGTTGGCGAAGTCATACACAAGTAATTCCGTAAAGGTTGCTTTTATTCCTTATATGCTACCTATTCAAAAAAATTTCATTTTCAAGCCTTTTGTTTATTTAAATTAACTCACTACAATATTAAAGCATATATTAAAAACTAGATCCGTTAATACAAAAATGAACAATAACAGTTTACCAATCAAAATTATGTAACGGTGAATATTATAATTAATAGTTTATGAAAGAAGTTTTATTGGTTCAGCGGCAGCGACATGTAATAATAACAAAAATGGCGACCACCTAACCTATTGACTGAAATCTGCAATAAATTAAATTGTCAAATCCCCACATTTATGCTAACAGTTATTTATATTTATTGCAGATTTCAGTCAATAGGTTAGGTGGTCGCGCTAACTAGACGTCAAGTTTTTATGTCATTATGTGTCATTCTTGTAAATCAAATGTGTCTACGGGTGAATATTTGTAGGCTATTTTTCAGTGCAAGTAATTTATTGTAAATTATTTGTGTAATCATAGTCATGTGATGTTGATCGTCGCTCAACAAGATATTTATTCTCGACAAAAAAACAAAAAATAAAATTAAGTATAACTTTTAAAGAAAAGCACAATGTTTATTAGACATTTTAAATTTAGTCTAAATTGGACGGTATTTTAAATTAATAACGAATATACCTATGATTATTATTTAAGCGACACAACTATTACGGTCAAATAATTTTAAACATACAATTGATCGTATCTCTAAATCGTTTATGATTGTCGCACAATAAAGGCAGAAGACGTTACAAAATCTAAATCAATTAAAGGTTTTCAAATGAGGTGTAATTTGTGTTTACTTGATTGGACTGAACATCCATAACGAGATATATAGATAGGAACTATATTGTAAGCCTTTTATTTTGCAGAAAAAAGAAGTATGTGTATAGAACACAGTCAAGTGGTTTTGAAGTTTAATCCAGTTAAAAAAGTCTAGGGCAAATATCAAGGTCAAACAATCACAAAGAATAAAACTAAAATAATTAATACTCTTCAGTCGCATATTTTCTTGAATCTTGGGAGAAAATGTCTTTTTAAAAGTATGAACATTAACAATTTCACTGGAATGTAAAAAGTAAATTGTAACAAACATGCGCACTTGTATTTTATGTTTACAGAATGGATAAATAGATTCGTAGTATTTGATGTTTATTTGAGATTTTTCATCTTATCCATTAAGCTGATAAGCTAAGATAACGTATCGAGATTGGTTATTTTTTAAATTATATAAATATCCTCTGACTTTTTCTGTCTGGTGATCGAAGACTTGTCAATTGTTGAGCTTTAATCCCCACGACTAAACATTTGGTTATTTATGAAATATTGATTTTAAAACTTTCAAAATTGATTGGACTGGGGAAGCCCACTAGATATTGTTCAATTACGAAAAAAGCAAAAACGTGAAATTATGTTACGATACTTTATTAAAACGAGACAGTCATTATGATCAATATTTTATTAAACCCGCAACTTATCGTACCTGTCATTTAATAAACGATCATATGACACAATGAATCCTTACAAATAGTATACTATAGAATACTAATTAGATACCAGATTATTCAATGTGTTGTTACAAAATTATGCTATTTGTGTGCTGCATGATGTCTTGAACTGACATTGTACAATGACATCTACATATATTATGTTTGATATATCCGTACTATATGTCATCTGTTTTGCCGCCAAAATGGGATGCCGAAACAGCCGTAAATGATTCAATTGACCTGCACTATTTGGTGCATATATTTCTGGTTCGCATCATGGCTATGCAAAACATTGCTGAAGACTAACATAACGGATTGTGCGCTACTGTTCATATAAAGCTCGTGATCAAGTTTTCTTGAATCTTGTAAACTAAACAAGTACCTGATTTCAATAATATAGCGTTAATTGCGATTTAGAAAAAAATAAATTCAAAAGTGGCAAAATGGAGAAAGGTATGGCAAAACTTAAAGTTTACTTATAAATGGCATGTTTTAATATTTTGCTAAGTATTTTCAGGTCTCAAAATTCTATGGTCTAGTTATTGCCATAAGATCTTGCTTAAACTGCTATAAAAATAACTACTGGGTGCTAGTTCCCCAATATACACGACCTATTGTGGATGCTTTGATTTTATATTTATTTACATTATATTTGAAACGTATTTTAATTGATTACTGGGAGTTTGTTGAAAACATTTTAATACATGACACGGAAAAATAAGATCTTATATTGTTAGTTAGTTATTTAGAACCTAATTGAGAAGATCACCCAAAACAAGACAATGACCTTTGTTTGAAGTAACATGTACTTGTTATTTAAAATGAACAATCAATTTAATACAGGAATATAAAACAATTAACGGATCTTATCTGTTAGTAAATTAACAACTATATAGAACATTACATCCTTACAAAATAAAGTCTTAATATTCAGACAAAAAAATTTAATTGCAATATTGCCCAAATAGATAAAACATATGTCTTTGCTTGAGTAATGTATAATTGTTTGATTTTCAGTTCGAAATAGGATTTTATATAATTATAAATGCGTGTGCTGTATGCCTTAAATTTTGCAAAAAGAGGTTTTCGAAGATCGCTGAACGTGGATGCACAATTCAATAAAATTAACAATTGAAAATAAACAAAACACTATTTATGGTTTCTGACACTTCACGTTAGTGCAAAAACAACGCTAAAATAACATCATAACAGATTATCGACAACCATTCACGTAAGCCATGTGCATACAGTTCAATGAATATAATTTATAAAAAATACTTTTACACTGTTTACATCTTTAAGGAGTATATTTTTTTAACTGTCGACTTACCATACTAAAATTTTTAAATTTAACAGCGATATAGTCATAAAGTTTCTGTATACTTTGGCTTCAAATCTACCCATAATTAACGATGCTGGGGTGTTAACAAAACGGACACCATCTTAAGGTAAATTACACTTTTCAAAAATTTATGATAATTTTTGAAGTGTTTTTATTTATTACCGTGGCATATTTGAAATGACGTCAAATCCGTGTGGTTGTTGCCTTATGTTTACAGTAATTACTTTAACATATCATTTTTAAGCAGCAAATTATATGAAAAGCGGTTTTTACAGATAACAATTTAAAGTTTTTGAAATGTTTATTATTTTATTATTTTTTTATATAAGCTAGAAAACATAAAGGATAAATAAATGCGCGGATTTTAGTCCGAAGTACGGCTATCGACAACGATATTTCTAGAAAAAAATGTCATCAAAGATACCAAGGTTAGTAGACCTGATTATTTATATTAAACTCAAATGCTTTAAATATTTTCATAATTAACTGAATGTACTTACCATTGAGACCACTAGTAACCATTATGCGCAATCTCTAGATGACAAATACGAAATACAAACAAACGGTATTTAAATAAAGACTTCGTTATTAGTGCCTCTACATTGATATTTAAATAGTCTTCTATTTAAAACGTCTCACTGAACGTTAACATAAAAGGTCTTTTATCTATATAACGCCGATATTAGTTTACGTTGCACAACAAATGGAATATACAGGAATTAGCTACAAAAATATAGCCATTAGTAATAGAAGCCATGATATGTACGAACACGCCACTGTGTCCCAGAGAATTTAAGCTAGAGCGTTATCGAGGTCAAATATGAAATAAATTCTGACTTCTGTTAATTAATTCAATACTGAAATACTGTTTGTATTAAAATGACCCGATTTTGACTTTAAAAAAAGATATTTTCCTCAGACACCTAAAGGTTTTGTGCAAAATTTTTATCATTACGCCATCGATATCTGCGAATCGTGGATTTACTGCATTTTACCAACAACGTATTGTGTTTGACGTAGTCAGTTACCTTAATTAGAAATATCGATATCTATATCATCCATATATAGTGTATTAAATTTATAATTATTGTAAAGAATTGTTATTCTTTAATGTTCATCACGATTCTTTAAACAATTGGGGACATCAAAAACTAACCGCCGAACGCTTGGAAGAAATCGTCTTGATAAGCGTTCGGAATTTGTGAGTGGAACACTTCAAATTATATGTTTGGAGTATAAATTCATGATTTTCACACCAATGTTAACTACTATAAGCTTTATCTGCTGGCTTATATTACAGTTATGACCATATACACTTGGGCTAGGCGAATAATCCATAACAGTAGTATACAGTATGACACAAACAGACATAAAGGCCATGTGCATTTCAGCCCAACACTGTATAACCGCTATGAATTTGTTCGGTTTTAATAAACCATATGTTGGTTGGTTGGTTTGAATGATGTTTAACTCCACTTTCAACATTTTGTCAGCTATATCATGGCGTCCAGTTTTTATTGGGGTAGAAAACAGTACCTGGAGAAAACCCCGACCTTCGGTAGAAAAACTGGCTTTCCTTGCCAATCAAGAATGAAGTCAAGCGCACCCAGCCCGCAGTGAGGCTCGAACCCGCAATCTCAGTGTTGACAGACCACGTGATCAATAGTAGACGAACTACAATAACCACTCGGCCACCGAGGCCCCAACCATACATTGAAAACTGTTCATGGCATGGCATCAGCTGTTCGCACAACTACCAAGAAGTCAAAGTTATTCAAGATAGTTTTCTTACAGCAGTACCTGTACATTAACAAACCTTCTACTATCATGCGTATGTTCAAAGGCGCATAAATTTTTTTCCAACCGAAAAAAATATATTAAATTAATTAACAGCGAAAAAGTTTTCCTTTACTTTTAAAATAAATGTGAATTTATTATAAATTTTGCTAAAGATTTTAGTAAAATGCAAAATAGGCAGACACTTCGGGATTATTTTAAACGTCAATCATTTTGATTGATTAAAATCCTACATGACAATCAGAACGGAAGAAAGGAAAACATTTTGTTTTCAAAATTACAGCATGCATTTAACAATAAAATTCCAGTGTTTGCAGTGTACTAAGGACGAATATTCGACATCATTGTGGTTCATTTTTGCAATTTCAAAGTAATTTTGCAGTTTATTTATTTCTATTTTAAATAAAAGCGTCCCACATTCTCAGAAGATTACCAGATTTAAAAGATGTAAACATATATCAAGACTCAACAAAATCGAGGGCAAGACTGACTTACCTTTACCGTGGCGAAAAGGGAGACAATCAACTTATGAACCTAGGTAAGCTCTCACTTACTGATACCAATGATAAAAACACCTTATAACAACTGAAGATGAACCTAATATCATATTCTCTAACCACTAAAACAAGTGAAGATGAAGCTATTAACATATTCTCTAATCAGATCTCTCCTGGTTTTGAATCACATTAAAACAACCTATAGAATATCTACTTATTCCAGCTTTAGTGCCAGCTTCAGGCTTTTTTCCATTATTTAATAAACCGCATCACATCTCACATGATGATGCCTTCTGCAAATGAGGCGGACGGCGAAGAAATTATGCAATAAATAACGACGAAGTGCATAATATAGTTCACTCTCGTTATTTGAAATTGTTGAAATGAACGTTATTGGTAACCAAGACGAAAAATGTAGACAGTTAATTGTATTACTGTGACGTGCAACAAATAGAGCAACTATAGAATAAGTTCCAATACTTACACTATAGACAGGACGATCCATAACAACCATACTGGTACATTAACTTTGCTAGGTGCGCCTATTAGCTGAGGCATTATTTGCATTGCATTTTTAACAGCCAAATTAAAATTGTGAACTGAATTGCCAAAATAGCATCGGACTAATAAATTATTCAACCGTCATCCTACATCCAAAAACCTACCTATGAAAATATTTGTACAGTTTGTTTTCAAAAATTACCAAAACGAAATAAGGCAAAATTATTCAGGAAACTGCTCCAGGAACAAAAGTTGGTAGCAAATCATTCTTAACGCAATATCGCTCACCTCATAGGTCACACCTATTTATATATTACTTTGCCAACTCAGTCCAATGTCGTTAACGAAGCGATATGTAAAGAATCCTCCAACACCAATGTCACAATTGAACAATCACTTGCTCATGATAAGTTAAGACAAAATAGCGTGTCATATTTGGTATTTGTTGCTCGTTATGAGGTAACACTTTTGGTAATCTTAGGTTTTTTGTCTTGTTTGTTACCTCACAAATATTTTGAAAAGTACAGTGAACAGGGGTTCATAAAACCTGGTATCACTTCTTTGTGCAAGTGGGCATGTGTTTTGTTTACTTTTTGAAGTTGTTGTTTTCGTTTCGCTTTGTTTTTGTTACTTGTTTTAGTGTTTTAGTATTTGGGAGTTTCCGCTTAGTCATCGCTTTATACTTTAGTACATGTACTTGAATTCCGTTCTTCTGATTTGGTACTTTTTGTCATATTTACTTCGTGTCATTGTTTCGTTTGTTAACCTCTTCTGGCCTAGAAAATGTTGACAGTTCCCTAACAGCCAGTGCATCTTATGTTATTAAATAAATATCACAGCGCTGACCTTTACGGTGCTACAGAGGATATATTTTAGGAAAGCGATTGTTATTTACCTCAAAATACAAACGTTTACAAAAACTTCAACACTAGTTTTCAGAGAATATATAAAGAGTACTAAATACACTGCAGACACATATGTTTAAGGGGAACTTTAAGTGCTTTCATGAGCATGGAGCGGGAAAAGGAAAGAAGAATAGTCAGTGCATTGTATTTTTAGACAGAATTTACGGTGAGAACCAATGACCTATAGCAATCCGTGTCATTTATTGTTCGAGACTAGCATACTTTGCATAAAATATAAGACTAAAACATAAATCAAAGACGCAACTGAAATGTCCATGGACAAATTCTAAACAATTACAAACACCAGAGGTAAGTATTTATTATTATATATAAATGCCTATATTTGAGAGCTTAATTGAGGTAGAGGTCAGTGTATTTTTGCACATCTTTTCGGAAGAATTATGTCCAATATATTAGTTTTATTTTTTCAGATTGCCTATCATGGATTGACAAAAGTACTTCCTGTTAACTTCCGGATTCGCTGTGTTATGGGTACTTTAACTTCCTGCGGCTGTCAGGACTAATACCTATAGAAATACTCCTTACATTTTGTTGACTTCTTTTTTCTTCTTGAAGAGAATTATTAATCCCAATGCGTGATAATCAGACCAAGAGTTAAGGGAACGATAATGGCAGCAAGATTTATTCCATCTGCTGGAGGTACCACTGCAAACACAGAGAAGTAAATTAATTTGATTAAAACTTAAAAAATTACAGAGTATATTAAGTTATACTTAAAAAAGGGGTTTTTTCTGCAGAGGTGAATATTTGATTTTATAAGATTAAGGCATATAAAACAAACAATCAATGAAACAGACATAAAAAAAAATAAAATTGAAGTTTGTAGATTAATACAGTATTGGAGTCCCATCACCGCAGCATTAGACATTCAAATGAATGAAGCACAAAAAAACAAATGATTCGATTCGGATAAATATTTTTTAAATCATTTAAAATGTTTATGATTATTAAGAAAGTTTAGTTCTAAATCAATTCGAATATCGATATGAAAAATAAAAGGAATTTAAGCCTATCATGTCAGGACTAATACCTATAGAAATATTCCTTACATTTTGTTGTCTTCTTTTTTCTTCTTGAAGAGAATTATTAATCCCAATGCGTAAGATAATCAGACCAAGAGTTAAGGGAACGATAATGGCAGCAAGATTTATTCCATCTGCTGGAGGTACCACTGCAAACACAGAGAAGTAAATTAATTTGATTAAAACTTAAAAAATTACAGAGTATATTAAGTTATACTTAAAAAAAGGGGTTTTTTCTGCAGAGGTGAATATTTGATTTTATAAGATTAAGGCATATAAAACAAACAATCAATGAAACAGACGTAAACAAAGTAAAATTGAAGTTTGTAGATTAATACAGTATTGGAGTCCTATCACCGCAGCATTAGACATTCAAATGAATGAAGCACAAAAAAGCAAATGATTCGATTGGGATAAATATTTTTTAAATCATTTAAAATGTTTATGATTATTAAGAAAGTTTAGTTCTAAATCAATTCGAATATCTATATGAAAAATAAAAGGAATTTAAGCCTATCATTTTTTTTTATATCTACCCCTTTCCATTTCTAGTATACGGTCACTAATTCTTATTTTACATACATTTTTTTAGTTTTCAAAATTGGTGTTTAATAAATGTGATTTAATTTTATAATCAGATCTGGGGCGTTGTTGGCCGATTGGTTAAGATAATTCGTATATTATTGATCACGTGCTCTATCAGCATTGATGTTGCAGGTTCGAGTTTCAATGCGTGCAGGATTGCCAGTTTTGCTACCGAAGATTGGGTTTTTCTCAAGGTATTCCTGTTTCGTACCCCCAATAAAAACTGGAATCCACGATATAGCTGAAAACTTGCTGACATTTGCATTAAACACCATTCGAACAAACAAACAAACACAAATCAGATCTTAATTTTCTGCATAATTAAATGTTATAACTTTCTGTTGATCAATTCAATTTTTTCGAAGTTTTTTCAAATTTTATTTCATATAATTATTTTGTTCCAGTTTTTTAGCTAGTAGAAGAACACACATCTTTTATAAATATAAGCTATGAAAATGTTCCTTTGGAGTGCTGAGATTTGCATAGAAGTAGGTTATTAGTATTATAAAGTAAAATATTTAACTGATTGCAAGTTATATTGGGCTACTTCTGCTTTAGCAGAAATACTGACTGAATGTTTACTTAGACCTTAGGTATATTTACAGAATTTTAAGTTGATGTAAGTCTAGTGTAAATTAGGGATATGAGAAATTGTTTGGTTTTCTCCCAGAATTCTACAGTGACCTTGAAATAATAAAAAGACATGTAAACTATGAAACTTATTTGTCATTCGTAATTATTTTAAAATTTTATAGATAACATTGACTAGTAAAACATTTTGTTCTGAATGTGTATCTACAAGTAAACAATAACATCAAAAACAACTGATTTTTCATCGATATAATTAATGGCTTCCAGTTTTTATTGAGGGAAGAAAGAATTGAGATACCCGGTGAACTCTGCGCAATTCGCCAGGAAACTTTCAATAATTCTCAGTCAAGGTTAGAATCAAGCACTTCCTGCTTGTAATAATGATCGATCTCGCAAACTATGTGTTGACTAGCTAGTGATCAACAGAGGTGTCGTACAAACCTTAAATCTAGCCCACCGATGCATCAACAATTAAACTTTTATGTGTACAGTCGTTTAGTGCATATTGAATATTGTATTAAAATGTAACGTACCTGGAGGTGTAGTAAGATATAAAAAGAAAATCATTTTTTAAATAAGGATTAAATCCATGTGCTCCAGAATGAAAAACTGTTTATGTAAAAAAAATTTAGAAAAATAGCAATGAAACCGACCGAACGCCATGGGTGCACTCAGGTGCTCCGCGCAGTGCCTGCCTCTAATACGACACCCGTCGAGTAGCTCATTGTCATGTCTAAGAAAAAGTCAAATCCAGGAATAGGAAAGACTACCTTCGACTCACTGAAATTGTCCGATTCATTGTGACGATCGTAGAACTTTTAAAAGGATAACTTCAACTTAGGTACAACAAATCCTTGTTTTAGTAGTTTAGTAGTCAACAGCAGTTAGCGGTCCAGAAAATCGGAATACCGATTGCAGTATCTAGAATAATGTATAGGTTGTGAAATGTATACACCATGCGCTGGAGCTGCTGGAATATTGTTATCAATCAAACGTCACTTTAACTGGTTACAAATTATTCATATATAGTATACATTTCCAGATTATAGGCGACTCCAGGTCGGTCATTTTAAAACAAGTTAGATTAGTTCCGATCTTAAAACTTCGTGAAATGTTATTTTGACTATATATATGAACGAACAATCCATCACGTTCGTAGCACGTGGAAACAGTTTTCTACTACATCATTACTTAGGTGTCATTATTATTCAGAAATGCTAACATTGGATAAAATAAAAACAATTTATTTTAGTATTTGATTTCGAATAATTAATGAAAAACGCAAGATTGGCAAAGATGATTTCTGAATTATTCAGAGACACTGCTCAAATTAATAAATAACCGATATTTACAAATTTAATAATTAATTAATTGTTTACTCATACTGTTATTTTCAATAAGATACCTTCTATCACTGAGACATAAAAATACTGCTTACTTAGATTTAGTAAATAGTTTCATCTGATATTCTTTTGTAATAAAATGGCATTTATTAACAGTTATATATCTATCACATTACAAATCTCGATATATATATATACTACTTTACATTAAACGTTTATAAAGCACGTTGTACTTACACTTATTTATTCCCTTCAAATCATTTTTACTCTCAGCTAAACAAAGATAAAGATAATGTTTAATTGAAATAATAATGTAATCAGATTTTTATAATATTTTTTAAACAGACACGTACGCACTATAAATATTATAAAAGGGAGATAACTCTTTAGAATAAAAATGTCAAAGCTTAAAAATGTAAGCTATTAATGTCTATTTTAAAGTAAACATTCAGTATTATGTAGCTTTTTAAACAATGTGGCACATATGTTTATTAACTTATGTCAGTAGAATTGAATGAAATGTAATAAATAATTAAATTGAACAAACTCATTATCTAAATACTACATAAAATATAAATGAAATTTTCTGGTCAAAATCAGTAAAGTTAGCTTTTTCTACCTTTAATGACCGTTCTCTTCAGGGCAACATAATTACAAATTAAGAAAGGGTTAAATTAAACACATTTGTTACGTTAACCACAAGTTGCACAACCGGCCACTGGTCTCTTAATCAGACTTTAAAACCGAAAGATGTCAGATCAAAACTATGTAAACAAATAAAATGTAATTACCTAAAGCTGTACTGTAGTCGACAGTATAGCCATGTTATACGATTTCACATTTAAAACTCATATACCATCGACATTTGCCCCAATAGGTACTCCAAGCAAACAGTTGTCTATGTCGAAAACAACATGTTTGCATGTATCAATTTCCCCTAAGAACACAGTAGTCTGATATTTTGCACAATCCGCAAAACTCTGTAAATACGTATGTATGTGTAATTTGTACTAATTTTCCCTGTACATTATATTACAATCGACCAAAATCTTCTTAGATATTTACAAGATTGGTCTTTTATCTGTTCGAATGATAATAGTAGCAAAAAAAACTAGGCAGTAAATTATATGCCATCGTTTTTCTCTTATGATATTTCCGGTTACCCAATAAAACTCAAAACATATCAAGTAATTTAAGCCTTTTTCGTCCAATCAAAATGTAGAAATTGAGATTGAACATCAACATTTTAAACACGAGTTCGTCATCAATTTTGAGGTTAGTTGCACAACGGTTGCCCATAGTGAAGCTGGATATTTTCACCTTCCGTAACACTTGATGTCATTCCTTTATTCAGAAGGGTTTGTGCTATTTATTTTTTGTTGTATGTTTTAATTGTTTGTTGATTTCGAGTTTTCTGTTAGCCATGGAGTTATAACTTTGTACTTGAATTGTGTTGTTGTAAATATGCTTTGGTATCTTTTGAATTTTACTATTAACTTTAACGAAAGTAAAAACATTTTTTCATGGGTTTTTGCAAAAACTATAAATTCGTAATTTTGATGCATCGGTGTTTAGCTTTAGTTATCTCAATGTAAGGAATCCAATATCAAAATTTGAATAAAAATGAGCCAACATCAAAACGTTTTGTTTTATCTGTTCAAGTCTGTTCAAGGACCTACTGTAGAATTTAAGTGCAAAGTCACCTCATAACATGAAATTAAAATATAATAATCTCGTTTATTTGGCACTTGTTATTACAGCTGGATTGGAAACTAACGGTCTACGAATATATTTTATACAACGGCCTCCAAAAATCAATGTGATCCACTACTCCTTTTTATTGTTACTTTATCGTTTATCGAAACAAACGATTTTCAACATTCAAAAATGTATAATAGCCGAATCAGTAAAGGAACAAAAACGTTCAATAGAGAAATGCATACGATGGCAATTTGTGTCCCGTTTAACACTTGTGGGTGGCTCTTGGCTGGTCATGCGCACATTTAGCATGTAAAATTTAACATGTAATTATCATTGTCTCGTAGGTTTTTGTTGTTCACTCTGATTCCTTTTTGTATGTTGTTGTAGTGTGCTTAGTTTCAATTCGGATTTTATCACTGTCCTATGGATTCCTGTGGTTTTCGCTACATGTTGACTGTTCTGAGTTCTCCTAAATGGCAAAAAATGTAAAGCACTATTTTGAAATCTAATTCAATGCCTTTCTATAATTTAAATTTGTATTTAAAAAGTACTTTTTTATACCAAGTTTATTTAAGTATAATAATTTAATGAGTATTTTGTTAATTCAATATTTTTGTCAACACAATGAAATGAATTGCATCAACCAGGAAGTTACGCGTGCCAAATTTGAAAATTGTGAATGTGACAAGGTTATTTAAATTGGTGGTATGAAAAACAAAAACAATGCAAAGTTGTATCTTATCTGTATTGTTTTAAACCGAGATAAATGTAATGATATTGTGCTTTAAATATGGTTTTACAGCACGTTCAGTAATTTGCCTTTCCGTCTTCATTGACGAAGATGGCCTAACTATGCGGTAGGAAAATGGCATCTTTTACGACCTTAGACAAGAACTCACAACTCAGAGTTATATAACTACCTAGACCATCGTAATAAAATTAATATTATCATACAAAAGAGCACATATTTATTCTGCAATGTCTACATTGGAACAGCATACGAAACAGAAAGCAAAGCGTTGATTTGCTAAAATGTCTCTCCTGAAACGAAATCAAATAAATAACTTTTGAAAAGGAAAAAAATTTATAACTTCCATGAAAAAAAATTCTACTCACATGACGCGGATTGCAAAGAGACTATTAAATAAATTACAAAGAATGCAATCCATATTTTGCCATATGAAACGTTATTGGTATTCTAGACGAGTATAGCAAACATCTTGTATACGTCGTTTGAGCAGTAAACATTAAAAATTTAGAAATAGTTCCAACACTTACATTTGCTGCAGAACTTTCCACTAAAGCCATTGGAACACACACATTGCGTGGGACTACCGCTCCGTGATAGCAAGTAAAACATGTGACCATACAATCAAATAAGAAAATATAAGATTTGTTACATATAATATGCGATTTTGCAATAAACATTTACCCTGTATTTATGGGAGTTACTGTTTTCGTTCTTTTAAATTTTGTCAGCCCTTGCCCTATCCACGTTTTTAGATGTCACTTGTCTATATTTTAAAAATGACCCATTTTGTAGTTGATAGTTAATAAATAAAATTAACAAGTTGATATCAGTAAAAATATTGTTTCATATTGAATAATTCAGGCTATGCCAGTAACATGCGAATTTTGAACTTTGTTGTCAGAACAGTTTCCCTTTATTGTTAACAGAAGGAAAACGATTGTTTCAGCTCTAATATATTAACAGAACACAAAATAGTTAGAAGAAAGCATGTATGACAATTACTTACAAAAAACGCATAGAATAATAAAATATATAAAGAGGAAATAGAATATATTGTACAATAAGCATATATAATATATTGTTATAATAAAGCATATTTAATATATTGTTACAAAAAAGCGTATATATTGTTGCATAAATTACATACAGATTCAATTTATGTTTTACAATAATGAGGCTATGTCATCATACATGAACACTCATTTTTATCTTTCCATAGGAATAAAATATTTTTAAGTACACTACAATGCAAATTTCTCTGATCATACAATAGTTCATTAAGTACTTATTTTTAATTGTTTTTTGTTGGACGATATGATACATGTGCTTAAATTTTCAACAAAAAATATTAATTTTAACTAAAAAATAATATTTATATTTAATATTTATGTACATTTTGTATACAACAAGCAATAATCCTTAATTTTTACAGTATTAATTATTATATTTTACTTCAAAGTTGTATTAATCACGCGAATTGAGAGTTCTCAACTATCTTGTGCCAAAACTTACCATTTTCACACGTAGTTCCCTGATACCCAGCTGTACATGTGCACGTGTTTACAACTATGCAAGTACCTTCGTTTTTACAAGCTGGCAAACATATCGCTAAAAAACAAAATTATGTCAATATACATAGAACGAGTTAGAACAAAGTATTAAAATTTATTTAAGCTAATACTGATTCTTAATTGAAGTTATTGATGCAATCAAAACTAAGTGCATTTTTCCAAAGTGTAAGTATTTTACGAAACTGATATCATGGTGCTGTCTCTCCGTTGTGTCATGGTAGTGCTCTAGTATGTCATTGTTATACTTCTATGACCTCATGGTTATGTATTTAACATGGCATGCATATGTATGTATCTATGGTGTCATGGGTATTTACTTATAATTAAGCTATGTCTCTTTAACGTCATGAATTGGTCACAATGATAAAATGATTAGGTCCCTATGTCATGATTATATTTCTATGATTGAGGTTAATAACAAAATATCGAACACCAAGGAAACTGCTAAAAATGCAATCTACAAATCAAAGCACAAGAAATTGGACAAATTGAAATCCAACAACCAAATGTACAGCAATTGTCCTGACTTGGTGGAGGCATTTCAAAAGAAATGATGGGTTAAACCTGGTTTTATGGCATGCCAAACCTCTCGCTTCAATTACTGTATCTTATGTCATGGTAATGCTTCTTTAATGTTATGATCATGTGTCTATGATGTTGTCATTATGTATTTATGGTGTCATGGGTATATACTTATAATTATGCTAGGTCTCTTTAATGTTATTATTTTGTCTCAGTGATAACATGATAAGGCCCTTATTTCATGGTTATGTTTCTATGATGGAGGTAATAAAGGAGACCGAACAACAAGGAAACTGTCCAAAAATACCATGCCAAAATCAAAAACAAAAACTGGCAAACTTGAGAACCAACACCCAAATGTATAGCAACTACAGCAATGGTCCTGACTTAAACAGGCATTTTAAAAGAATGGTGGGTTAAACCAGGATTTATGGCTAACCGAATTTCCCGCTTTATCACTAGTCAGTAATAGTTGTATCCAATAAGCATCGCACCACAATCAATATGAACTGATTTCAAAACTTGATTTCAATGCTATCTTTACAATATTATAGTCCTGTTACATGGTAATGTCTGTCTGACGTCATGATTATAATTCTATGATTTTCATAGTTATGTACCAATGATGTCATGGTTATGTACCTAAGATATCATAGTCTATATAAATGATGTCATGATCGTTTATTTAGTTTCATATTTATGTACATCATGATTACGTTTTTATGATGCCCAAACTGGTAAATTCTTTAATCAAAGGAACATGTAATAAGGATGAGAAACAAGTTTACAGCGTTATTACTCATTTTTCACATCACAACACTTTTGAAACAGTTTCTACTTAATGTGTTTGAATGTTGTTAAATGACTTTTTCGGCAATTTTTAACCTAGATCATGGCTACAAAATGGTCCGATTTTGATCGGGGATTAAATGAAAACACTAGACGATCAGCGGGAAAACTGGAGGTTCCTATTGTAACGATTGTGTATGTTAATATTATATTATAAGTTAACATAAGACATACATTCACCTAATATATTGTGACGAGTAATAATTTAATCATCAGCTAAAACAGGGAAGACTATAATGTTAGTTTAAATTTAAAGACGAAAAGGTTACACACTCTAGAATTTTGGTTAATTGCTTACGTATATCATTAAACAAATATAAGAGAATTTACCTTGTTACAATGAAAAGAACCAGAGATTATTTTCCATAAAATTATAGTCACAGTGCAAGAACACTATAATATTTTACCTATCGTTTTTTAAACAAAGAAAACAAATTTAAATAACAATAAAACAGGCAAATCCCTGGTTGTTTTTATAATACCATGTTATTACCCAGGTGTGGACCAAAATTTAAAAAACACAAAATATTTACCAGTCATGAACGTAGCATTAAGTGGAAACAAACTTCTGGCGATGTAACTGTTGGTTTCATACTCAGTGTACATTTCAATGGTGTATGAGTTTCCGGGTGAAAGGTCAGCAATCGTGTAGATATCGGTGTCGTTGTCGATTGTGAAAGTCAAAATAAAATTGTTGGGTTTATGAAGCTTAATAATGAAACGAAGAATCTGATAGCAGGTTTGCACGTTTGCCCACTGTATTGTGACTTTTTCGCTGGTCTTGTTTACAAAGGAAATCGATAACGGACTGGGATCTGTAAAAATTACCGTTTCCATTAATTGTACTGTATAGACGTTGACGTTCTTAAAAAATATCCAATAATTTAACTATTAAATTTGATCCATGTAATTTTTCAAATTGATGTTCTTGACCTATATATAGTTGTAATACTGCCAGGGGTCAAGCAGATTTTCAATCAATCAATCTCGCTCAAAAAAGCTGACATTCAACATTTCAAAAATATCTGTGATGAGATAAAGGCAAGCAATTACATTTATTAAAGTATATATAGTTTACTCACAGCTATCAATACCAGCGAAACCTTTTACTTTTCCTATCTGCAACATTAAGATCAAAATTCAATACATTATTCCCTCGTCTCGTCTCCTATCTGAAATTGGCTTATTTAATGCTAGTTTTATGTTGTTAGTCATATTATTAGATATAAACGAATGAATGGTTTATACATCCCAGCATTTGCAGCATTGTACATAAAAGAATTCAAGTATTAAATTTGTAGTTCCTTCAATAAGCGAGATATGGAGTTTTATGAATTAATTTATTATACTGTTGGATTTGCTTAAAAAATTTAATATCCAATTGTTGTTCATAAGTAATTTTTCTCAATTGTTAGTAATATCTCCTTGAACAAATGTAAGTTTTACCTGAAAACTGGACACTGTTGATAAACGAGCTGCATTGTAGGAAGATATATTCAGAAAATATGTTCCACTGTCTACCATCTCAAGCGGGACTCCAAGGTGACAATTATTGACGACAAACGAAAATGTACGTAGAAAACATAATCCCATCGGTATGCAATAGCAATCTGATAATTTTGCACAGTTTTCTTTGCTCTAAAAAAATTTTCAATATAAATGACACATGAGCTAATGTTGTATTAAGAATGTTATTTTAAGTGGTTTTAACAGAGTTGTACAAAATCTGTATTAATATTTTGTTAACAGTACGTTGATCGTTAAAGGGAAGCTGTCATGCAACTGACGGATAGTTGTGGATAACTATGTTACTAGTGTGTCCTGTTGTCGTACCCTCACACAAGATTTCACTAAAAAATTGACCACGGATGTCACAAATAAAGCAGGATATACTCACACTTTCTAAATATCTAATATCACCTCTTTGGTAAGAGAGCTTCTTGTTGTTTATGTGTATGCGTAAGTTTTGGGTGTTGGTTACATGTTGTGTTTGTAATTTTTCTGTTAACTTTGTTTTGTTGTAGTTACCTACTTGAATTATGTTTATTCGAATACACATCGTAAAAGGAATCCTCTGATATTATATAAATCCATGCTAAGTTGTAACTAAAGAAGATGCGACGACTTTATTGGTCACAAACTCGTTCAACATTCTATCCTTTAAGATATTCGTCATAAAATAATGTGCTGTATATTTCAATACGATTCGAATCAAAAATTTAAATTTTTAATATTGAAAGCATAATTACCAAATTTGCAATAACGACATCAGTGCTGTATTTTACTTCACCGGTCTCATTTAATACAATCGTAAAAGACGAACTTACAACACCACTGTGTAGATCTTGTATGATGATGTTTATTCTGAAGATAAATAGCGAAAATTGATTTGTTTGGAGTGAAAACTGCCAGCTTTCCCAATGCTAAATGGGATTTAAATTTACAGTAATTTGAAAACATCATAATAATTATAAATATTTATTTAATTTGCATCACCTATAATCTGTTTCATTTTGTAAAGTACTATTATTGATTTTATTTAGGAGATACCTTACAGACAATTTTTATACCTACTAGATGCGTACCTGCTTGTAAACGGATTTGTCCCTAAATGAATGTTGAATTCAACGCTAGTCAGAAGGTTTTCTGGTCCAGTTTGGTCAAAATGTATAACCGTGGTCTCCGTCTTATATACATTCCTAATATCAGAGGCACGGATCCATATCTGGTGAGAATCACCGTCTCCGATGGTCCGCGAAGCCATTTGGAAGAAAGATGATTCCGCTAATGAAGCCATATCAATCCAGCTGATGTTGGCGGGCTCCGTCTTAGGCGTACTTATTATTTCATGAGCCAATTCAAACTTAACGATCCCTCTTATGTGAGGAATTGCGTTAACACTTCTTTTTCCTTCTTTATCATCGAATACAGGGATAATTCGTTTATAATTGTACCTTTGGACATTATCGCTTAGCCGTGGCTCATAATCTAAGACTTTTGATAGTAAATGTTCATTTTCGTTAAATTGATTGGCAAATAAACCTTCCCAAATAACGTTAATGACTGTTATCCCGTAATATAAATAGTTGGTTTGCCACTCGTAGTTTGTATCGGCACTTGCAGACGAAATATAAAGTTGGTTTGACGAATTGACGATTATATCTGACGTGGCGTCGTAAACAACGATTCTGCGCACATATTCGGAATTATTAGCCTTGTCAGTGACCTCTAGAATACAGGAATAAACGCCAGATTCTGTTGGCTTATATTCGGGAAATGTTAGGGTGTCAGCCATTGTTTCTGTCAAGTATAATGGCTTTGGATTAATTGAACTAGTTATTAATGGTTCTCGGAGTCCATCCTCACTGGCGACGTACAAAAGTCCTCTTAGATTCCGGTATTGTGCGCCTGTGATTCATCCGGATTTCGTTGCTGGCCTGTGATTTTCCATGCCAATAGACCGGACCGCTTTTTATATTTTTTTATCCAGAAAATGATTAAGTTATTTAAATGAACGGTAAACTTAATAAAGAATTAGTCAAGACATATTCTAATTAACATTATGTAACATCTATAATTAGCTTCGCGTTGTAAGGGAAAAAAATGGTTGTATTTAATAACTGGCATAAAGATAATTGTTAGGGGCCTCGGTTGCCGAGGGGGTAAGATAGTCCGTCATCTACTATTGATCACGTGCCTGTCAACACTGAGGTTGTGGGTTCAAGTCTCTCTACGGGAAGGATGTGCTCATTTCCAATATTGATAAGGATTTCCAGTCTCTGGGTTTCTCTGAGTACTTGTGCTTTTTCTTCGCCACGACATAGCCGAAAAATTGCAGTGAGTGGTGTTAAACACCATTCGAACAAGCAAACAGTTATTATACCTAAAAGATACATACCTGCTTGTAAACGGACTCGTTACTGAATGGATGTTGAATTCGACGCTAGTCAGAAAGTTTTCTGGTCCAGTTTGGTCAAAATGTATAACCGTGGTCTCCGTCTTTTTTACATTCCTTATATCAGAGGCACGGATCCATACTTGGTGAGAATCACCGTCGCCGATGGTCCGCGAAGCCATTTGGAACGACGAAGATTCCAGTAATGAAGCTGTATTAATCCAGCCGATGTCGGGAGGTTCCGCCTTAGGCTTACTTATAATTTCATGTGCCATTTCAAACTTAACGATCCCTCTAATGTGAGGAATTGCATATACACTTCTATTTCCTTCCTTATCATCGAACACAGGGAGAATTCGTTTATAATTGTATCTTTGGACGTTATCGCTTAGCCGTGCCTGATAATCTAAGACTTTCGATAGAAAGTGTTGATCTTCGTGAAAATGGTTCGCAAAAAAACCTTCCCAAATAACTTTAATGATTGTGATACCGTCGGATTGATAGTTTGTTTGCCATACGTAGTTTGTATTGGCAGTGGCAGACGAAATATAAAGACGTTTTGACGAATTGACGGTAACATCTGACGTGTCGTCGTAAACAACAATCCGCCGCACATATTCAGAATTGTTAGCCTTGTCATTGACCTCAAGAATACAGGAATAAACGCCAGGTTCTGTTGGCTTGTATTCGGGAAATGATAGGGCATCAGCCAGAGTATCCGTTATGTACAATGGCTTTGGATTAATTGAACTAGTTATTAATGGTTCTCGGAGTCCATCCTCACTGGCGACGTACTCAAGTTTCCAAACTTCAAATGAATATCGGAACACACCAGAAAGGTTGTCACCCCAATAAGACCAATATGGACGAATTGATATCTAAAGAATCAAATCTATAACATTACAAAGTTAACCTCTTTATATGGCATGGTAGACGTCGAGCCCATGTAAAGCCGCAATTTCCATAACAAACCATTGTTCTGTAAAACGCGTTATTACTATCTAAACTGGTTCAAATATTATTGCAACTGAGGTTATTATTATTGGTTCAAACTGGTGCCTGTAATAATATGTTTTAAAGGTTCAGACAGGTACCTGTAGTAATAAATGTGACAGATTGAGACTTACACCTGTAGTAATAAATGTTACAGGATGAGTCTGACACCAGTAGTAACGTTTGGTACAGTTTGAGACTGACGATTGGCATATGTTGCAAGCCTTGACTTATTTGTCCATGTTAGGCATAGTAAGGTGTACGAAAGACATCGTTCAGTATGTTTTGATAACTTTGTGTGTAAATAACGCTGACGCACGGTATATCTCTGGTTTTGTTGGTGATAACCATTTGAATTAAAAGGCTCCTTGAGTGTATGTAATGCGAATTGTAGTTTATAATTGAAAAGAAACACACAGATCCGACTCCCTATTTGGAAGGATCGTGGAATGCATTAAATGTTGTATTGTTGTTTTTTTCATATGCAAATTAACATTACCATGGTTACGTCTTCTTCCATTTTCATTGGATTGATTGGACATGCTGACCACTGTATACAGTGAACTGGTACTTCAAAGTCAAATTTGTATTGCAGAACATTTGACGTGGTTGAACCAATGTAAAACTCTGTGAAAACGGAATTGTCGTCTGTATTTATAAGCTCCCTTTTCCCGCCAGATTTAGTGCTAAATGTTAGCGTAAATCTATATAAAAAAACGATAAAGACTTAATATGATATACATATACATAGTACGTCATAAAACGAGTATGTTAAGACCAGCCAAAAGTTTAAGCACTGTTTTTTTATGCAAAATTAGAAACAAATACAATGAAATTACAACCAGTGAGATAAATTCACTTGAGAATTAAAAAAAAATAGCTTTATAGAACGATAACACATTTGGACGATTAATTATTGTCAGAAGGTCAATAACCTATGTATAGTACTATACTTAGTTTTTGTACTGTTTAGTGTTTAAATTGTTCTAATTGGATCCAATTATAAAAACAAGAAACAACGTTACAAAATGTGAAATATAACGAATACTAGTATTTTTTTACAGAACGTACATATCACCAGACTTCACTCGAATGGTATTGGTAATTTGAATATTGCATTTCAGTACTTGAATAGGATACGAGTTTCCAACATTCGGACAGTTCAGGTCAGTGCCGGTAGGACCTACAAATAGTAACACTAATCATCAGAAGAATACATGTATCTTTGTTGAACACACAACATCAGATAAAAAAGATAAAGATAGAAAAACATCAACATGAATTAGGAGGTAATAATACATGTCATTAATAATACTCGGTAAATAGTTAGATTTAAAATATCATGTTAGGTACCAAAGTTTCAAAGTCGCCAAGGTTTTATTACGCGACCTCGCACCGATTTGATCCACAAAGTAACAAGACGGGGGTCAACAAAACAAAAAAGGATATGCACATCTTTTCCGAAAACCTGATATCACCACAATCTTCAGATTATTTGCTTGAGTATGTTTTGTGTGTATGTGACTGTATTTTTTAGTTTTTGTTAGTCGTGTCTTTGCAATTTCGTATTTGAATGTTGTTTTTTTCACGCCTCGATATCTTCTTATTTACGAACAACTTCTTATGCTATTTTGATACGTTTCAAATTACTCGAATTTTGCAAAAGAAAAAACGGTGTTATATAAGACGGCACGAAATGAGGAAACAAGTTTACTGACAAATATTCTTTTTGAACTATCCGATTTTAGCGCAATTACATGAACGCGTTATACGTACTGATGCAAATGCCTCAATGTTTTCCAATCCATTTTCAATAATTAATGTCCAGTAAGTAAAATTTACTTTATATGCTTAAGTATCTAGAAATAAAAAATGATGTAACAAATTGTAACTAAATTTTACGGAAAATTTGCAAATATTAATTATTATTGAAGTAATTAACATTCACAACAAATGTGGATTCTCAACGCAGCGAATTGTGCAAATAGGAGCTAGATGAGCTTTTGCAAAGCTAGATCAGAGTTTTCGTCGCCGAGCTTTCGTTTGAAGAAGGTAAAACTACCTCCAGAGGTTGTGTACATATATTGTACATTTCCTGTAACAAGTCCAAATGTCACGTTTTGTATATACGCAGGTAATTCTGGAAAGGATCCAATGGTTTGCACAACTTCAAAAGAAGAACTTATTTCAAACTTTAGCAGGTTGTAATCTTTGAGGTTTGACCACGTGATGTTGCTTGATTCTGTCGAATCCACTTTGTATTGATTTGTGCTTAATGTAGAGTTGGCATACGTCAGAGTGGCATTACTTCTTTGTAACCTTGGTACGTAGGCTGCTGCCACTAATAAATTAAAAATATAATAAAATACTTAAAGAATTTGTATGTGATGTGCCTTCTGAAAGATAGTGGTAGTTTGGCATATTTGTTACATTACCCATTACCACCAGTATTTTACTATCTTATTTGTTTTATAATATATAACTTTTGGATAATATGACTTTTTGTCACGCATTTGGCATCCCAGAGAAGAGTACATCGCATTAAGGCAGGGTTGGTGGCTACGTTGTTAAGGTTGTTATTCATTTACTATTGATCCTTTGTGTGTCAACGTTATGGTTTATGTGTTCGTACTTTACTGTGGACAGAGAGACCTCAAGTCCAGATATAACTGACAAGGTTTAAAAGGTTTCACGCCGAAGGTCGGCGGTTGTCACAAGGTACTCTAGTATTCTTCTAAACCTGGACTCCATTAATGACACATTTGTAAATATGGTGTAAAATCCCAATTTAAAGAACAATTAGCACAAGAGATTTGTCCAATTCATAACCGATTTGTCTCCCTCCTTTCAAAATTGTAAGGTCTTTTTCCAGCATTCAACATCAAATGAATTATTAGAAGAGGTTCAGTGTGAGAATCCTGTGCAGGAGGTCAGCCTGCAATCTTTATTACATCCTTGCTGGAAGTCAGTCTACATGTGGCTACGTTTGAGTTGAAACTCGTTTTTATTACCGTTCAAATTGTATCTATCCTCCTTCTTCTTCTTCAATTAATATTTGCTTATCGTTTGAATTGTGTTTGTTAATTTATTTAAAATTTACTCATCTGCATTGATAGATAGATGGTGGATGGATGGATGGATGGATGGATTGATTGATTGATTCCAATATGTCGGTTTGGCTACCAGTGTAAAAGTATGAAATAGTGTAAGGGCGACAAATTTAGCTTATGTTGTCGTGTGCCCCTTTTATTATAAATCTTAAAAGTATATTTATCGTCAATGAGTGGGGCATTCTTCCAACACATTAACAATTAAGGTCCACAGTCAGGATATTCGTTTAATAGTCTGAAAATCCCAGCAAAAATCCCTTGTCCGCCTCCTAAAGACTCGCTGGAAATCTCCTGGAGGTGAGCATTGGAAACCAATAGTTTTAAATTAACATTGTTTTCGAATATATTTGTTATCGTTTGTACGGAAGTTTTTTTTCAGATACATAACAAACAAAACACAAAAATAGATTAAATTTGAAGATGCAAGATTAAGTAGGATTGTATAGAGCTTTTGTCCCAGAAATAAAAAAAAATGTTCAAGTTAAGCTCCTTAACGTTAAACATAGCGAATGTCTTTGTTTTAATTGTATTACGTCAACCAGGAAGATATACATGCCAGTTATGTACGCGGTCGAATTGTCAATGTTATTTGTTAGAACATAATACCCCGGAAGCAATGCACGTTTTTTGTTAAGCCTGACTATCCTGTTTTGGAACAAGGGTAAATATGATTTATTGTTGTTTTAATCATGTGTTTCAGCTAAACATTGCTTTCAGTCTACATTAGTCAGAAAACGGAGTACCTGTTGAAAACTCGCTTCTTGCGTAGGAAATATTCCAATCCTGGTAAATAAAGGTTACAGATGAGCACACCTTGCATTTACTCAAACTCAAAATCACAAAACGTTGACAAAATGGTTTTCATTAGGTAACTACCTAGACCACTCGGCCACCGAAATGATATACGATAGTTGTCGACGAAAAACATATACTTAATTTATTCTGCAATAACGAAGTATGTAAAAGCATAAGAAACAGAAAAACAAAACCATGTTCTGTTGACGCATTAACTCCTAGAGCAAGATTAAATATATTTGTTTTTACCAAAAATATATATTTTTTCAATGCAATGTCAGACATTTTCCTTTCAATGTAAAAATGAACGAGAACTGCAAAGATAGTATGAAATAAAGTACGTCGAATGCAATTAATTGCTAAATACGGATAAATCATTATTTGAAATGGTTACAATGAAAAGTTATCGGAAATCAAAACGTTAATTGCAAACAATTAATTATTATATAACCCTATAATGCAGCATTTGTGAAACTAAGACGTAAACATTTGCTTACTAAGTACGTCGAATGCATTAATTGCTAAATACGGATAAATCATTATTTGAAATGGTTACAATGAAACGTTATCGGAAATCAAAACGTTAATTGCAAACAATTAATTATTATATAACCCTATAATGCAGCATTTTTTAAACTAAGATGTAAACATTTGCTTACTCTGTAGGCATGATGATCCACTAAAACCATTGGAACATACACATTGCGTGGGACTACCGCTGCATGTGCCAGGATAGCAAGGTTGAAGATGGGAACATAAGGATACTAAAATAAATAAAACGTATCAGAGTTTTTACATATAATAACGTTCAATTTCACAATTTGTACCTTGTCATTTCGGAACACTTGTATTTAATGTTTACTTTTATTTTGTGTCTGTGCAGTGTAGAATGTGTGCCCTTTGAATTGCAGTCCTTTCTTATCCGCGTATTTACATGTGTTTTGTCTATATTTTTTCAAAGTGAATTAATGAAAGTTAATATTTGATATTAACAATTATAGTGTTTTATATGTTAGTAATATACGGATTATAAATTTCCCCTATGGAAATAGTTTTCTTACATTGTTGTCTAGAAAAGTATGAAACGGAGTTTGCTAACAACGTCTTTGTACCAAAACTTACCAGTTTCACAAGTGGAGCCCTGATACCCAGCTTTACATTTGCACGTGTTCGGACTTGTGCAGGTACCTCCGTTTTTACAGGCTGACAAACAAATCGCTTAAAACAAAGTTACATCACAATACATACACAGTTCTAGTCCGAAAAACTATTAAAATATACTTAAGATATAACTTGCTAAAATGAAGGCACTGATGTACTCAAAAACCAAGTATATTTGTCTAAAGTAAAAGTATTTTAAGAAACTGAAACTATGGTGATGTCTCTGTGATATCATGGTATTGCTCTATGATGTCATGTTTATACCTCGATGATGTCAGTGCTATGTAGCTGAGATGTCATAGTTGCGAACCTATTATGTCATTATGTCTCAAAGATGAAATGGTTATATCTATGACGTCATGGTTATATCCATATCATGTCACTCTTATATCTCTATAATATCATTGCTATGTCTCTGTGTTTTTGTGGCAAGGTTTGTAGGCGGTTATGGTTATGGATCTATGATGTCATGGTTATGTACAAAAATTCAAGGCTACTAATATATGGCTCCCTAATGTCATGGTTATGCCTGAATGATGTAACTATTCTGGCTCTTTAATGTAATGGTTATGTCCCTTATGATGTGATGATTATGTACAAATGGCGTCATGGTTACGTACCTATGAAGTCATGATTATATTATATCCATGGCGTTATGAATCTATGATGCCATATTTATGTACCTATGATGTAATTGTAATTTTTATTTTTGATATCAATTTCATGTATGTATGATTGTAATGTTTATGATGTCTTTGTTTTGTAGCTTTGGAGATAGTGTGATGTGCCTATGATGTCATTGTTATATTAATATGATGTCATGTTTTTATGATCTTATGGTTATGTCTATATGTTGTCCAGGGTATGTACCTTTGATTAATGACACTGTACATTATCTCTGGGTGATGTTCTTGTTGCTATAAGACATTTTATATGGCAGGTAATGTAGTGTTTAAATATTCTTTTTTAACCACTTTTAGTATTAGAATTATGTGCACATAATAGAGAACGATCTATATTGACGGCGCCATTTAAAATTTAATAGCAACATTTGGTGTTATTATTAAAACAAATACAATGTTTATTTAAACGCATATTTATAAAGTTGCATAAATTATAATGAAAACTTTATCATTGGGTAGTTAAATCGTGACGGTATGAATCGATCCGGCATATTTAAACGCGCGTTTATTTACGATATGTCGGAATCTCTACGAACTGTGTAGAAATAGAAATCAATTTTGTCATTTTATATGCCTCGCCTACTCATACAGTACAACTTGTTAAACTTACGAATGCTACAGTTTTTATCTCCGGTGTGAGTCCATCCAGTACAACAAGAGTATACTGTATCGTTATATTGTTGTGTTATGTTTATATATTCAAGGCACCTGTAATTATACACAAATCTTTTGCTATACAGTGACTGTGGGTACGAAAGTCTATAAATTTATTAAGTTATTTATAACAAGTAGGAGTGAACGAGTTTTAAGCCTGATGTAATTAAATGCAAATAACTTCTATCGCATTTAACTTTCATTACTTTCTACTTTCATTACTTTCTGCTATGGGTTATGCTTCAAGATGAAAGCTTTTTGTTTCATTGAATAGCTTTTTGATTTTCCTTGTAAAACAAAAATTTGTCCAGATCATATGATAAAGTTTACTACATTCCAATACATATCTACATAGTCTATTTCACTACTTTGTAGGCTGACATGTGGGTCTCGGGTGAGAAACGAGATTCCATGGAAAGGTTGACTCATTTATCTGTTACAATTAGCTTTTATATTAAAGGTCCTTAAAATGAAACTATTCGATTGTAATGTCTGACGCAACACATTTGTTATATGTCTAGAATGTAATTGTATGAACATAAAATGAGGGGGTGGGGGACTTACCAAAACAGACCCTGGTTTACGCAAACTTCTGTGTAGTTGGTTTTTTGGACTATTGTATTGCAAAAATTGCTGTAAAAAGAATGTTAAAACTATTAGGTATATTTCTTTTTATTATAAATCTATACTGCATATGATTAAATTTCTTGATTTATGTATTTAGCAAACCTAATTTGTGTTAAAGCATTTACTAACTTCATTATTTTTTAACACACATAGTTTGAATGATAGAAATATTCTGGTGTATTTGTTTATTTTGTTTAAGAAAAATGTAACTAGACATTTTCAACGCACAATATAAAACTGTAGCTTTTACATGTAAACGTTTACTAGCTCATGCAAGGTAATCATCTAGATTAGGTTTAATCACAACACGTCTCCTCGAATAATAAACATCTTATTATTGAAATTGGGATAACGAGACAATTTGGAGAGTAAGATTTCATTTACCGTACCTGTTATTTACCAGTAATCTGTAACATGTAGTTCATTTTTTTTTAATAATGAAATATGAACACAATTTCCGTTGAGAAGAAAAATATTTAAAAAAAACTCTCTATAGTAACAAGAGTGATTGAACATATTATGTCTCGTACGAAAAAGAAATAGATTTTAAAAATTGTACCTTAAACTGTTGTCGATTAGGCATTAAATTTAAATATACTTTTAAATTAGATAAAATGAAAAAAATATAACACAAATCATTTCTAATTTTACTAAATGATCAAAGTGATGTTGAGTGCTTTTATCGGGATTGCATATCAAAATGTAAGAGAAAGTGGATAAATATTTGATACTTAAAAACAATTAATTGTTAATTAGTGCCATGTTTGTATATTTAGATGTTAATATTCTTAAACATGTTATATGATTTAAGATATATTTAGTCATATATGGATTATTTCCAAACGTTTACTTACTAAATATGAAACTATTTTACAAGAAAACTAAAGGTAAAAACCCGTCGACGGGCGTCTGTATCCCGACAGTTCAGAGAGTAGTTCTCGTCATTTAAATGACAGAAGCGATTCTTGCCATTTTGGCGACTGCCGCAATTTTTCCATTAAAAGTTATGGGAAAGCCTTCAGTTGAAAGACGTCACTCTCTGCCATACAAAACGAATTACGCTTATCACTTTTAAAATGCAAATTTTTCACAAAAACCGTTATAAGATCGGGAGGCGAGAACTACTACTTGACCAGTAGCTATAATAATATAGCTTTTTTATCTCGGTGGAGCTACAAATAGGTCACACTTCTTGTAATGGAGCAGTCGGATTTTATACATATTATCCGCCTTTAAACTTTTTTGCTACATAATTGTGTATAGCTTCGCCGTTTAAGTGTACAACACCTAATTCATTACTTGTTACACTTAATTCGTAATAATGGCACTGTTAAAAAATTTGAATTCCGGAAGAGTGTTATTTCGGAATCGATTTCAAATTGGTAAAAAAAATCATTACGAATCATTTTAGTTATATTCATTGCACTATCCGGAATACTGCAATGATTATGCAAAAGTGTTAAAATTAATTAATGAAGCATTGTAGACATGTAAGCTACACGGCGGAAAAATGAACAATTATTTATTAAACCAAAACAGCAGTTTATAAGCGGAAAATATTATAATTTCCTAAGATGTCTTGCTCCATTACGCGTAATGTGACTCCTCTGTTATTCAGCCAAGATAAAAAATGGAGCTACATTGTTGAAGCTTCCACATCCCAATTTCCTAATTAAATGGGGTTTTCTTGCGCGTAGACGTTTCGGGAACACTTCGTTTTACTAAAATCCCAGTAGCTTTTACTGATAAACATAATATCAATAGATTTCTTCTAGAAATCAAAAATACAACAATGTTCCAGGCAATAAATTTTGGTACGCCTGACGCGCGTTTTGTCAATTCGACTCATCAGAGGCGCACTACCCAAAAGATTGAAAATGCCAAACTTTATATAAAATGAAGAGCATATAACAATATAACCAAACATATGGCGAAATGGAAATCAAATGATCTTATATCGAAACAGGTTATCGCTTTGCATATCGTATTCATAACATACAGTCGTTTAAAATTATTATTTTATTACGGGTTGGCGTCCTGTCATCACTAGTGTCATCGTCTGGTGACGAGTCACAACATGGCTGACCTTCATACCTGTAATTTTTTTAAAATAGTTCCACTCTTGAAACATTACCGTCGAAGATATAAAAGATTAAAACGCAAATATGTTCATCTTCATTTAACAGTTTATAAAACAATTTTCCGTTTTTTCCTTTAAAAACAAGTCATCATACATACATACCGATCCAGAAAGAAAGAGAGGGAATGGTTGGTTCTCTTTTCATCGAGACTAAAAGCGTTTATAAACCAAAGTAATGCATGCCTGTCTCGTCAAAAAAAAAGTCTATTTTTTTTATTATTTGTTTTTAATAGTACACAACTTGATTTGACCACACAATATAAAAGAAGGAAATACATTTCTGTAATCAACATAATTGATCGTTTTGGGAAATCAATAACACTACTTAGTGTATTGCATGATTGATTTGTTAGTTTTGTAATTACTTTTACTATCCTCATCCCCTATAAATCTGTGTCATTTTAAGTGACAGATTAAAATTTCATTAAATTGAGAAACTTGCTTTTAAAAATTATCGCGATGCCTTTAACAAGTATCGCGATGCTTTTAACAAGTACCGCGATCCTTTTTTATTTTATGCATGAAGCATCGCGGTAGGAAAAAAGCAAGCCAATCGAAACCTCACAATTGTGGCACGATCTGTCAGGCCGATGCATTTTAAAAATTTAGCCGACTTTTTTATCAGTGGCAGTTCATGACACAATTGTGATGTTTCTATCGGCTTGCATCTTTCTGTGTCGCGATATTTGCTAAATGCATCGCGATAGTTGTTAAACGTATGGGATATTGACTGTATTTTATATTTTAAAAAATGATTTAATTTATTGTAAGATTGTTTCCCAGTGCTCAACCCATGTATCAGTGGCCGTTCATGACACCATTGTGATGTTTCTATCGGCTTGCTTTTTTCCATCAACGATGCTAAATTGGTGACTACTTGCATTCAATTGTCAGCTTACCGTTCATAGACAGCAACACTCAAGCAGCTCCAGCGTATAGTGTATACATTTCAAAACGTATAGGTTATTCTAGATCCTGTTATCGGTATTAGACCGATCACTGCTATTGTTGTACCTAGGTTGATGTTATCTCTCCAGAAGTTCGATGGTCGTCACTATGACTTAATTGATCGTTATGGGGAATCAATCTCTCAAATACGATCGGACATTTTCACTGAGTCATAGGTAATGTTTCCTATTCCTACATTTGACTTCTTCCTAGACATGACAATGAGTAACTCGACCGGTGTCTAATTAAAGGCCGACACTGCTTACTAGTCCGGAGAAAATCAGTGCATCCATGGTTTATATTAGGTTCGGGTTACCCTCTTTCTGTTTATGTGTTTTTGGTTTTTGTGTTGCGCTGTATATGCCTGTCTATATCCGGATTGATAATTGTCCCTTGACTTTCAGCACTACCTGTCTGGTCGGTTTTCTTTGATTATTTTCTTCCGAATAGAAATACCCAAAAGAATGTAGATATTTTAGGGCTGTGAGTAACAACGTTTCATCACAGAATAAATCCAATGATATTCGTATCAGTAACGAAGTGTGAATACTGATTTGTTGATACCCTGTGGCACTAACAGTTTATCAGAAAAGGTATTAACTCAGTGGTTACAGATACGTGCGCCATTTAAGAAGCCAAGGTTTTAAATGATTACATTAGACACGGTCAATTCTTGTTTTTTTACTTACCCGCTCCATCCGGTTGTTTGTTGCTGCGAAAAATACACTAATAGTAGGAAAATAACCGCTTTTAGAATCATAATTTTATATTTAAAAAAATTATTATCGCTTCTTCAAATTAACACATTTATAAACGTGCAGTCCTTGGTCTTGCCAGTCTGTAATAATGACGACAGGTTTACACTGTTTTAAAGAGTAATTTAAATATAACAAGTGGAAACATCTGTTAACAAAAGATGTATTGAATAGAGGGTGTTTTCTTTAGTTTGTACTCATAATACTTAAATAAAACCAATACAAACCCTTAGCACGTGAACCGCATATTATTATATAGTATAATAGCAATGACGGAAGTAACTTCATCATCAATGACTCTAAATCAGATAATAAATACACTAAGGATAAAATCTGTCAAATGTTAGATTTTCTAATTGACAACACATTTGTTATGTTTAAAAGACGAATCTTTCAACATATTTAATTGGGAACTATATGTGCTCCACTCCTCACCACCTTGTTTAGTGCTCTTAAGAGACTGTGTTGTGCACCTAGAAGGCCTGGTGAAGAAAAAAAGACAATGGATCAAACAGTTAAAATTCGTTATACCTTCTTTTAGAACTAGACATGGGAAAGTAAATAAACAGCGTGATAACTTTAACATTATATTTGCATCGATAGCTACATTCCAACAGCTCCGGCGTATGGTGTTTACATTTCACTCTTAATGCCTTATGCTAGATCTTCCAATAGGTATTCTGATTTGTATAGACCGGTCACATCAGTTGACTACTAAGCTTCTCAAACAAGGATCTTTTATACCTAAGTTGATGTTCTCCCTTCAGAAGTATATGAGCGTCTCCATGACTTAGTTGATCGTTATGGGAAATCCATCTCGCAAATAATATCAGTCATTTTCGCAGAGACCTTGGGAGAATGCTATAATTTGACTTTTTCCTTAATTACAATGAGTAATTATCTAATTAGAGACCAGCACTCCTTACACGTCCGGAGCAATTGAGTGCGCCCATGGTTTGGTTTGCTCTGTGTGTTTTTTGGTTTTTGTTTATTGTTGTATGTTTGTCTGAATCTGGATTTGTAATTGTCTATTGATTTGTAGCTGTGTTTGCTCGGTTTCCTTGCTATTTTTCTGGTTTGATACAAGAAAGTCATAAAAGAAAGCTTTAATGGTACACGTTGGTATCACTCAGCCAACACACTGGATGTCAGTTATAATTTGTTTTTCAATAGCGTTTGATGCCACTTTGAGCAATTTTTTAGCTATATCATGGCGTCTAGTTCTTATTGATAGAGTAAGGCGGAGCAAACGTTGAAAACCACCGACCAGTCGGCAGGTAAACTTGCAATCGTTGTCAGATAAGATTAAAGTCGGGCACATCTTTACCGCTGTAAGCCTAACCCACATCAGGTTTGATAGGCACGTGATCAGTAGTATAGTAAATGTTGCCATCACATTCAGGACATAAGGAATAAGCTGGATCAAATCCTAATCCAACAACATTAAACGAGCTGAAACATTTTGTGTGCATTTGTATTATTTCCTTATATTCTTCATAATCTGTTGGTTATACTAGTCCGTAATCTCCAGGGGCGTAACTGCCTTTACGCGAATACGCAGTTAAATCCCCTTGATTTTGACAAAAAACATTGCAATATATCCCTGCAAGCAATAAACTGTACATTTTCAGCACTAAATAATGCACCTTAGAAGTCTCCAAAATGCACCAAATTGAACCATTGTTTTCAAAACGATCCCTATTACTATTACGCATGAGTCTTTGAGTTAGACTTCGATCAAGGTGTGTTCGACATTTTACCAGACGAACATCGGTATTTTTCACTGGGCGCTGTTTGTCTCATCTATCTATGTGAAAAAGTTCTTTTGAACATACGGCATGTCACAATATTTATTAAATTTTACTTTCCATTTTATTCGTGTATTATATTGTGTTACAGTACTTGAGATTGAAAACGCAACACTTTTAGCAATCCGTCAGCGATCCGTCAGCAATCAGTCAATTAGAGACCAGCAATCAGTCAGTTCAGTCAAATCGTTCCCAATCCGTCAGATCGTTCCCAATCCGTCCATCCGTCAATTGACGGATTTGGAACGATTTGACTGATCTGACGGATTGATTTGGACTGATCGCTCCAATCCGTCCATTCAACTTCCGGTTAGTAAAATTAATATTTCGAAATGTGAAAATTCGTTTCACTCGCAAATATTAGAAGTATAAAAATGTCAACTGTTATGTCCTCATTAATGGCTCGTTTTACCTAATAATAAGGCTAAAACTGGTCTAAAGTTATAAATGATATAAATGGAAATACACCCAATCTATAACTAATGCATCTATGATGAAATATAAACAGCACATAGTGTCATTTTATTAACAAAATAATTAAAACAACGTAAATTAAAAAAACACACACACAATGACTTAAAAAAAAATTACCTCGCATACCATAGCGCACGTCTCGTATTTGTCTAAAGTTATACATGATAAATGGAAATCCCCCCACCCCCAATCTAATGCATCTGTGACGGTAAACATCACATAGTGTCATTTTATTAAAAAAAAAATAATTAAAAAAGAAATGAAAAAACACACACAAACAATGAATTCAAAAAATATTTGACCTCGCGTGCCAAGGCGTACATCTCGTATTTGTCTTCGAAATTTTTTAAAGCGGAAAAAGCGAGAAAGACGAAAAACGTGAAGGCGGAATCGTAACATTTTTTTTAACTTCGCGCTTCGCGTTAGCATTATTTGTATGTATGTTTGAAGTTTTTTTTACACTTTTTTCAAAAATTATATTAGTCTATATAATATGGCGTCGAGTGTTTATAGGGAAGAGCTGGAGTACCCAATGAAACAGCAGACCTTCGATAGTAAAACTGGTGCTCTTTGCAAATTTAGGGATGAGTCGAGCACACCCTCTCGTTTTAAGGGTTGAACAGACAACTCGATGATCAATAATAGATTACTGCTACCTTAACCACCGAGGTCGAGTTTTTTTATTATAAACGCATAAAAAGATCATTTGTCGTGTTTTGATCAGTTTTCGTTTTGTGCCACAGTTCCTAAGAATTTCGGTGTATTAAACTCAATAAGATTTACGACAAAAGCGAAAACATTTATTTATGTATTTTATTCACTATCTCATTGTGTCACATGAATTTACACATAATTAAATCTCAAATTAAGAATAAACTAATGTGCCATAATTCCTAAGAATTCCGCTGTATAATACTGAATAAGATTTACGACAAAAGCGAAAACATCTATTTATATATTTTATACACTATCTTATTGTGTCACATGAATTTACACAGAATTAAAACTCAAGTAAAGAATAAACTTCTAAACGCGTTTGTATATAGAAGCTTATGAGTTAAAGATGCGCACATGTAAGCGTAATATAAAATCAATTCTGCTTTCGCATTTTAGCCGTCACAATTTGTTTATTTTACGATGTCTGTGATAGTCATTCGATAATTAATGATATATAAGTATAAATGGTTTTTTTTACATTCAGAAGTATTTGAAATTAGTTACTAGGTTTCACAGAGCTGCCCAGCGCGTCCTCAGCTGGCGGACATGGGATGTGCTCTCGTTTTTTTTTTTTTTGTTTTTTTTTTGCCGGGGGTGGGGGTGTTTAGAGAGTGTCACGCTCCTTGCACGACAATGATCTCTTTTGTAGATTTCGAAAAGAAGAAAGCTTAAAAAAGTAAATTTCCGCCCATACCCATACCCCATATTTTTCCAGTGGAATTAAAAATTTTTTCCCTTTGGTCCATCTTTCTCTATTGATTGAGGCAGCCTTGGTGGCCGAGTGGTTAGGTTCGTCTACTATTGATCACGTGGTCTGTCAACACTGAGGTTGAGGTTGCGGGTTCGAGTCTCACTGCTTGCAGGGTGCACTCGACTTAATTGAAAAGGAGCCAGTTTTCCTACCAAATGTCCGGGGTTTTCTCCATGGTACTCCGGCTTCCTCTTCCAATAAAAACTGTACGCAATGATATAGCTGAAAAATTGCTGAAAGGGGCGTTACACAATATTTAAACAAACAAACAAACAAATCTAATTAATTGATATTTAATTATTCTCGTCATGAATAAAGCTGAAATACTCTCGCTGAAAGAAAGCAAACATCCAATTAATCAATCAATGAAATAAGATATTGTTCAAATTGAATGACAATCTTGAAAAGGTTCTGTTTTATCGATATGACAGTAATGACAATGTTAAAACCGATCTTCATAGACCTAAAGAATTAATGACGTTTTGTTAAAAAAAATTACTATTTTGTACTATAACACGTGTCTATATGTAACACATTTTTACGCTTAAATGCAGTATTCGCAGACAATTCTCCCCGGCGTTATGGGGCTTCGGTGACTGATTGGTTAGTCATCACATGCCTGTCAACAGGTTGCGGATTTTCGAACGACTAAAGATAGGGTGTGCCCGACTACAACTTAATTGACAAAGATTGTCCGTTTTAACCTGTACTCCGGCTTCCTCCCACCCCATCCCCAATAAAAATTGAAATAAATGAAACAATCCAGCGTAATTGTAAGTATACTTTTTGAACTTCTTTTATTGCCTGTCAAATAAAACTTGCGACCAGAATCGCTGTATATTTTACATTACAACTTTTTGTTTAGAAAACAATGTGTTTTGATTGACAATGCTTGTTCAACAGTTAAACAGTTGTTTATACATAACAGTTTTATAATTGTATTTAAAAATGTTGTAGAATAAATAAAAACACGCAGGCATACATTTAAGTAACTAGTAAAAAGAGGCCACGTCCTTTCCTAAATGTGAAATATATATGTTACTGATTGGGGGAGTCGGGTCGGCTTAATATACGACAAAAATATACATGTAACAGATCGTAGGAAATAAAATAGGCCGAAATCACGAGTCGCGGAAATAAAAAAAATATGAATCAATAATGGGTTACGAAAAGAAAACATTTCCCTCGTCGGTACTAATGTGCCTTAAATCGAAGTTTTTGAAGGTTTACAGGGCTCGACCCGCAGATATGTCCTGCCTTAAGTTTTTTCTTTAAATATGTTTATTTATGTTATATTTTAGAAGGAGACATTTTATTAACTATTGTTTTGAATACTTGCGTTTATTTTATTATAAATGTTATTATAAATGCATATATAATATACAAATGACGCAGAATTCGTTTTATCTTTAAATTATTAATTTATACGTATCCGTCAATAAACTGACCGATTTGTGCATATAATTAAATGACGGATTCTGGATCGTACTGATTGGACTGATCGCACTGATCGCTGACGGTTACCAAGGTAATGACGGATTCATAATTTTGGACGGATGTATTCATCATCAATCAGTCAGCGATCCGTCAGCGTTCCAAAATCCGTCAGCAATCAGTTATTAATCAGTCAAAGTGTTGCGTTTACGGGTGCAAGTACTGTAATACTTATGCATAGATATTTAACACTACTCTCTCGTTGTGTGTTTTAAATAAAGTTTTAGCCTTTTTCTTAGTTTATTTTACATCGTTTCCTACTAGCCATACAATCCTATCAGATGTAAATACTTCCAAACAGGCGTTTTTTTTTTAATTTTAAAAGATGATAATTAACACAATCACTTCGTAATGAAGCGTAAAATTATTTTTAAAGTTAGTGCAATTAAAGTGTAGAATAAGTACTCGATTTTTTTAACTGGCTGATAAAATAAATAAATGAGCCGGAAATAGCTTGTGTACGGTTGTAGGGAAATAAAAGTTGACATCTTATTCATCTTATATTTGGGAGTGAAATGAATTTTCACATTTCGAAATCGATCCTTTAGGTCGGTCAAATCGTTCCAGACACGTCAACGAATTAAAAACAACGATTTATAACTGATTGCTGACGGATTGTTGAAAGTGTTGCGTTTTCAATCTCAAGTTCTGTACCTAGAGCTTCACCAATGGAGGCATATATTGCGGGCCCATATCCTTCGCCGAATGGTTTTTACGCGTTTATATTAAGGATTCGAAATGGTAATTAATTAATCTTATTAATTGAAATAATTACATTTTATTAAAACATTTAAAAAATTTGAAGAAAACAAAACTCCTGTATTACACAGAATATGAACATAAATGAATTATATTAATTCTTATATAAAATTATAGTGATTTGGTAAATTTTTCCAAATATATCATGCAATTACCCTTGATTTATTTTTTAATAATTAATTGTTTGATATGGGGATGCTCCCCGCTACACGCTGATTGGTAATTTATTAATCTAGAGGAAACATTCATTTATTCTGAACTTGTTTGTTTACTTGTGCTATGTTCTTGTTCTGTGCCTTTAAATATGACACTGACTTTATGATTGATTTTGTAATACTTGTGTGCTTGGTGTCTTCAACCTATGCCAACATTTTAAAAATTTTTATTCAAGAAATGCCAACATGCAGAATACAACAGATATTTTGATAGTAACTAAACTATTAATTATAGGTAAATCCCAGTCAAAATTATTGTATGAGTTAATGAGAATCCTCAATTATAATTAAATTTTAATTACACAAAGTGAACACTTTTCACTAGAAATTTGTATAAATACTTCGGATTCTAAAAGATTTTATCATTTATAAAAAGTATGGCCAATGCACAAGAAGACATTCAGTTTGTTACAAACAGACTATGGAACCAGACCCTAGTCCAAAATGGTTATACGTTAAGAGTGAAGACAAAAGGAAACGAGCTAACATATTGGAACATGTTGTTCCCGCAACTGTACCGCTACTAAACTACAGATTAATGACAACCAATTCGCTATCTACGAACAAGAAGTTATAAAACTTAGAAATACAGAGTGGAATGACGACACCCATAAAATGGTTGAACAACTACCAACATTCGAGTCCTGTAGAGGTCAACTGTACAAAGATTAACGTTAATTCCAGCACCACCCAAGTCGATAGCAGACATCATGGTACTAACAGTTTATCAGAATATGTATTAACTCAGTCGTTACAGATAAGTGCGCCATATAAGGTGCTAAGGTTTTGAATGATTACATCAGTCAATTTTTGTTTTTTTACTTACCCGCTCCATCCGGTTGTTTGTTGCTGCGAAAAATACACTAATAGTAGGAAAATAACCGCTTTTAGAATCATAATTTTATATTTAAAAAAATATCATCGCTTCTTCAAATTAACACATTTATAAACGTGCAGTCCTTGATCTTGCCAGTCTGTAATAATGACGACAGGTTTACACTGTTTTAAAGAGTAATTTAAATATAACAAGTGGAAACATCTGTTAACAAAAGATGTATTGAATAGAGGGTGTTTTCCTTAGTAAAATCTGTCAAATGTTAGATTTTCTAATTGACAACATATTTGTTATGTTTGAAAGGCGAATCTTTCAACAGATTTTATATTTCATTGAACACTATATGTGCTCCACTCCTCACCACCTTTGTTTAGTGCTCTTATGAGACTGTGTTGTGTACCTAGAAGTCCTGGTGAAGAAAAAAGACTAAATCTAAGTCAGGCAGTGTACACCCGATTCTTTACTCTACTAAAACAGATTTTCCAGCAACACAGACTTCAACCTATTACTCTCTTCCTCTTCATTGACTACAAGACAGTTGTTCGAAATTCAGCAAACAGTTTTACACTATATAATTTTACAAACACGAAAAAAAAAAAAAAAATTACTGAAAGGTAACAACATATTTTTTCAACTGTCGGTATATAGGCAATTGCAATATTTTGTATTTCTATATATTCTATATTTAATATTTATTTATTCTAGGTATCATTATAAAGAGGGGTATATAAATACTGCAGTTTCATTCTTCATCTAATACATTAATTGCACTAAATGACAACGAATCTGAAAATAAACTTTGACTGAGGAAATTAATTTTATTTTGATATTTGGCTGCGCCGAACTGTGGCATGAACAGTGGATTTATTATTCAATGAAATTTTGATATTGGTGCTGTATCTAAAAAGCAGTGTCTTATAGTATTAGAAATACGTTTAGATATTTTTAAATGCATTGGCTGTTTAATTAAGCTGATTGTGCGAAGTGCATCTTCGGACTATTTTATACGTGTTTGTGAGTTTCCTTGGGTACTCTTCGGGATTTCTAAAATTGTGAAAAATTTTATCTGACATGACACCCCGAAAATGTAAAGTAATACAGCTGAAATTATTCCGCTCGTTTTAAGGGCTCTCTCATTACTCAACGAAACTTGGTGCCTAAGTGAAAGCAATTAATGTTAACATTTTCTCCTATGCGCAAATAATTAGGAGGCCGGTGGCAACTTTACTGCAAATATATATGTGAAAGAGAAAATTGAAGCATAAAAAAGGAAAGAAGATAAGTTAGTGTGTCATATATTTTGGGCGGGAGTTACGGTGAGAACCACCGACCTATGGCAATCCGTGTCAATTATATTTAAAGTCTATCAAACCTTGCATTAAACATGAATCTAACAAGGACTGCCACTGAAATGTATCCGAAAATTCTAAGCAATAACAAACACGAAATGTTACTATTTGTTTATTATATTCTAAATATTTATATTTTAGAGCTTAATGGTGATGGAGGAGGTAGCATATTCAATTCTTTATTTGTCCATTCATTTGAGAGCTTAATGGAGGTAAAGGCGGAAGTGTATTTGCACGTCCTTTAGGAAGACTAATGTCAAATATATTAGTTCTTAATTTTTCAGTTTCTTTCTCTAATGATGGTCTATCGGGAATTGACAAAAGACTTCCTGTTAACTTCCGGGTTAGCGTCGGAGTGCGTTGTGTTATGGGTACTTTAACTTCACTACGGCTGTCAAGACTAGGAGCTATAGACATTTTCCTTAAATTCTTCCGTCTTCTTTTTTCCAATTTGTAGATAATTATTATTGCCAATGCTGTTAAGAAAATCAGACCAACTATCGACGGAGCGATAATGGCGGCAAGATTTAATCCATCTGCTGGAGGTACCACTGCAAACAAACAGAAGTAAATTAATTGATACTTAATAATAGTTTTTTTCTGCAAATTTGAAAATTTATTCTTTTTTACTGGGACCATACATGGAGAGTTCCCGTTGGAGGGTTGATAAGTCATAATAGAGAAAGCCTGATCAAGGACCGCAGTGGGTAACGTGTTTGGAGAGTGCCACGCTTGTTAACGCTACAAAAGGCAAAATTTTGCGCCCTTACCCAATACTCCATACTTTTCTAATGACAGTAAACATTTTGTTCCCTCTGTCCTACTCTTTAATTCCGTTGATTTATTTTTTCAACATGTTCTCGTCCTGAATATAGCTGAACTACTGCTCGCTGTACTTAAACATTCAATCAATCAATCAATACTCTTTTTTATCATAAATGCACTCTCATACCACTATAGGTTTGAAGGCATATATAAGAAACTATCAAAGGAACAGATGTAAACACAGTAACACTGAAATTTGTAGAATCATACAGTTTAAGAGTCCACTTTACTCAGTATTTAAGATTTTTAAATAAATCCAGCAACGACAATGTAAGTTGAATATATTCCTTTTAATCATTTAAATGTTTATGATTGTTAAGAAATTTTATTCTAAATCTTATCGAATATCTTTTATTTTGGACAATGACAAATACAACTAATTTCGTCTTTAATTTTATTCATAAATGCAAGGCCCATTATTTCTTTTTTATATATCTACCCATTTTCATTTATAGGCAGTGGTCACTCATTCTCATTTTACATACATTTTTATTTTCTATTTTCAAAACTGGAATTTAATAAATATTAATTAATTTCATAATCAGATCTGTGGTGGTTAAGGTAGTTCGTCTTTTTTTGATCACGTGGTCTGTCAATACTGAGGTTGCGGGTTCAAATCTCAGTGTGGGCACGGAGTACAACAATCTTAATTGACAAGGATTGCCAGGTTTCCTACTGTAGGTCCGCGTTTCTCCGGGTACTTCGGCTTCCTACCCCCAAAAAAACTGGACGCCATGATAAAGCTGAATAATTGCTGAAATGACGTTAAGCAACATTCAAACACAGTGACAAAACATAATCAGATCTTAATTTGCTGTATAAATAATTTTATAACTTATAACTGATGATAATTTAAATGTTTCGATGGTTATAAAAAAGATAAAAAAGAAAATGAATCTCTGTATGTAAACCATTCAATAATAAACTTTTACCTGATTCGGATGTATCAAACGTCACATTAAGTGGTTCCAAACTACGCATAGAGTTTTCATATATAGCATACATTTCCAGATTATAGGTGACCCCTGGAGATAGATCGGTCATTGTAAAATAAGTCAGATTGGTTCCGATCTCATAGATTCGTGAAATGTTATTTTGTCTGTATACATGAATGAAGAATCCAACACGTTCGTAGCACGTTGGAATAATTTTCCATTGCATCGTTACTTGTGTGTCAGTTTTATTCAGAAATGTTACAGCTGATGGGCTTGGATCTGAAAATAAACATGATGACTTTTGTGTTACTGATATATTTGAAATTGATAGACATATGTAAAGTCAATAAAATGTTTGTCATTCACTAAACTGCGAAAAACTTACAGTTATAAATGTAGGATTTATAATTATTTGTTTTTATTTAATTACTCATAAAAAAGTATTCAATATATCTTATATTTATAACTTGAACAAAAAAATACTATTTTCTCGCAAGTGGTTTATGTTGCAGCGTAAATCGATCCAAAGTCGTTTATATCCAATAATCTAACCAACAATTGAAAACAAACCTTATATTTTAAATTCCATAGTAAAAAGGAAATAACGAGAACAATATTTTACAAGTAATCAAATAATATTTGCAATTCACTGTTTTTAGTATCGTCAATTGTCTTGTGCGGAAGAATTCATGTATAGTCAACGTCATCAATACATCTTATTATGACGTCACAATCAGTAACGTGCTGAAATACCAAGTTAGGTTATACGAAATAACCAACTTTGCTCATGTATTGAGTATTTAAAAGAGATTAAAATATTTCAGAATATACCTATATATTACAGAGACATTGAAACATAACTTACACAAATGTATTTGATTAATCTTTTTTACTGACATTCTTTGTTGAATAAAATTAAGGGGAACACTAATTTGTCTAAATCACTTCGAATTGCCATATTTGAGGTGTATATTATACTTTACTTTATATGTCTATAAACATTAGTAGTACTTACACTCATTTATTCCCTTGAAATCTTTAACTCTAAGCTAAAAAAAGATTAAGCCCTCTCTACATTAAATGTGCAACATTATAGCATAGATACAAGTCCAACTAAAATATTGTGAATAGCTTGGGTGAACACAATAATGCATGCTTTGTTTTTTTTTATACCACTAGCTTATACCAGACACTACAAATATGTATTAAAGGAATATAACCAATCAGTTTTGGAACAATACTTTAAAATTGTAAAATACTAAGGATCTCAAAACATATTAATTCATGAAGAAAGTACACATGACATTGTTACAATTCAGGTACAGCGTAAAAAGCAAGTTATACAATACACACATGTTATTAACCCTGCATGTAAAAAGGGTCAAATATTGCCTGGCGGTCTTGGGTGACTGTCTCTTAGCCATCAGAGGTTTCTTTGGAAATCGTATTTCTCAGGCATTTGAGAGGTCTAACATATGTATAGTAAGTGTTGACGTATTCTGTAGAGGGTTTGTAGCGTGAAAAATGAAAACTGCTTACCGCGTATGGTTCAGCTTATGCTCCTTTTGTAGATCAAGAAGGGTACTTTTTGAAATCAATAATTATTTCCTCGAGATATTCGGCGTTTTGAAATATGACAGTTTTTAAATTTTGAAACGGGCGATTTTCCATACTAAAATTTGACCTTAATTAGAACGGAAGTGTACTTTAGGAACAATCGATTGTTGTCTTCTCGAAATCCTTCGGGTCATGTCGTCTGCAGTTAAGGCGGGAAAAGTCTCGCGGTTTGTCCGAATACCATTGAATTGAACGTCACGAAAGCAGACGAACATTTGTAAACATCGTAAGGTCCCTTTAGAAACAAAAATGGCTGACTTATTATGTAAAATTCCCGTAGCAAAAGTCAAGGACGATTTGTAACAACTTAACAATTAGGCATATTATAAAACATGGACAGGTTATCGTATCTACATTTTTTCAACTGCATTTTCGTAATAAAAAGGTAAAATATAGAATAATTAAAAAATGCAAGCAAAATAAAATTTCCAAGGGGGTTTGGCATTTAGTATAGTAATTTTTGTCTTATATTTATTTTCGTTTATTTTATGACTTGTTGTCGTTTTATGATTATTTTTATTGTGAGGTCCTCACTAATGGGACAAAGTGGTACCTATTATTATCCAGTTGAGATAGAATAGTAAAAAAAGAACCAAACACCTTTCAGAGGGCAAGCCGGGACTATTTTATATATTTGATACTTTACACATTAAGATGCTAGAAAGAATGAAATACAAAATCAAAGATTGTGAAGCGGATGTAGAGAGCAATTTCTTCTCAGCAGTGGTTTGCACAGCGTCCTGGGCTCTCAATCAGACATATAAACCGACTGACGTCCGATATAAAAAACATTCAAAACTAGAAAGACTTGAGCTATGGTTACGTATTGATATCGCCTGCTTTTCTATGTCAGAGAATGGCAATGTCAGTGATTTGCTATTGACAACGTCACGTATCATTCCGATCAAAATGTAAATATCGGTGCCCAATGGCACTATTTTACATGGATTCTGTGAAAGTTAAATAGAAGCACATTCAGTGGGGAATAGGAGAAGTAACGGATAAGCCACACGATGGATTAATACTCTCATCACTATAAATTAGTACCTTCAATCGAGTATGTATAACAATCAATTGACCTTACCTCAAATTGTACTTTAGTCGACAGTGTAGCCATGTTATACGATTTCACATTTAAAATGTATATACCATCGTCAATTTCTCCAATAGGTACTCCAAGCAAACAGTTGTCTATGTCAAACACAACAGTTTGCATGAAACAATTTCCACTGACAACACAATAGCAGTCTGGTATTCTTGCACAATCTAAAGAACTCTGTAAATATGCATGCATAATTTGTACTTATTCTACCAATATGTTCTAATATGAATGAAGGCGCAGCCTAAATGTGACCGTCGCACATTTTATAAATCATAACGTTACACCTGAGCACTGGGACCATACTGGGAGGGTTCCCAGTGCTCGTCCCACAGAGCAGCCAGCGCGTCCCCGGTTGGCGGATAGGGGAGACCCTCTCGTTGGGGGGGGGGGGGTGGTTGTCAGGTCATAATACGGAAAGCCTGACCGCGGACCGTAGTTGGTAACGTGTTTGGAGAGTGCCACGCTCCTTGCACGATAAAGACCCCTTTTGTGGATTTCGAAAAAGAGTAGGCTCATTGTAGCCGCTACAAAAGGCGAAATTCTCCGCCCCTACCCAAAACTCCATACTTTTCCAGTGGTGTCAAAATTGTATTCCCTGTGACCAATCCCACCCCCATTTTCCGTTGATTTATTGTTTGTTAACTTGTTCCCGTCCTGAATATAGCTGAAATACTTCTCGCTGGAAGTAAAACAGACATCCAATCAATCAATAACACCTGAGCACCCTAACAGTACCTCTGCGTTTCAGTGGTAACGTGATGTATTTCTCTAAAGTTGGCGACATCACATGAATGCCATATGAGGGGTAGTAACGAGCTTTTTTACAATTAATAACGAACACAAACTGCTTTTATGTAATTTTTTGTTAACACAATTTCATACTTTGCAATAATGACCTCAAATAAGTTATTGAGAATGATTTCAAATTATATTTCACTTCATGAAGGTGCCAAGTTCTGGACAACATTATACAAAATGTCGTAAAGCTCACCACTCTGCGAGAAGCTTCGTCACCACCTGCTACGAGCTTTGCTCGCTTTTATAACCCATCAAGTTGTCTGTCCTTATAACGAAGATTGGTGTTTAATATTTATTAATGAAATCATTGACAAAATAACAGTTGCAATATGCTGCAAAACCTTTAGTAAAGTTAATTCTTTTCAGAACTATACCTTAATTGTATTATGTTGTGCATAACTATTAAATTTACAGATTTTATTCATTTTAGTACACTTTTTTACATAATGTATACGGCTTTTGTGTAAAATTGGTCTATGTAGTTGCTCATACTTTTGATCACTGAGTGGCATCATAAAGGTTGAGTATGACCTTGGCAAGTGTGCTCGACTCAAACCTTTATCAGAAAGATTGCCGCTTTCCAGTCTGAAGTTTGCGGTTTTTACTGGCTTTTCCCGTTTGCTCTTATATTACAAACTGGACCTGGTCCATAAAATAGCTTAAAACTACTGACAGTGGCCTACAATTTCACACAAACAACAATCCCTATACACTGTAAAATAAAAAATATGGTTCACGACACAAAACCTAATTAAACACAAAACAACCAAATACAAAGAACATAAATAAAATACTTTACCTTTTGAACAACAGTGATGTCAGTTTCGTACCTAATCTCCGAGGTTCCATTTAACATCAGTTGAAACGAAACATTCTTAGCACCACTGTGGTAGTCCCGTGTTATCACGGTAAACCTGTCAATGTTAGCAGTAACATTAATGTTAAAAAGTTATGCGATACTGCTTTTGTGTAGAAATAAATTCAGAAGTCAATCATAGAAATTTAATGTCGATAAAAGTGTTTATAAAGGACCAAACGTGTTGACACAGTAAGGTACCAGACAAGTCTTACAACCAAACAAAATTATAATGCTCACACATTTTAGTGATTATTTAATTATGTGGTTTGTGTTTTGTTTTTAACTTCTTTAAATGTAGAAAAAATGTTTTCTTTAAGAATATTGTATTCAGACGGTAGATTTCTGAACCAACCAGTCATAATTAAGGAATTCTTCTTAAATAAGTCGATAGTGTTTGCATTAAAGCATTGTATTAGTTTATTAAAAAAGACTAAAGAGTTAATATATTTTAGGAAATAGTTGTTTACTGGTTAATTGTAAAACTTTAAAGAAAACTAATAGCATTAAAACTTATTTCATATCAGTGAAAAAATGCTTTATCTACTGGATGGAAAATTTTAAGGTGGTATTCATTTATGTAAAGAAATGTGGCTAGCGGGCATTATCATCATCATTATAATACCCATCGTCATTATCATCAGACGGTTTTGACCTTCGTGATTTCTCGTAAATGTTTGTCTGTTGTTTCCCGGTAATGTGTGACAGTAAATGTAGCTTTACGTCAATGAACAAAATCTTAGCATGCACGAAGTCTATTTAACCAGTCTTACCTGCTGGTAAATTGGTGGGAACCAATCACATCATAAGCGACATTTGACAGATGAATTACTGGTCCACTATTATCAAAATGTATAATGGATGTTCCTGTTTTACTATGGTTCACGACATCGTAAGCTCTTATCCACATCTGAATTGAATCACCGTCTACCATTGTACTAGAATCCACATTAAATGATGTGTTTAGCGTTAATCCAGAAATCACAAGCCATCCACTATCAGGAGGCTTAATTTGTAATCGACTCACTTTTTGATAGTTCATCTCAAATCGAACAATACCATTTATATTTGGAATTGGGTCAATTCTTCTGTCTCCTTCATTATCGTCAAATATAGGAAGAATTCGTTTATAGTTGAGGCGTTTAATATTATCACTCAATCTCGGTCCGTACTTTAATATTTTTGATAAGAAATGTCCTTGAACATGAAACATATTTGCAAATAAATTTCCCCATGTAACAGCAATTTTTGTTACACCATCTAAAGTGTAATTCGTTTGCCAGAGGTAATTTGTCTCAGGAACAGCTGAAGGTATTAGCAAACGCTGTGTTGTATTGATTGTGACGTCAGATGTTACGTCGTAAATTACTACGCGTCTAACATATTCTGAATTGTTTGCCTTGTCATTAATTTCTAAAATACACGAGTAAACGCCTGATTCTGTTGGAGTGTATTCTGGAAAATTAATGCTGTTCGTTGCCATTATTCCTGTTATATACAGCGGCTTGGGATTAGTATTATTTGTAATGACTGGTTCCCGAAGTCCGTCTTCTATTTGAATGTATTCCATTTTCCAGACCTCAAATGAATATCTGTATACACCGGAATGTATATCGGTCCAACCGGACCAATAAGGACGAATTGACGTCTGAAATAGAATAAAGAGTTGTATTTATTCTAAAATTATAATAAGTCACATGCAATAAACAGCAAATTCTTAATTGACATTTTAAAATAACCAATGTGACCTGAAAAGCACACTACAACCTGCTCTGTGCCCAGTGTCATAAATAATCTTACATTTTCGAATTTTCTTAACTTATCCTAATATCAGATCTTGATCAATCATGTAAATTTAAAGGAACTGGGGGCCAGGACACCACGTTTTTAAAACAACATATGCCATCATTTTAAGATATATTGAATTTTTTACTAATATAATATGTATTTGAGACAGCATGTTTTAAGAAACCAACTTTTCTTCCCCAATTAAGGTCGGAAGTTTTCACCGGGTACTGGGCGCCGTGATATAGCTAAACAAATACTAAAAATGGCGTTAAACGACAAAAACTAAACAAACCTCTCCTTTAAGTTATACATTAATACGAGTTAACTGTTTATAAGTGCGTGTGTTTCTTAAATAAAAATTATTTCACCTTCATTTGTTATAAATTATTCAGGTCTCTTTAAAAAAACTAATCTAAACTTTATAATTCTTGGTAATACAACTGAGTTTAAATATAAAATTTATTTATGCTGAAAAGGCTAAGAATTATGTTGCCATGTATTAAATGTTAGCTATGAGTACAAATAATGAGTTATAAGAGACAATTTACAAATGTCAATGACGTTGTCAGGGCAGAAAGTTGAAATGAAAATAAGATCATTTAAATTTGCTCACGTTTTATTAACAAATTCACATGGCAAAATTAACGATATCGCAGTTGATATACAACTTTACATTTTAACATTAATACAAGTGCAAAGACATAAACACATTCTTTAAAACAATAAAACACAATGTTTAACCATTGTGACGTCTTTGTCAAGCCTCATGGGATTGAGTGTACAAGATGCTGTCTGGATGCAGTGTATTGGAACATCTAGATCAAATTTATACTCAAATGACTGCTGGGTGGCTGGTCCTTGGTAATATTCTATCCCCGCTGTAGATCCGTTGCCAATATTAATCAGTTCTCTGTATCCACCCGCTTCGGTGACAAATTGCACATTAAATCTGCAAATGGGAAATTAAGATCTAGTATGCATTAATAAAGACTGTTTATTGAAAGTAATATCACCAGCCCAGTAGTCACACTTCTTTCCTGACAAGGATATCATTGATTCTTTCAGTGATATAGTTTTTGTTTTAATTTATTGCCCTGAAATTTTGAAAATAATTTTTATTCAGGGTTTTTCTATTCGATATTATATGACTATAGCATGTTTCAGTAAAACGTTTTGGGTATTAGAAAATAAATTTATATGATAAAAGGTCTTCAACATCTGAATCTTTTTGATTTTAAAATTGTTGTGTTCTCTGATTAGTCTTTATTACACTAAATCAGCGTCTGACATAGTGTACTTTATAATAATAACATTGGTATCTTTTTTGACATTATACTTAATCATAATAAATGCAATTTATGATGATCAGGCTGAATGGATTAAAAATTAAATGTTATTATAGTGGTTATTCAACAACTTTATAGGATGCTGAGATAAAAAAACTTACATATCACCGGACTGTACAGTCATGGAGTCCATCACTTCAATGTTACAATCCAGTTGTAATACAGGATGAGTAAGGCTGACATCTTTGCACTGTTTCATTGTAGTATTTTTAACTTGTGTAGAATCAATAGACATAATTATACAAATGTTCAAATACCACACTTGTATTGAGCTAAAGCAACACGACGTTGTCCAAAGTAAATTAGAATAAGCTCAAAGAACACCTGATATTACCCTTCAAAAGCGTTTGTTGTTTTGACTGTTTGTTGGTGACTGAGTTCTTGAGTTTTGTGCTAGCAATGGATGAATACTTTCTTAGACTTTGTTCATTTAAAAATCGTGTATTATTGACTTTGACACAAGCAGTTGATTTATTGTAGACGTTTTTTGTAAAAATAGAAAAAAACTCGTCATTTTGATGAACTGATGCTCAGTTTGTGTAATAAACTGAAAAGTAATCGAACTTTAATAATTCAAATAATCATGAGTACAAATAAAAAGTACCTGAATTTAAGTTGGTGTATTCAGTGGTAACCACTCCCTTGACTATTCCAAAAGCAACACTTTTGACATAATTGTGTAAACGTGGTAACGGGCCTATTGTGGAATTTATATCAAATGATGCCTCCAAACCTAACATTAAGATATTATAATCCCTTTGATTTGACCACGTGGTATTACTGCTTGATCTTGAACTGACGTTGTACGAATATTTGTCTACACGGGCCTCTACAAATCCTAGTAAAACACTACTACTGGTTATTGTTGGTATATAGTTGAGGTTTACTGAAGCAAAAACATTTCAAATAATATAATTAGAACAGACAGAAATCTGTAAAAAAAAAATAAATAAGTCAATAAATAATAAGAAATAAGTCAATAGGTATGTGGTTGACTTGTGTGTTGTTCTAAATTTTGTTCACTGCTTAAAGGCTTGTAATACTTGTTCTTCATTTGATTTTTTTACACTTTACACAGTAAATGATTAAATCGGGAATCCCAATTTATTGCCTATCCATAATCAAAAACAGAAATTGAAATATCCTGGTTGTTATACCAAGCTAGATTTAAACTTAATAATTAATTCATGTATGAAATAGCTTTCAATTAACCTAAACCTACAGTTCTGACATGAAGCTCCGGTGAATCCATTTGTACATATACATTCATCCATATAGTTTTTACAGTGTCCAGGGAAACATGGTTGTAGATGTGAGCAATAAGCAGCTTTAAAAAAGACAATAATAATGAAGGTAAGAACAAAATACCGAACATCAAGGAAACTATCAAAAAGAAAATTCCCAAAT